>BRON01000001.1:1949007-2598676 GCA_024345305.1 Mrakia gelida
CGTACCAAAGTGAGCTGCTGCTACCATCAGCGCTCAGTAGCTTTTCGCGTCGAGTTTCGCGTTTGCCATCCGTCGCTCTTCTTCCCTTGTCCTTGAGCCAGCAGCATTTCTCCCTTCATGAATTTCACGTACCTCTGCAACATGCATCGCTTGATTTGTGTGTATCATCACATTCTCGGTCCCTTATCACCCCTGCATCGTTCGCTCGCGACGTTGATCCCGCTCGTTTCGCTTCGCTCCCACTCGATGCCCTTCGTCTCGTCGGGCTCGCGGGTCCAACATGACCCTCTGAGCTGTTCCGAGACAGTGTATATATGTGCAAGAGTTGGCAAACCCCAAAAGCCACCAGCGAATCGTCGTGGAACGATCCCCATACCGACCGAGAGGGGTGCAACCTCCTCTCCTCCAAATCCAAAGGTGAGCTCCGACCTCCTCCTTCCCCTTCAGCTCTCCAAGTCCAACCTCGACGAGGGTCCCCTGAGGGCCTCGGCTCTCCTTCGGATGCTGTAGATGGCTGCCCTGTGCATACATTCGATCTGTTTCCGGGGAATTGCTGACCCCTGTGAACTGGTAGGATGCAGAAAAGGGAGGAAGGCGGTCATCCTTCCTTCTCGTCTACAACTTCTCCACTTCTTCCCTTCCTTTTCATCCTTGCCATCCAGCTCTTCACCAGGAACAACATCACACTCCCTCACTCTATCCTAACAAACTCAACTCACCTCATTCGGCTCTCCCTTTGAGCTTCAAGACGTCGAACGATGTCTGTGAGCTCGATCTCGCTCTCGCTTTCTTCCCTCCCCTCCCACTCGCTCTAGAGCCCCATAGACGAGTCATTGACCACGCTTTCTACTCCTCTACTCCTTCTGCAACCCAGGTCTCCCCGAAACTTCTCTACAACAAGCTCCCTCGAGTCCCCCGCTCTCTCAACGACCTCCTTCGACGAACACCCTTCCTCCCCTCCTCAGCTCGTCGCTCCATCTCCAGAACCTCCTACTCCCTCCGAAGACACGTCTCCCCTCCAGCTCGCAGGCTCCTTTCCCTCCTCGTCTTCCTCTTCACCATCTCCTACTTCTTCGGTCTTTTCTCCTCGCGAGGCTCTCAACACGATGGGACGGATGAAGGTCGGACGATGACGAGGACGTCGCTGTCGGAGGCGAACCCTTGGCTAAAGGATGGTTCAGATGGGTCGGTTACGGTAGAGGAGGGGGATTGGAAGAAGGGGCATCCTATAAGGTGAGTTTCGATTTGGCGGTAGAGGGAAGGGGGAACGTCGAAGTGAGCTCAAATCGGACCTCTTCCTCTTCCTCGTCGTTCAAACAGACTTCTGATGGCTGACGCCAAGCTCAAATGGGAGAACCAGCTTTCGAGGTGAGTTTAACTGTCGTAGCGAGTCTTGGTGTCTGCTCTCGAAGCTGACGGTTCTCGTATACTCGTCTCAGGCAGAGCAAGACGCTGTGAGTTCTCGTCGAAACCGAACCTCGTCGCGATTCCTCTTTCTGACCTTCTGATTGGTTGAGCATAGCGACCAAGCCGTCGAGACTTACAAGATACGGTACGGGAGAGCACCTCCGAAGGGGTTCGAGGACTGGTGGAAGTTCACTCAGCGGAATAAAGTCATCATCGTTCGTTCCTTGGTTCTGCTCTTTCATCTCTACGCGCCCGAGAGTCGAACCTGACGAGCGCCTCTTCCTCTCCTCCGTCCCATCAGGTCGACGACGTGAGTTTTCCATTTCCCCTTGTGCAGACCATCCTCGAGCTAAGTCCACGCTTCGAGCTGATCTTCCCTTCGTTCGATCTTGATCAGTACGATTCCATCGACGCCTCCATCACTCCCTTCCTCGCTCTCAATCCCAAACTTCTCGGAGATCGCCTCACCGACTCCATATCCGGATACCCTTACTTCTACGAGCTCCAAGTTCGGAAGAACCGCCCCGTCAAGGTCAACGGGAAGGAGAAGAACTCGCCTCGAGCAAAGGAGGTCGCCGACCTCATGTTCGTCTAATGTCCCTCTCCCTCTCGTTTCGCGGGGCTTCCTGCGAAGGAGATCGAGTTCTGCTCAGTTGCTGACTCTCACCTTCCTGGTTCTCGATTCCATCCTCTCACAGCGAAGGATTCCGTCGGTATCTCCCCGAGGACTTTGGCGAAGGATCGGGACTGTTTGGGAAACTCGACGGAGATCAAGGGCTGATGAAGATCAATGTGTCAAACCACGAGTTCGGATCGAGGATCATGGGAGAATAGTTTAGGAACAGGATGATGGATCTCGCTGAGCGAGGGAAATGTGAGTGTCGTCGCGCGCGTCTCGTTCTCGCACTTCCTCTCGTCGAACAAACTCGAATTGAACCTGATGTCTGCTCTCTCACCCTCAGATATCGGCGAGGATGTGTTGAAGATCATGGAGAACACCAAGCGAGATGGAGCTTGGGCTGATGGTCTGCTCAGTGAGTTTTGACGAAACTCGACCCGATCTCGTTCTCGACCGCCGTCGAGTGCTGGCTGACTCGCTTCGGTTATGCTGCTTCCTTCTCGCAGAGGCTTGCGCGTGGAGGTCCCTCGCCGATCGTAAGAAGCTCCAAAACAGTACGATCTTCAAGCGCTACGATTCCAACGAGACCTCATGTGGGTCTTCCTCCTCTTCACAGTCCGTCTCTCACGTTCGCGAAGGAGAAACCCGAGCTGATCTTCTTCCCACACTCCTCTCTCAGCCGTCGCCGCTCCCATCTCGTTTACCAAGGATGCACTCAAGTCCTACAACTTCTGTCGTTCGTCCCGCTCTCGTTTTCTTCATCGCTCTCCCTCTGCATCGACGCGTTGCTCATCTCGCTCCCTCGCTGCCCTTCCTTCGCAGACAATCCCTCCATCATCCCTCTCCACGGAACCTACGCTCAAGACGCCGTTCGATCCAGCGGTCTCGAGCCTCAATTTGTACTCAACAAGATCGACCAGTCCCCTCAGATCCTCATGGCTTCGACCGTCGGTTTCCAAAACCAGACGGACGGACTGCTTTCGTGGGAGGAGAAGTCGAACGACAAGGTCAGTTCTTGATCTAACTCGTCGTCTGATATCTCCGTATCTCTCGCTGACTCCTCATTTTTCGCCTTCTTCGTCTCGTTCCGTTACAGCTCTTCTTTCGGGGAACCACAACGGGAGGCTCCTACCGAAAGGAGAACGACTTCAACTGGCGAGACAGTCACCGAGTTCGACTCAACACTCTGGCCAACAACCCTCCTGCTGGTGCGCTTACGGACGTGCTTGTGGAGCACGCGGTTGGACGTTTCGGAGGAGGAGGCGCGGTCTCGGTGAGGAGGGTGGACGCGAGGGATTTGAACGGGCATCTGTTCGACGTTGGGATCACCAGAGTCGTTCAGTGCGACGAGGACGATGGAACTTGTAAGTGCTGGCTTCTATACCGAAACGAGAAGCCGAGCGAGGTTGGGAGGGAGAGCGACAGGGACGGGGGAGAACAGAGCAAAGGAAGGCGAAGCTGACTCACGTCTTCTTCCTCTTCCTTTTCCAGGCGACGAGATGGACGACGAGATTGAGATTGTCGAGGACGTATCACCTCAGGAGGCTTTGAAGTATCGATACGTTTTGGATGTGTGAGTACGCGGTCCCTTCTGGCGAAAGAGCTTCCTGGAACGACGAAACGGCTGACCTCGCTCTCCCTCTTTTCGTTTTCGTCTTCCAGTGATGGAAATCGATGTGAGCTTCCCACTGTCTTTCTCCGCCGAAGCATCTAAAGCTGATCCGTGCTCTCATCTCTACAGGGTCGACCGGATTCCGTCAACTGCTCGCTCTCGGACAGGTCGTGTTCAAGATGCGCTTTCTTTCCTCGACGCGTCTCGACTGACACGAGCTGACTTCTTTCTCCAGGTCTCCATCTACCCCGAGTGGAACACTGAATGGCTCACACCTTGGCTCCACTACGTCCCAGTCAACCTGGACTTCTCGGATCTCTATCGTGAGTTCATCAGCCCTCGCTGCTACTCGAAAGAGTTCGAACTCCGAGAGCTGACTTTTCGCCGCTTCCTTCCGCTAGATACCTCGACCTTCTTCCTCGGTGCTCCAGGATTGTCGGAAGAGAACGATACTGCGGCGAGAGCCATCAGCGAGGCTGGGCAGGAGTTCATCAGAAAGTGTTGGAGGTGGGAGGATTTGCAGGCTTAGTGAGTCGCCTCGTTTGCCCGTGCACCCATCTGACTCTCTCCCTGTCTGACTCTCAACCATTGTAACCCCGTTTTCAGCATGTTCCGACTCCTTCTAGACTATCGCAGAGCCATGGCTCGAGATCGGGACGCGATGGTGAGCCCTCTTCTCGTCTCCCTTCCGCCGACGCGTTCGAGTTCCGTGACTGACCTTTCCCTTCCCTCTTCCTTGTTCCTCCTTTTCAGTCGATGGGTGGAAAGATGCTTCTTTCGTGATACATTAGCTTTGAGACTAGATCCGAGGAAGGAGAGTGGAAAGAGCATCTCGTCGAGCGGAAAGAGAAAAGGAAGGTTAGTCGACGAGGTTCAAGCTTCAAGGTTCGATCGACCACTGATTTGCGCCGCCGTCCTTGAGCAACGAGGTAGAAGGGGGGGGGGGGGGGGGATGGGTTTGACGGTATTTCAGGCCGTCGCGTACGACACGCACTGCTGGTATCATCCGTCTCACAGCAATCTGTGTTCGATTCGATCAGCGACGCGACACAACCTGCTCATCCGACTCGACGAACCGAAGAGCCGCTGCATGTCACTTCCTCGCCATGCCAATATCCACCCTAAAACGAAAGAAGGGCACAGATGGCTGAACGTAAAGCGATCATCACGCGTCGTCGACGCGAGCTCAATTACAGTCATTCCCTTTCTGCTCTCTTCTCAATCGCCGCCAGAACACCGAAATCCCTTCCTTTCAAAGTCCGCCAAGAACCTAGGAAGCGGAAGGTGGGGATAATTCGCGAGGATTGTGAAGGAGGAGTGGAAGATTCAGAGCGGTCATCGACGGACGCGGAAGCGGATGCTGCTGTAGGAGGCGAATTTGGGCCAGGCCACGCCTCAGAGCGAGTGAGGGAGAGCCTATTTTGGATTTGATGAGATCTTATAGCGGATGAAAACATAATGAATGAAAGCGGAGGAATCGAAGCAATCCTTTTTCCCAACACCGACGAGCTCTCCCTCCCGCTCTTCCTTCTTTCCTTTCCACCATCAATCCAAGAAGGTCCCTCAGCGTGAGTCTGATGCTATTTTTAAGGCCTGGACATTTGCTGAGCGCCGACTACTATCTCTCCGCAGAAACATCGAAGAAACAAGAGCAGCGATGGGAATCACTCGTGTCCTCCTCCCCTCTGCTTTCACCGTCCTCCTCTTCTACGCCCTTCTCAAACACTCCAACACAGTTCACCTCGCCAACCTCCCCTCCTTCCTGAAACATCACCCTCCCTCTCACTTCAACGCCATGGAATTCACCGACCTCATCACCGGACACGTCTGATCCGACTCCCCTCGTCTCGTCCGTCCCGCTTTCGCCCTTCGTCGGCTCTTTACACCCAGCTCAAGATCGATACGAGAAGGTTTGAAGACGCATTGTTGTAAAATATCAAGTAATACATGTTGGGGATGGAGAGTGGGAAAACGCGACGCGAAAAGGCAAGCAAAGAACGAAAGCTAGAGTCAACCAACGACATCCGTCGACGACGCGTCCCTTCCGTGCCTCCTCTTCTCCCTTGTTCTCGATCCGATCAGAAGCCGTCCTCCTCTTCCTCTCCAGCGTCGAATGAAGGACCACCAGCCTTCCAGCGAGGGCCACGAGAGTGAAGAACGAGAGGAAGAAAAGGGAACGCGAGAGTTCGCATTCGACAGGTGGAGGATCTGTTTTGGAAAGATCGCAAAGAGGTTGAGTCAGTTTGAGAGCTCGAGATCGCCATTTGAAGCGAGAGGAGAGAAGAGAACGTACAGGTGATCGCGAGGTTGGAGTCTTGGTCGAAGAAGACGGCGCAGAGGGGATGGAGGTCCGAGGCGAAGACGAAGCCGTAGGAGGCGACCGTAAAACATTGAAGGATGAAGATGGTGGAGATGAAGATGATGAGTGGGGCGCGGTGGTGGTGCCTGGTTGCGAGGAAGGAAGAGAAGGAATGGGAAAAGAAGTCAGCGAGGACTTCAAGACGCGTCGCAGCCTGGAATGAACGCAAGAGAGAAAGAGACTGAAGGGATTCACGGACCTCGAGAAGAAGCCACAAGGCAGAACGAGAGTCGACGTGATGAGAAGGAGACTGGCCGAGCGATCTTGAGGAGGGATCGAAAGAGGAAGGCAAGGAAAGAGGGATCAGTCGGTGAACGACGCGAGATGTAGGAGGCATGAAAGGAGAGCGAAAGAGGGCTCACCCATCTCGTAGCGAGAAACCAGCATGGAGGAGACTCCCAGGGACAGGATGTTCCCGGCGAGGAGACTGAGGGAGACGAGTTCCGAAAGCGTTTCGCTCGATTCCTCCTCACTTGAGACGTCGAGGGCAGGGAGGAGCGACTTCTCCTGATCCCCAAGCTGCTCCTCGAGTCGTCCGAGACTCGAACCTCCTCCGATGAGTTGGATTGAGTGTGAGAGGGTGAGGTGGAGGAGGAAGGATGCGAGGAAGACGATGGCCATGGTCGAGCAGAGGAAGAGGACGAAAGGGCATCGTTTCGAGATGGGAGAAGCGAAGAGGCGAAGAACGGTAGCTACGAGAAGCAAAGACGAGCACGAGGAGGGGTTAGATAGTCAGCTAGACGCCTCTAAGATACACAAACGAGGACGAAGAGGAGAAGTACTGACCTCCCCAGCTCAAGGTCCCAAGCACTGCGAGCGAACCCTCCATTCGACCCAGCCCCTTCCTCAAACCTTCTTCTTCTTCAACCAGCCCATCATCAAGAGTTCCTCCCCTAAATCCTACATCATCTCCAACCCTGAGTACGAACAACGCTCCCAAGCTCGTCGCCGCGAAGACGAGGATCAGGCGTCGAAGGTCCTGCTCGGTTGAGCTCTCGAGCTTGTCGAACGGGCGTGTGGCGAGGAGGAGGAGGAAGGGAGCGACCAAAGCGAGGAGGAGATGGAGGAGCGCTCGGAGGAAGAAGTAGAGTGGCATGCTGAGGAGGAGGAGGAGTTGGTTGGGAGTCAGCTGAGGAGAGATGGTGAGGGAAGCAAGGAGGGAGGGGAGGAGAGATCGAGCTCACCCATCTACCTCAGGCACCCAGAGAGCCCTGAATCTGGAGCTGAACCGGAGCGAGACATGAGTCCAGGCGATGAGGAACGAGAAAGGTGAGACGGAGCGATAGAGGGCGAGCGGGGTCAGAGAAGAGGGAAGAAGAGATGATGGACGAGAGATGGAAGGAACTGAGGGAGGAGGAGGAGGACGAGTTGAGCTCTCGCGTTTTCCTTTCGGGGAGACGAGGCCCGATCTTTGAATCGAGGGACGCCAAATTTTACAGAGCGCGAAAGAAGAAGCTATTTCAAAGCAGACTAACTTCTTCAGGTGGGTAATTCTGCCAGAAGGGTCTCCAAGACGACGGGTCATCTCGCCTGCGTGCTTAAAGGTGATGAGCTTCGCTCTTCCCTCCCTCCCTTCCTGGCTCTTCCTTCCTTCCGCCATCCTCCCATCCTCTAACCCTTAGACCAGGTCCTTGCTTGCTGTCTCGCTTCGCACCTCCGCCCCTCTGCATGGCTGTTTCTAAGGAAATGCAGGAACTAACGAGCGTGGTTCATACCGACTGAATCCGGTCCTGAATCACCTTCCCTCCCTCCCTCTCTGATCTGTTCTCCTTCTCTCCCTCTTAGAGCCTCGTCCTCGCTCCCTGTCGTCTCTCTCTCCTCAACCAACACCTCCTGGACAAGACTCTCCTCCCTTCACCCCAGCCGTCACCTACTAAAATCTCGCTCACGGCTCGTCCTCGTCGCTCGCTTCTCGATCTCTTCACTTTGAAGCATGCCTGTGAGCTCTCTCTTTTCTTCTCGCCTCTCCTCCTACGCTCGATCAGAGGCTGACTCGTTCTTTCATTCTCCGTTTTCAGGTCTCTCCCAAACTTCTCATAACCAAGCTCCTTCGAGTCCCTCGACCGTTCTTCTCTCAGCGACGGAAACCCTTCCTCGCACCTCGTCGCTCGAACTCCTCCTCCTCCTGGTCCCACACCTTCGATCGACACCTCTCACGCCCTGTTCGCCGACTCGCCATCTTCATCCTCATCATCCTATCCATCTCCTACCTCCCCTCTCTTCTCCTCGGTCGCCAGGAGGATCCCTCGCCGCTTCAGCATGACGATTGCGACGAGGAGCCAACGTTGAGACCTCTCGTCGAGCAGCACTCCTGGTCGAAGGAGGGATCGGATGGGTCGGTCACAGTAGCGGAGAACGAGTGGAAGGATGGGCATCCTATTAGGTATGTTCGCCTTCCGACCCGCCCCTCTTGGAGACGAGGGGAGAAGGAGGGAGGCGGACGAACGTCGAGCTCACCTCTTCCCTTTCTCCAACAGACTGCTCATGGCCGAAGCGAAACAGAAATGGGACGACCAGCTCTCGAGGTCAGTTCTTACTTGAATCCCATCGATGTAAATGCATCAGCTGACCCTCCTTCTCTCCGCTTTCAGGCAAAGTGCAACTCTGTGAGTCCATTGAGCCCCAAGTCGATCTCGTCGCGTCGTCCTGACCTCCTCTTTTTCCGTTCCCTCCTTCTCCAGTCATGACGCCGTCGAAACCTACAAGACCCGATATGGCAGATCCCCTCCTAAGGGATTCGACGCTTGGTGGGAGTTCACCCAGCGGAACAACGTCCTCATCGTTCGTTCTCTCCTCGCCCTTCCTCTTCTCGAGCTCGACGCGTTCGAGATTCGACGTGCTGATCATCTTCTCTCCTTCATCTTTCTGTAGGTCGACGACGTGAGTCACACGATCTCATTTCACTGTAATCCGAAGCGAAAGCTCACGCTGACCTTCCGCTTCGACTCTTCCCTCATCAGTACGATCAAATCCACCACTCCATCACTCCCTTCCTCGGTCTCGACCCAGCCCTCCTCGGCCCTCTTCTCACCAACGCCCTCATCAACAACCCATACTTCTACGAGATCCAACTAAGACGCAACCACCCCGTCAAGGTGGTTGGAGCGAGGAAGAACTCTCCTCTCGCCGCTGAGGTCGCGAATCTCCTGTTCGTCCATCCTTTCCCTTGCTCGAACTCGACGCGACGAAGACCGAACCCGTCTCAGTTTCGCTGACTCTCCCCACCTTCTCTTATTTCTCACTCCCTTCTTTCAGCGAAGGATTCCGTCGTTACCTCCCCGAGGACTTTGGCGAAGTATCGGGCTTGTTTGGGAAGGTCGATGGAGATGCAGGGCTCGTGAAGCTCAGCGTTTCGGGAGACGAGGTCGGGACGAGGATTATGGGAGAGGAGTTTAGGAAGAGGATGATGGATTTTGCTGAGAGGGGAAGATGTGGGTCGTCACGCGTCTCGATTCTCGTTCGCTCTCGCCGATCAGTTGGAAGCTGACCTGTCTTTTATCTTTCGACTTCTTCGACTACAGACATCGGAGCGGACGTGCTGAGGATCTTGGAGGACACGAAGCGAGATGGAGCGTGGGCTGATGGGCTGCTCAGTGAGTTCCTCGTATCTCTCTCGCGTCTTCCCTTCATCGTTCTTCGCGACGGCGTTCGAGTGCTGACTTCCTTCCAATCCTCGTTCCACGTCTCACCGAGGCCTGCTCATGGAGATCTCTCGCTGATCGCAAGAAATTCCAGGAGAGCACCATCTTCAAGCATCGTTACGAGTCGAGCAAGAGCTGTGAGTCATAGTCTCATTCTCGTTCACCCTCGCTCTCGAAGTTGAAAACGCGAGCTGATCCACTCTTCGCCTCCTTTTCTCTCGGCCGTTCAGCTCCCACCACTCCTGTTTCGTTCATCAAGGACGCTCTCAAGTCCTACAACTTCTGTCGTTCGTCTCACCCTCCTTTTTCGCCCCTCCCGTCGTCCCTCCTCTCCCTCGACGCGTCGCTTACTTTGCTCGCTTGCGACCGCCCGCTTCTCAACAGACAACCCCTCCATCATCCCTCTCCACGGAACCTACGCGAAAGACAAGGTTCGAACCTCAGCCCTCGAACCTCAGTTCGTCCTCAGCAAGATCGACCAGTCGCCTCAGATCCTTCTCGCCTCGCCGATCGGTTTCCAGAACGAGACACGAGGAGTCAGCTTCTGGGAGGAGAAACCCTTCAGCAAGGTCAGTTCCATCCGCTTCTACCTTATCTTCCACTCTCTCCTTCCTCGGGCCGCTGACATTTCGCTCCTCGTCTCCGTTACCCAGCTCTTGTGGCGAGGAAGCACAACCGGAAGCATGTATCGGCAGGCCAACGACTTCAACTGGCGAGACAGCCATCGAGTTCGACTCAACACCTTGGCCAATGATCCTCCCTCTAGTGCTCTCACGGACGTGCTGGTGGAGCATACGATTGGACGCTTCGGAGGAGGAGAAGCTGTTTCGGTGAGGAGAGTCGACGCGAGGGAGTTGAACGAACATCTGTTCGATGTTGGGATAACCAAGGTCGTTCAGTGTGACGAGGATGATGGTACTTGTGAGCATCTCTCTTGGTTCGGACTTCGGGGCTGGTGAGGGTGAGAGGAAGAGGAAGGGGAAAGAACGAAGCGACGGGGAACCAAAGCTGACTCGCCCGTCCTTGCTTTTCTTTCAGGCGACGAGATGGACGACGAGATCGAGACCGTCAAGGATCTATCCCCCCAGGACGCTTCAAAGTACCGCTACCGCTTGGACATGTGAGTCTGCTTCCACGCGAAGGCGAGTGAAAGCATCGAGGAGCAAGGCAAGACGGATCGCTCACCTCTTTCTCGTTTGCGCTTCGTTCTTCATTCAGCGATGGAAACGGATGTGCGCTCTACTTCCTCCGGGTGTCTGCGTCCTCGATTTTGCATACTGATCTCTTCTTGCTCTTTTACAGGGTCTACCGACTTCCGTCGACTACTCGCTCTTGGACAAGCCGTCTTCAAGGTCAGCCTTCTTCGACTTTTCGACGCGTCTCGAACGAGAGCTGACCCCTCTCCCTCTTTTCCTCGTTGGGACCAGGTCACCATCTACCCCGAGTGGAATACCGAATGGCTCACTCCCTGGCTTCACTACGTCCCAGCCAACCTTGACCTCTCGGATCTCTATCGTGAGTCGCCCTTCTTCCCGTCCCGTTTCGAAACGACTCGAAGTCGACCATGTTCGAGCTGACCCTTCCCTCTTCTTCCTCTCAGACACCTCGTCCTTCTTCCTCGGTGCTCCAGGACTATCGGACGGGAACGACGACCTCGGGAAGCTCATCGCCGAAGCTGGACAGGACTTCGTCGCGAAGCACTGGCGCTGGGTTGACTTACAAGCCTAGTGAGTTGACACCACGTCGATCTTTCGACCCCCGTTTCTCCTCGGCTGACTTCTTCAGTTCTCATTCATTTTCTGAAGCATGTTCCGCCTTGTCCTCGAGTATCGGAGAGCGATGGCTCGGGATCGGGACGCGATGGTGAGAGGGTGGAATCATCTCCTTTCGCTCTCTCTTCGCTCGATTCGTTCTTCGGCTGACTGACAGTACCTCTCTTTACTTCCTGCAATGCAGTCGATGGGTGGAAGACTCTCTTTGTGATCTACGTTCGTTTTCTACGTTGCTCGTGTTTCGTCATCTCGTCGCGTTGTCTCTTTCTTCCCTTCGCCTTCACGAGTTCGTTCATCGCGGAAGCTTTCCGCTTGCACTCTTCTTCGTCCTTCTCGGCTACAGTATATATATATGTGTACGTGTATATTGCGAAACAAGAGCGCTCCAAGTAATGTAGCAAGAATTCAGAGAGAGACAGTGGTGTTGCGATAAGACAAGGGAGCAGAGAAAAGACGACGACGCGGAGCGAGGATGCAAGAGGGCAGGCAAAGCTATTGATACAAGACGATCAGCCGAACGATGAGTGTTCAGCCGCTGCGGGAGAGAGAGATAGGGAGGGATTTCAGGGAGAGTGAGAAGGAGTGAGGTCAGCACGAGCGAGCGAGCGAGCACCGGAGCGCGACGACTCGAAGAAGAACGGAAGTACCGGACGAACGTGATAATAGTGCTGATCCTGAACTCTCCGTTCCAGTCGAGCTCGCAATGGAGAAGATGGTCTCCTGGTGAGAGTTTGGTTCAGATGATTCCCATCCTGATCCATCCTGATGCGGCGAGGAGGAAGGAAAGACGGTCAGCGGCAAGAAGTGCTCGATGTCACTGCCTTCGTCGCTCGAGAGAGGGAAAGAATGAAAGAGAAGTCGACTCACATGCCGATGTTGTGGGGATGCTCCCAGACTTGTTCCGTCAAGTAGAAGAAGAGAAGGAGGACGTGAGAAGGTGGAGAGAGAGAGAGAGAATGGAACGCGATGGAAGGAAGGTCAAACTCACGTCCCGTCAACTTCTTCGCCTGCTTTTCCTCGTCGTCGACCTAGCAGTGAACACTTCCGAGGCCGAAGGTGGAGCTCTTGAGGTACCAGATCTTGACGTCTCCCTAAGAGTGGTGGTGGAATCGAGGAAGAGGTATGGAGTCAGCTTTGCGAAAGAGAAACGAACGACGCGACGAAGATGCTCGAGGAAACGGACGAAAGAAAGAGTCAAGGGACTTACGGCTCCAACGGTGATGTTGAAGGTCGCTCGAGCCTTGGGTGATCGAGAGATGACGTACTGCTTGTGGGGCCTGGGTTTGAGAGCCGAAGGGAGCGAAACGAGACGGAGAGTCAGCTCGAACTAGGAGAAGGGCTGGAATGGATTGGACGCGACGAGGGCCGCCATTGAGGGAGGAAGTGACAGAGATGGAGAGAGAGAAGGTGTGGATACTCACGGAGAGTGCCACTCGAACCATCCATCTCCTTCTCCAGGATAAGTAGTTCCGTTCTCGACTCGATCCCCTCTCGTCGCCGAAAGCAAGACGAGCTTCTCTCTCGTTCCGGAGAGCGAGCGACACCTCGGTACAGAGGGCGGTATGAAAGATGAGGGATGGAAGCGATCGAGGAGAGACATCTGTTGTCCAACAAGGAGGCCACGAAAAGAAGAGAACGAGAGTTAGAACGAGGAAGCCCAGCGGTCGCGATCGAGCTGGACAGGAGGACTCGACGTCGACGCGACGAGAAAGTCCAACACTCACCCTAGGAACGACCTCCAATTCCTCGTTCCTCATGCCCCAATCCTCCTCCTCCAAGAAAGTCCTATCGATCTGCCACGCCTGGTTCTCCTCTTCCGTCCTCACTCGCTCCGAGGGGTCGTAAACGCCCTCCACCTCCTCGTCCACGATCCCAATCCTCGAGACGGCGAGTTTCTCCAGAGCGACGTCCTCCTCGGTGTTGTGGGCTTCGACGAAGAGAATCTGCTGCCAGACGTGATGCTTGAGAATGTTGGCGGCGGCGAGATGACCTCGAAGACCGGGGTGTCGACCGTCGACGATGCCTCCTGCGGACATGGGAAGCCTGCCGAAGAAGCTTGGGATACGAGAAGGGTAGAGGAGGAGTTCGGGCAGGAGTGGGTTTCGGATGGAATGGCTGGGGACATCGAGATATCGACTGGAGTCGAGCTGGGTTGGTGTGAGAGCGCAAAAGAGGTCGAGTCAGTCGCGTCGCGTTCCGGAGCTTTGAGGGAGGAGCGAAGCAAGCGGCAGGTTAAACGGGCTCGAACCCACCTGGTTTGTACCTCCTGTGGTTAAAGGCGAGATGGAACTGATGGGAAAGAACTCGATATCGATGACGGCCGGCGCGGAGGGGAGGGCGAGGAGAAATCGAAGGAGCATGTCGAAGGAGCGATGCTGATCGTCGAGACGTTGATCGTTGACGGCACTGTCGACGCTGCCAAGATGATAGTGAACAGGTCGGAGGATGAGACGCAGAGGAGAGGTGGGGAGGAGGGAAAGAGGGAAGGAGGGAAGATGAAGGACGAAAGTGTCAGCTTCGACGAAACGAAAACAAAACGTGCAGGTTCGATGAACTCACATGACGAGATCGACCTCAGCCGGGATGTGCTCGAAGAAACAGTTGGCGAAGTAGCTGGAGAGTGAGAGATACGAAGCTGGAGTAAGAACCGAGTCGTCGAGCTCGGGATGCGTCGTCGTCGCCCTCGCTCGCTCCTCAGAGGAGACGACTCGCTATGAACTCACTGAGATCCGACTCCTCCGATACCCCTGCAGCCAGAAGAGAGAGACGAGAGGTTCAGGAAATCGTGCAGCAAGCGACTGCTGAAGAAAGAGAGTTGCGAGAGAGGGAGGGATTTTACGTCGGGTAGTAGCTATGGTCACTGTGCGGAAAGGTCTGCTGCCACCATTGATAGAATACGGCGTGATAGGTGTGATGCTCGGCCATGAGTCTGGGAAGGCTCTTTCCGAGCGTTACTGAGAGAGAGGGAGGAGCGAGCCGTTGGTCAGTCGTTCGTTCGAGGGAGAGGGAGGAGGGACGGGAAGAGGGCGCTCATTCGATCCGCCTAGAATAGCAAACGAAATGGATTCTCCTGCCAGAGCTCTTCGGATGATACGACGGAGGCGGTGGTTAGTTCCAGAGTATGAGACGGATTTCTGGGAGCGAAGGAAGAGCGGGATGAGGGGAAAGGAAAGGAAAGCGGGAGGGAGGAGGAACGGGTGAGCTTGAGCTCGAGCTTCCTTCGCGGATGGTTTCCGCCCTCGTTCGAGCCCAAACTGACGTCGAAGAAGGCTTGACTGTGAGAGGATGAAAGAGAAGCAGATGCATGAAGGGTAAGGGTAAGTGAGGGTGAGGTATAAAGGGAAAGGGAAGGGCAGAAGAAACGAGGAGAAGGAAGCGAGCTCACGAGAACTTGGCCACGACTTCCTCCATGGCGAGATCCCTCGACGACTTTGCCGTTCCTTGGGACTCTGGAAGAACGAGGAGTCGAGGATGAGGTTGTTCCTTCCATACGGAGAAGAGGGCTCCAGTTGGGCGAGGGTCGCACTCGAGGTGGGACTCCCAGAAAAGGAGCAAGCCGAGGACGAGAACCGACTGGAGGACGACGACGGAGAGGAACGCTTGGGCGGCCTTCATTTCGAAAGAAAGGAAGATTTTTTTGGGGGGAGAAGAGGGAACGGGTCGAAGCCGGATAGTCAAGAGGATGATGGGTGTTTGGGTTTGCAGGTCAGCCCTTGGAGACCTGGGTCTTCTCAGGGAGAGGGGGAAGGGACTCGGATCGAGCGAGCCTCGACTCGTTCACCTCAGGCACGGATGGCTCGAGTTGATTTCCGTCCCGGCAGCTCATTCCGGGGCTAAAAAGAGGAAGGAGTTGAGAAGAGATGCCATAAGAGGGCTGGCGGGGAGCGAAAGGCAGGAAAGAGGACGCTCAACCAGACCTCGATCAAAACGCGTCGCGAAGGTCGAGGAGATGCTCGTGTCGCGCCTTTGCCTGCTTTTACGCCAGAATGGGAGTTTTCAACGACGCGAGAGCTCAACCAAGAGGGTCTTGTCTGAGTGATTGGCCTGAGATAGTCGACCAAGGTCGAAAATCTTCCCGGGTCGTCGTCTGGTCGAGCTCCTCCTCGCTCTCCTCCCAAAAGTGTGAGCTCGAGCTTTCCTCCCTCTCCTCTTCTTGCTTTCTCTCTGCTTCCAACCACTTCGAGCGTCAATGCCATCTTCCTCCCCCCCTCTCTGTAGCCTTCCCCTTCACCCGACGCTCGAACCTCTTGGCCCCTGTGAAAGCTGAAGCGTAGAGATCGAGAAGGAATTCAGGTACCGGTTGCCCTGATGAACTCCTCCTACTTCATTCACCTATGATGAACCTCGCTTCCGTCCCCTCCTCTTCGGCTCTCTTTCAACCATCATCAACACCATCGACGTATACAGCTTCCTCGTACGCTCTGGGGAAACACTAGAAACCTTAGATTCCTTCGAGACCTCCTTCTTTTCCTCACTCGATCTCTTCATCCATGCCCGTGAGCTCGGCTCTCTCTCTCTTCCCCTCCCTCCTTCATCCCGTTTCTCAGCGACTTACTCCCCACTTCTCTCTTCGTCTCCTGTTCTCACAGGTCTCTCCGAAACTTCTCCTCGCCAGGCTCCCTGGAGTTGGCTCGTTCCGTCGACGCAAGCCGTTCTTCCCTCCTCATCACCTCGGCTCCTCCTCCTCCTCATCCAAGTCTCCTCTCCTGATCCACTTCCTCCCCCGACCTCGAAGGATCCTCAGCCTCATCGTCCTCCTCTTCACCATCTTCTACATCTCAGCTCTACTCGAGAACGACGTCGACGACGGCATCGACGACCAAGTTCAATCCTCGTCCTCCTCGCCTCCGACGACCCTACACCTCCCTGTCTTTCGAGCAGGGCGACCGACTCATCGAGCGCAGCCAGTCTGGATGAAGGAAGGGTCGGATGGCTCAGTCACGGTGGAGGAGAAGGACTGGAAGGAGGGTCATCCCATCAGGTGAGCTCATCGTCCTCACAACGAGGCAGGAGGAGGAGGAGGGAGGAACGAACGAAGCTCACCACACCTCGCTCCTTTCTCCCTCCATTCTAGGGCGTTAATGGACGAGGCGAAGCTCAAGTGGGACAAGCAGCTTTCAAGGTGAGTCTCTATCGCAATCTCGACGTACCCTGAAAGATCTATAGCTGACCTTTTGTTATCTCGGTCCCCAGGCAAAGCAAAACTCTGTGAGTTTGGTTGAGCTCGACCTCTCGACTGCCTCCCTTCCGGCGCTGACTTCTTCTCCCTTTCTCTCTTCGCGTCACCAGGGATCAGGCTGTCGAAACCTACAAGTCGAGATATGGAAGATCACCTCCTAAAGGGTTCGAGGCATGGTGAAAGTTTGCTCGTCTCAACGACGTTCTGATCGTGAGCTCGCTTTCCTCCTCCTCCTCCCTCGACGCGTCCGATGTTGACCTGCCCCTCTCTTCTCTTCACAGGTCGACGATGTTCGTACCTCCTCTCTAACCATCACTTCCTTCTTCCGTGAGCTGACCTTCGACTTCGCTCTTTCACTAGTACGATCAAATCCACACCTCCATCACTCCTTTCATCGCTCTCGACCCGGTCTTCCTCGGTTCTCGTCTCAAAGAGCTCCTCGACAAGGAGCCCTTCTCGTCCGAGCTTCAGATCCAGCACCACCAACCTGTGAACATTTCAGGAATACGAGGAACCTTCCCGAGACCCAAGCAGATGGCAGCTTTGATGTACGTTGAGCTTCGATCTGGCGAAGGACGAGGCGAGCGAAGTTCGAGCTCACCACCGCCCACTTCTTCTTGTTGCTTTCTTCCCCGCCTCGCAGCGAGGGATTCCGTCGATTCTTGCCCGAAGGCTTCGGAGAGGGAGAGGGCTTCCTTGGGGACGTTGGTGGAGACGATGGGCTTGTGAGGTTGAGTCTTTCGGATCACGATCTCGGAGGGAGGGTGATGGGCGAGGAGTTTAGGCGAGAGATGATGGATTTGGCGTCGAGAGGAGAGCGTGAGTTCGAATTCCGTCTTCCCCTCGCCTGCAAACGAGAAAGAGGAGGCTGACCGACGTGTCGATGCTCTTAGACGTCGAGACGAAGGACCTTCTAGTCATGGAGAACGTCAACCGAAAGGACGCGTCGCCTCGCGGATTACTTCGTGAGTCTTGAGCTTTGCTCTTTCTCCTCTTGGTTCCTTCGCTGACCATCTCTTTTTTCCGATCACCAGAGGCCTGCTCGTCGCAAACCCTCGCTGGACGACGAGCTGCTTCGACCAAGGACATCTTCAGGAACTTGGATTCCGAGGACGAGCGTGAGTCTCTCGCCCTCTCGACCTCATCCAACCAGACATCGTCTCAGCTGATCACTTCTACTCTCACCCATCCAGCTGTCAACTCTTCGATCACCTTCATCCGCGACCACCTCAAATCCTTCGACTTCTGTCGTTCGTCCATCTCCCTACCGCCACTTCCCTCGCGTCCCTCCCGCCCTCTTATCGCTGAACCCTCTCCCGAACTTCTTCTTCTCCAGATAACCCTTCCCTCATTCCCTACCACGGATCTTACAGCCACGACAACCCTCGCAAACCCACCCTCCACCCCCAGTTTGTCCTCTCGAGCTACGTCCAATCCAACCAGATCCTCGTCACCCCTCTCGAAGCGTTCAAGAACCAGACCGAACGAGTTCCGTGGGAGGATAAGGTCATCAACCAGGTGAGTTCGGAAAAGTCTCGTTCTCTCCCATCTCTCCTCGCAACTCCGCTGAGCTTCGAAACTCACTCAACCTTTCCGCCTCCCCTCTTCGCGTGACAGGTCTTCTGGCGAGGCAGCACGACGGGAGATCACTTCTCAAGGCGAGCCGATCGCTACGACTGGAGGAGATGCCATCGGATCAGACTCAACTCTCTCACAACGCCGTGGAGGGACACGTCGATGTCTTGGTCGAGGAGAGCGAGAACCGACGCGTCTCGATGCAGCGTTTGGACGTCTCGGAACTGAATGAGCATCTCTTCGATGTGGGACTGACGAGGGTCAATCAGTGTCGTGAGGAAGATGGGACCTGTGAGTTGTGTTTCGAAGCTGAGCTCGAACAGTCGGGAGGTTCGAACAAAGCTGAACCTCTTCCCTTCTTGGTTCTTCGTTTCCAGGTCAGGAGATGAGGGACGAGATCAAGATCGCCGACATCGTTCGACCTCACGAGACGCTCTTGTTTCGCTACGCTCTCGATATGTGAGTATAATGCGAATCGTTTCGTAAGGGAAGAGAACGAAAGACGAGCTCAGCGCTGACTTCGGGTTTCGGTTTTCCTTTCTTTACTGTAGCGATGGAAACGGGTGTGCGCTCTCCCCTCTCCCTCATTTATCCCTTACGTGCACTGACCCGAATATAGATCTACAGGGTCATCTCGTTTCCGTCGACTCCTAGCTCTCGGACAGGTCGTGTTCAAGGCGAGCTTTGATCTTTCTTCCATTGTCGCGTCAAGTCGAGTCGAGCTGATCTCCCTCTCTCTCTTCCCTCAGATCACCATCTTTCCGGAGTGGAACAGCGAATGGCTGACTCCGTGGCTCCACTATGTACCTGCATCGGTCGATCTCTCGGATCTGTATCGTGAGTCGAACGAGCTCTACTCTTCTGACAATCTCGACGACCTCGAAAACCGACCTGACTCTGCTTCCCTTCCACAGACTCAACGACGTTCTTCATCGGAGCTCCTGGAGTATCCGATGGAAACGACGAGCTGGCGAAGGCCATCAGTGAGGCAGCCGCCAAGTTTGTTGACTCGCATTGGAGGTGGGTCGACATGGAAGCCTAGTGAGTCGCATCGTTCTCTCTTCGACCCCCCTTCGTCTCATTCACCTCGGCACCCTCGCTGACGAGCCTCGTACCTTCTCGCCCCTTCTCCAGCATGTTCAGACTGCTTCTCGAGTACCGACGAGCCATGGCTCACGACAGAGACGCGATGGTAAGCTTAACTTTCGTCTCGTCTCAGCCTTCTCGAAACAAACTCGTTCGCGGATGGTTGACTCCGACCTCTCCCGTACGCAATTCCCTAACAGTCGATGGGAGGATCCATGCTTCTCTAGCTGCTCCTCGCCTCGTCGCTCGTTTTGTCGTCGCCGCTCGTCCCACGCGTCGCGGGCGGTCGATCTCCCCTTTCCTTTCTCCTCTCGCTTCCCCCCTCTTAGACCCAACCGATTACGTTTCATGTCCTCGCCACACCATACAATCACCCGTAGCTAGGCTCCTGCCTCATCTTCTTTCTTTTTCGGCATCTCCTCCTCTCGATCCTGCTGGTCGTCGATTTCTCTCTCTTTTTCGTCAATTTGGGTTCACCCCTTCAGTTTCTTAGATCGCATACTTCACATTCTCGACGTCGATTCATAACAGGCCTCCATATCCTTGGTCCCGACGGACGAGGGAGGAGAGCAGATTGACGATCGTGAGAAAGAAAACGACGCGTCGTTCATTCAGACGCGTCGCCGATTCCCATCGAGTTCTCGCTTCACTCTGGCTCCTCAGGAAGATCGTGAGAAGAGTGTCATGATTGTAAGCGGAGTGAGTGAGTCGTGGTAGTCAAGGGTACAGTAGTGCGTAGGAGAACCAAAACAGGTGCTAAGCGATAACAGACGAACAGAACCAAACCAAGCGCCGACGCGTCCAGCACTCCCTACTTCGTCTCCTCCATCCCCACCTCCGACGAAGGCAAGGGAGAAGAAGCCCAAGGAGCGTCGATTGAAACGCGTCGCGACTCGACGAGATTCTCGACTCCTCGTCTTCGCTCGCTTCATCTGAAAAGGCATGCATCTTTCACGACCTGAGAGCTCAGCAGAAGTACGCTCTCTAGTCGAATTCTTCAGATATCGAGGCAAAATCAACAACTGTAGTTTCTGACCCGCCCCTTCAAAAGCGTGAGAAGCTCGAGTCGACCTTTCCTCCCTCGCCTCTCCTCTCCCTCGCTCAGCTTCCACCCACCAGCAGCTACAAGCTCCCACCCTTCTCTTTTTCTCTGACCTTCTCCTTCTTTGAGCTCACCTTCCCTTGAATGCATCCTTCCCCTGTGAAGACGAGAGATCGAGTTCAGGCACCGTCGGTCGGTTGCCCTGAGCTCATCCTCCCCCCCTTCCCCTCCTCTCTCCTATGAACTTTGCTTCTTCTTTGCCACACTTCGGATCTCGATCATCACCAACAGCATCCAAGTCGATATCTCTCTCGCAATACCTCGAGACTTCCTCAGGTTTCGATCCCCTTGTAGAGCTCCCTCTTCGGTTCTTCCCTCCCTCCCTTCAAGCTCGCTTCCCTCCTTCCCTGGCACGATGCCGGTGAGCTCACTTCTTTACTTCCCTTCTTCACTCCTTCTTCAGCTTCCTCATTCGAGATACTCACTCTTCTCTCCTCTTCTCCCATACGTCTCTCCTAAACTACTCCTCAACAAACTCCCGAGGGTGACCTTCTTCCCTCGCCGCGATCTCAACCCCTCCTCCTCCTCGAAACCAACTCTCCTCCTCGACCAGATCCCTCGACCTCGCAAGATCCTCACTCTCCTCGTCCTCCTCGTCACCATCTTCTACATCTCAGCTCTCCTCAACCCCAACGACGAGCTTGACGCATCATCATCGCCCTCGTCGTTCTCTCCTCCGAGCTTCCACCTGCCTGACTTTCGAGAAGGAGCAGGAAGAGCGACTCATCAGCGAGCGGCAGGGCTCCATTCTTGGTTGAAGGAGGGGAAGGATGGGTCGGTTACAGTGCAGGAGACGGACTGGATGGAAGGAGGTCATCCCATCAGGTCAGTTCATCGTTCTTCCTGGGAGCAAAGGGAAGGGGGGAGCAGGGAGGGAGGAACGAACGAAGCTCACCAAACCTCTTCCCTCCCTCCCCTTCTTTCGAATCAGGGCGTTGATGGCTGAAGCGAGGGTCAAGTGGGAGAAACAGCTCTTGAGGTGAGTCAACACTCATCTTCTACCGTCTTGGAGATCACCAACTGACTCTCAAAACCTTCTCCTCGCACAGACAGAGCCAGACTCTGTGAGTTTGTTTGGCGACGCGTCGAGTTTTCCTCGACGTCCTTCTCCTCGAAACTGACTCTCCAATTCCTCCGACCCTCGATCGCTATCTTCCAGTATGTTCCGACTGATCCTCGAGTATCGCAGAGCGATGGCCCATGATCGAGACGCGATGGTTCGTTTCGTCCTGAGACTTCCCTTCGCTTTCCCTTTCGCTCGACTGACCCCCTTCCCTCCCCTTCCCCCATCTTCTTCTCCTTCCTTCGTTCACGCTAGTCCATGGGAGGGAAGATGATCCTCGCATAGCCTTTTCTTTGCCCACCTAAATGTACGTGCGTCCCTCTCGAAGAACCGCTTTCATCGAATCATCGAGTCGCGTCGGACTGACCTCGTCGTCTCGTCTCCACTCCCACTCCTCCTGCCCTTCTCTTGCTCTGTCTCTCCTTTTTTTTCTTATCCTTTCATCTCTGCATTCTCGTTCCTTCTAGCTTGTCTGAACCGACCCCACTTTACAAACTGTCAGCCATCAAGCTCGCAATTTCTTCCTTTGTACACTTACTTTTGCTTCTCATCTCCATCGCACACCCACCCCTTCGTACTCTGCTTCCACGGTCCGCTTTGAATTATCACTGGCCCTGATACTGTACTCGTCTTCCCACACGCGCTCTCTATCCCTCTCTGCATGACTTTTTCGCTCTCGAGCTTGACTCGAGCTCGTACTCAGCTCGCGCGAGACGCGTCGTCGGACTGGTCCCAAGAAAGAGCGTTTCGATAACGAGGGGGATGGAAAGAACGAAACGAGCGGTTGGAGGAAGAGGGTTTGCCTAGGCTAGTATGTATGGGGAACGAGACGAAAGCGGGTGTGCAATACAGCGAAACGAACCCTCAAACTCAATCGCGTCTCGTCGGCACCACCAAGTTCTTCGACGACCGTCGCCCTCGTTGTCGATCGTAGCCGTTGATGGATCTGAGAACTGAAATCGAGGGACTGTTCCGAGGAGGAAAAAAAAGGCAAGAGGAGGAGAAAAAGAAGGGAGTGCAGTGCGAAAAGAAACAAACCAAGAGTCAGTTCTCGACTCGATTCGCTCGTTCGTGACGAGAATGAGGACTCACCAGGTCGATGCGCAGTCTGTAGAGGGGGCTCATCCACGTTGAGGAGAAAAGGGAAAGAAATGGAGGCAGAACAGAACGGAAGCGAGCCATATCAGTGCGTGGTTTCGTTGTTCGACGCGTCGAGCGAGCGAAGACGAAAAGAAAGGTGGAAGCTGCAACTTACCCTCCATGAACTCAGCAGCAGTTCTCGAGAGACCCATCGAGTCGAGAAGCAGATCAGAGCTGGAGTCGTGGAGCTCTACGCAGATTAGGCACTGGCGAACGAAGAGGAAGCGGAAAGGTGAGGGTCAGCTTCGTTCGTCGACGTCGCGAGAACGAGGGAGGGGCGGAACGAACCTGCTCGAGACCCATGAGGACGACGGGGTCGCAGAGACCTAAGAGAGAGCGAGGTGAGACGAGACGGGCGGAAGGGAGGGGTCGTCAGGATAGCGAGAGGCAGAGGAGAATGGGACGGTGGGGAGGTGGGACGCACATTCGTCGATGTCTGGAGCTGTGAAGCAAGCTGGACCAGAGAGTTCGAGATCGCAAAGTCGGAGGCAGCTGTCCTGCAAGGGATGAAACATAGACTCCAGTCAGCAGTGGTCCGTTCTCTTTGAAAGTGAGGGAAAAGGAGGGAGCGTCGCGGCTCACGGGAACGTCCGTCTCGAAGCTGTCGTCCGAGTCTGCAAAGCCGAGAGGGTAGTAGGCAGACTCAGTAGTGGAGGAGCCTGAGATCTCAACTTCGGCTGTGTGCGTGGAGAGAAACGAAAGTGAGTGTGAGGTTTGGAGGACAAAATGTCATTGGCGGCGCGAGAGGTCGAAGAGGGAGTGGAGGGGACGAACAGGTCTCAGCTGTGGGCGTTGTGGGCGTTCTACGGTAAAGTAAAGGTCTCTAGGTGGGGTTGTGGTGGGTAGCTCTATCGAGGTTCGTGGGAGGAACGACGCTGGCGAGTGCTCGTTGAGGTTTCAGCTCTTGGAGGCTTTGGGGTGGGCTGGGAGAAGGAAGGGAGGTCGGTGGAGAAGGGAAAACGAGAACTACTACTAGCGACTTGAGAACTACGCGAGGGAGAATGAGAACTACTACTGGGCGACTTGACGGCGAGACTGGTTCTGGAGAAGGGAAGATGAGAAAGGGAGTCGAGAAGGGAAGCTGAGAAGTTGACCAATTCTGGGGTGAAAGTTGATGATTAGCAAGAAGGTCAAATCTAGCCCACTCTTTATACTGAATATGATCCGCAGTCCGAAGCACCGAGAAGAGGAACGAGGCTGGAGGGAGTAGCTAGCGAAAGGGAGGAAGGACGGTGAGACACGACGCGAGACCATCAGCGGTCACAGCAAAGCCAAAAAGGGGTATAAGCTATAAAACGGAAGAGGCAGAGAAGGCGAGAACCGAGAAAAGTATGTACTAAGCAAGAGAGTCGAGACGGAAGGGAAGGCCGAGAAGAAAAGGGGAACGTGAGTGAGGCGCGTCGCGAGGGGAAGGTTTCGGGCAAAGGTATCTACAGAACGAGAAGAGTCGGCGAAGGGAAGCAGAGGACTAAATATAAACAGAAGGGCGAGGCCCAGAACCTATAGAAGCGGGGTCTCTAACCGAGACAGGAGAAAAGGGGAAGAGACGCGTCGAGAAGAAAGCAAAACGAATGAACGAACGAACCGAGAAGAACTCCTAACTTCCTCTCCAAACCCCCACACAGCTGGGGACGGTGAAGGGAGTAAATTGTATAGGAAGAGGGTCAGATTCGACCTTGGGGAGCCTGTTCGAAGCGAGGACGAACTATGAAGAGGGAGGGCTGAGAGAGAGGATGAAGCGAGCGGGCTACGGTCAGCACGGAAGGGGAGGGAGGGAACGAGCGAGTGATGGAAGGGAAGCGAGGACGTACCTTGTACGAAGAGTGAAGCGAAGAAGAAGAACGCGAGGAGAGATGAGGGAAGCAGCATGGTCGCGAAGGTCAAACGATGAGCGAGGGTGGAGGGAGGAAGCGAGAGGGCGGCGAGAGGGAGCAGTACAGTTCTTTCAGCTCTGAAAGACAAGGTCGAGGTTCAGGGTGAAGAAGGTGAAGTGGTCCATTTCGGCTCAATCGAGACATCCACTAAGGGCTCGTTCCTAAGGGAGGAGGAGGGGGCAGAAGGGCGGGCCTGATCGACGCTCGAAGCTCAGCCGGGGAGGGTAGTTCTTGGTCTCCCTTGATCAGATGAGCTTCGAAGGAGTCGAGTAGGTTTCAGAGATAGCCAAGATCCAGATCCCAAGTCGAAACTGAGGAAAATGTGTTGGGACATAAGCGTTCGAGGACGAGGGGAGGAGACGGACCAGGGCGAATCGAAATCGATGAGCTCAACTTTCGCTTGACCTCAGCTTTCTTCTAACGACTTCCTCCCTGCAAAATGAGCTTTTTACAGCTCATTCCCTCATGGACGTAGAACCAGCCATCCCTTCCTTCTCGTCCTCCAGCAACATCGTCGTGCGCATCTGGATGCCTTGCTCGACATCACATCTGAAGGACGGTGTTGAGCTCGAATCATTCCTTCCTTCCGTCCCCTCCCTCCCTCACTCGACCTTGCCTTCCATCCCCCCTCCCCTTTCGACCGTCCTTATCCTTCACTTCGGCTTGAAGAGCCTCAAGATCCCCGGGAGGTCAAAAATCAGCCTCGCCTTGCGCACAGACCTCGGCGGAAGGCGAGCAGCAAACCAGGAACGGTCTCCTCTTCCTCCCTCCCCTCCCTTCCCTTCAGCTGATCGACCCTCTTTCGATGAGCCTGAACCTCAAACGACCATTCACCCTTCCTTCCTTCCTCCCTTCTCTACTTTGATCCCTCTTCGAACTCCCCTCCTCTTCGACTCCGATCTAGGTCCCTCCTTCACTCGTTCTCTCCCCGGCTCCCCCTCCCGCTCCTCTCCTTCTCCCTCGCCTTTCAATCATGAGGACAACGCCTTCAGCGCGATTATTTGCCGCTCTCACCGTCCTACTAGGATTCGGAATGTTCCTCTCGAGGAATGCAGCGTTAGAGGCATGCCTCAGGGATCAGATACAAGGAGGAAGACGTGGTGTAGCAGAGGAGGAGCTGCTGGTGTCGGGGACGAGGCTGCAGCAGAGTTTCACTGCCGGAGGGCCTCAGTGAGTCCTTCTTTCTCGTCTCTTCTTTCACGTCTTTGGACCTGGATGGGATCTGATGGTATAGATGGAGAGGCTACCTCACCCGTACATCAGGGAGGGGTAGGAGGTCGAGAAGAGCGACAGGCCATCCCTCCTCGGCGTCCTTTTGCTCGAGCTGACCTTTGTTCCTCTTCCTCCTCACTCCTCGACTTCCCTCGTCTCCCATGCTTCACCTTCGCAGGAGCGACGAAGTCAACGCCTGGAAAGATCACAACCACCGTACTTTCAAGCTCCTCCTCGGATGTCTCGCCGCTCGATCTTGCGGGTGAGTTTGGATGTCGGTCTCGTTCGTAAACGAACTCATCCCCTCTTGAGCTGACCTTCCTTCTCGTCCATCTCGCATCTACCAGCCCCAAGCAAGATAAGGTCGTCATCCTCGAGGAAGCAGACTACAGGAAAGCGTTCGTTGGTGTTCCAGGAGGAGAGAGGATCTTCGCGAGGTCGATGTGAGCTCGAGCCAACTTCCCTCTTCTTGTCTCCGGCCCGAGAGCTGATTCTTCGTCCCATTTCTTCTTCGCAGACTCAAAACGCTCGACGAGAACGGAGTCACCTACCTCTTTGCTCGAGGGATGGATCAGGTCGTCGGGTTCTACAACATGTTCCCTGACCTTATCAAAGCAACGATCGTCTCAGCTGTTCGTTCGATTCGATCTCCCTCCCTCTTCGTTTCGCAGACCGCGTTTAGCTTGCTCAACCTATCTTGCCCTCCTCTTCTTCTTGTCCCTTGCAGATCGGATACGAGGAATGCTGGAACGACTGGGAGGGAAACTGCCTCAAGTCGGTCGGGAATCCTAGAGGAGTGCCGATCCAGGACCTCTTCATCCCCCAGTTCTTTGGACGCGACGCTCCTCTTCCCAAGCATCACGCCGAGTGGGCTCTCGTACCAGAGGACATAAGGAACCAGAACAACACCTACATCGGTTATTCGATCGAGGATGAGTGTACGAAGAGACCGGTTCGTTCACCTTTTTCATTCCTGTTTCTCGAGTCTCGAGCCTCGAGCCTCGAGCTCGACTCGTTTTCCTCCTCCCTCGAGCTCACTCTTCATCCCTCCCTCCGTCCACCCTTCCTCTTGACAGTTAGTGCCCACCGAGTCTCGTCCCCGTCAAGTCTGGATCCTCGGAAAGCTCTCCAAGTTCTTCACTGCCCAGTTCTACCCTTACTCGCGCGACGTTTGGGTTCGAGCTGCTCAGGAACTCGACGTCGAATTTGTGAGCGCGTTCAAGGACGGAGAGGTGTTCCCTGGGATTAGAAACCTGAGATCGGACAAGACGGGGCCGCCGTTTGGGAAGGAGGAGTTCGAGAGGGAGATTGGGCAGAGTTTGGCGATCGTTGGACTTGGGTGAGCTCGACTTTTGCTTCGTTCCTCGTCTCGTCTCGTCTCAAATCAAATCGGCGCGAGCTGACCTTTCTGTCCATCTCTCCGTCGCATTCAGAGATTCTCCTATCAGTGTGAGTCTACGTCGAGCCCCCGAAGACTCTCGTTCGAGAAGCTGATCTGGCCCTCTCTCTCTCTTTCCCTCGTCGCGTCGAAACAGCCAACTCCCTGGGTTCGTCTTCGTTTCCTTCTTCATTTCGTCTTCGCTCGAGCCCCATCTAACCTTACTGCTCTCTTCAGTACGGTCTCTGCTACGGAACTCCCTTCCTGAACCCCATCAAAACCCACCTCGACGACGACGGTACGATCCGTATCGCCCGTTCTCAACATCCTCACGTCGGAGCCATCCCGGAACCTCACGTCAGTCCTCCTTCCGCCTCTTCTACTCTTTGTCTTTCTCGAACTTTTCGCCGACTGTCGTTCGCTTCGTTTGGAAGGTCTACAACGTCCCTCAGTCGGATCGAACGGACGCTCTCGTCGCGGACGACGAGCTCATCGACGCGCTCAGGAAGGCCATCACGACGACTCACGAGCGACTCATCCCGGAAGCGATGAGGCAGGATGCGATGAACAAGAGGGTGATGGATTGGCTGAGCAGGGACTGGAAGGTCCTGATGGCCGAGAAGATGGAAGCGGATACGGAGTGGGCGGGAGAGGCGAGGAAGAGGGTGAGTCTCTTCGCGCTTCGCTCCTCTCCTCTTTTCCCTTTCTTGATTTTCAAAGACTGACAACGATCTACTCTCACGTGGTCGTCGTCCTCTCCCAGAAACTGGTACTTTGATCCTTTGGATCCACACACACATACTGCTTCGCTCGTTTTCGTTTGTCCTTCGTCGTAGATTCGCGTCCTTCTCCTTTGTGATCCCCCAGCCTGTCGAACCTTTTCCAGCGAGAGAGAGAAAGAGCAAGTCTGTGTATCGGTACAATCCAAAAAGGAAGCTGTGGTAAATTGAGAAGGCGTCCAAGGAGCGAAGCCACGGAGGAAGGGCTGAGAGGAAAAACAACGAGCTCGACTTTCGCTTCCCTCCCCTCCCCTCCCCTCCTTCCCAACCGCTTCCTTCCCTAAAAATGAGCTTGATCCACCCAGTTCTTCCTGGAGGGTACAGCTAGCCTCCATCACCTCCTCCTCGACCAGCAGGATTCTGTCTCCCTCTCGGATCCGTGCTTTCGGTGAGCTCGAAACCATCCTCTGTGACTCCTCCTCGGAGTCCTCGCTGGACAGGACCATGTGCGACCTTCTCTGACTCCCCTCCCTCCTTCCCTTTCGTTTTTACAGATCTGATCTTCATCTCCCAACCATCATGTCCCCCTCCTTTACTCTCTCGGAAGCTATAGAGGATCCTTCCCTGCTCGCAGCTCTTCACGTTGGATGCGACTCGCCCTCTCCTCGCCGGCTGCAGACTCATCAGACAGCTCATCGACTCGAGATCGTGCGAGCTCTGGGGATCAAGGAGGGAGATAGGATCTTAGAGATCGGATGTGGTCAAGGTGAGTGGCGTTGCTTGTGCGCTGAAGCTCGTTTTGAGTCAGGGAAGGCGGAGGGAAGGACAGATGAAGGAGGGCAGAGCTGACTTCGACGCGTTCGTCTTTTCTTCCTCTCAGGTGATATGACCGCTGCTCTAGCTCTCGCAGTAGGAGATCAAGGTCACGTAGTAGCCATCGATCCGGCCGTGGGTACCTATGGTGAGTCGCACGCCCCCTTCGTTCGACGTCTGTGAGCTCAACCTCGCTGAAGCTCACCCTCGGCCTCCTTCCCTCCTCCTCTTTCCCTCTTGATCAGGCTCTCCCTACAACCTTGGCGACTCTCAAAGCCATCTCTTCAAGTCCCTCATAGGCCCCCGAATCACCTTCCACCTCGAAACATCCACCGAAGCCTTCGTTGCTTCCCTCGGAGAGGATCAGCTTCCCTTCGAGTGAGCTCGCACCCTCCCTCCCTCTGTTCTGCTCTTCCATCTCGCTCTCTCCCGCCTCTTCTCCACTCACGCCAGGTTCACCACCTTCTTGCACGACAGCCACATCCTCCTCGTCCACTCCTCCTGGTATTTCCCCTCGCCCTCTCACCTCCTCTCCACACTCAGCGTCCTTCAAACCCACTCATCCCTCGCCAACGCCTCCCTCCATCTCGTCGAATGGAGCCTCTCCACCTCCCTCCCAAGCCCAGCAGCTCAACCTCACATCCTCGCAGCTCTACTCCTCTCGGCTCAAGACACCTTCCTACCATCGGACGGCAACATCCATACAGCCTTCGCGCCGAAGCAACTTCGAGGGATTGCGAACCGGGCTGGTTGGGAGGAGCTGGTCGCTGAGGGAGTGATCGTGCCGGAGAAGGGGCTGCAGGATGGGAAGTGGGAGGTCGGAGTTGCACTGGCTGAAAGTGAGGAGGCTGGAGAGTCAGAGGGAGTGGGGAAGGAGAGAGAGCTGGAGTTGATCAGCTCGATGAGGGAGGCGTTGAAGAGCTCGGTCGAGCGCTTGGGAGGAGTTGGGCTGAAGGAGGTGAGGTGCATGGACGTATGGTGGGGAAGCTTCAGGAAGGAGAAGGAAGCAGAGCAGTAACCGGTATGGGGGCAGAGCCTGGGTCTGCTTCGGTCGAAGGAAGGAGAAGGTCCTTAAGGAGGACCTCGACGTCGAGCCGGCGACTCAGCTCCCTCCCTCCGACTTTTTGTTTCGTTCCCTCGTCGTCGCTTCCTCTTCTGTACGACCCTTATTTTGCGAGATGCGATGCAGTTCACTGACGCCTCTTCTCTCCCTATGCAAGCGTTCCTGTAAGGTAAGTCTGTTCTCTCTCCTCTCGCTATTCATCGAACGTCGTCGTCGGAGAGGCTGACCCGACGCGTCCTTTCTCGCCTCCCTCCCTCAGTTTCAAATCGAGTGACAGACCTTCTCCGCCCACCAGGTTCCTCAATGATCTTCAGCCAGCGCAGGCTCCTTCGAACAAGGTGAGTTGAGTGATCTGCTGCATAAGAACGAGCGACGAACGACGAGGACAGAAAGACGCGTCTCGCTTTCGTTTCGGATCTAACCTTTCGCTGACATCTCTTCCTCTCCTCTCTTCCTCCCTCCCTCCCTCTCACAGATCCTCGCACAACCCACGGCCGCCTCTCTACCCTCGGTGGAACCCCAACGCGCAACCATGCGAAGTCGGGGAATTGATTTCATTCGACGATATCTGATGTTTCGCTCGCCCGCCAAGACTCAGAACCAGTCTCTTTTCTGGGGGAGATCAGATCTCATTGGTGCGTCTACTTCTTCTTTTCAGGTTCCGGCTAGCCAGACAGGCTCTCTTTTTTTCTCTCCGTCGATCCTCCTCTGTTCGGTTTTCCCTCCAACCAACACTTCGTCGTTGCTCGTCGCTGACTCCCTCCCTCCTCCCTCTCTTCGACCCTCGCTCGCCCCTCCTCCTCTTCGGACGATCAACATCCATCAGCATGGCTCCTCGACTCTTCTTCTTCCTCCTCCTCGCCCTCTTCGCCTTCTCTACCGCTCGAGCTGAGGTCGACGAAGTCGCCCTTCGAGTTTTGATGGCCGACTCGCGGTTCGTTGGGTTGGTTTTGTGAGTCCTCTCTCCAGCTTTTTCTCGCCGCATCTCTTCTCTATCTTCTCCATCTGATCAATGTCTCTTTTCCATACCTTTTTCCCAGTCCCTGCACCGCTGGAGGAAGTGCTCGCACCGTGAGGCTCGACTTCGCTTGATCTCTCGTCCCCCTCTCGCGCATCGAGGTACCTGACCTTCGCTCTTCCTTTGACTTTCAGACTGCAGGGGAGTGGCTGAGAACTGCCTTCCACGATGCCGGAAGCTACAACGCTGCTTTGGGAACGGGAGGAGTTGATGGGTCGGTAGACTACGAGACGACGAGGTCAGTCGGGCGCTCTTCTCCCCTCGCTCTGCAACCTTTCGTCTTCGTCTCTCGTCCTTCTTGCTGACTTGGGATGGCATTCTGTGGCTTCCAGATCAGAGAACACGGGCAGTTTCTTGACGGTTACGATAGCTCAGTATCGTTCTCTCCAAGTGAGTTCACATTGAAGGAACTTTTTCTTTCGAGCGAGCGAACTCGCGTCTCGTTCCCTTTCGAGTTTTAGTCGACGAAGACAAACACGAGCCCTCTCAGCCCAAGCTAGTATACAGCCATTTTTACTCAATTCGACTCGTTTGCCTCGACTTCTTCTCTCTTCACACCAGGTCCCAGGAGTATCTCTCGCGGATCTTGTCGCCCTAGGTGCTATCACAGCCATTGGAGTGAGTCGAAGCGTCGACGACGAGCTCGCCTTGAAGCGAAAATTTTTCGCTGACCCTCTTCTCGCCCTACCCCTTTTCTCCCAAGGCTTGTGGAGGTCCTCAAATCCCTTTCCTCGCCGGTCGAGTCGACGCGAGAAGCGCCGCTGAAGAAGGCCACCTTCCTCTACCAGGTCCGTCTTCTTCACTCGGAATTCTCGTTGAGCATCTTCCACGTCGATGCTTACCTGCCCTTCCTCGTCTTTGATCAGAGGAGACCCTCGAAACTCATCAACAGAAGTTTGCGCGCATGGGATTTTCCAAGTTCGTCCTTCCTCCCTCACCCTCTCGACTTCCAACGCTTATCTCGCATTCCTTGTTCTCGAACCCTACAGTGACGAGATGATCGCCTCCGTCGCATGTGGTCACACCATCGGGGGAGTCCATCGAGTCAACAACCCTACCATTACCAGCACCACGAATCAAGGCTTTGATCTCACTCGAACTACCTTCGACAACGGAGTCGCCGTCGAGTACAGGGACGGAGTACTCACCAACCCCCTCGCTCAGCCTTACAATCCCAACAACCTTGCGACGTCGAGCGATTCCAGGATCTTTGGTTCCGATGGAAACGTCACATTAAATAGATATGCTGCTTCTCAGGTGAGCATGGCGAGCGCGATGACGCTTCGGGTTCAAAACCTCGCGACGCGTCGACTGACTCTCGATTTTCCTCCCTCTGGTGTTTCCCTCCAGGCCGACTTCTTCACCGACTGCGTCAGCGTGTTCTCTAAGATGTTCAACGAAGGTAAGAACTTCCCTTACAAAGCTACACATCCCCAGTCACTTTCAAAAGCTGACATCTTCTCGTCTTCTTTTCCTTCCAGCCGTCCCCTCCAGCACGACCCTCACCGCTCCCATCGAACCCTACCCCGTCTCCCTCAATTTCGTCGTTTCCCTTCGAGCTGGGGCTTTCCACATCCAGATTGGGAACGCTCGACTCTACGGATTGGAGGGACAGTGGTCGACGTTCGATGTCATCCCGTATAATCGAGACGGATCCGCCTTCTCTTCCACCCAGATCACCGCTCTCTGGACGCTTCGAGTGCTTCGAACCCTTTCTAACGGAGCAAATATTCAAGTTCGAGACTTCGTCACGGTCAGTCCCATCAGTGCGTTCGCTATACGAGAGCTCGAACTGACCTCCCTCGCTTCTTTTCTCCTCGTTTCAGAAATCCCCTGGAGTCTCAGCTTTGACGGGAATCTCAGCCATCGGAGTCGAGCTCACCATGAACGATGGATCCATCTACTCCAGTGCTGGTGGAAACGAGAAGGTTACCGTTGAGGACTCGATCAACATCGTAAGTGCTTGATTCGCCCTCGCCGTCGCGTCTCGTTCGTTCCTCTCGCTCATTACTTCCCTTCTCTTCTCAGGATACCGGAGCGTCCTTCACCTGCATGTACACCGACCCCATCACCGCTGCAGTCGGAGTCAACATCACCATCCAGGTCTACTCTCCCCTCGGATACAGCGCTGCCGACAAGGTTGGTTCTCTTTGCGACGCGTCGACTCGTCCTTTCTGACGCTTCTTCCCTTGCTTATTTAGGTCGAAGTCTACTACGAGGACTCAACGGATTCAACTCGCCTCACCTACGGAACTCCTATCAGAGCCTCTTACCGTCAAGCTCGACCTGATACTCCGTACATCGTTTGTCCTCTTCCTTTCGCTTTTTCTTCTTCTTTTTCCTTCACGAACTGACCCTTCTTCATCGTCTCCATCAGTACTACGGAGTCTTCGTCCTCAACATCAAAACCATCAACTTCGGCAACTTCGCCGCTCGAATCACTCGAGGCTCAGGAGTCGTATCCATCGACAATCGACGAGGTTCGTTTTTCCTTCCTCTCTGTTTCGTCTCCTCATCAGCATGCTGACTCCATCTCCCTCCCTTCTTCTTTCCCCAGGAATCTTCTTCAAGCAAGACTCTTTGAACGACTGCGTCGCTGGAGCCACCGTCCCTACGCCTGCTCCTCAGCCCACCGTCGACCTCGGACGACGCTCGTACGCGAGACGCGTCGTTCGAAAATGCCCTCTGTCAGGCTGGTCTCGATGCATGGGAGTGTGCGTAGATACACAGAGCAACCTCGAGAGCTGCGGAGGATGTATGGGAGCGGGAGGAGTGGATTGCACGGTGATGGAAGGGAACGTGGCGTGTGTCAAGGGAGTTTGCAGGAGTGCTTGAGCGTGGGGACGAAAGGAGGAGTCGTCTTCACTTGTGTGGGATCTCGGGGGTTTCTTATTTATTGATTCCTTGTTTGCGAGAGGTCGAGCTATAAGGAAGAGGAAGAATCCGGCCCAGAGAGAGACGCGTCGGTCCCGTTGTAAAGCTCTCCTTCGACAGTCCTCCTGAGAGCGAAACTTGATTGATGGAGACAGAGTGCGTTGATTCGATCTATGTAAAGTGGACGAGTGAGAGAGAGAATCGAATGTGGGGAGTGATGCGAGAGAGAAAAATGCAAAGGAACGAAAGCGACGCGAGTTGACCAGGTCGATGGGATGTAAGGATGAACGATGCGATGGATTGAGATGTAAAGTGTACGAAGTGTCTAGTGTATGATGTGGTGCTCGACGGGAGAAGAAGAAACCGAGAGAAAAGCTGCTCGGAGGGGAAGGGAGGGAACGGAACGAGGTCAGCCCAAGCGAGCGAATCGAAGAGCGGAGGTTCAAAACGGACACTGAACGCACTGCTAGTAGGTCGATCATGCGAGGAGCATCCTCCCTCCCATCTACTGAGAATACCGAAGCGAGAAGAGAGCAAAAGGGAGAGGTCAGTCAACTGAGGCTCGACGAATCGCAACGAGACGACGAACCATCGCGTCTCGGTCGTGAGCCATCGCTCGCCTATACTCGAGGAGGAGTCGGAACACGCTGAAATAGGATACAAAACGGCCGAGCGTCAGTAAGGGAGAGAGTCAAAGGCGAGGACGGCCAAACGAGGCGACTCACTAAGCCTGCAAGTCCTCCAACCTCCAACACGTTTTGACGAACTCCTGCCCAGCCTCGGCGATGATCTTTCCCACAAAGTCGTTCCCTTCCGAGACTCCTGGAGCGCCGAGGAAGAAGGTCGAGGTGTCTGCGAAGGCAAGAGGGGCCGAGAGGTTCAGCTTTCGCTGCTCGAGGTTCGTTTCGCGTCGATCACGAGAAGATGGAAGCAATCGACTCACGATAGAGATCCGAGAGGTCGAGGTTGACAGGGACATAGTGAAGCCAGGGAGTGAGCCATTCGGTGTTCCACTCGGGGTAGATGGTGATCTGGCCGCGAAAGGGAAAGAACGGGAGGGGAGAGAGGTCAGCTTCGGCCGTTCGTTCAAGACGCGTCGAAAAGTCGAGGAAGGCTGACCTTGAACACGACCTGTCCGAGAGCGAGGAGGCTACGGAGATGAGGAGAAGCTATGAAACCAAAGCAGTGGGTCAATGCGTGATGGAAGGGGAGATGAGAAGGCGGGTGAACTCACCGCCGTTCCCATCGCTTCGAGAAGGAAGACGGAGAGCAAAAGGGAAGAAGTCAGTCTTTCGCCTCTCGGACGGTCTCTCGTCGTGCTCTAGAAGCTGAAGAACTCACATGTCGAACGCATAGCGATACAAGAGAACGTCTTGAGGTGGAACCTTCCCACCGAGCTGGGTCTCCTCGTCCATCTCGTCGCCTGCAAGGAACGCGAGAAGACGACGGCGAAGGTCAGTTTCCGCTCGTTCGTTCGTTCGTACATTCAACCCGCACCTGCTCTTCCGAACCCTCCACTTGACTCTGACTCGAAGCAAGAAATACTCACAAGTCCCATCCCCCTCCTCGCACTGAGTCACCTCCGTGATGCCCACATCAAACAGGTGCTTGTTCAGCTCCCTCGCGTCCAACCTCCTCATCTCCACCTCCCTCGTCGGCCTCCTCAGCTCAGCTCTCGAAGGACGTCTGGACGTCCTAACGAGCGACCCCTTCTCGAAGAGCACATCCGTGTGAGCATCAGCTCGTGGCTCGTTGACGAGAGCGTTGAGTCGAATTCGATGACTATCCCTCCAGTCGACGTCGTTCTTCGCTTCGTAGTGACTCCCGGTGGTGCTTCCTCGCCAGAAGATCTGAGCAAAAGACGAAGGGAGTGGGGGGAAGGGAGGGTTCAGTGAGGCGAGAGAAGAGACGAGATCGAGGCAAAGAGACAGGCTTGAGCTCGAGAGCTGACCTTGTTGATCGACTTCTCCTCCCACGACGACGACCCTCCGTTCGTTCGAGTCTCGTTTTGGAAGCCGACGGTGGAAGCCATGAGGATCTGAGGGGACTGAGCGATCTTGGAGGAAACGAACTGAGGGTGGAGTTTGGGGGTTCGGACGATGTTTCGAGCGTAGGAGCCGTAGAGAGGGATGATGGAGGGGTTGTCTGCGAGCGAAGGAAGTGGGGAATTCAGCGTCGCGTCTCGAGAAAGAGAGAGGGCGAGGAAGGTCTGGAGAGAGAGTCGGGCGAACGACAGAAGTTGAAGGACTTGAAGGCATTTTTGATGAACGAGATGGGACCGACGATGGCTGGAATGTCGAGAGAGAGACGGGATGAAACGAGGCAGGGCGCTGATCAGCTTCCATCTGGTTGAGTCTCGAGAGAGGCGAAGAAACTCACGTTCGTCGCTGTCGTCGTATCGATCTGTGAAGATCGTAGGCTTGATGAAGGGTTTCCTATCTGAGAGGGACCTCCACGAGCAGGCCTCTGCGAGGCAAAACGCAAGACGAGACGAAGGACGCCGGGTGAGCTCGAGCGAGCTCGGAGTTGAGACGAGAGAGCTAGTAGCACTCACTGAGCAATCCATCCGCCAGAGCACCCTTTCTAGTCGCATCCTCCAAGACCTTGAGCTGCTCTTCTTGAATATCTGGGAGCGAAAGGGACGCGGTCAGCGCTCGACGCGTCGTTGAGCTTCCGTTTAAGGGAGGAGCGCCGTCGACGAGAGAACGCGAAGAAAACGGGGGACTCACACTCCCCCCTCCCAGCCAGCGCCATCATCCTACTCCTAAACTCCTCTCCCATGATCCTCAACCCAAGCTCATGCCCCGAAACGCTGAGCTTTACCAACCCTTGGTCTCCGTCGACCTGTCCGAGTGTCGAGCCTGCTCCCTCGCCGAAGTCGTCAGGGAGGAAGTGTCGAAAACCGTCGCTGATGGAGTCGAAGCGAAACGAAACGAAACGAAAGGCGAGAGTCAGTTCGGTGTCCCATCTCGTCGCGAGGTGAAGGGAGCCAAAGAGAGAGACGAAAACTAGAACGAACATGAGTTTCGCCATCTCAACAGCCCCGCTTGACTGCATTCGCTCTCCAGTGATGTTGACGGCGCCGTTGCGTCTGACCTGGAGCTCGTAGGCGGAGGGTTCGTTGTTGAAGAGTTCGGTGAGACGAGAGATGAGGAAGGTTGGGTTGAGAGCGAGGAAGGGAGTGATGGAGGTGTGGATTTGGTCGTACTGTGAGCGAAGGAGGAAGAGGAGAGACGAGTAAGTCAGGGCGTGCAAGAGAGAGGATGGATAAGGAGAGTAGAGTCTTACGTCGTCAACCTGGAGGGAGGTGAAAGGGAAGAAGCTGATGAGTGTCTGGTCGGGTCGCGTTCGAGAAGAAGAAGGAGACGAGCGACGAACGATGAGAACGTCGTTAAGACGAGTGAAGTTCCACCAAGATTCGAACCCTTTGGGAGGCGATCTCCCGTATCGTAGCTTGTAGGTAGGTCTCGACTGCTTGATCCCTGGAAGCAGGAAAGAGGAAGAGGAAGAGGAAGTCAGGACGAGTCGACTCGACGACGAAGCTCGAAGTCGCGAATCGCCAAACAAACTCACAGAGTCGTGCTCTGCCTGTCGAGGGAGAAGGTTTGCGCGTCAGCTAGTGACCTCGAGGACAGCAGAAGATGAGTGTGGACTAACCTCGAGAGCTGTTTATCCCACTTGACTCTCGCTTCAGCCATCAGCGACCTGATTCGAACGAAAGAAGGGAGGGAGGAGTTGGTGAGCTTCGTTCGTTCCTCCCTCCCTCGTTCCCTCCTGCTTCCCTGGAGAACGACGAGCTGACCTGATGGGATGACCTCCCTCCTTCCAGTCCCTCTCCTGAACGGTAACCAATCCATCCTTCCCCTCCTTCAACCAAGATGGAAGCCCTGCAGCTCGCTGATGGGCCGCTCTCCCTGCTCCTCCTCGAAAGTCAGGAAGGTGGAAGGTTGGTGGAGAGAACGACGAGGACGATGATCGATTGAGGGAGTCGTCGCCGTTGTCAAGAAGAGCTGATATGTAGAAGATGGTGAAGAGGAGGACGATAAGGCTGAGAATCCTTCGAGGTCGTGGGAGGAAGGGAATGAGGAGGGTCGAGTTGGAAGGGGAGGAGGAGCCGAGGTGATGAGGAGGGAAGAACTTGTTTCGACGAGGGAAGAGTCGAACTCGAGGGAGCTTGGTGAGCAGGAGTTTGGGAGAGACCTGGGAGAAGAGAAAACGGAGAAAAGAGGAGAGGGGAAAGTCAGTCGCTGGTATGTGAGAAGGAGGGGAAGAGGGACAGAGACGAGCTCACGGGCATCGTTCAAGGGACCGAGCGAGGGAGGAAGGATGAAGCTCTCTATGGGCCTGACCTTGTGGTGTGTTGGGATCGAACGAGAGAGCTGTCAACTAAGATGGTGCTGGTGATGGTTGAGAGTGGCCGGAGGGGGCCAGGGAACCCAACGTTCAAGGAAGCAGGGGGGGAGGTGAACCGAACGAGCTCAGGGCAACGCGTTCCTGGCTCGCTCGATCTCTCATCCCTTCAGCTTTCACATGGTAAGGGGAAGGAGAGAGGGGGAGGTGAAAGGAGCAGCGAGATGAACGAGGTCAAGGTTCAGATTGAGGCCTGAGAGTGGTTGGAAGCTGAAGAGGCGAAGGGAGAGCGAGAGGAAGGAAACCTCGAGCTCACCGTTTTCGAGCGAGAGGGAGTGGAAGGAGAAGCGAGAGCTCGACGATTTCAACACCTTGCTGGCTCAATTTCTCTGTTGACTCGGATCAAAACTTCGTTTGCTCTTTTGCCGCTGACCTCTCACATAAACTCGGATCGGAGAGGGCTCTTCAGAAGTCGTCGAGCCCACTCTCTACCCCCGCGCGACGACGCGTCCATCTTCTCGTCTTCACCCCCTCCTTCCTTTCGATAAACATAAACATACCAAAACAATGCACACCTCACACCGCCACTATCCCACCTTCTATCCACTTAGTATGCCTCTTCACCAACTCCTCCACAATATCCTCCTCGATCTCCTTCTTCCCCTCTCCCAACCTCACCCACGTCTCTTTGAACTTCGCTCCTCCCTCTCCTCCCTTCTCACCCACCACTCCTCCTGCGAGAGGTTCGACAAACACGACCTCAAGTTTCCGTCGATGAAGGTCGTTTCCGATGACGAGCTGGTGGCCGTACCGAGAGAGGGCTGCTCGGGATTTGGGGAGGAGGAGGGAGGGGTCGGTTTCGAGCTGAGGGAGGCAGAGAGCGAGGAGGGAGGGGGGCGGTGTTAGTGAGAGAAAGCGTAAAGAGACACGCGAGAGGTGGGGGGAAGGCGAAGACTAACCTTGAACGAAACGATGTATCCTTCCTTCGTCCATTCCTCGACGAGAGGTCTCAGGATCTTGGGGACTTGATCCATCGAGAGCGTTAACCGACCGTTCTCGACGGAGGAGTCGGCTGCGACTCCGTTTCCGGATTGGATCTTGTGTTCGGACTGCGAAGGAAGGGATGAAGGAGGGAAGGTGGAGGAGTCAGCTCTCAAGAGAACGAAGAACGCGTCGAACGAGCCCAAACGAAGCGTTGCGCGCGAGGACTGACCATCCTCGTCCCAGGCAAGAAGAAATCCGACACCGCCGCCGCGAGATAAAACATCCCTTTCCTCCCCACTCCATTAGGTCCACCCATCACCTCGCTCACTCCCTTGAGAAGCCAGAGATACTCGTTCACGGTGACGAACGGAACGCTGAGGAGGGTTCCTTCAGCCTTGACTTCCAGGTGCCGTTTTAGTATCGGAAGGAGGTCGGAAGTGGAGGAAGGGTCGACGGAGATGGCGGAGGTGACGGGGTCGATCTGGAGGAGGTCGAGGAAAGGGTGGGTGGAGTGGGAGTAGTGGCGAGTGAAGGGGAGGAGGGAGTGTTGGCGGTGAAGGAAGATGACGGCGTAGGAATGGGCGAGGAAGTATTCTGCTGAGGTTGCGCCTCGGGTTCCTGGTGAGAGAAATGAGTGGGGAGAGGGAGACGATGGGTCAGCGTTCGTGTGCTAGATCAGTTCGAGTAGAGACGTGGAGATCGACGTCGCGACGATGCAGGGAGGGAAGGGTCGGGCGATTCCGTTGAGCTCAGCTCTTGCCCTCGCTCGCTCCCCAACAGAACTTCGGAGCAGCCTCGGAGAGTTCCAAACGATATCCAGTAGATGGAGTGAGACTAACCTGCCGAGAAGTTGTCGAGGAATCGAACCCTGGGAGGCGGAAGGTGAGCGAAGAACGAAGGGGAGTCAGACTTCGAGCTCTCGGCGATCTTCATCCAGAACCAGGCTCTTCTGAGTCGATAAAACGCCCCCCGAGAATTCCTGCATGTACGGACTAAGGTCCCAGATGTGGTTTTGATCACAGTGAAAGAGAGAGAGCTCTGCAAGGCCGTCGAGTCGAGGCTGACTCGACGAAGTTGAGCTCGATCTCTCCCTTCCTCCCTTCCTTCCGAGCTCACAAACTCGCTCAAAACTCACATGTTCTTCTCCAGAGGGACGGAAGTGCCACCGCTCTGTATTATTAAACAGCATACGAGTCAGTCTGAGCAACTTGGAGGAGAAGCAAGTTGTCCAAGACGGCCAGGGCAAAGGGAAGGAACAGGGAGGGGGGACTTACAGTGACGAGGACGATCCTCTTCCCTCGAGCCTTCATTTTTGCGACCCATTCCCTCACTCTCGAGACCTCGGAGTCCAAGCTGGCTGGACGTTCCTGTGTCTCGAAGTAAGAGTCTGTCGTATAAGTTGTTTGATCGGGCATGGTCGTCGGTTGAAGACCCAAAGAAGGGAAGCTCAACCTCGTTTTCGACCTCAACCCAACGCCTTCTCGTCCAGCTCTGCTCCTACCTCGATGGCTTATACAGCCTCTAGTTATGCCGACCTCTCTATTCGCTGATAGGAGTCCTTCGATTTCTGAGACCGAGGGGGCTCTCGTACGGGCTCTCGTACTTTCTCCGTTCGACCCATGCGAGCTCAACTCGCCTTTCCCTCCCTTCTTCCTCCTCCCATCTCTCCTGCCACCCTCCACCACCATCGACATCTATGTCCACCGGACCTCAATACAAGACACCCTGGCAGACCCTCTTCGCCCGCTCAGGAGCTCCAACTCCCTATGTTCTACCCAAAGACTCCCCCTTCGCTCCTCCGTCCATCGTGGGTTTCAACGCGGTCGCTTCTCCTCCCAACGCTGCTCGCTCCGGCTCCCCTCCAGCAGGACTAGGAGATGTTCTTTCGAGACCTTCGCCTTCAAGGAGCCGAAAATCGGGGACGTCGTCTGGCCGGAAGGATCCAGCTCGTCGTTGCCTCCTCCTCCACCGCTTCCTACCCTTTCTGTACCAGTGGCTGGTCCCATCGGAGGCTCAGGAAGAAAAAATGTCACGTGAGCCTAAGTCACTCTTCTGCCTCGGCTATCTCTCGCCTTTCCTTTCGCTCAGGCGCAACTGACGAACTTCTCGCCAGTTCGTTTCGCCCTCCTCTCTCCTCTTCGCAGACCGCTTCGTTCTCCCTCCTCCAAGCTCAAGCCCAAGTTTTCGCTCCAGATACCGACTCCAGTTGTTCAAGAGGAGTCTGAGGTCGAGGATCAGGTGGTCTCCAGCTCGACTGCTCCCGCTGGAAAGTCGAACGACGAGGTCGATGGCAAACCAGATCTCTCGGTTGGGCCCTCTCTCTCTTGTATCGAATCCCCCGAGCAGTCTTCCAACCCTCTTCCTTGAATTTATCTGACTGCTACCCGACTCTTTTCCTACTTCAGACCGCATCGAGGAAAGAAGAAGAAGCGGTGAGCGACGAATCGACGAGTTGATTTGTTGGACGTCGCGTGAGTCCTCCTTCTCTTCGCTTCATCTCGCACTCTTCGGTTCCCGCGGCCATTTTTCGCTCGATCAGCAGTTACTGAACCTTCCTCTCGTTTTTTATTCAGGGTGTGGCGCCCTTCCATCTCCAAGCCTCTCTCGGGCAGACCTTCTTCGCCCTCGCCGTCTCCACGATCTCGCTCGCGATCCCACCTTCTTCCCTCCTTTGGCGTTTCTTCGCTCGTTTTTGGGACTTCCATGGATAGCTGGTCACCTGTCCTCGCTTTTCATATATCCTGGTAGCTCATTCACTACCCTCGTTTCGCCCTCTATCGATCATCAACTGCTAAAAAAACTCGCGACGCCGCACCCTTCCCTTTGAACTAAGCCTTACTCTGAACCTGTTTGAGACGCTCGACCTCTCCTTGACGGTTACTCGAGCTCGATCTGCACTAACGAGTTTCACCAACGTGGACATCTTTGGTTGGCACGAAGCGGCGAATGGCATGCTACGCAGTCAGTTGTGCGCTACGCCAAATTTTCCCTTGCTTCGACGTCGTCGGGATGTTTGGTTGACGGTCTCGTCCGACGCGTCGCTGTCTCGTCCTCCCTCCTTCTTAGATCCGAAGCTCGAGTCATGCCAGTTCAAACGAGCGTGATTTATGGCTCTTCGCTGGTATGGAGGAGAGACAGGCAGGACCACGAACTGGGAAAGGAGGGGGGAAACAAGAGAAGAAGAGGAGGAGGAGGGGAGACTCCCAGGCCACGGTTCGTTGATGGAAGATCGACGTTCCCTCGTCACTTGCTCTGCTTCTGCGCTCGGATAAGAGATTCTTAAATTGAAAAACGCGGAGAGACCTGATGATGGGGTTTGCGGGAGAATCTTTCCTCCCACCTCTCCCTCCTTTCCCTTTCCTTTCAGTCGACGAAGAAGTCCTCAAACCATCAAACACTCCAAACACTCCGAAAGCAAACTGTTCATTATGCGACTCTCTCCTGTAAGTCCTCATCTCTCTTCTCAGTCCTTCCCTTTCGGAGAGAAAGAGGACGTCGAAGGTCATCGAGCCGTCGACACCCTCTTTCGACTGACAGAACCTGTTCCCTTTCATGGCTCTTACTCCCCTCTTCCCATCTCCATCTCATCTCTTCACCAGTGCCCTTACGTCGTCGACGCCTGCCCTCTCGTCCCCGTCACCAACCCAACTCAACCAGCCAAGATGGAGGGATCAAGCCTTCTTCCCTCACCTCTCCTCGGCGTCGCCGCCGCTAGCTCGCAACTCGCTTCCCCTCCTCATCACGACGCTGGACCTCCCTCCCTCCTCCTCCAAGGAGTTCCCGTCGGTCCGCCCTCGCTCTTCGACAGGAGGAAGCAGTACAAGGAGGACATGCTCAGGAATCAACTCGAACGACAATCAGGTCGAAAGATCGATGAACCGACGACGACGGCGCTCTCCTCTTCTTCCTCGCTCCCCACCACCTTCCCTCTCACTCCCTTCGTCGCCACCAACCCCTCGGACACTTCCTCGGAATCCTCTTCGAATCACTCCTACAATCGAGCGTCGTCGGACCAACGAGACTCGTCGGTCGACCTCAATCACTACCCCTCCTCCATCTCCTCGTCCTCCACCGATCCAATCGCCTCGCCTTTCAACGACCTTCTCCTCGCTCCTAACCCTTACACCCTCCCTCACCAATTCAAACCTCTCCCAGGAGTCTTCTCCAACCTCCTTCAACTCCACAACCCACCTCCCACCCTCTTCCATCAACCGATGCAGGCAGAAGACGACGTCCTCTCCACTCTCACGGCGCCGTTCCCTCCCGCTCCTGCTCTTTTCGGAGAGGAAGAGGCTCAAGGTTCTTCCCTCGCTTCTTCACTCGAGTTGGAAGGGATGCTGGAACCGGACGAGGTCCTGTTTGGGATGGATGCGGAGGAGGAACAGACCCCAACCCTCGCGACGACGACGCGTCCAGCCAAGGTCGCTTCGAAGGTCGAGAGTCCTCCCGTCGAGAAGGCATCGCCCTTTCCACCACCTCCTTCTACTCCAGCATGGAACAAACCTCAGAGCAGCGAGCTTCTAGGAGAACAGACAGCCTTTATCTCCAAGGTCAGTGAGGTTTCTTCGTTTGTTTTTCCTCGTTTGTTTGGTTGTTTTGTTGAAGCGGCGTTTCTGCTCTTTTCCCGCCATTTTTTCTTCTCTTTTCCCACCCTGTTCCTCCTCGATCAGCTCTGGCACATCGTCACCCACTCAGAATACAGCCGATTCCTCCTCTGGGCGAGGGATGGGAAGTCGTTTGTTCTGCTCAAGGAGACCGAAGACGAGTTCGTGAACGTTGGTGAGTTCTTTTTTCGTCTCTTATTGCGTCTTTGCATTTTCCCGATTCTCCTTCTCTACCTTCGCTGATTCTGTATCTCTTTCTTCCTCAATCTTTGGCTTACTCTCACAGTTCTCCCTCGATTCTTTCGACATTCTCGAATGACCTCCTTCGTTAGGCAGCTGAACCTCTGTATGCCCCTTGCCCTCACTCTCCTCTCTTCCTCTACTTCTTTCTTACTTCCTTTCCGCCCTCTCTCCCTTCGTCACTCCCACAGACTCCTTCCAACGCGTTCCCGTCGAGTACCTCCTTCAAATCGACGCGTCCTCCCCCTCCTCCTCCTCTCGACCCAGCCACTTCCACCCCTCGACCCCTGGATCCGCTTCAACTTCACCCATTGCTCCCCTTACTTCCGTCATCATCGAAAGGACCGTCATTGCTTCAGGTCCGTCCTTGATCTCCCATCTTCGTCCGTGTCCTCGTGCGTTCTCGTCTTCCCGCTTTGACTCTTCCTCCCCTCTTTCGGCTTATTCCAACCAGGCTTCGCTCACCCTTCCTTCCAACGCGAGCAGCCTGAACTCCTCAGGCTGATGCACCCTCGTGTGTGTGCGAAGAAGCCTCCCACCGCGCCTGGTTCGGTTTCGTCGAGGAGGGAGGAGGACAGCGGGACGAGTCGCACGAGGAGGAACGCCAACAGAGGGATCGGTTCCATGTAGTTTCGGCTGGTCTTTCTAGGTTTCGCCTTTTCTGTGACGTATATCTTCTTCTCTCTTCTTTTCGTCTCTTCCGGCTTCTCGCCCGTATGTCTCGTCCTCGCTCTCCCTTTTTCTCCTCTCCTCTCGCTCGTCGCGTCGTCCTTTGATTTCCCTCAGTACTGTATCTCATCTCAGCTCCAGCTCCCTTCTCCTTTTCGTTGAATGACTCCCTCTCTATATTCTTACATACACACCATCTCGTAAGAAGTTTCGCCTCTCTCTGCCCGCCGTATCTATCATGACCTTTTACGAATCGAACCGAGGTCGACGGTGGTCGCGACTTTCCGTTCTCGCTCGCAGTGCTTTCTCAAGCGAGCTCGAGCGGCGAGGAATCGAATGAGAACGAGACTGATCGATCAATATTCCTCCCCAGCCTTCCTCCCTATCGAAGCAGACGCATCGGAAGCCAACTGGACCCCGGTAGAGCTCAAGCTCGAACTCGACGCGTCGAGAGCAGCAGCAACAGCCCGAGAGGACTTCAACCAGGCTCGCTCTGCCTCGAGGATAGGTTCGGCGGGCTCGTCGCATTGACAGGGAATGGTTCTTTATTAGTCGAGAAGACAGGGGACAGGAAAATAAGGTCAGCTCGAGGAAGACGGAGGGAAAGACAGCGCGGCGAGGAAAAGGCGAGAGCGACGAGCACGAAGACAAGACGGAGACTCACAGCGTTACGGGAACCCACTTCTCCGGATCTTGAGTATAATTGGGTAAAGAGAGCCTTCCAGAGAGACAGGTACATCTGAAGAACGAAGCGGAGGTGGGGAGGAAAGTGAGTCAGCCGTCAGGTTCTGCGCGTACGAGAAGAACGAGCGGGATTGATAGAGAAGATCGGGACAAGGACTCACCCAGCGAGCGAGATCGGTATCCGACAGATGGTAGCGATGAGGAGCTTTCCGACCATTGTTGAGTCAGGGGAGTTCTCGAGAGCGAAGAAGAGCTCGACGACAAGGTGGGACGCGATTCGAACAGAGGAGACGGTGTTAGGGTGAGTTGTAGCTCGTAGTTTGTCGTGGGTAGGCTGAGGAGTGAGATGAACAGTTTCCGTAGGGATTGAAAGAAGCGGGAATAGAGAGAGAGTCAGCTCGATCGACAGATCTGAGCGAGAACGAACGAATGCGTCGAGCTCACCATTCGCACAACCTTCTCGAACGTCCAGCTCCTGGTGCCACCTCCTTCCCCCTTCACTCCGTCTGAAGCATCGAAAATCATCGCTTCCCCTGCTAGTCCTTCCTTCAGCAGCTGAGCGAAGCTCTGAGGACCGTACGGTCCAGCCCAACCTTCCTCCAAAACCATCGCCTTCGACGGGATTGTCGCCGATTTTGTTGGGAAGCGAATGGAGGTGATCGTAGCATTCTGTTCGATGAAGCATTTGATCGCGTAGACTTGCAGATCTGGCGGTGGAGAGTGGAGGGTGAAGGAGAGGGAGAAGGGTCCGCCGATGAGGAAGCGCTGTGGGAAACAAGAGGGAGGGGAAGAAGGGAGCATCGTGGAGAAGAGGGATTGGGGACGAGGAGATGACGGGAACCGAAATGGTAGAGGGAGGAGTATCACAGCAGGGTCAAGAGGTGAGCTTGAGCGAACGAGAGGGGATGCTCATGAGTGAAAGACGAACCGAAGACGACGCGTGAAGAGCAAACGGACCGAGCTGAGTCGACAGCCCTTCTATCCGTGTGTTCCAGCTCAGCGCTGAGGCGAGCGATGACGAGTAAGGGAAGGTAGCTCAGCTCGAGAAGGGTGGGTCGATCAAAGAGAAAGCAAACGAAACGAACGACGCGACTCACCGTCAGGATTCGAAGACCCAGCAGGAGCAGCCTCGAACCAAACCACCTCCTCGTCCACCAGATCCTTCAGCCCATACATCCGACCCTTCGTCCCACCGACGACCGTCCCAACAGCGAGATGAGAGATCATCATCGACGGCGTCTCTTGATACGTCGAAGTCGAGTGAGGGATGGAGAGGAGGAACTCGAACCTGTTCGTTGAATCGTTCCACACGACGAGCGAGGTCAGCCTAAGCTTCAGAGTTCAAAGGGCTGACGGTACTCACGTATTCACCCCCTTCTCCAACATCACGTCCTTCAAAACAGCCTCTCGAACGACCAGCTCGTCCTCCTCCTTCACTCCTCGATCTTGAGGGAAGGAGAGACTCTGCCGAGCGACGATCTTGACCGAGATCTGAGAGACGGTCTTACGTCGGGTGCTGACAACTTGAAGATAGCCTGCTGCTTTCGCCCAGGTCTGGTTTGCGAGGAACGAACGAGCGAACGAACGAGAGGGAGAGGGAAGGGAACAAAGGAAGGAAGGGTGAAAGGTGAGCTCGACGTTTCCCTTCCCTCCCTCCCCTCCAACCTAAGTACGTACCTCCTCCTCCCCAGCCTCACTACTCCCCACCTCCTCCGGACAAACTATGATGCCTCCCTGGGAAAACGAGAAGATCTTGACCGAGTCCTTCTTGAGGTCGAAGTCTTTCAGCGCCTTGTGAGCGGGATGGGTGGGATCTGGATGGAGGGCGGAGAGGGAAGGGATGCGGGAGATGGCGTCTTTGGAGGGAGGAGTGTAGCGCGGGAGGCGAGAAGTGGAGGCTTCCATGATGATGGGGAGAAGGACGGAGGAGAGGGCAAGAAGGAGAGGGGAGGGGAGGGAGGGAAGGAAGGGCTGAGCTCGACTTGTTTGGTTTGGGCTCGTTTGGTTTTCAAGTTCGTTCGTCTCCGAGAGCTGAGGACGAGAAAGCGTGGTAGGAAGGGTAAGATGGTGGCGAAGCGTGAGGGAGAGGTAGTTGCTGTAGGTGGTGGCGAAAGGAAGGAAGGAAGCTCTTCTTTGAAACGAGCTCGACCTCCTTCGTTCGGCCCCTCCGAGCTTCGCTTCGGTCCGAGCTTCGAGTCATATTCTGTGTCTCGACGAGGAGTCCAGTTGTATACAGTATATAGATAAACGTGAGCAGATAAAGCGAAGATCCCAATAAATATGTAGATAAGACAGCACGAAAGGGCGAGCTGAGAAGAGTCGGGCAAAAGAAACAACCCGAACCATAAAGAAGATGGACGAAACGAGAGGTCTCTGATTCTACACGAGCTGAGATAGATAGATAAAGGAGTACGAGATAGAACAAGGGAGCCGAGCCGAGCACCTAATCGTCCCATTGGTGGCAACCCCTGCGAAAAAAGAGAAACAGAATGGGTGAGCTTGAGATCAAGACCGAAACGCGTCGAAGCGAGAGAGAGAGGGAGAGGGTACGAACCAGCAGCCTTCCGTGATGGCTCGATGGACGTAGAAGAACAGCATATCCCCGAAGATGTAGGTTGATGGACCTGGAGTGAAGCAAAGAAGGAAAGGTGAGCGAGGGAAAGAGGGAGGGAGAGGAGAGGACGAAGACGCGTCGAGTCGAGTCGAGTCGAGACGTACCTCTGCGAGACGAGGGAGGGAAAGGGAGGGAAGTGTCAGTAGGTGAAATGAGGAGAGTAGATGTAGAGAGGGTGGATGGCTCACAATGCGAAGTGTTGATCGTTATCGTAGTATCTTCGCGAGACGAAGAAACGAAGTCAGCGTCGAACGTCTCGCCTCCTTCCTTTTCCTCCCGCCCCCTCCCTCCATCACCAGCGACAAGATCATTCACTCACTGCGAGAACCCCTCCAGCTTCCCACCCCACGTGAACAGCTTGACATCCAGCTCCTTCGCGACCGCTCGACAGCTCTGATCAAGCTGGAAGATCTTGAGAAGCGACCAATTCGAATCCATCTTCCTGAGCTGTCTCGTCCTAAACGTCAACGGCAGGTCGTGTCCCCAATGCTGTCGAATCGAGAGGATCGTCGAATGGACTCGAGAGCGATGCCAAGCCATCTCCTGGAACGTCCAGCCGTGTTGAGCAACGGAGGTGAAGTTCGCGTTGCCTCGGTTCTGCGAGAGTGAAAAGGGGGACGGAGGGTCAGTTCGAGTCCCTTTCCGAGTCGAGCGACGAGGTGAGATAGTAGAGGGGGTGTAAACTGACCCAACCAAGGAAACTATCGTCCCAGAACAAGGAAGCGACGATGACCAGATCTGGTCGACGCGAGAGACCAGCAGCCGCCATCTTGGGGACGAAGACCTTCTCGACTCGGTTGGCGAAGACTCCTGGACCGTCCTCCCATTTCCCTTTCCACTCGTCGAAAGCTTCCTCCGAGTCGACCATGCCGTAGCTGCAAAAAGGCGAAGCGAGTTCGAGAGGTCAGCGGAGGAGATCGAGGAGAGATTCGCGAAACGCGAGGGTGAAACTCACGTGAACCTGTTGGTGGAACGAAGGGGAAGGGAAGAGACGAAAGGTCAGTTCGAGTAGACGCGTCGCAAGAGAGGGAGACGGGCTGGGAAGGGAGCGCACCAATTAGCGATAGTGAGGTTGAGCTGAGGGATGCTGCATATGCCCCCAGCATGTCCTCCCCAGGAGTCGTACCTCCCCTTCGACTCGTCGCAGACTTGTTGGACCTGTTGAGACGAAGGGGAGAAGGGACCGATCAGGATTCGAAGCTCATGACTCGAGCTGACGGCTCTCCTGTCTTTCTTCCAAACGAGCTGGCGGCCCTTCTGTAGTTTGAAGCGAGGAATGGAAGGGCAGCACGTACGTTGTTCCGGTCGTCTGAAAGGACACGAGCGGACGAGCGAGCGAACAAACGGACGAGGAGAGGGTCAGCTTGCGTCTGTCCTTCCTCCTTCGCTCAAAGAAGATCTGGAAGGTCGCGAGCAAGAGTTCGGAAGAAATGGTAGACTCACGACTCGAGCCTATATCCGAGTTCCATCCAGTGACACAAAATCAGCGAGCGAGCGAAAAGGGGAAAGACAAAGACGAGACGAGGTGAGCTCGAACATTCCTCCTCTCCTCCTCCTCGCTCAAAGAGACTCACCGATCAACACGATACTCCTCCCCCTCAAAAACTCCAACTTCTCCAGCTCCCCATCAGCCAACCACCTCAGATACGGTGGCCCTGCCCTCTCGAGCACCTCCTCGCTCACCCTCTCCTCGAGGTTCATGTCGCTGATGAGGAGGACCTCGTCTTCTCCTCCTCCTTCCGCGATGCCTCCGTCTTCGCTGGGTCGTTGGTTCTGAACGATGGGATTCCTAGGGAAGGGGACTTAGCGAGTTTCTGTTCGGTTGGGACCGAAGTGGATCATCCCTGGGGAGGAGAAGGGATCCGAAGGGCAGGAGGAGGGACAGCGAGGTGCTGGAGGAGGGGAGAGGGAGGCTGAGCTGCAGAGGGAGGAGAGGGAGGAGGACAGGCTAGAGGAGTAGAAAGCAAGCGAGGAGGTTGTTAGCGAGAAAGAGCGCGCTTTATATACATGAGCGGAAACGAGACCGGGTGGAGGGAGGGAAGCGAAGGGAAGGAAATGAAAGGGAAGGAGGAAACGCGAGCTCACCTCGAGGAGGAAGACTCCAAGTCGACGAGCAGGAAGAACGAGATCGAGAGCAGGATCACTAGAGAGGTCAAAGCGAGCACTTTGCCTCGCGGGAGAGAAACCATTCGGGGCGAGAGGACGAGGAGGAGGAGATGGAGGTGTAGGGAGGAAGGGAAGGAAGGAAGGAGGAGACCGTCGAAAGGGAAGCTCGCGTTTTTGGTCCTTGCAAGCGTGAAGTAGGAACGGCAGAGGCGCTGAGGCTCGATCGGAACGAAACAAGCAGCTTTTGAGTTTGGCGCGTGGACGGGAGAAGGAGAAGAGAGGAAAGGAAGGACTGCCGAAGCTGGTAAAGCAAAGCGACACGAGGTGAAGTTCTGCCAGGACTGGATCCAGCGCTCGGCGGTTCTCGACCCGTCGACCCTTCGCGAGCTCTGATTCGAAGTCTTTTTGAAGCTGGGCTTGAACTCAGAGCTGTAAGACTCGTTTCATTTCTGGGGGATATCGAGGGTCGCGAGCTCGGGAAGGGAAGACCTTCCTCGGGTTCGACGCGACGCGACGGCTTTTTTCTTTTTCTTTTTCTTTCGTCTTTCTCACCGTCGCTTTGCCTTCGAAAATGCTCATCTTATGACCCGAAGACATGCTCACCTCTCTAGTCCCTCCCTTTGGATAGATTTGCGTTCCCTTACTCGGTTCCAAAGAGGGAGGGGAAGGGAGGAGAGCTGAACGCCTTTCGATCCCGCATCTCCGCTCGTTCTTTGTCGTTCACCTTTCACCTTCCAACGTCCAACCTCCCTCCCTTCCTCCCGCTGCCTTGGAAGAGCAACCTGCCTGGGCCGAGTGCCCTCCTCTCTCTTCGTTCGCTCGCACACGCTGACTCTCTTTCGCCTTCGACTTCGATTCTTCAGATACCTCCGGATCTACGAGTAAGTCCTACTCCCTCTCTCACCTTCTCTCGTCTTGATAGACTGACCCGCGTCTCGGTTCCACTGTCTCCTCCCTTCAGTGTCGATCCTCGCCTCCCGTCGAGTAGAGGACTGGAACGGAGGCGAAGCCGAGTTGGCGAGTGGGTTGGAGAGCAGATACCCTTACGATCCGATTACCGGAGCCTCGTAAACACGCACCACCCTTCACCCATTTCACTCAGACTCGTCGCATCTCCCTCTCTTCATCTCGTTGTGGTTTCAATTTTGTGTCGCTTTGGGGTATCGTCTTCTGTCCGTTTCCATCTATCTATCTATCTATCCATATATCTGTCTGTTCATCTTGTTCGTCGGCTTGTTGATCTATCACTCTCTAGAATGCCATCAGTCTCTGCATCAGTCGGATGCGCTCGCCCTCAGGGAACGAAAGACCAGGGGTCGTCGACGGCCGACAGCGTCGCTCGTTTCGCCTTCTTTCGTTGAGCGAGGCGAGTAGGGAAGACACGTGTCGATAGATAAATAAACCAAAGTAGCGAAGTAACAGAAGGGTCGTGGAATAAAGTCGTAAAAAGGCGAAGAAAGAACGAACGAAGGGAAAGAAAGATTGGAGCGAGGGAAGGTTGGATCCATCAGTTCGAACGCGTCAAGCCCCAAAGCGAAGGATCTGCTGCCTCTCCACCCGCCGCTCGCATCTTCTTGAGCTCCTCCTTGATGCTGAGCTTGATTCGCTTGGAGCGGAACCGGGCGCTGGGGGCACTAGCGAGACGAAACGAACCGAAGAGAGGAGAGGGGGCGGGGGGGTCAGTTTTCGCGAGACAACACGAGGGAGGGAGGGAGGAGCAGGTTGAGTTGGAGGGTGGGAAGCCAACTCACCAGGCGACTTCGTAGTCTGTTGGTTTTCACGGGGGCGGAAGGAAGGGGAGAGAAAGGGGGGTGAGAGGAGGAGAGTGAGCGGCAGAAGAGAAGATCCAGAGGGAGAAGAAAGACGCGAAGCGAGACGACTCACCAGCGACGTACTGAGCGGCCGTTCGAAGTTGACCAGCTGAGTTGGTGAGCATGTGGGAGTCGGGGCATTCGGCTTCGACACAGTAGAGGCACTGAGGTGTCAAGGAAGGGAAGGTAAGAGGAGGAGTGTTCAGTTTGGGACGCGGACGAGGTTGGGAGAGGAGGAGGAAGAGGGAAGGCGCCGAACCTGTTCGAGATCAGCGAGAACGACGGCGTCGCATCGACCTAAATGAGGGGAAGAGGTGGAGGGTGATTAGCTTGGAGAGAGGGAGGGATGAGAAGGGGAGGGGTTGGACGTACAATCGTCGCTCTTCGGGGAAGAAGAACAAGCTGGTCCTGAGAGCTCGATGTCGCAGATTCGAAGGCATTCCTCCTAGATTCCAGAAGACCAGACGGGATGGATAAGCTCTCGGCGAAGAAGAACGAGGGAGAGAGAGAGAGATGGAAAGAACGACCTCGTCGTCGAACTCACGGGAACGTCGTGCTCGAAGCTCACGCTGTCGAGGAACGCGAGCGATACGGACGGAGTGGACGAGGAAGGGATGACTCCAGCTGCTGGGACGACATGCGAAAGAGAGAGGTCAGCAGGAGGCGAACGGAAGACAAGACGGATGGATGGGAACACGAACCGCTGTCGTCTAAACAAAAGTGAAGGAGGGAGGGTCAGCTTTGAGCTCTGATGGACGTCGAGAGGTCGAAGAGCGGGAAGCGACTCGAAGGTTTGACTCACAGAGGACCTGCTGAGGGGCGGCGGCTGAACGAGGGGAAGAGAGCGACGCGTGAAAGGAAGGTCAGCAAGAGATGAACGAGCTCAGAGGAAAGGAAGGAAAGAAGGAGGGAAGGAAGGAGCGAAGGACGAACCTTGAACAAGGAGCGAGCCCAGAAGAACGACGGGAAGGAGGGACGCGAAGGAGAGCATCGTGGGAGGAGAAGAAGGAGGGGCGGTCTAGCGACGCGAAGAGGGCGAAGAGTTGTGAGATATAGAGAAGCTGTCGTAGTTGAAGAGAACAGGAAAGCTGGTGAGGACCTCAGCTCAAGCTCAGAGACCTTCCTTCGAAAGAAGGTTGGTTTGAATCAAAACATGAGGCGGATCAGAAGGGGACAGAGCCGATCGGGCGAGAAGAGGGTGTCAAACACGCGAGCTATGTTCCTGCTTCAGCGTTCTACAGTCCTGAATTCAGATGAGAAGTGATCAGTAAGTCTCCTAAAGACCTCCGATTAAATAGGAACGAGAGAGAGAAGAAAAGTGTCGAAAGCGGGAAAGGGACGGCGGAAAGAAGCAGCTGCCGAAGAGTGGGCGTTCTTTGCTTCGATCTCTTCTTCACGTTGGAGAGCTCTCGATAAAGGCGCTTCCCGCACCCTGGCAAAGCCTGTTCGAAGAGAGAAGGCACGAAGTCCTCCCAAGAAAGAAGACGAGGGAAGCGTAGATGGGTTGTTTGAGGGTGAGCAACCTAGCTCGAGGTTCCCCGAGGTCCTCGACCTTCGTCTTGTTCTCCCCAACGACGAGCTTCCTCCCTTCCTTTTCTCTCTCTCTCTCCGCCTCACATGGGCAGCTTTCCAGACGCGCGTGTGGGGGAAGCCGTAAAGCCTTCAGCAGGACGTGAGTCGAGCCGATCGGCCAGCTCTTCTTCTTCCTCCTCGCTTCCCTCGACTCCGCCTCGCCCTTCCCTCGACCTCAACTCCCTCCCTCCTCCTCCTTCCAACTCGTTCCTTCAGGACGACTCTCCACCTCCTCTACTCTCCTCCCACGACTCCGACCCCTCAAGTCCGACTCTGCGGACGTTTCCTCACTCCTCTGGGTCTTTGGCTTCGCTCCCGTCTTCGTCGTCGACCTCCGCGAGCTCTTCGGTTCCTCCCTCGTTTCCTTTCAAGATGAGAGTGAGTTTTCTGTCTCTCCTTGCGCCCTATCTCTCTCGATGAGCTCATACTCACCTCTATCATCTTCCTCTCAGGTGTCTACCAAAATCACTTTCACTCCTCTACCTCAATGGACTCCTCGTCGAGCTCGAACCAAATCCCACTCTCAACTTCACTCCGCTCCCTCCTCCCCGTCCTCCCCTTACTTCTTCGGTCGCCTCCCTCGCCCAAGAAGGAGACTCCTCTTCATCACCCTCATCTTCATCGCCGTCTTCTACCCTCCCTCTACCGGACTTTGAGCTCCATATCTCCCAGATCTCAAGGCCGCGCTACAACCCAACCGTCCCAGCCATCGTCGTTCAGGTCGAAGCTCCCTTCCCTCCCTCGCCGCCGGAATGGCTCAAGGAGGGTTCGGATGGGTCCGTTCTCGTAGAAGAGAAGGATTGGAAGAAGGATGGGCATCCGATAAGGTAAGTTTCGAAGCTCCCCGTCCAAGGCTGACGGGTAGAGGAGGAGGAAGAAAGAGGGAAGGGAGGGAAAGTCGAAGCTGACCGCTTCTCTCCGCCTTTGCTTGTTCGCTTTTCCTACAGGAAGCTGATGGACGAGGCGAAGCTCAAGTGGGACAAGCAGCTGTCGAGGTGAGTCTCTATCGCAATCTCGACGTACCCTGAAAGATCTATAGCTGACCTTTTGTTATCTCGGTCCCCAGGCAAAGCAAAACTCTGTGAGTTTGGTTGAGCTCGACCTCTCGACTGCCTCCCTTCCGGCGCTGACTTCTTCTCCCTTTCTCTCTTCGCGTCACCAGGGATCAGGCTGTCGAAACCTACAAGTCGAGATATGGAAGATCACCTCCTAAAGGGTTCGAGGCATGGTGAAAGTTTGCTCGTCTCAACGACGTTCTGATCGTGAGCTCGCTTTCCTCCTCCTCCTCCCTCGACGCGTCCGATGTTGACCTGCCCCTCTCTTCTCTTCACAGGTCGACGATGTTCGTACCTCCTCTCTAACCATCACTTCCTTCTTCCGTGAGCTGACCTTCGACTTCGCTCTTTCACTAGTACGATCAAATCCACACCTCCATCACTCCTTTCATCGCTCTCGACCCGGTCTTCCTCGGTTCTCGTCTCAAAGAGCTCCTCGACAAGGAGCCCTTCTCGTCCGAGCTTCAGATCCAGCACCACCAACCTGTGAACATTTCAGGAATACGAGGAACCTTCCCGAGACCCAAGCAGATGGCAGCTTTGATGTACGTTGAGCTTCGATCTGGCGAAGGACGAGGCGAGCGAAGTTCGAGCTCACCACCGCCCACTTCTTCTTGTTGCTTTCTTCCCCGCCTCGCAGCGAGGGATTCCGTCGATTCTTGCCCGAAGGCTTCGGAGAGGGAGAGAGCTTCCTTGGGGACGTTGGTGGAGACGATGGCCTTGTGAGGTTGAGTCTTTCGGATCACGATCTCGGAGGGAGGGTGATGGGCGAGGAGTTTAGGCGGGTGATGATGGATTTGGCCTCGAGAGGAGAGTGTGAGTCCGACTTTCCTTTGTTCCTCGACTGATCTAGAGACGGCGGAAGCTGACCTCATCGCATTCGCTTTCAGACGTCGAGTCGAAGGAGCTTCAAGTCCTGGAGAACGTTCATCGAAAGGACGCGTCGCCTCACGGATTACTTCGTGAGTTCCAAGCTTCTTTCGTGGTTTTCTCGTCTTCAGCGTCTGACTCTCCGTCTTTCTTTTTGATCATTAGAGGCCTGCTCGTGGCAGTCCCTCGCTGGCCGTCGAGCTGCTTCGACCAAGGACATCTTCACGAACTTGGACGCCGACGACGAGCGTGAGTCTTCTGTTCTTCGCTTCTCTCCTCTCGCCGAACGCAGCGCTGATCCCACCGCGTCGTCAATCCTCCAGCTACCGACACTCCCATCTCTTTCATTCGAGACCCTCTCAAGTCCTTCGACTTCTGTCGTTCGTTCACCTCTCTCCTCATTCCTCCTCGTCGTCGCGACCTCCCGTCACTGATCTCGACGCACCTCCCCTCCTTCCTTTCCTCAGACAACCCCTCCCTCATCCCTTACCACGGAAGCTACTCCCACGACCATCCTCGGAAACCTAACCTCCACCCTCAATTCGTCCTCTCGAAATACGTCCAATCCAGCCAGATCCTCATGCCTCCGCTCGAAGCGTTCATCAACAGCACCTCGACCCTCGACTGGGAGGAGAAGACCATCAACCAAGTCTTCTGGAGAGGGAGCACGACTGGAGATCATTTTTCGAAACGAGCAGATCACTACGATTGGAGGAACAGTCATCGGACGAGACTTAACTTCCTCGCCAACGCGAGGGAAGGACACGTCGATGTGCTGGTGGAACACTTCGACGAGAAGGTGTCGATGCAGAGGTTCCATGTGGCGGATTGAACGAGCATCTGTTCGACGTGGGGCTGATCAGGGTGAATCAGTGTAGTGAGGATGATGGAACTTGTGAGTTTGACGCGTGTCGAGTCGGACGAGGGAGGAGGGACGAAGCTGACCTTGTTTTGCTCCCTCGTTTTCCAGGCCAGGAGATGAGGGACGAGATCGAGCTCGCCGATGCTGTACGACCTCAGGATACTCTGCTGTATCGATACGCTTTGGATATGTGAGTCTGCTCGAGACGAACGACAGAGTGAGCGAACGAACGACAGAGTGAGCGAACGAACGAGCGAGAGCTGACCTCGTCTCTTACGTTTCCCTTTCAGCGATGGAAACGGATGTGAGCCCAGCTTTACCCCTCTCTCGTCCTCTAGATAGCTACTGACTCGACATCTTGATATATCAGGGTCCTCTCGATTCCGTCGGCTCCTCGCTCTGGGACAGGTCGTCTTCAAAGTAAGCCATGATCTCGTCTTTCTCGACCTTCGACTCGTCTCAGAACTGACGCGTCCTCCCCTTCTCAGATCACCATCTACCCCGAGTGGAACACCGAGTGGCTCACTCCCTGGCTCCACTACGTCCCCGTTGGAGTCGATATGTCGGATCTCTACCGTACGCTCAGCTCTCGTCCTTTTTGTTCGAGACCTCCTCGACGAAGGTGAAGGCTGACCTCCGTTCTTCTCGCTCGTTCAGACTCCTCCGCCTTCTTCATCGGTGCTCCTGGAGCCTCAGACGGGAACCCTGATCTCGGAAAGGTCATCAGTCATGCCGCTATCGACTTCATCGATAAGCATTGGCGCTGGGTCGACATGCAGGCTTAGTGAGTTCGAGACTCGCGTCGCGGTCCTCCTTTCTTTTCCTTTTCGTCGACTGACTCCTTTCCCCATCCCTTCTTCCCCGTTCATCAGCATGTTCCGACTCATCCTCGAGTATAGACGAGCCCTGGCTCACGACCGAGACGCCATGGTGAGTCATTTTCGCTCTTTTCCCTTCTCTCGTCGCTTCGAGACTGACCTTGTCTTTCTCCCTGTCCGTCCTTCTTCCCTCACAGTCGATGGGTGGCTCGATGCTTCTCTCATGATCGAACTGTACTAGTACTGTCGCACTCTTGTACTCTCCTCTTGTTCTCTTCTGCATTATCTATCTACAGCTCGCACCACCATCTCATCTCATCTCATCTCGCATTTCGATATTTGCTTTGACCATCCCTTCGTCTCCGTCTGGGTAGATTTCTGCTTCTCGTATCGGTATCTATCTGCTCGCTCTATCCATCGACTTGGAACGGAAGAAGGGAGGAAGAGGTGGAAGAGAGAGCGGTCGGAACGACGAAGATAGATCGACGCGACGAGACGACGCGAGACTTGTGTTCGAACCATTCGCGAGATGGAGGCGAAGGGAGAGCTCTCGGTTCGACAAACGGGTGAGTCGCTGCTTCTCGCTCGCTTTCCTTTCGCCCTCCCGGTCCCCGAACCTAAACTGATGAGTGGTCCTTATCTTCCTGCAGTCTACGCTCTCACTGGGAACGCCCGTCAAGGTCAGATCGACGACGCTCTCGCGTCCGTGAGTCGCGTCTCTTCCGTCCTCTTCCTCCCTTCGACGTCTTCCGACGATGCTGACTCTTTCTTCTTTTTCTTGCGTTTTCGTTCTGAATAGGGGCTGGATGATGTGGTGCTGAAGGTACGTCCTCGTTCCACTCGACGGTAGGAAAAGAGTCGATGTTGTGGTCGGACGCGGGGCTGACTCGATCTCGCTCTTCCTTCTCTTCCAACAGCCCTACAAGATCCAAGACCTTCTCGAGAAGATCTTGAAGCTTCGAGCCTAGCTTTTTTGTGCCGTGGTGGGGAGGAGAGGGACGAGGTGAATGGGAATGGAGGTATCGAGCAAGCGCGTCGCCTCCCTGTTGTTCAGTTTTATCGGCCCCTGTAGCTGTATCTTCGGTTGTACTATCGTTAATCGACACCTCTATCTAAAACTTTCTAGATTGATCGCCTGCACCTTGACCAGGAAACTGAACGAAGGTCGAAAAACCGGACGTCGAGGCGAGCTCTCCTCCCTTCGCTTGGAACGCCTCCCTTTTCTGGTTGGTACGAGGATTGCAGGCGAAAGCATTTGCGAAGAGGTAGTTTTTGATCCCAGCTGTTAATGAAAACTTTCCCGAGACCCCCGCCGCGGGGTGCTGCGAGGACTCTGCCGAAGTTCGAGCTCGCTTCGCCCGCTTCCTCCCTCTCGCTTCCGACTTCCCTCTCCCTTTCCCCTTCAACCACCAAGCATCCCTTCCAACCTCTTCAACAGCTCACAAACTCACCCTAGAATGATCGTCGACAAGAAAGAATCGAACCTGACCTCTGGAGTGCGTCCCTTCTCTCCTTCTCCTCTCTCGACGTCTCCAAAGAAGTTGAAGCTCACCTTCCCCCTCCTCCTCCTTCCTTCCTTTTTCTCCACAGCCCTCAGCCTCAGACTCGCCACCCTCCTACTCCTCTTCCACTATTCTCACCACCAGATCCCTTTCTCACCCTCTGCTCCTCAAAGCGACCTCCTCGTCTCATCTCTCTCACACAGCAGGCTCGACGTTGGGGGGGATCAAGCTTACCCACATCGTCGATCTTGCGAAGCCCGTCCCACTCGTCGTTCTCCCTCCTCCAACGAAGGCAGAGCTCGCTCCGGATGGCAAGACTCGCGTGAACGCCTTCTTCAAGACCGAGTACGTTGGAGGAATCGACGTGGTTCTGGGAGTGAAGGGAAGGGAGGAAGAACCGGCCGAGCGAGTTCGGATCGTCTGCAAGGCTGAAGGATCGAACATCAAGCTTCAAGTCGTCAGTCATTCTTCCCTGTCCTTTCGATCCCCTCTATCCACTCACTGACCTGCCCATCTCTTCGCTACGATCCCAGGTCGCTCGTCACCCACCCCTCACCTGCCCTCTGAGCATCTCCCTCTCCTCCCCTCACGGAACGCACCTCTCCCTCACCCTCCCTCCCAACTTCCGAGGTCCCATCTACCACAAATCCGCCTATCGATCTACCACGTTCTCTCCCAACCTCCTCAAGATCTACCTCCCCTTCTCGGAGGATATGGGCTTCGTCGGAGACCTGACGGGCTGGGCTGGGAAGAAGAAGGGCAGTCAGGAGCAGGACGGGTTGGTGTTCGATGAGGCGAGGTTGGAGAGTGAGACGGGGAGTTTGTGGATCGGGTTGGACGGGGAGATGGAGCCTGGGATTGTGGATTCGGTTGTGGGGTGGATGGGAGGGTTGTTTGGGGGGGAGAAGAAGATGGTGGAGGGTTGAGGAGGGCACCACGGTCGAGCGACGCGATTCCTTCGTTCTTTCGTTCTGCTTTCGTTTTGCTTTCAGCTTCCCTCCTCTCGTTTTGGCTCCAGACTCGGACTTGTTCTTTCCTTACCCTTTTCTTAATCTCTCGTTCCGTCACGAATGCTACGATTCTCCGTCCCCTTGCTTAACTCCTCGCGAACGAGGGACCAAACTCGACAGCTCGACTCGCGTCGACTTCCGCTTCTCCTTTCAAGCTCGCTAAGACTACTCTATCATGAAGATCTCACAGCCCACATACAAGCCGCCTTCCCTCTCAGCCCCTCCCCGAGCTTCCTCGCCCTCAAACTATCGAGCTCAGCCTGCACGTCGACTTCCAGCTTCATCGCGTCCTTCAAGGACCAGCCGAGAGCGAGAGGGACCCAGGATCGATAACCTGCTCGGAGGACGGCAAGGATGTGGTTTCCGGATTCGTTGCTGAGATCGTTGATGGGGTCTGCGATGAGGGGAGGCAGGAAGGAAGGGAGGGAACGAGTCAGCAAACAAATGTCGACGCGCGAAAGCGAGGACAGGTGCTTCAAGACCGATGAAGAGCAAGTGGCCTCACCGTACTCTGTAGCTGGTTGAGCACCGACGCGGATGGTGATCGATCTCTCCACGACGCTAGAGAAGCGACCGCTATCAGCGACGACCCCGCCAAAGTTGATCTCCTTGTCCAACGATCCTGAGCCTCGTTTAAGCGCGATTTTGCGGTCTGAAAGGGACGAAACGAGAGTCAGCGCCAGCTCTAGTTCGAAGAAGTTCAGCTCTGTCTCATTCGAGAGAGGAGAAGAAGAGAAGAGAGGAGGAAAGGGACGCACAGATCTCGAGGAACTTCGCGATGGAAGGAAAGCTCTGGTCGAGCGTGGTTCCGTCTTCGCACGTCCAGATGTTACAGATTTCGAGGAGAAGGTAGATCCCACCTGGTACCTGGGTGGGTGAAGAGAGCGGGTTTCAGCGAAAGAGAGGGCGAGGGGAGTGGGCCGACGCGTCTGTTCCTGTTCGCGGACGAGACGACGCGACAAGAAAGCGTGCACGATCAAGAGAGCTCACCAAAACTCTGGAGATCTCGTCTACCAGGAACGAGTATGGCTTGTCCTTGAGGTAAGGGATGAGCCACGAGTGCGAGACGAGGGAGAAGAGCCCGTCGGTGCTGTGGGCGAGTTCGAACGCGCCGAGGAAGAAAACGAAATTGCAATCAGGACCATCTTCCTGAGCAAAGGAAGGCAGATACGAGGAGTCCCACTCACTAGGGTAGACCTCCGAGTACGTCATAGACTTGTTTCGTGTGTAGCAAAGCGGAGGAAAGGAGGAAATTAGCCAAAAGACGCGTTGAAGATCGAACGTGACTCACTCTCGAACGAGCAGTTCTGCAAACGAGGAAAAAAAACGTGAACCTTCAGCCGAGAGTAATCGGGAAGGAAGAGATGAGGAGATCTTGGAAACTCACTGGAGGAACATCGCTGGGTGAACGAAAACGGAAGGGAGAGGAAAGACGTCGAAAGCAGCCCGCGCGAAACGAGCTCGCGTCCCTCTGCCAATTCTCTTGCCGTTATAGCTACTCACCATTCCAGCAGAGGCAACAGATCAACGGCAACTCCCTCCGCTTCTGGGAATCTGAGGTTACCGAAGACGTGACGAGAGAAACGTCTGTCAGTTCAGTTCAGTTTCGCCGTCTGTTCGTCGGCGTCTCTCTTCGACGAGATTTTTCAACCCGACCGTCCCCATCGACAAGCTAACCACTGTCACTCCCTGAACAGACTGCACTAGAGGATCAAAAGCTCACCTTTCAGCCATCGCGATCAACCACAGAGCTTTCCTCCCTGCCCCGATGTCGAGAAATCGAGCTCCTGTTTTGTTCATCAGTCCCTCAACGAGATCTGCTGCTGCTGGTGGGTAGAGACCGTGAAGGAGCTTCCATCGATGCCAGGCTTCCTCGACTTCGGTGTGGGACTCGTCGACGGGTCGCCAACTTTGCACAGCAACAGAAGAGACGGGGAGAGGGAGAGAGGAGGAGGGCGAAGGTCAGCTTGGGCTCACGACTTTGGCTCGTTCGACTGGGCTTCGAAGACTTACTAGGACTGATCCTCGGCTAGAAAAGTATTCCCTGATCGTTGGTATAGGACAAAAAGAGGTCAGGAACGAGGTTGAAGCGGTGCAGCAAACGGGAGAAGAAGCGAGGGAGGAAACTCGAGCTCACCAAATCTCGTCTGGAACCATCGTTCGTGCGTAGATCGAGTGAAGGAGACGGTCGTCGAAGCCTCGTCCTCGTCGTAGTTGGCATCTTCGTCTTCGGTTTGAGAGGCCGTTGGCGTGGTTTGGGTGGGATCTGAGGACGAGGAAGCGAAGGAGGACATGGTGGGTGGGGTGGGAGGAGGACAGGTCGTCAAAAGGTGAACAGGAAGGGAAGGTCAGCTCGTGGGTCGCTTTGCGCCTCGCTTTTGCGGTAGAATCGATTGCCAAGTCGATCTCGTAAGGGTACGAGAGGCTCCGAAGTGAAAAGCGCATCTGAGGGAGAGGAGGGATGAACGTCTCGAGACGCGAGCTCGAGGGATGAGGAGGTAGGGAGAGAAACAGTGTTCAGCTCGACGCTCGCTCTTTGCCGCCTTCTCGAGATCGAGACGAAGTGGAGATAGAGCGCCGAAAATTCGACGAGGCTCATCTTGAGAGTCTGTAGAAGTTCGAGACGGCTCGAAAAAGCAGATTTAAGGGTTTGTCGGCACACCTTGATGACCGTTTCGACGAAGGAGGTTGGTTGCACGAAGCTCGACGACGAGCTGACCTCAACTGCTTCGACCTTCCCTCCCTCCCTTCCTTCCCTTATTCACTCGCTCGGAAGATGGACCTGGATGCTCCTCCCCCTCCTCTCACCCTCTCTCCTCTCCTCCGAGATGTGTGCAACTGGCTCTCCCTCCCGGACTCTTCAACCGGTCCTGCTCCGTCGACAGCAGCGCAAGGAGGAGGAGCGACGTCCATCATTTCCGCTGGCTTCCTCAACCTCTTACCGGGAGGGTCAAGATCTTCAACCCCTCCTATAGAAGATTCAAAGGCTGGCTCATCAGGGGATGGATCGAAACCTCCAAAGAAGGTCAGATGTAGATCCGTAGAGGCTTACGGTGAGCTCGACGCCCTTCCTTCCGAGCTCGTCCCCTCCTTCCCTTCCCATCTTCCAGAGCTCATCCTCTCGTCTTCGCTTTCGTTTTGATATCAGGCAACAATATGTACATGGGGACCTCGGATGGGCAGGTCTTATGGTACACTTTCGATCCTGTAGGGACTTCAACCGTACGTTGAGCTTCCCTTCGTTCCGTCATCCCATCTCCACCTCACCTTCGCTCAACTCCTTCCCTCCACCTTTCCATCCTACCAGGACCCTTACACCCTCAAGCATCGGCATACGCTTTTCCCTCGCAAGAGTGTGGATCGGATCTTCCTTCTTCCGAGTATATCCAAGGTTCTCGTCCTCTCAGGTGAGCAGCCATCGGCTCTGACCTGTCGACCTCCCTTCGAGCTTGAGCTCACGCGTTCATCCCTTCTCGTCTCGCAGAATCCACTCTCCACTTCCTCACTCTTCCCTCTCTCGACCTCATACCAACGGCCCTCATCCAACCCATTCGAGGCGTCATCACTGTCTCCATCGACGAGTCTCATCACGACCTCTACACCGCGGAAGGGTCGGGCGACGAGGTTGGGATCTGCGTGATCAAGCGACGAGGGATCAGTGTCTATCGGCTGGGCTCGAGACTGTTTAGCGTCAAGGTGAGTCTGGTCTATATCCTATTCGTTGAGCCAGCTCAAGCTGATCTCGACGTTGCCCTTCCTTTAGGAAATCCCACTCCCCTCACCACCTCTCCTCGCTCGGTACTACTCTCCAACGATGTGCATCGCCGACCTCGAAACCTACTCCTTCGTCTCCATCACCGACTCAACTCTATCACCCGTCATGCCCATCTCTCAAGTCCATCCCAACTTCGTCCCCAAACCTTGCATCGCCGTCGTTCAGGAAGACGAGTTCCTTGCGACGAGTTGCACGAGCGCTGAAGGAGCTGGGATGGGAGTGTTTTTGAACGGAGAAGGAGATCCAGTGAGAGGGACGATTCAGTGGGATAGTTTCCCGAAATCAGTTGGTGAGTCTCGGCTCGTTTCTGCTCGTGAGAGAAGGATGCACGAGAAGTTCGAGAGAGCTCACGCGTCTTCCGTCTTCGTGTCTTTCCTTCAGTCATCCAACCACCCTACATCATCTCCCTCCTCCGCAACCAAACCATCCAAATCCACTCTCTCCTCACCCTCGAGGTCCTCCAACTCATCCACCTCCCACCCTCCCTCGAAGCTCGCTCCCTCTTCCGTTCGCCCACCGGATTCGTCGTCCCAGCAACCGAACGCGACGCTCTCCTCCGCAAAATCCTCGTCCCTCTCCTTCGACCTCCTCAGCCCAACTCCTTCCCTCTCCCGGACTCCTTACCAAACTCTCCCTCAGAAAACAACACACCCGAATCGACCAGCACCCCAGCGTTCATCGACCCTCCCTCAGGATCAGGACTCACTCCTCCCTCGTCGCCTCGAAGATCCTACAACTCCACTCGGACTTCGTCGTCCTCCTTCTCGTACAACGCTTCGGTCTCCTCCGTCTCCAACACCCACTCGTCCTCTCAGCGATCCAACATCCTCATCCTCTCCCCTTCCTCCATCCACGCTCTCACACCAACACCTCCCCTCACCCTCGCTCTTCAGGCTCTCTCGTCCTCGGCCGCATCGGAAACGACTCTCTCCAACGCGCTCGCCCCGCTCCTCCTCTCCGCGTCCATCTCGGAGGATGGAGCCCAGGACGTGGAAGCAGTCAAGTTCATCCACCAGAAGGTGTTTCTGCGAGGACTGAAGGAGGCGAGGTTCGGTGGAGAGCAAGGCGAGATTTGGGAGTTCGGAGGTGGAGATGTGAGGTTGTTGGTGAGGTTGTTCCCTGAGTTGGCCGGTGTGCTGGAGCTGGAGCGAGCTGAGGGTGAGGGAGGGGATGGAGTGCTGGAAGTTGAGATCGAGGAGGGGTTGAAGGATGAGTGGGAAGGGTTTTGGAACGTGGAGGAAATCAGTACGCCCGATCCGTCCTCTTCCTCCTCATCTTTCTCGTTCACTTCGCTTCGCCTCACCGACTGACCTAAACTCACTTTCCCCGGGTTTCTCTTCAGTCCAAGACAACCTCCGAAGGAATTACCACCCTCACATCGAGCCCGACGTCGAAACCTCTCCTTCAACGACGGAGCTTCGAAACGTCCTTCTCGGTCAGGCGAGGGAGATGCTCAAGTCCATCCTCGTCAAGGAGAGGGAGCAACGATCTCGGCGCTCGAAGCCTGCGAAGGGAGGCTCGTCGAAGAGGTCGAAGCAGGTGGAGGAGGTGACGAGAACGAGAAAGGAGGAGGTTCTCGATCGGGTGAGTTTCGACGCGTCTGCCTCTCGTTTCCCTCTTGCTCCTCTCTTCGCTCCGCGCGTGCTCACCTGTTTTCGTCCTCGTCCTCGGCTTCGTTTGTCGTCACCAGGTCATCGACACCTCCCTCCTCATCCTGCTCGCTCGCATCGGCAGCACTCTCTCGATCCTCGACATCCTTGAATCAAAACACTACGCCGACCCTTCGTCCGTGAGGGACGCGCTCGAGAGGGAGCAAAGGTGGTTCGCGCTTGGACGGTGCTCGGATGGGGAGGACTCGCTGGAGATCTTCACTGCGTGAGCACCTGTCTCTTTTCGCTGGAGCCGAGAACGAGGACGACGCGAACGCTGGAACGCTGACCTTCGTTCTTTCCTTTCGGAAACAGCATTGCCGACGGCTCGAAACCCGACGACGACTGCGTTCGGGATCCAGTGGACGAGGTGTTGTCGATTTTGGCTGCCAGTGAGGATGCGGGGTTGGTGAGGAAGTTTGGACTTTGGGTGGTGAAGAGGGATTGGGAGAGGGGATTGGAGGTGAGTTCGGACGCGTCTTCTTTTCCCTTCCTTTCCTCGAATCCGCTCGCTCACTGAATTCGTCTTCGTTCCCCTCCGATCTATGAACAGCTGTTCACCCACTCTGGCCTGGAGTTTGACGATGGGGGGCTGGTGGATGAGCTGAGAGCCCTAGACGAACGAGCGGGAGACAAGTACCTCGAGCATGTTGTGATCGTCAAGAAGAGCACGGTGAGTCTTTCCCTCGTTGATCGAAGAGGTTTGAGACGAAGGCTGATTTTCTCTCTCTATCCTTGAATCCAGGATCGCATCCTCCATACCTCGATGGCCGTTCGCTACGTCGACGTTCTCTGTCGATACCTCAAAGACCCCGCCGTCGAGAAGGAGTTCGCAGACGCCGGTAAGTTGACGCGTTTTTACCTCTGCTCTCCCCTCTCCCCTCGAACTCCTTTCTAACCCAAATCATTGAATTTGCCGCTACAGTCTCGGCCTACAGCTCAGCTCCCTCCTCCACGTCCTTCCTCACCTTCCTCGCCTCTTTCCTCCCCGACTCGCCTCACAAACGACTCCGCTTCAAGACCATCCTCTTCATCCAAGGCTCCCAGCTCTACGACATCGACGCCGTTCGGGATCGACTCGACCACGAACCTGCTCTCTCGGTTCTTTCCATCGAACGAGCGATCATCTTCGGGAAGGTGAGCTTGAGCTTCGACTCCCTCTCTCCTCTCCTCTCCCTGCTCGTCCTCTTTCTCGAGCTGACCCCTTCCGCCCCCCTTCCTTCGCCCAGCTTCACCTTCACGACGAAGCTCTTCGCATCCTCGCTCGCACCCTGCGAGACTCCATCTCAGCCGAAGCCTTCTGCGCTCAAGGTGGAGAGGTCGTCCCTGCTCGCGTTGGACAAACGATCGCTCATGATCTTGGACTGGACGCCTGGGCTGCGCTCGGTGGAGGAGCTATGAGAAGGAGGATGACCGTGACGGAGGAGACGAGGAGAGGGTTGTTGATGACGCTGCTCAGGATCTACATGGGGCAGGGAGAAGGGTGAGTTCGCGCCCTCGTTTCGTTTTGGCTGCTGGTGCTGGACGCGTCGTTCTTTTTCCGTTTCTTTTCAGAGTTCGAGATGCTGACTGCGTTGCTCGGTTTTCGTTTCGGCCGATCTAGGTCTGCCACGGCCAGTCGAACAGCCAAGCTGTTGAACGATCAGGCGATCCATCTCGAGGTTGTTGAGGTGAGCTCCATCTCCCTTTCCCTCGTCTCGCTTCTCCTCGCTCAACTGGGTTCTCTCTTCCCTTCAACCCGACTTTACAGGTCCTCAACCTCATCCCCGAACCGTGGCCTCTTCAACCCATGTCCTCCTTCCTCACGCGATCCATCCGTCGAACCCTTCACGACAAGCACGAGGGACAAAGTTCGCACGACTCTCGCTGCTTTCTTCCTCTCCTCCCTCTTTCCTCGCTGACTCAACCTACTCCCCTCGTGCACACTTTCACCTCTTCTCCAGTCCTCAAAGCCCTCTCCACCTCCGAAAACCTCGCAACCCTCGACCTCGCGTTCGAAGTCCTGCGATCTCTCCCTCCCGTCATCAACACCTCTCCTCCCTCTCCCACCTCCTCCCAGGCCGGGTCTGACGACGGACATCACCACGGAGAAAAGGGATCTCTGGTGGAGATCCTGGCGGAGAAGATAGGGCATGCAGCCGAGGAGAAGGAGGGAGTGACGGTTGATTTTGGGTTGGGAGGAAGACGTGGGGAGGAGGGAAAGGAGAGGTTGACGATTTCGCCGTCGGAGTACGAGCAGGAGGAGGAGGAGGATGGAGGGTTGGCTTGAGGACTCTTAGGTTGTGGTTACCTATCGGTGTGGGTTGGGTTTCTCTTCTCTTTAATGACTTTGACGTTTTCACAAGCGAGACAGCAACGCGAGAGGAGGTTCCTTCGGATCTAAAACTGCAAAAATCGACGCGTCTTCGCTCGACCCTCGCTCTCAAACAATCCCACCGCCGTTCCTCGACTCGAACGGGTTGCGAGAAGCTCGCAGTCCTCCGGAGCTACCAACCTGCAGCCTTGCCTGCTCTTCGGGAAACGACCTCGCTCTTTCGTCCTCGAAGTCCTGCTCCTCCCGTTCTCGTTTCTCCGAGACTGCGACAGCGTCGTTCCAAGCTTGATCCTCGGCTGACTTGGAGCCTGGTTGGTACGGAGAGTTGGTGGAAGTCGGTTCGGCTGCGAGAAAAGGAAGGCGAGCGACGCGTCGATCGTCAGATCGCGTCTTCGAGCGAACTGAAGGAGAGCGTAGAATCAGACTCACAGTAGGGAGGTGCTTGTTCGAAGGCAGAGGTAACAGGTCGAAGATTCTCTAGGGGCAGGACGGTACCAGAAGAAGAAGAGTACGGATCGACCGCGTCGACGAGCTCGTCTTGAATCGAGGCGAGTTTCCTGTAGTAGGCGTAGACGAAGAGCGAGGTGAGAGCTGGGAGGAGGATGGCCTGTTTCGGAAGTTAAGGAGGAGAAATCGAGATTTGAAGAGTCAACATTTCGTTCGCAAGAGAAGGAAGCTCGAGCTGACTGAAGTGAAACGCGACGCGACTCACAAACACCACTGCGAGGGGCTGCTGCCGAGCGTGACTCTTCCAGTCGTTATCGCACCACTGGACAGCCTGCTCCTGATTCAACATCGTCGGTTCCGAGTCTTTCAAAAGCGTTCGATTCGAGCTGGTCGTGTCGAGGGTGCACTGGGACTTGATTTGCGACTTGAAGGCGAAATGGTAGACGAGAGCGAGGATGGTGGCCAGTCCGAAGAGGACGATCGATTGGAGAGATGCGAGCCAGTAGATTCGGAGTAGTCTGGGTTTGTTCTGGGGGGAGGAAGAGGCGGGAAAGAAAGGGAGGGACGACGCGTGAGTCTCGGGTTTCGTCGAAGATCGAGCTCGAGTGAAGAAGGAGAACGGACCTTGATTCCTGCGTACAGTCCTCCGACCTCGATGATGAAGAAGGAGAGGTAGGCGAGTCCGATGATGATCGAGAGGGCTTTCATTCCGGAGGTTACTGGGAGGAAGAGCAGAAAGAGAAGGTGAGCTTCATTCCTCCTTCGACCTCCTCCAATGGTTTCGAGACTCACCTCCGTCCTCGCTGACCATCGAAAATCGATAAGCGAAGAGAACGAGGCCTGCTATCCCCATAGCCGTTGTCTGGAGACGAAGAGAATCGGCGAAGTCAGCCTCGACACGGTGAGAGGGGGAGGAGTTCTCGAGGGAATTGAGTCGGGACGAACGAAGAAAAGAGCGAGGATCCTGAGCGTTCGTAGGGACCGTCTCGAAAGGAAGGATCCAGTATGAGCTTGATGGGTGTTCTGAGCTGTCATTGAGAAGATGTCTGACGAGCAAGGGAAGGGTTGAAGGAGGTCAGCGCCGAGAGGGAGGAAGGAAGGAGCAGTGTTGAGCTCGAACGAACTTATTGTTGGGAGTTGTGGTGGTTGGAAGGGACAAGGAAACTGGAAGAATCCCAGATGTCATAGAAATCAGCGTGGACAGCATGACGAAGAGCAAGCGAGATCGCAGCTGGTAGCAGGAGAGGAAACGAGAGAGAAGCTGGCACCCAAGGGAAAACAGGAAGGAGGTGGCAGCCGAGATTGTCGATCGCGAGTTCTGGCTGCCAGAGAGCTTCTCTTCTTCTCCTCCAGCCTCTGGGAGAAGAGCTCGCGCTAAGCAGATGCAGTGCAGAGATCGCTGGCATGACCTGGAAGCCTGATTTATGCCGACGAGAGGAGAAGGAGGGGGGGAGGAGGTGAACGGTTAGGAAGGAAAAGGTTGAGCTCAACCTCGCGAGGGTTGAGTCGCTTTCGTTCCTTGACGACGGAAGAGGTTGGCTCGAGTGCATAGATTCATCGCAGAAAACATATAGAAACTTGAAGCATGATAAGTATCGGACTCGAAGTAAACAGAACCGAAGGCGAAGAACGGAAAGACGAAGCGATCGCGTCCACCCCTCCTCCTCAAGGACCGAACGATGGCCCGCCTCCTCCTCCTCCTCCTTGCGGCTCCTGCCAAGTTCCCACTCCTGCATATCCCCCAAAAGCCTGAGCTGGACCTCCGTCGCCCGTTGTCCGAGCCCATGTCCCTGGCGATCCGAAGTCTGGAAGAACGGTTTCCGCGTTCGAGCTGGGCCGTTGATTCTCGAGGCTGGTAGGGTAGAAGGGTTGGTGCTGTTGCTGCTGCTTCTGAGAAGGTGGTGGTGGCGAGAAACCCGGGAAGAGCGTCTGCGAAAGCGCGTCGAAGCGAAGAGAGGAGACGCAGGTGAGTTGGCAGAAGGAGAGACGAGAGAGGAGAGGCAAGAAGAGGATAGAGCGAACCATGAGAGGGTCTGTCCCAGCCGTCGAGAAGTCCATAGCTCCAAACATCGCGTCTCCTTGACCTCCAGCCGACTGGAGAAAGTCGTCGAAGCTGAAGCCTCCTCCTGCGGCCGTCGAAGAGGGTAGCACGTCGAGAGATGGCGATGAAGTTGGCTGTCCTTTGTTGTAGAGATAGGCATTGGGATGTGGGGCTTGCGATGGGTTGGGGATTGAGGGGTTCGGTTGAAGGAAGGGAGAGGGTGACGAGGAAGAGGAGGAGGGAGAGTGGAGGGACCTTGTCGTTGAGGCTGTCGGGTCCTTTCGAAACGCGACTTGGAGAGCTTGGGCTTCAGCGATCTTCTTCTCCCTTGCCTTGCGACGAGTAACAGATTCCGAGGCGTAGTCGTATCGAGGAGCTGCGAGGACCGAGATCGCACCACTGGAGGAGGGAGAGCAAAAGAGGAACGAAGGATCAGGACGAGCGCGTTCCAAATCGTCAAACCTCCATGATTCCGTCGTGACCATGAAGGGAAGGAGACCAAGAAAGTGGAGTTAAGGGACTCACACCGTCTGTAGTAACCCCCAGTACCTCTTCGAAAACCGTTCCAGCAGGTCGACGCAGATCTCGACTCCTCCCATCGCCGTCGAAGCCTCCATCGATCCGTTCCCGCTCGTCGACGTTCCTCCCCAGACGCAGAGGCATAAGACTATCGCGGATCCCTAAATACAAAGGAGGAATATGTCAGCCGAGGTATTCAGGCCGAAGAGAGGGAATGGGAGACTCACGTAGCAGGCGAAAAGCCCTGGTGCTGGAAGTTGACCTGTTCGCTTTTCGTACTCCCCCATGATCTGGACTGCTTCGAGAGCTGCTGAAAAGGTGGTAGCCATGAAGGTGGGAGAGGTGGAGATGGGATGCTGAGGGGAAGGAAGGAAAAGGCGATGAAGGAAGGCCTGTTGGAGAACGAGGCAGATAGCGAGTTCAGCGGACGCGACGGTCGGACTAAAGCAAGTCGAAGGAGGCTCACCACGGCGTTCTGGTAGCTGATATGCAGAGCTGCGGCGAGTCGGAAGTTGAGAGTGTTATCTGAATTCGCTGATGGGTTCCAGTGGAGACTGTGAGAACCAATGTTGAAAGGGATCAGCGCCGAACCGGGGACGCACAAGCCAGAAGCGAGAACGAACGCTGGAGGAATTGATCTGGACCACTCCTGGAGCTGACGACCGAGCTCTTCGACGAGCTGAACTGATGTCGTTCCATCATGAGCGTGAGGGTCGATGCCGTAGAGCTTTGCTGAGATCCGAGCGAGGATGACGGAGAGACGGCATTGAAGCTTGAAAGCATCGACTCGAGACGAGGGTTCGCTTGAGGGCCCGTGACTGTCCTCCCAGAATGCAGAGTCGAACTCGAGGGTGGCGTCGTAGCTTTTAGATCAGGAAAAAGTGTCAGCAACGCGATTGAAGGAAAGATGGGGCGGAGAAGATGAAAAGCGCAACGAACTCTGCTTCCGCGAGATTCGAAGGTCGACCGAGGTTCCCTGATAGCTCGATATCGAGGACTTGAAGACTGCGAAAGGAGACGAATTGTAGAAGTTGGGTCAGCTGAAGTCGAGGACGAGGGACTCAAGATAAGACTGACCACCAGAACGCCCGTCTGAAGAGCTCGTTCTCAACCTTGTCGTCCGAGCGCTGAGTTCCTCTCCTGTGAGCTCCGACGTCAACAGCTGCTAGCAGACCTTGCCCGGTGATGGTCCAGGATGAGCGAGGTTGACCGAATTGAACTCGGAGGAACATGGTGAGGAGCTGGTAAGAAGAGAAGGAAGTCGATGTCAGGTCGCGTCGAACCGAAATTGTCGTCTCTTGTCCATGACTCACGACGGCGATCTGGAGATCGTAAAGGTCTGTTGGGACAAGGGGAGACTTGGCGATCTTTCGGTAGGCGTGGTAGTATCTGCAAGAGGGTGATGGTCGAGGTCAGAGAGATTCGAATGGAGACGAGATCAGCAAAACAACTTCGACGACTCACATCCATCCTCGAGAACGAGCGTCGTCCGAGCCAGGGAAGTTGACTCTCGAGTCGTCGAGGTACAGGGAGGCGACAGCGAAGACGAGCAGACATAGCCTGGCGAATCCTTCGTGGGCGTAGAACAGCTGAGAGTAGTATCGACTGAGAAGGAAAGCCATGGGTCAGTTTCGGAAGAGAGAACGAACGAAAGGATATGCTCGCTCACCGTAAAAAGTGCGACTTCTGTAGCAGAGGGACGCTTTCGCTAGGGAAGCCAAAGTAGGTATCAATGAGAAGAGTGGCGAGCGATTCGTCTGGCCAACTGTCGAAGATGTTGGGCGAGAGGAGGGCGAAGAACTCTGGAGAGGGAGCAGGGGCGTCTGGGTTCCACGTCGATGGGTCTGGAGTTTGCTGCCAGTTCGAACTGTGAATGGATAGAGAGGTTGAGCGCTATTTCCGTCGAGAGGCGAAGGGGGTGGAGAGTAGACTCACTACGACGCCTGGAGGAGGAGAAGCTCGAGCGACGACGGGTGAAGAGCGATCTCTTCCCAGTCTGGTCGAGTGAGAAGAGCGAGAAGGCGAAGATCAGTCCCGAGGAAGGAGGGACGTGAGCCATTTCACTCACAGTTCTGGGATGTTGGTCCGTACTTGAAACCTGCGGCACTGAACAGAAGGGGGATGGCCGATGACTGTGGTGAAGGAAAGGTTGAGTCAGACGCGTTCGTTCGAGGGAAAGATGCTGAAAGGAGAAGATTGCGAACCTTTCCTTGGAACGACTGTGTAAGGGAAGAGAAGAGAAGCATCAGGGTGAGATTGAGTCAAAGCAAAAGAAGGAGCTCGAGGCGGGCACGCACCTTCGTCTCCACCTCATCAGGTCTCGCGAGCTTGACGAAACTTCGAGCGAGATCGTCTTCGTCGGCATCCTTCCCCTTCTGTCTTCTTTCGGCAGAGAGAGAGATGTGAGGGAGTACCCGAGATTGGGGTGGTAGCTGAGAGGGACCTTGACTCGACGACGATAGGGAAAGAGAGGGTCGACTCGACGACGCGTCGAGGGAGTCAATGGACGTGGTGGAGGAGTGTCGAGGAGGGATGGGAAGACCAGAGAGAGGTTCCGACTTGAGTTTGATGGCTGGACGACGACCTGAGAAATCCGCTTGATCTAGCACCAGTGGACCTCCGAGCTCGTCCTCGAGGTCGATGTCGGGTCGGATCTGAGGAAGAGGATGCGAGGAGTTAATTTCTGCGAGCGAAACAGAGGAAAAGGGGATCAAGAAGACTGCTGACTTGGGTGATGAGTTCCGTGAGCCTCTTCAAGCGCATCTCGATTGACTCTACATATCTGAGGAGGAGGAAGGAGAACGTTCAGCTCCAGGCGATCGACGACGCGTCAAACCGTCTTAAAATGGGTACTCACCCCTTGGGGATGTTCCTCCGCTTCGAGGGCTCCTCGTACGCACATACTAGGTCACCGGTAACGCAGTTCGTACATCCTGGATAGAGGAAGAAAGAAGGGCGGATGAGGCAGAAAAGAGAGGAAAGAGCGGAAGCGTTGGACTCAGCGATCGAGCTTCGACTCCAACGAGAACGACACCTCAATTTTTGAAGGGGACGAATGGAAAGGTTCCGCACTCACGGTTGTCTGGTGCGTCTGCGCCGTCGCAGCGAACCTGGTACGGAAGGAGAGCAAGGTGAGCGAACGATTGAAAGACTGCGAGGCTCGAGGTCCCTTCGCGAGAAGAGGAAGTCCAGAGCTGGCTTCGAACGCCTGACGGCTGGGAGAAGCTCACAAACCTTCATTATACGACACTTATCACCTAATAAGACCAAAGGTAAAGAGTCGGTAGTCAGTACTGAGCTCTGCGAGGGACAACGGCGGAGGGCGAGGTGCGAGCTCGAACTCTCGACTTCGTCAAGCGAGACGAGTGACAGCCTGGGAGGACTGGTAGATATGCGGCACGCGACTGATCCCATCAAGAGACGTCTGCCAGCTGTCTATGTATATTTGGTCGAGACGGGAACTGCCCAGGACGTGAAGCAGCGTTGAAACGGCGAGAGGGAGAGGAAGGAGGGCTGAAGGTGAGCTCGGACGTCCGAGCTCACGTCGGGTCACCGACCTGGCTCTAGGTCTTCAACGACTCAACTCTATAGACGAGGTCTTAGAGGTGTAGGAGAGCGCTCCAGGGAAACTCTAAAGCCCCAAAACGAAGGAGGAAGGAACGACCGGCGACTCACAAGCTCGAGTGATCTTCCTTCCTTTGGTCGATGTTGACGGTCCTTCGTCTTCCTCCGAGTGGTTTCGAGTTCGATTTCGAGACGAGCCCATCCGGATACGAATGGAGAGGGATGAAAAGGGGTAGACGATGAAGAGAGTGAGGTTTCTGGGTTGGGAGAAGGTGAAGGGTAGGAAGAAGCGCGCCAACAGGTCAACTCCGAGCGAGGTTCAGTCGTCGATTTGGCGGTGAGTCTTCCCTTCGTCCTCTTAGCCCTAACGACCAGCGACCTTGATCGGACAAATCCTATTCGAGCGTAACTCTCTGGATTTCCCTGTACAAGATGAAGACGAGGGTCGTACGCTAGATTAGATTGTGGGAGAGAAGGATCGGTCTTCAACAATCCCTCTCGTCGGCGGTGTTGAGCTCGATCCCTTCCTTCCTTCCCTCCTTCCCTCGCTCGACATCCGCTCCCTCTAGCCCCTGCCTCTCGATCTTTCTTATCTCTCAGCTCGACTTGAAGAGCCTTAAGATATCTGGGAGGTCCAAAATCAGCCACGCTCAGCGCACAGACCTCGGCGGAAGGCGAAAGGCGACCAGGAACGGTCTCCTCCCCTCCCTCCCTCCCTCCCTTCCTTCCTTCAGCTGACCCCTTCAGCTCCCTGAACCTCTTTGACCTTCAACCACCACCTTCTTTCCCTCACACTCTCTCATTATCCACTCTTTTTGCCCTTCCGTCAGCATCCTTTCGTTCCCCTCGCCAGCAAAGATGCTCAGCTCCTTCGTCCTCCTTATCTCGCTCATCTCGACCTCCCTTCCCGTCCTCGCGTCAGGTCAGTCTTTCTCGTTCTGCTTCCTTGCCTTTCCCGCACTTTCAATGAAGATCCTGACATCCTCTCTTCATCTCCCTCTTTGACTCTCACTCTCCGAACAGTCATCCCTCAGGACTCTTGTTCGTCCCAGTCTTCGCTCTCACAGCTCTCCCGATCTCTCCCCTCGCCTCACGACCGGTGCTGAAAACCCTTTCCCTCTACCTCTTCTTCTTCTCAACAGACTCTCTTCTCGAGCGAGACGCCATCTTTGCTCCTGCAACTCATCGATCCGTTCTCGAGGCTTCAAGACGTACGTCTCCTCTTCTATCGGCCCTGCTCGTCGTCGTTCCCTCCCGTCCTTTCACCTCCCACTCCAATCTCCTCCCTACCCACATCCTTCTTGAGACTACCTCTCTCACCATCTTCTCACCCTTCGTCTCCTCGCAGGTGGTACCCGAGGCTCGCCTTCCTTCCCTTTCGAAGACGCTCAGCTCATGTCTCGACAGGCCACGACCGGATCCGATCTCCCTGTAAGCCCACCCTCTCTGACCATTCACGTTTCTCATAAACTTCGACGCTGACCGCAGCTTCCCTCCCTTCTCCTTCCTTCCTACTCCTTCCTCCTCTAGGTTACCTGCGAGAGTAGCTGCACGGACGAGGTCATCGAGGCCAACACGCCTGCTTGCGTTTCGAGCGCTAGCGATGCTTCCTGTCAGTTTGTTTCTTGCCTTCCCACCCCCTCATCAAGCACCACCTGACCTTCTACCTTCACTTCTTTAGGCACCTGCGCTCCCACCCACCTCGCCGACGTCGACAAGGTACGTTCGAGATCCAGATCTCTTCGTTCGTTTGCTCGTTCTCGTTGACCGTCTCGCTGATCGCTCTGTTTCTTCTGGTCGTCCACTCATAGTGCCTGACTTGCGTCGAGAAGGAGGATCCCAACTCGGACGTCTTCCTCGGTCCTGGAGGAGAGAAGTTCACCGTCGAGGAGCTCGTTTCAGGTTCGTTCGGAATGACTCGTCGCCCTTCTCCCTCCTCGAGTTTGGACGACGCGAGACCAGACGAGCTGACCTTTCTTCTCTTCCGCTCTCCGTTCTGTATCCGTTCTGCAACACCTCTATTACTTCAGCCCTTCAGTCGCTCTGGTGAGTCTTCCGTTCGCCATTTCGTTCGAGACGCGTCGCCGTTCCTCGTTCGAGCTTGTGCTGACTTCTCCTTCTTCTACTCGACCTCCGCAGTGACACCTCGCTCCCTACCATCACCGAGTCATCCCTCGTCACCACTGGAAGAAGCTCCGAAGCTCTTTCTCCTTCTTCGACTGGACGAGAAGGAGGAGGTTCTCCTCTCACCGCCGGCTCGTCAACCCAAACCACCGGAGCCGCTGCTGCTCCTTCTCTTCGAACTACCACCGCTGGAGGAGGAACTGGTGGTACTGCAGGAGCTTCTACTCCTTCTTCCCTTTCGGCTCAGGGAAAGACTGGTGCAGCAGGAGGGAAGGTCGAAGTCGGGAACGCGTTCTCGGTCGTCGTCGTCGTCGCAGCGTTGCTCACTCTTCTCGCTTAGCTTCTCCTTCGGCCTCGCGACGCTTGGACGAACATCTTCTTCTTCAGTTTGTACACCAGTCTAGCCCTCGGTCGCTCTCTCAGTCTGTACCACCAGCTCTCATCAACCCTCGATATCACGTTCGTTTTCTTGGTCGTCGTCCCCCTTCCCTCTTCTCGGCTCGCGATTGTTGGGATTGCAGCGTGAACGGAGCCTCCGTTCCTTCTAGGCAAGGGTCCGTTTTCGACAGGAGGAAGAAGGGACGGGAGGGGGAAGGGGAGGCTTCGGTTCGTGCCTGGCGATCTCATCGCGACGTTTCACCCTCCTCCCCTCTCTCCCTCTTCTCTCTCCAACCACATCCCTCTCTTCTTTTCACCTCTTCTTCCCTCTCTCTTTCATTTTAGCTTCTCACCAAGGATCTCTCCCAAGATGGTCCTCCCCACGCTCGTTCAACTTCAATTCCTCGTCCTCTCCTCCTCCGCCCTCCTCTTCGTTCAAGGTACGTCGAGCTCTTGTCCTCATTCCCTCCACTGCCTCCCTCCTCGCCCTCGCGCTGACTCCTCCTTCTAATCTTCTTCTTTGTCGGTGCTAGCCTCAGCCTCCTTGGGTGGTACGTTCTCGCTTCTCTCCTTCTTCTCGTTGCTCGCGAGGGAAAGAAAGGTGGATGGTTTGGGTTTGGGCTGAGCTCGGGCTCACCCCTCCCCTCCTCCTTGCCTTCTTCGCTGACCTCTCTCTCCTCCCCTTCCCTTCGTTCTCAGACGGCGGGAACGGCTACCTTCCTCTCCGAGGCTCAGAGCTCAGTGGAGACTCTCTTTTCCCTTTCCAACACAGTTCGTGCACCCATCCTCGACCTCCTCGTCGTCGTTCGTTCCTTTCACCTCGAGAGCCAAACGGGACCTGACGCTCTTCGTTCTTCACTTCGTCTCTTCTCACAGGATCCATCGAATCAATCCACCCTGCTCTTGAAGCTCGCGATCCCGCTTCGTCGGACCCTCCTGTGAGTCGCTTCCCTCGTGTTTTCGGAGATGGAGGAGAGGAGAAGTGAAGCTGACCTCCTCGTCGTTTGGCTTTGGTCGTTGCTTGCCCAGGCCTCTTGCTACTCGGTCTGCTTCGAGGGGAGCCTCGACAACGTCCCTTCGTGCGATACAGATACTGGGAGCGTCGCTTGTGAGTAAAGTCACGTCGTGGAGAGGAGAGCGGAGAGAGAGCTGACCTCGTTCGTCGTCGTAGGCGCATGCTCCCCCGTCGCCATGGCCGACTTCGCTAAGGTTCGTAGCTCTAGGAGACATATTTGATACCCAAGCTGACATATCCATCTCTCTCGGCTCGTCAGTGCTTCACTTGCGCGGAAGACGTCGACCCTGGCGGAGCTTTCCTCCTCGGTCCCGATGGAACGAGCTGGTCGGCTGAGACTTGGGTTGGAGGTGAGTTCAGTTGCGTGTCCTTGCCCTCCTTATGCTGACTCGTCTTCGCTCCTTCTCTTCGTGCAGCTCTCGCTTCATCCTGGTACGTCTCGTCTCACCTCTCGTCGAACGTTTCGTCGCGTCGCTCACCCTCGCTTCGTCTCCCGTTTTCTTCCTCCAGCCTCGAAGCCTCCGCCTCAGTCCTCCCTTCGACCCTCCCCTCCGACACCGCCTCGACCCTCCCTCTCTCTATCATCGAATCCAACCTCCTCTCCGCCGCTCCCACCACCAGCGGCGACGTCGATCCCTCAACCCTCCTCGAGTCGGACTCCCTCACCTCCTCGGATGCTCCTTCTTCCACCACCCTCAACGCTCCCTCATCCACCACTCACGTCCACACTCCTTCGACTACCCACACCTCTCCTCTCGCCATCGTCACGGTCGTCGCAACAACCACTCTCATCTCCTCGTCGAGGTTCGTCACGTCTCAAGTCGGACCTCTCACCCTGTCGCAAAGTCGAGCCTCCTCGTCCTCCTCCAAGAGCATCCCCGTCCCATCGGCCACGTCGACGGATGGAGTTGATGTGGAGGTGATCTCCGGGCCGGCTAGGTCTTCGTCTGGGTTCAGGAAGGGCGGGAAGGAGGGTGGGATGGGCCTTTGGGTTGCGTTCGTCGTCGCGTCGGCGGGTTTGGTTTTGGCTTGAGTCGAGGGACTCAAGGACTTGTTTACTCTCTCTCGCTCTTTCTCTCTCTTTCTTACTTTATTCATAATGGTGTATATAGGTCTGGTTTCGTTTTTAATGGGATGTTCCCTTTCGCTTTCTCGAGATGGGAAGAGCGAACCTCTTCGACGCGTCGTCGAACGAGAGTGGTTGAAGAGCTGGCTCTTTCAGTCCTTCCTTCGCACACACGAGTCACCTATCATTCTCAGGCTCCATGCTCTCCCTATTGGATGTTCCAAACAAGGCAAGATATTTTTTTTGAGTATATAAACGCAGCATTTTGAGCCCGCCTCCCTCGAAATCCAAACTCGTCACTCCGCCCTCGAGCTCCCGACGCCCACCTTCTCCTCTTCCCTTCCCTTCTTCTCCCCCTCTTTCTCGTTGCTCGTCGCTCTCTCTCTATCTATCCTCGGCTACCTCTCCACTTTTCAACATCCAAACCCAGCGAAACCCTTCCCCAACTTCCCTCTCGCCACCACCCATCTCCCCTCCCCTCCCTCCACGATGGCTCGAACGACCCGAGCTTCCGCCACCAAAACGAAACCTACTCGAACTTCGTCAAAGAAAAGATCCACGAAGGGAGCAGCCTCAACGACGACAACGACGAGGAAGAAGGTCGGAGGAGGAGAAGCAGAGGGTGTGGAGCTAGGGAAGAAGGGAGCAGAAGGAGGAAGAGCGACTCACAGATGGACTTATCTCGAACGTGAGTTGCATTCGATCTAGTCCTGGGCTTGGGATGGGATGGTAGAATTGGGAGAGGAAGGTTGGTAGTGTGGAGAGGTGAAGAAAGGACAAGGTGCATTGGGGAGAGGGAGGTTGTCGACGCGCTCGACTGGGAGAGGGAAGGTTCGAGGAAGAGGAGAGACTCTCTTCAACACGTAGGAGCTGGTTGATCTTTTGGATCATCCTTACAGCGGAAGACCCTTGATCCGTCGTCCCTCCTTCCTCGAGGAAAGAAAGCGAGGAAGGTCGGTGGGGCGAGGGAGGGAATGTTTGACACGTGTCGCGATGTGCCCATGTCGGAGGAAGGATCATGACGCGACCTTCTTCGAAGCTTTTCGAGGCGCTCGAACCTGAGAGTCTCGGTTCCTCGTATGGCCGTCAGGTGAAAGACGAGCTGAAGGGAACCGGAGCGACGCGAGGCTCTGGAGAGAAGTCCGAACTTGTCTCCCGAATCGAACGACGCGGCTGACCTCCCTCCCCTTCTCCCTTATCCCTCCCCTTCTCACAGGTAATCTACACGCGTTCAACTTCCTGCTCTCGAAGAGTCCTCGATCCAAGGTCAACATCCGATCTGTCATCTTCCAAGGTCAGTTCTGATTTCAAGCCTCGCTCCCTCTCGTTTCGCTCGACGTTCGCTTTTCCCAACTCTGTCCTTCCGCCCTCTTCTTCCTCAGTCACTCGACAGGCAGCAGATCACGATGAAGCCCTCCCGAGGGCTCACACCTACATCATCAAAGCCATGCATCTTCTGGTTCGTCTGCCTTCTCGACTCGCAGCTTTCCCTCGTCCCAGTCGCGTCGAGGATCGAGGACTGACCTTTGGCTCATTGTTCCATCAAAAGGCCGAGAAGGACTTCCTAGTTCGACATGATCAAGGCACCAACTACTCGTAAGTCACGTCTCATCCTCCCCGATTCGCTGAACTCTCTTGTGCGGATCTCGTCTTGCTGACTCTTTGACGCGTCGTTTCGTTTCCCCTCGCAGCCTCTCCGACTCCGGAAAAGCTCTCGTCGCATCGACCAAGAGGGATCTCGGTCTTCCAGGTACTACGAAACTCAGTGCTCTCGAGGAAGAGGTATGTTTCTTCATCTAATCTCGAACGAACCCGTCGCGTGCCTGTCTCGGGCTTTCGTCTCCCTTCTGGCCGTGAGCTTACCTTCGTTCCGCTTCTCAAACAGACTCTCTGGCTCGCCATCTCGCAAGAGATATCCGGTACTCGTCGATCTACCAAGTATCTCTCTCCCAGATCTCGAACTTCGACTCCGACGCGACGAGGAGGAGGAGGATCGAGGAAGTCGACGACCAAGAAGCGAGTCTCGAGGGATTCTGACGACGAGGAGATGGACGACGACGAGGAGGAGGATCAGGTCGATCAGAAGACCGTCAGGAAAGAGGTGCGTCTCTTCATTCGACAGGACGCGTTTGAAGGAGACGCCGAAACGGGAGCTGACCCTCGTGTTCTCGTGGTTCAACAGTCGTCGGACATCAAGAAGCTCAAGAAGGAACTGGAACGACTTCGAGCTGAGAAGGGAGCCTGGGAGGAGGAGAAGGCTCAGATGATTGAGGAACAGGAGAGGGCTGCCGAGAAAGCGCAACGGGACGAGCTCGCGATGTGAGTTCATCGTTCTTCTCGTGTTGGTCGAACGCGTCGCTGATTATTTCTTGGTCTTTTCTCGCTTCTCAGGGACTACTACCCAGCCGACGACAACAACTTCGCAGACGACTACGACATCCAGTTCAATCCACTCGACCGAACTGTCTCCAACTCTCCTCAACCCGCTCGAGACGACGACGACGAGCCCGCAGATCAGCAGCCTCTCCCTTCTCCTCGACCCTCCTCTCCCTCCGACGGCCACCGAGACGCAGCAGGCCCCTCTTCAACTCGACAGACTCGACAAGACGAGGATCTTCACGCTGGTCCATCCCGATCTCGAGCGGCAACTCTCTCTCGAAACGCCAGCTTCGCTCTCAGTCAGACGAGAACGCCTTCCGCGTCTCCCTCTCGAGTCTCCAAGGTTTTGCCGTCCGGAGCGAAAGAACAGGACGCCGCTCTGGAGAAGTTAGAGACGCTTTCTGGGTCGAAGGGCTGGGACAGTGTTGTTGAGGTCGTGGGAGAGTGGAAGGAGAAGGTCGTTGAACTCGAGAAGCAGGACGCGACGGTCAGGCTTCTTGTTCTTCCCTTCCTCTGATATGAAGACAGTGGAATCACGGGACATCTCGACTGACCTCTATAATTTTTCTCTTCCGTTACCAGATCAACGAACAGTCCTCGCAGATCTTCAACCTCAAGGCTCGAGTCTCGGAACTCGACGAGGAACTCCTCACGTCGGTCGACCTTCAAGCCCGCTTCGATTCGGTCTCCACTTCCCTCGCCGCCAAGGAGGAAGTCATCGCCAACCTCGAAACCACCGTCGAGGAACTCCAGACGACGTTCGCATCGAACCAGACGGCTCTCGAAGAACTCAACACGACCGTGTCGACCAAGGCTTCGAGGATCGAGGAGCTCGTCCGAGACGTCGAGGATCGAGATCGAAACGTCGTCGAGCTCAACAAGCAGATCGCTACGCTCGCCTCCTCGGAAACGGACCTTCAAACCTCCCTCTCTTCGGCTCAGTCGGATATCGAAGTCGCTCGAGGGAAGAACGAGGTGCTCGAGAAGCAGATCAAGGACGTCGAGCTCGCCCTCGCGTCGGAAAAGGAGAAGGTCCAGTCTCTGGAGGTTCGACTCGTCGAAAAGGAGATCGAGCTGGAGCAGGACAAGAAGAGGACTTCCGATCTCGAGCAACAGGAGAAGAACCACCTCGAGAGGATTTCGACGCTCGAAGGAAGGATCACCCAACTCGAATCCGAGAAGCAAGTTGCCGAAGCGGAATCCGGTCGTCTCGCGTCGGACCTCGTCGACGTTCGAGGATCGATGGCCGAGAAGGAAGGATCCCTGGGAGACTCCATCTCACAGCTCCGAACCGACTTGGATCTCGCCGTCTCGGAGAAGATCGTCTCACAACGGAACTCGTCGCGTCCCAGGAAATTATCGAAGAGAAGGAGTCGTCCATCCTCGCTCTCCAAACCACCATCTCCAACCTCGAGTCCACTCTCACCACTGCCGTTTCGGACAAGGATCGTCTCTCTTCGGAACACGTCGCGTCGCTCGGAACGATCGCCGACAAGGACGCGTCCATTCTCGCCCTCCAAACCACCATCTCGACCCTCCAGTCGGATCGAGCTCTCGCCATCGCGGAGAAGGGTCGTCTATCGTCGGAAGCCGCTGCGTTCCAAGCCGCTGTCGTCGAGAAGGAGTCGATGCTCACTCAACTTCAATCCGAGCTCGCCACCCTCAACGCGTCGCTCACTGAGACCTCCGGAGAGCTCTCAGTCTCTCGGACCGCCGTAGCCGAAAGGGGATCCATCATTCAAACCCTCCAAAGCGACCTCCAGTTCTTCAAGTCGAGATCGGATCGAACCTCGTCGGAACTCGTCGCGTCGAAGTCCACCATCGCCGAGCAGGAGACTTCGCTTCAGGCCCTTCGATCGGAAGTCGAGACTCTTCAGTCGGATCTCGACCAGTCCCAAACGGTTCTCGGGCATCTCGGGACTCAGGTCGAGGAGCTCAAGAAGGAGAAGGAAGTTCTTCAGACGGATTTGGACGCGTCGACGTCGAGAGTCGAGGAGGAGATGAAGAAGTTGGCCGAGGTCGAGTCGAATCTGACGGAGACGAACGAGCGCCTTCGTTCTTCGGAGGATAAGCTGCTGGAGAGTCAGCTGAGGGTTGCGGAGCTGTCGAAGGAGAAGGGAACGGTCGGCGAGCAGGTTGTTGAGCTTCAATCGTAAGTAGACGCGTCGCGTTTGTTCTTCAATTTCCGATCTAACTGCGAACTTCGCGTTTACTTCCTCAGGTCCCTCGAATCGAAGCAGACGGAGCTCTCTACCGCTGAGAAGGATCTCGAAGCTCTTCAGTCTCGACTTCAGGCCGTCGTCCACGAGGAGGCTCTCCTGGACGAGGAGACGCAGGAGCTCCAGCACAAGATCCTCGTTACCAAGAAGAGACGTCGAGACGTCTTTGATGAGCTCGAGGTGAGTTTTTTCGTCATGTTTTCACGTTGAGTCGAGCTGAAAGGGATGTCGAACCGACCCACCCGATCTTCGTTCTCCCTCAGTCTCCCCTCCCTTCCTCCAAGAGAATCGCCACCGATGCCGACTTTCCCGCTACACCCACCAATCCATTCGATACTTCCTCTCCCTCCTCCTCCGCCGAAGTGTCCCAAGAGCTCAAGACGCAGTCGCGAGTGAGGGATTCGGGAATCGCGTTCGTCGACGACGCGTGATGTCCATCCTCCTTTTCCTTTCCTTTCCCGTAACGAACATTCATCGCTTGCCTACCACATCGACCTATGTATCCTCTAGACTTTCTCTTCCCTTCTTTGCCGTCCATCCCTCTGCTTTTGCCTCGTTTGCTTCCTTTCTTGTTGCTTTGCTCTCCCTCTCGTTCGAAGCTGCGTCTGTGCTCAAACCTCCGCTGCTACTTCTCGTTCCCTTGCTCCCAACTGTTGCCCAGTATCATAATGCTCTCTGCCCTCGATTTTTTTTTTTGAAAGGCGAATGAGAAAGAGCATCGGAGGACTGACCTCTCTCCTCGGTCCTCGGACGGACACCAGAACTCGACGACCAAGCCGGATGGGAAGCTGGTACTTGGCGGGGTGGTGCTGGATATGCTGAAGTGTAGGAAGAGTCCGGTGGTGCAGTCGAAGGCGGCGTCGTTCAGTGCTCGTTCGTTCAAGACCCTCCCTCATCAGCCGCTCGCGGATTTTCTCGTCTCCTTGGAATACCAGAACTGAACCAACTCCATTTCATCATTCATTCGCGTTCTGATCAGTCATCACCATCACTCAGGGTCTGCTGTCCATCGGGACGACGGGTTGGTGGGGAAAGGTCAGCGACAGGAAAGGGAGAACCTTCGTGATGAGCTTCGCGATCACTGGCTTGATTGTCACGTCAGTCCTTCAAGCACATCGTTGCACCTCTAAGCACTCGATCTCTGACCCCTCCATTCCCGCCTTGCGCTCTAGGGACGTCGTCTTTCTCGTGACTGCTCGCTTCCCGATGCAACTCTCGTACAAGTTCCTGCTTCTCGTGAGTCGAACGAAGCTCGCCTCTTTCAACCGTAACATCACATACTGATTATATCTTACTCTGTCGATATCAGGGACCTCTCGTCGACGGCCTTCTCGACGGGATCCCGAGTGAGCTGCTTGATCTTTCACTCTTCTCGTGCGACGCGTCTTTCCCTCACTCAGCTGACTCGTATTTCTGCGCTTTCCACAGCTTTGATGGCAGCCAACAATGCTTACATCTCGGACTCTACTCCTCACGGTCGGACTTCGATCTACTCCCGTTTCCACGGAGTCCAAATGCTTGTTCGTATCTCCTTCTCGCCCTTTCGGCGAACGAGTTGATGCTGATCATCGCGCTTCGCTCCTTCTGCCAGGGTATCGCCATGGGGCCCATCTTCGGAACAGCCATCATCAAGAAGACCGGTGATCTCCTCTTCGTCTTCTACCTCTCGACCTTCATCCATCTCTCGATGTTCCTTCTCGTCCTCCTCTTCATCCCGGAGTCGCTTTCGTCGGAAACTCAGCACACACTCGGCCACGCTCAAGCTCAACTCTCGGCTCAAAACGCCTCTCGAGACCAAGAGGATCATCGGAAGAGGATGGCAGATGGAGGATCGATTTGGACCCGAGGTTGGGCGTTCGTGAGGAGGACGGTGAGGAGGGTTGTTCGACTGTTCAAGCCGCTCGAGATTTTCTTGCCTAGGAGATCAGACGAGTCGGGAATGCTTCAGTTCAACCTCTTCTTCCTCAGAATCGGTCAAGCCTTGGTCCTCACCCTCTTCGGAGTCTTCGTTGTCAAGAACGCGTGAGTTTCGACTTGTTCGTCCTTTCCGCGACGTCGAGCTCGAGTTCTGACCTCGCTTTCGCCTCTTGTTCTCCTCCGACTACCAGCTACCTGCAGCTCAAGTTCGGCTGGGGATACGACAAGGTCGGGCCCGTCCTCACTCTGACGGGAGGTCTTCGAGCTCTCCATCTTCTCGTCATTCTTCCTCGTGAGTTTGTCCTCGTCTCTCCTTCAAGGTCTTCGCTGACCTTTCTTCCCTCGGCTCACCTCATCAGTTATCATCCGAGTCTTCAAACCTGCATCATTGGTAACCAAACCATCTCCTACCCATCCCTCTCTCAGCAACCTCCCGAAAATCGCCTCGAGCTCCTCCGAATCCCTCTTCGACCTTCGAATCATCAAGTATTCCCTCATCCTCGAACTCATCGCCTACGTTGGAATCCTTGCCAGTCAAACCGCGACTCAGTTCGACCTCGGAACAGCCCTCACCTCTTTCGCGACCTCTCATGGTCCGGCGATGACCTCGCTCGCGCTGGCTCTGCTTCCCGACGCGTCTCTCGCGGGCGAGCTGTTCGCAGGTGAGCTCTCACGACCTCTTCTCGTCTCGCCCTTACCCTGCTGACTCATTTTCATATTGTTTCTTGTAGCCATGGCTGTCGTTCAAGCTTGTTGTGCGACGGTTCTCGGACGTGCGTCTCGTCGTCGTCCCTGTCTTTCTTTCTCGCTGCTTTTCCCATCTCTGATACCCTTTCTCGCTCGTTTCGTTTCTCCCACAGCTCTCGTCTTCGCCTTCGTATACTCCTCGACCACCTCCTACTTCCCCAAAGCCGTCTTCCTCCTCGACTTCACCATCCTCTCGGGCGCTTTCCTCGCCTTTTCAAGAGTTCACCTCGTCAAACCCACGAGGACGGAGGAGGAGCAGTCTCTTCTCGGACATGAATCGGATCGGATCGCTCTGATCAGGACCTCGGAGGAGGGATAAGGGATGGTGCGAGCGAGGAGTCGAGGAGAGGGTGTCAAAGCAGAGGGCGATTGATCGGGACGCGTCGTTCGTTCGCTTTGGTTTCTTCCCTCTGAGTCGATCACGTCGTCCAACGTAGTCCCTTGCGAGCCTCTACTGTATGAATGTATAGCTAGGTTTCGCTGTATCTGGCTGCTCTGCGTTTTCGGTCGAACGAGCACGAGCAGTCGACAGCAAAAGGGCAGAACAAAACGCGCACCCGACGCGAGATTCGAGAGAAGAGAAGTCCATGTATATAGATAGATAGATAACAAGGGAAGTGACACAGATCTAATACATAACTCGTGAGCTCTAAGGCCGATCAGACGGAGTTCTGGACGAAGAACTTCGAAGACGACGCGAGGTTGTTAGCGACCGTGAGTCCTGCTCCGTCGACGAAGCTGTTGGGTCCAGCACCGTAGGTCCTGAGATGAAGAGGAGAGTTAAGATGGGAGGAGCCTTCGGTCAGCATGCATTCTCGAGGTGAGATATCAAAGCGCGAGAAGAACACTAACTGATTGAAAGCTGAGGCTCCAGGGCCGAGCAGATAAACCGCGTTTTGATTGCTGAAAGGGATGAGATCGAGCAGGCAGAGATGGAAGATAGAGGTCAGTTACGAGATCTATTGCATAAGAGTCAGGTTTGGGAGAAAGAGACGTCAGGTGGGAGGAGAGTGAACAAGCGAAGCAAAACTCACTGCTCGTAGTTTTGCAGATTCCAGATCTGTCCACGTTGAGCCTCGAGAGCTCCAGAAGAGTAATCGCAGGGCACTCCAGTCAACGGGAGACCAGTGAAATTGGTAGCGGCCGGATCTGCGAGGAGGAGGAGACGAAAGAAGCAAGTCAGCGCGGCTTTATGGCTCGACGGACCACGACGCAACGAGAATCGAGATGGTACGAACCGGATACGGAGATACACAGAGAGTCGCTAGAGTCGGGCGAAGTGTAGGTGAGGTGTCCGAAGAGGTACTGAATTCCAGGAGCCCAGGGAGAAGGTGCTGGGCTGAAGACGAACGATGAAAAGAGATGACGACGCGATCAGCAACGAAACGGAACAGTATTCTTCTTCTCAGTCGGGAGAAGACTCACTTGCTGGTATCAATGCCGTCGAAACCAGTGCAGACCTCGAATCCCCAAGCTCCGGTGCCCTGAGCGACCTGTCCGACAGTTCTGTTCGACGAAAGACCGAGCTGCGTGACGTTTTGCTTTTGGATCGCGTACGAAAGAAAATCCGCTCCGTAGATGGGAGTTCCGCGGGGGAAGTCGAGGAGGTTCGCAAAGTCGTAAGGGGTGCAGCCGAAGGCGGTGGAGGTGGAGGAAGGAGTGGGAAGGGCGATGGAAGGGGAGGGAGCGAGGAGGAGGAGAGGGAGGAGGCTGAGGAGAGTGCTGGTGAGAGAGGAAGTCATTTTAGTGGAGCGGATAAGATTGATGAAGGAAAGGAAAGTGTGAAAGAGTGATGGTGGGTGGTGGAGAGAAGAGGAAAGGTCGAAGAATTTCAGCTTTTGAGGAAGAAGAAGGGATCGGCGACGCGGTGCTGAGGTGACTCACGAGCTTCCGCTCCTTTGGGAGACGTCAGGCCTCAAGAACCCTCGAAAGGGCAGTGATGTCCTTTTGGATGCAGCATGTGGCAGCGAGTTCGGTGCCGAAGCAGAGTAATGAGCTGTTAATGACGAGGGTCGGTCACTTTGAACTCTGATCGACGCGGTCGTTCGAGCTAGTACGTTCAATTTTCGCCGCTCTCGATGCTGTCCTCTCATTCGAAGCCCTTGCCAACGTGCTCGCTGATTCAGACGGTTCATAGCGAAAGTCGAAGTGAGAGGTGAACGTGCATGTAACCAGAAAAAAGGAAGAAACCAGAAAAAAAGGAAAACGAGAGTCGATGAGGAGATCGAAGAAGGCCAGGTACAACCCGAACGAAGTATATGCGAAGTACAACTGGAAGAATGATAGCAGGGTAGCGAGATATCGCTGGCACTACTAAGAGACGAAACGGCGGCAGTGATGTGTCTAAAGGAGTGCCCACGCGAGCCTCGAAGTCGAGCTCCATTGGCGAAGCCGCTTTCCGTAGATGTACATGGGAATTCCCGACAGAGAGAGGAACTAGTCAGAAGCGAAGAAATGAACGAGGTCAGTCGAGGTAGATTGCGAGGGTAGAGGTGACTGAAGAGGGAAGGTGAAGGCGAAGGAGAGGAGACGCGACGAACGAGAGTGATGCTACCCAGAGTTACGAAGAAGCTGACGGGCCCGGAGTTGGTAAGCCAGTCACTGAAAAAGGAGAAGGGAAGGATAGAGAGGAGAGATGTCAGCTGATAAGTCTCGGGAGAGGCGAAAGAGCAAGCAAGAAGAAGGGGTGAGGCGAACGCACTTGGTGATCCGAGTGATTCCCCAAACGAACAGCGCCTTAGATATCATGATGACTCCGAAGGTATCCCCTCCTCGCGCAGGATAGGCGGCGGCGGCGTAGGCGATAGCGGCGAAGAGGAGGAAGGAGATACCGGCGACGAGGAAAGCGACGAGCTGGGATGAGTCGAGGAAGACACCGATCAGTAAGAGCTTCTCTATCTCTCCCTCTCCATCTCTTGCTCCTCGAACGGGGCTAGTCACAACGGAGACTCACAGTAGCAGGAGCCCAATAGGAACCACCAGCCTGGATGGCAAATCCGAGACCGAAAGAGCCGATTGTCGAGAGAATCGCTCCAGGGATGACGGGGATGAGCCTCATTTCTGGTTCGAAAATCCCATCTGCTCGTGATGGATACGAAAGGACGAGAGTCAGCGCATCCGAAAAAAGGTACGATGAAGGAAAAACGAGGACGAACCGTTCCTCCTGGAGAGGAATCGAGCAGAGTAGTCGGCGAGAGGTCCGGACGCGAGAAGAGCGATGATGCAGCCAATGAACGGGCCGATACCAGAGATATAGCCCACCGCAGAGACACTGAGTGAGTAAGGAGGACCCTCGAAGATCTGAGAGTAGATCCCTGCCTGGGTAACGCGAGGAGAGAGGTCAGAACAGGGTTGAACAGAGGCGACGTGACTACGGCGACGAGGTACAGACTCACCAAGATCACGAACCACGAGAAGCTAAACGTGTAAAGAAGCATCGAGTAGAAGACAGCAGGTGTGAAGAGTAGCCTGAGTAGCGGAAGGATGAGCGAAGAGTCAGCGTGTGAACTGGAGGCGAGCGTCGAAAAAAGGAAAACAGACTCACACGACGGGACGAATGAGCAAAGTCACGACCTTCTCGTTGTTCGTCCTCGGTCCCCAGATCTTCAAGCTCCGCAAGTAAGAGGTGTTCTGTCCATGGAGCTCTCCGGATTGCCTCGACTCGACGGCAAACCCGAAGTCCTTCTTCTCTTCGACCGACGACGAGCCGATTTGAGGAGATTCGTCTCGCTCGACCTGGGGAGTCCTCCGGTAGGCCGTCTCGGGAAAGATGAAGACAACACAGAGAAAGAGGAAACCACAGAACCCGGCGAGGATGTAAGTCGCGACTTGCCTGCAAGGGAAGAAGGAAATCGTCTCAGGACGGGGGACCAAGTTGAGACGCGTCGAGAAGAAAACGAGCGAACACTCCAACTCACCAGCTCGTCTTCTGGATGATGACGCCCGAGAGAACGGGAGCGATAGAGACTGAGCCGTTGAAGCTGAGCTGCCAGAGAGCGATCCTCCAACCTGATGAAGAGGGAGAGGATCGAGTCAGACCAGGGCAAGAACGGAGCTCGAGGAAAGTTGTGCCAACGCACCCTGCTCGTGACTGAGAACGAGAGCGAGAAGAGACCCAGGTCAGCGTTCGTTCGAAGAAAGGAGAAGAGAGGAGTCTGACTGACAGGAAGAAGATATCCGAGATCGTGGTGTTCGCGAGGCAACCGAATGAGCTGAGACCGATCCCTTGAAAGATTCTCGCGAGAAGGAGCGAGGTGTACGACTCGGCTGGAAGACGAAGAGGGAAAGAATCAGTACAGCGAAGGGTTGGCATTTAGAGGAGTCACTGGACTCACCCTTGGCCCCCCAGATAAGGCTTCCAAACAAGATGGCGGTTGACGAGAGGAAAAGCAAGCGTCGACCAACGATTCCCGACGCGATGACTACCAGAAGCGAAGCAACACCGTAGGCGAGAACGAGATATCCAGTGATGACAACGATATCTGTGACGGAGCAGTCAAAGACACCAGCGAGTCCGACCGTGAAGGGCACGTAGAGCTGGAAGGGAAAGAAAGGGGAGGAAGAGGGAGTTCAGCCGCCGAGTCGATCGAACGAGCGAGAGGATGTCAGACTTTACTCACAGGTCCAGCAACTCCAGTGACGCTGGCTCCGAAGATGAGAGTGAAGTAGATGAGCTCCTTCTTGAGCCGTGAGAAGTTGAGAGGGTCGTTGATGTCGTCCGAAGGTTGAGGCTGATCGCGGCGCGGAGGGCGAAGAATCAAGTCAGCGTCGCTCTGCAAACATCGAGAGAAGGAGACTAAAGGAAGGACTTACTCGAAGGATAAGATCAGGGTTCTTCTTATCGTGCTTGAGGGAAGAGCCGTCGAGGTCGAAGAGGCAAGTTCCAGGAGGGTCGAGAACGGGACGAGGAGAGGGCTGAAGGATTCCGACGGCCATGGTTGGAGTTTAGGAGGAAGGGATCGATTGGGAGAGGGTGGAGAGGAGAAGGATGTGGTTGAGGAGGAGGCGAGGGTAAGAATCACATCTCAAGATAAAGAGGCTGCTGGTCGTCGGAAGGCAAGAGTCCGAGGGTGTGAGCTCGGGAGTTGAGAGCGAGGAGGCCAAGTCCGACGCTTCAAACGTCCATCCCCCTTCTCGCACTTTTGCAATCTGGTCCATCTCGGTTTCGCTGATCGAGACCGAGATGGCCAGCTCGCGAGATAAGGTCTGGTCGAGGTATCTCTCCCTTCAGGCCAACACCGACCAGTCTTCTTTCCTCCTTCCCCTCCCTTCCTCCCCTCCTCCCCTTCGCCATGACTCCTCTCTCAAAGTACAAGGTCGCTTCCGTTCAGGCTGCTCCCATCTTCTTCGACGCTGCAGCTACCGTCGCTAAGACCGTTGAGCTCATCAAGGAAGCTGCCGCCAATGGAGCTTCCCTCGTCGTCTTCCCTGAGCTTTGGATCCCTGGGTGAGTGATCAAGGGAAGGAAGGACGTTTGACGAGCTCGTCGGTCGCTCCAGCTGACCTCTGCTGACCTTCCCTGCTTCTCCTCATCTTCTATCATCCTCTCTCGCACCATCCAGATACCCTTACTATATCTGGCTCTACGCTGTGAGTTTCGTTTTCACAAAAAAGCTATCGAATCTCGCTTCGCAGCCGATCGCGAAGCTGACCCTCGTTCTTTCCTCCCCCGTTCTCTTCGTCTCTTCTCAGTACGCTCATCAAGTCAAGTGAGTTCGCCATCTCGGACAAGCGAGTACTTCTCCTGACTTCTAACGCCCTGGAGCTCTTCACTCCCCAGGTTCATCCCTCAGTACTACGCCAACTCGCTCGCCGTCGGAGGACCCGAGCAGAAGATCCTCGAGCAGGCTTGCCGCGACAACAAGATCATGGCTACCATCGGAGTCAGCGAGAAGGATCACGGTAGTTTATACATGGCTCAGTGGACCATCAACGCTCAAGGAGAGACCGTCTCGCAGAGGAGGAAGCTCAAACCCTCGATCGCGGAGAGGCTCGTATTCGGCGAAGGAGACGTGCGTTTCGTTCACTCTTCTCATCCTCTCCTTCGAGCGCTAACCTTTCCTTTTCTTTATTGCAATGTGTAGGGATCTGATATTAGAGTCTTGGACACTCCCCTCGGAAGACTGGGCTCGCTCATGTGCTGGTGAGCTTTGTTTCTTGGCCGCTCTCTCTTCGTCGCGTCTTGTCTGGCTCACCTCTCCGTCTCTCGTTCGACCAGGGAGCACGTCCAACCTATCCTCACTCACACTATGGGAATGATGCACGAGCAGATTCACTGCGCCTCTTGGCCGTCCTTCTCCCCCATCGCTCCTCATCATTCTCTTTCGGCCGTCGCGAACGTGAGTCCTTCGATCCTCTCTCCGGTGATCTGCGGCGCTGATCACCTTCTCCTCTTCTTCAGTACGCCGCCAACATCACCTACGCCGTCTCCACCTCTACCTTCCTCATCATGTCTTCCGCGGTCCTCTCGAAACAAAACGTGGACGTTCTCGTCGACGGCGACGAGTCCCTTCAATCGATCATCACTGAGGGAGGAGGATGCACGATGATCCTTGATCCCGAGGGTCGAGAGTTGGTGGAGAAGCCTGACGGGAACTTGGAGACCATCGTGTACGCTGAGGTCGATCTTTCTCTCTGCGAGATTGCGCGAGTTAGTCCTGGTCGCTTCTTCGCTTTCTCGCGTCTCATCTCGTTTCCAGTCCTGACTCTCTTCTTTCTCTCGTCTCTTTGGCTTCACCCTCCAGTCCGCGATGGATCCCTCGGGGCACTACGGCAGATCGGATGGTGAGTTGGTGCTTGTTCGCTTTTCGAGCCTGCACCCACCTTGCGTCTCGACGATCCTCGTCCTCGTCCTCGCCCTCTTACCCATTCTTCTTCTCCCCTGTTTGAGCGCCTCAGTCTTCCAACTTCAGTTTGACAACACTCCTCGTCAAGGTATCCACGTCGGTTTGAAGAGATCGCCATCGACCACAGCGATGGCGACGAGGAGGAAGCTCCGAGCCGAGCTCTTCCCTTCCGAGCTTCCCTCCTCTCCTTCGACGGACTCGGATCGGTCCTACATCGTGCTCTAGATCGTGAGTATCCACCAGTATCGACTCCTTCTTTCCGTTCTCCCTCTGCCGAGCCTTGGCTGATCAAACACCCCCAATCGCTCATCAGGTCGGCCCTCTCCGTTTCTTCGACGCGTCGATCTCTCTATGGTTGTTCTACGCGGTTCTACCTGCGTTTCCTTTTCTTTCAGTTCCCAGCTATCGCCTCTAGACTTGTAACACTTGCGCTCTTGCCTGGTCTTCCGAAAGAAAGCGTGAGAGAGTTACGAAAGCCCAACGAAGACAACAAAGTACATAAACAACAACGACGCGTTCCTCCCAAACGATTCCCACGCGCAACAGTTATACCCAACCCTGCCGAACCGCGTCAAAACAGAAGATAATCAAAGCACAAAGCTGAAAGAGCGTCCGAGCTCTCCTTCGCCGCCGGCCAAACGCTCGCAAAGTCCGAAAGGAAGGAGATGATGATCTTGAGGTCGACCTTCGCCTTCTGGACTCTGCTCGCTTGATCGAGAGGCGATCCAGATGATTCGTCGCTTCCCAGTCCAGCGGCGAAGAGGAGAAGGACGGTTCCAGCGCAGAAAGCGGCGCTGGAGGGAAAGTAGAGAGACAAAAGGCGAAGGTCAGCGTCGAGATCGACACGATTCAAATCGAGAGAGAGAGAGAAAGCGCTGCGAAGGGTCTCGATGTGAGGACTCACTGCTGGGCGTTGAGCGGCAGTCCTAGCTGGCCGTAGGTCGTAGTCTTGGCGTACTGCAGGAGGAAGGCGATGTGGGCCGAAAAGGATCGACATCGAGATATCGACGCTTTGGTGGTCTCGTTCTTGTCGAGAGAGGTGAGGAAGGGTCGGTTGAGGACGATGGAGGTCACGCCGTGCATCAGATCCAGACCCAACACACTTCAGAAAGGGAAGAAGGGGAAGAAAAGCATGAGCGACGGGGCGCGATGGAGAGGAAGAAGAAGAACGTGAACGGGAGCGAGACTCACTCTGGCGAAGGCTCCTCTCCGTTCGTGAATCCACTGAGCTGAAGCATCGCAGGGCGAGAGGCATACCTAGATATCCATTTGAAGAAAAGAAGAGAGATTTCAGGAAGAGGTAGCTCTTGAGAGAAGAGAACGGCGAAGGACTGACCATTCGTCGAGCTCCTGGTTCAGTTTCCCGGCCACTACTTCCCTTCCTCCCCTCCGCTTCTCTCCTCCAGTGGTGTAGATGGACCTCACGATCTTGATAGCCAACTTGGATAACCCAGCGCTCCAAGCGAAGGTCGTTTCGGGCGCAGCGTCCATGATGTCGACGACGGGTAGAGGTTGATGGTTGACCTGAAGAGAAGAGCGATACGAAAGTCAGCCTCTCCGTTCCTTCAACCGACGAAGGAGATGTTAAACGTACCTCGTAGGGCCATATCGACGCCTGGCCAGTGTAGGAGGTCCAAAAGGAGGTCGTGATCGAGCATATCCAGTAAGTCCGACGTCGAGAAGCGTCGACGACGAGTTCGGCGGGCGAGAGGGAGGGGAGGTGGACGAGAACGTCTTGGTCGAGCTTGAAGTCTTGAGCGATCATGAAAGCGATGCCTGAAATATCGAGAAAGGAGGGGTGGGAGTCAGAGTCGGGACAGAGGCGACGTGACGCCGAACGTGGGCTCGCCTTGATACATCCACGCGACGCGACTGCGAAAGGGATAGCAGTCAGTGGCGTTGGCTTCGAAGGAGACTAGCAGAGTAAGCGAAGAGACCTCACTCCCTCCCCATTCCAACCATAAACGTGGAAAGCATCAAGAGGCCAACCACCGAGCTCAGCTTGGGTGACTCGCCTTCGAGGTCGACCAGTGTTCTCGCTTCCTTGAGGAAGGTCAAGCCTCTTGATACGTGCTCGCCGAGGCAGCTAGGAGTAACGGAGAGATACCGACAGCCAGTTGCGAGGAGTATGAGATGGAGGAATCGAGAGAAGAAGGCGGTTCGTTGGGTAGGGTCGTGGTGGAGGTCGCGAAGGAAGCTGGTTTCGTCGAGAGGATTGGCTGGGAAGATGCGAGAGGAAGTAGAAGGTCAGTAAGGTCGCCACCGAGAATAATCGATATCGAGGAGAAGGATAAGCGTTTGCTCACAGAATCGCGACATCCTGTTGAAAGCGAGTTCGAGAATCTCGTCGTGCAGACTTGGAGACAGGGAGACAGGTAGGTAGGGCGGTAGAAGGTACGAGGGCACTGTTGGGAAGCATCAGAAAAATCCGGAAGACAGGAGAGAGGACTTGGTCAGTGTCAGAGGGAGCAGATGTAGATAAGGGGAACAAATGAAGCACACCTCCTGCCTCGAGAGCTGGATCCCGTCTCTCCTCGAGATGAACGGACAGCGTCCGGAAGAAGCTCGAGTTATGACCAGAGTGAAAGAGAGATCCATCCGACTGGTGATTGGTGTGCGATGATAGTCAGCATGAGCATAGGGGGGAGGAAAGGGGACGAAGGAGGGAAGAACGACGCGTAGCGAGCGATGGCAGATCGAACGCTCTTCGAGAGCTCTGGAGCCTCTGAACCTCGCCGTTCGGCAGACGGAAGTATGGGACGACTCACACCTAGCGTGAAAGATCCTGTTCCGATGCTGGTCATCGGAACCAAATCCTCTGCTCCGTCGTCGTCCTCGCCGTCGTCGTTGGGACTCGCTGCTGAGGAAAGAGGTGGAGGCAGGTTCCGAGGCTCGAGGGCCGACTCCAAGGCCAGGATCCGATCACGAAGTATCTGGTTCTGCTCCTTGTAGGACTGCCTGTGTATCAAAAACAAGAAACGGAGGAGGAAGAGTGAGCAAAGGGCTCGACGAAGCTCGAAGGGGAAGATCCGAATCAGCCCCCTCACCTTCCTCGTTCGGCGTTGTAATCGCACCCGCTTTCACCAGGGTTCCTGATGCACCGTCCACATATAGGGTGCTGGCCGTCACATTTGACCTGTAGATACGTCAGATTCAGCTTGAGTCTGGCGAGGCGAGCAGAGGGAAGCGAGGTACCTTTCGAGAGCGACAGCTGATAAGAAGGGAGGGAGGAGGAAGACGAAAGGGTCGGGAAGTCGATGGTCAGTTTGAGGATCGAGGAACAGATGGCATAGAGAGAGAGCTTACCGTCCGCAGGCTAAGGCTGAGTTGCTCGTTCTGAAGGTTGGGTAGGAAGGGAAGAAATGAATGAGCTCAGAAGGGGAACCAGCCGCGGAGCCACTGGCGGAGAGGAAGCTGAGAGGATCCACCTTGCCTTCTTCCGAGAACCTTCAGCTTCGTTGATGGGCGAAGTATCTCGTGGAGTGGACATAAGAGCGAAGCGGTGTGCTTGATGTATAGATTTTGGAGGTTCGGATCGAGGGTGAACGTTCAAAGTAGCGAGCCCTTCAAAGACAAATCGATGAGCTTCGTCCCTTCCCTCCCAACTTCAATGACCGACTGAACGACTCCATGTCGATCTCGAGAGCAGATCTTCTCGATGAATGGACAGCGTGAGTACATATCTCGTTCACCTGTGGTCGAAAAAAGCTCTTTCTAACGTGCATCTCCTTCTTTCCATCCAGCAAACAAACCTCAATCCGATCCAAGCTCACCTTCGTCGACCCTCCTCCTTCATCGTCCTCCTTTACTGTCTCGTCAACGAGCTCTACCAGCGTCGCAACTTCCCCGAGCTCTAGAGAGGAGTATGACCATCCCATCACCCGCTGGGATCGAGCTGAGGATATCGTCGTCGAAGGACTGAGGACCATCGGAGGAGTCGACATCTCCTTCCTCCCTCCCTCATCCTCCTCTTCCTCTTCTCTGGACGACGAGCAGCTTCAGAAAGGCGTAGCTACAGTGGTGGTTCTTGCTTTTCCATCTCTCGAGGTCAGTCTCATTCTCGTCAAGACCTCTTCCGACTCCTCTCAAACGCGCAAAGCTGACCTTCCTCCTCCCCGCCAATCCAGGTCCTCCATTCTCTCTCCCATCGCATCGAGCTCACGCAACCCTACATCTCCTCTTTTCTCGCCTTTCGGGAGGCTCCTCCACTCCTGAAACTCATCGCTGGGCTCAGGAAGGGTCTGGAGATGAAGGGAAAGCTGGAGGACTTCCCTCAGGTGTTGTTCGTCGACGGAAACGGACGGCTGTGAGTTCGTCGGCTCTTCCCCTCCCGCTCTCATCTCCAAACTCTTCGCTGACGATTTCGCTCTTCCCCAAGGCACGAGAGGGAGTGTGGGCTTGCATGCGTACTCGGTCTTGAGCTTGGAATCCCAACGGTTCGTTCTTTCTCCGTCTCCTTCGTCGCGACGCGTCTTGCGTCGAAGCTCACACTTTCTTTCTTTCCTTCCTCTTCCGATGCAGATCGGGATCTCAAAGAAACCCTACATCTTTTCTCACTCCTCCTGCGACCCTCCTCACTGGCGCTCCTCCCCCAAAACGATGACGGCAAACATCAAGCCTCACCTTCGCGAACGAGGAGCGTGGTTCGGACTCCTCCCTCCTCCACCGTCGCCTGCAGCACACCCCTCGGAACCAGACCTCCCCAAGACCAACCTCAACTACCTCGGAGCTGCTCTCATCCCCTCGCCTACCTCGTTCGCTCCGATCTACGTCTCGCCAGGCCATCTGATCTCGCTCGAAACGAGCGTTCGACTGACGGTCGTGACGTCGAAGACCAAGATTCCTGAAGCGGTGAGGATGGCAGATCTGACGGGGAGGGAGGAGGTGAGGAAGTGGGTGGTGGAGAGGGAGCAGACGTGAGAGGGGAACCGGAAGGGGAAGGGGGCGACGAGGAGGAGGCGACGCGAGGCTGAGCCGGCTGAGCTGCTTCCTTTCTCAACTAGATTTTTTGGTTAGCTTTCTCTCGCGAGTATGTATACTAGGTTCAGCAATAAATTTGTTACTCTTTCTACGAAGAAGCAGAAACAGCACTCCCTTTCCTCCTGCTCAAACCCAGCCCCCTCTCGTCCCTCCCCTTTTCCCTCTTGAGTCGACCTCAACATCGACCCCTCCTTCCCTCCCCATCCATCCGAAGCATCCCTCCCTTCCTCCTTCCTTCAACACCTTTCGGCAACTCTCTAGAAGCGTATCCGTTCACTCTTCCACCCTAAAAGCTTCTTCTTCTCTGTTCACAAGGATGGCGAAACCCGCCCGCAAGACGTCCATCAGTGAGCTTTCCTCTCCTCCTTCCCATGCCTTTCTTTTCTCGAGGGAGGACGCGCCTGCCTTTGTGCATCCGTCCTCCTTTCACCGCTTCATCCACCCAACGGAGCCATTCGGATCGTCTCCTTTGGCTTAGAGCGCCCTGGATGGCTCTCGTGAGGAAAAGAAGGGAAGGAGAGGCTTCGTACCCCAAGCTCTCCTCCTTCCGACTGTCTTTCTTTGGGTTGAGCTCAACTTGAGCCTTCCTTCCTCCTCCTCGCCATCCATCCGTCCATCCACCCCAACCTGGGATCCATTCCACCATCGCTTCTTGGAATTAACGCTCTCTCCCTCCTCTCTGTTCTCCCTTTTAGGCGAACCCTCCCCTTCCGCTTCCTCGTCCTCTCTCCCTCCTCCTCCCTCTTCCGCGTCCAAAGGGAAACGCAAACGAGACAGGGAGTCCCTCGGAGGAGACCATCATCACACTTCTCACCACAAGCACTCTCACAAGCACCAAGGTCTGGGAGCTCTCGAGGATGAGGAGGAGGAAGTCGATGAGAGCGAGAGGTTGGACGACGACACGAGAACCAAGCTGCTCATCGTGCTCAACGCGTGAGTCCTCGTTCCTCCCTTCTCTGGCTTCGAAGACCAGAGAGAGTATGTATACACGAAAGCTCACACCATGCTCCTTGTTCACGTTCACCCTGCTACAGGATGGACCCAACTCCCTCCGTCCTCACTCTTTCCCTCCCCTCGACCTCGACTCCCACCGAACCTCATCGAACTCTGCTCGATCTTATCTCAGCCAACCCCATCCCTACACCAGCGATCGTACATGTGAGTACAGCTTGTCCCCGCCCACCATCTCATCATCTCGCTCAGCGCGACCCGACCTCCTTCTTTTCGACTCTACACCTCTCCTCCCTCAGGCCTTCCTCGACACCCTCTCCCCTCCTTCAACCTCTTTACCAGCAACCACCTTCAGCGCAGACACCAGCTCCAAGGTCCCCACTCGAGAGGAGGAGGTCCAGAGGTTCGCTGAGAGCGTGAAGAACGTCGTCGACGGGCTGGGTCGAGGGAGGAGGGGGAAGGGAGTCGATTATGGTGAGCTCGAGCTTTCTCTTCCCTCCCTCCCTCTCTTGAGCTCGTTCGCGGGCAGCTTCGTTTCTGTCGCGATCACTGAGGAGTCGAGAGCATCGGCTGACCCTCCACCTCTCCATTCGCTCGCCGTTCGTCCCTCGCCTTCGCAGAACCTCCAAGGAAGGTCGCCCTCTACCAGAAACTGCCCTCGTTCGGCGTCCCTCCGAACGTGGGAGGAGGAGGAACCTTCTTCACCAGTGCTGTCGAGACGGAAGATGATCTCTTGGATTCTGGTGAGTTCACGTTTCAGCCTTCTCGTCTTGCCGGCCTTACCCAGAGGCTCCTTCCTTCGACCTCGAGCTCGAGCTGACCCTCCTCTCCTTCGCTTCGCGTCCACCTCTTCGCCCGTCTTCTTCTTCGTCTGATCCTTTCAGGAAACGCCGAGCTCATCGAGATCCACGACTCGGAAACCCTCTACTCTCGTTCTTCGGAATCAGAAGCTCGACTCGGTCAGAACTCGAAAGCGAGACCTCGACGAGCGTTCCACCAGAGGCAGGCTGGGAGGATGGACCCTCATGTGAAACCTGGTGCGTCTCGTTCCCTTTTTCGTGGCTCAACCGCGATGTATACACGTCCGAGAAAGCTTGAGCTGACTTCGCGTCTTCCTTTCCCCGTCCCTTCGTTTTTTTCCCCTAGTCGAATTCCTCACCCCTCCCTCCCTCTTTTCCTCCTTCGCCCCTTCCTACGACTCTTCCAGCTCCACCATCTCGGTCTACCAGTCCGCTCGACTCCTTCAGTCCCAGCAGGTCCTCGAGTACGGAAGGGACTCCCTCGTCAAGTCGTTGTCGTCGTCGAACAAGAAGCGACGGGTCGCCGAGAACGAGTCCGCGTCGTCGGTGGTGGATGTGGAGGATCTGTTGGAGAAGAACTGGACTTGGGTTAGGAGGTTGGAGGAGCTTCAGAGGTTGAGGGTGCTGGAAAGGGAGGTGAACCCTTCGGAGGAGGAGAATGAACTTGGTGAGTCGGCTTCCTTCCTGCTCTCCCTCCCTCGCTGCTCGCGTCGTTCGAGCTCGCCTTCTTTCGAGCTGACGTCGCTAACTCCGCTCCCTCCCTCTCTTTCCACCTCAAAGCCTCCTCCCTCCAATCTTCCCTCCTCACCCTCATCTCCCTCCGTCCAACCATCCTCACCTCCTCAACCTCAACACCCACCTCTCACCCAGCTCTCCTCCCCTCCCCTCAAACCCTCCTCTCCCTGCACGCCTACGTCGCCCAATCCAACCCCTCCCCAGCCTACCAAGGCTCCCTCGAACCCACCAAACCTTACGCTCTCAAGGACAACGCTACGCTCAAACTTCATCAGCGTCCCTCCGCCACTCCTCCTGCCTTCCAGCAACAGCGAGCTGCTCCCCAAGCTCCTCAGCAACCCATCTTCGGCGTCCCTGCGAACGGAAGACCCAAGTCAGCGGCGAAGTCAGTCGGAGGAAGTGGAGGAAGTGGGACGGCGAGTCCAAGACAGTTCGTCCCGACGTCGCGTCCTTCGACGCTTGGATGGGCGACGGGAGGAGGGAGTGTGGCTGGAGCGGGTGCGATTGGAGGGAACGGAGTCGCACCGGTCGGGGTGCTGCAGTGGGCGAAGACGACGCCGGGGGCGCCGGGGGTGGGGAGGTAGATTGAGCGTGGCGAGGCGAGGGGAGGAAGGGGAGGAGGTTCAGTTGGGCGTTTCGTTTTTCCCTTTCCTTTCTCTCTTATATCTTTTCCAAACCTTTCCTGTCGTTTCTTTCTCCCTCTCTCTCTCTCTCTTACAGTGGTAGCAGTAAACCTCGATCTCGTAGGCTCTCTTCGATATCAATCTCCTCTTCTCTCCGCTGGTTCTCGGTCCGCTCGAGAGAAAAAGGTGAGCAACCGACTTTGAGCGAAGCTCACACCTCTCTCCTTCCCTTCAACCTCGATGCGCTTCCCCTTCTTCCCCCTCCTCCTCCTCACCTCCCTCGTTTCCGCCACCTCCCCACCCACCTACCAACGCCGACAAGGTCTTCCTCCTTCCCAACTGACTCGTCAGAAACGAAGCTCGATGTACGAGGAGGGGGTGCCCCCTTCAGCGTTGCTCGTGAGCAACGTCTCCCCCTCCCCCCAAGCCTTCTTTCTTCCCTCCAATGACCCCTCCCACCCTTCTTCCACCAGGATCTCGAAGATCGCGATCCCCCACCCCGCCCAGCCCTCCTGGAAGCATACGCTCGAACGCTCGCGAGGACGAAGGATCAGGAGTTTAGGAGAGTGTATCTGGAGGGGTTGGAGGGGGAGAGGAGGGGGAGGATGGAGGAGAAACAAGATGAAAAGTGGGGGGATGCGATGATGAGTCTCTTGGGCAGGGCAGTGGGGAGGAAGAGGGTAGAGGGAGGGAGGTGAGGGAGGAGGAGGTTGCGAGCTCACACTTTTTGGGTTTGGGGTTGGCGCGACCAGAGACGAGCTACAGATCATGGAGCGTCGGCTGAAAAGGAAAAGGATGGAGATGGGGATGGGGAGATCTCGTGAGTGTCGTTCTTTGCTTCTCTTTTTATTTCGCGGGCTCGAGCTGACTCGGAAGTCCCTTTGATCGGACTGGCAGTCAACTCTTCGCCCAACTCGCGACGGATCACTCTCTCAACTTCGCGGTCGCTCAGTTCGGGGATGGGACAGGACTTTTCTTCCGTGGGAGTATGACTTGGATGGGTCCGCTCACGCCTTTGGTGGTGGCTTTGGGGAGGTGAGTCGTCGAAACGAGCGAGTCGGGCGAAGACGGCGTTGTTTCGCTGAACCTTTCGTTTTGTGCAGGGACAACACTATAGAGGCTTTGACCTCTCTTGGACTTGAGTCTTTGAGAGCCTTCAAAGTTCGTCCCTCCTTCTTTCGCCTTCTCCGAAGCAGGAAGCTAAGGAAAACTGACTCGACTCGACTCGCGTCCGACTTCGTTTCGTTCCAGCCCCCGGTTCAAACCTATCCTCCTCCCTCTTGGACGGCCGATCTCTCCAACTTTCTCGCCTCCGACGAGTTCGCGGCCTCCTACGCTCTGAGGGCGACCCAGAATGTGGATTTGATGCTGGCTCGGTTGGAGCGTGCGAGACGTCAACAGAGGAGGGAGGAGGGGACGAGGAAGAGCCAGGTGAAGCAGGTTGAAGGTGGCAGATCGTCAGTATAGAGTCTCTCATCCTTGTATGATGGTAGGAAGAGAGCTGTTTGGAGAAAAGCAGTTTGAGCTGACCGTTCTCTCGCTTTTTCTCCAACCCTCCCACGACGCGTCTTTCGAATCCTTCCCTCCCCCTCTCCCCATACCTCCTCGCCATCCTCACCCATCAGCCACGTGATCGAGTGGCTCACTCTCTTCTGCGCTCTCGCCGCCCTTTACTACTTCGGCTCAACACCCCCAACGCTCGGCTCGTTCTGGACACGTCCTTGGAATATGGAGATGGGGAAGAAACTCGGATGGGCAGCGTTCTACTACCTCGTCATCTACAAGCTGTCTACGGCACTCATCTTTAGGTCGACTAGGTACCCGTGTATCAAGTGCATGACTCGAGCGTAGTGAGTCTTCTTTGATCGACGCGTCGAGTCGAGTCTTTTGGCTCTGCTTCTTCCCCTCGTCTCACAGCTTCACGAATCACCGATCGACTTTTCTCGTCCCCCTCTTCTTCCCTCCTCCCCTTTTCCCCTCCCTCCCTCCCCGCCCAATCCCAACCACCAGTTCCCAAAGCAACACCTTCGCCTCCCTCGACCTCCTCCTCACCGCCCTCCTCCCCTACCTCGTCTCCCTCTACACTCCCCTCTGGTTCCATCCTCTCCCCTCCTTCTGCTTATCCCTCATCCCCATCGTCGGATCAAGAAATCCGCTCTCCTTCCTCGGGATCTGGGCGACGAGGTTCGTTCCGTTCGTAGGGGAACCCGTTTGGGGGTTCTTGATGAGTTGTAGGTTGATGGTGGAGATGAAGCATGAGAGGGCGAGGAACTGTGGGTGTATGGCGAGGTAGGGTGGGTGGGTGGGTGGGAGAGAGGTTGGAGTGGGGGTGTCGGAGAGGGTGAGAGAAGAGTTGGGGATGGAGGGGAGGCGATAGGATTGGGACGAGATCTTCACTCTTTTATCTATTGGTTCAGATGTTTGTTAGCACATACTTAACGAGCACCGTAATATAGTTGTCTCTGCGTTACAGGTGGGCGACTTTCTTGAGAGCATCCCACAAACGAGGAGAACGACGAGGGCTGAAACCAAAGACGCGTCGTCCTCTCTCCTCTCCTCTCCTCTCCTCTTTGACTTTCCACCGTCGTCGCCATGCGTTCCTTCACACATTGGATCACATCGTGCGGCACCGAGAAGATTTTTCGTCCGAGATAGCCGAGTTCGAGATCAAATCGCATCAGTCAGCGTTCGATCCTTCTTTGAGTCCCCATCTTTTTCTTTGTTCGACCTTCCATCAACCACGACCCTCCTCAATCTTCATCCCGATGCCTTCCCAAGTCTCGCCCACCCTCCTCGCCTCTCCTGTTACGTTCCCTATATCTGGGAAGGTCGCCAAAAACCGGTGAGTGAAGAAAAAAAGCCTGAAGTCCGAGCTCAACATTCCGTTCCTTCCCTCCCTCCGTCTTCTTTGGCTACTTTGCTCGAGAGCTGTCGAAGCGAGCAAAGATCTTACTTCAACCGGGCGAGCCCAGATCCAGCCGCCTCGTGACTTAGTTCTCTGCTGCTGGACTCGAGAATGAGCTGGAGAGGGACGAAGACAGGCGAGGAAAAACCGACTCATGAGCTTCGAGCTGACATTCCCTTCTCCTTTCTTCCTCGACCTGCTCGCCAGGTTCCTCAAGTCTGCGATGACGGAAGAGCTTTGCACGTACGATCAAGATCGACATGAGCTCCGAGGGCAGCCTACTCCGGAGTACATTGAGCTCTATGAGCAATGGGGGAAGGGAGAAATTGGAATCATCGTGCTGGGTGAGCTCGCCGACTCGACGACCTCCTTTCCTTCGACGTTTGAGCCTCAGATCCCCAGAGCTGACCCTCTTCTCTCTTCTTTTCAGGCAACCTCCCCGTCGATAGGACTGCCCTCGAGGCGAAGAAGAATGCTATTATTGACAAGAGAAGCGAAATCGTGAGCTTCCGATTTCCTCCCTCCCCTCCTCTCGTTGGGACGCGTCGCTCACTCCTCTCTTTCTCTCTCTTGTTCAGGCCTGGGATCCTGTGACAGCTTTCAAGCCTGTGATTGCTGCTGCGAAGAGGCATGGCTCGCTGGTCATCGGTCAGCTCACTCACGGAGGGCGTCAGACGAGCGAGGACATCAACCCTCATCCCCTTTCCTCGTCGGATATCAAGAACCCTGATAGGGCTGGTATGATCGTGAGTCGATTTTGGTCGAGGGGGAAACCGCTCTCTTTGAGTCACCTCGATTCTTCTGGCAGAATAGCTCGTGTGCTGACCTCTACGCTCGCGTTCGCTCGTTTTCCTCCGCCCTCGCGCACCTCAGTTTGCTCAACCTCGGCCCATGACTCTCGCTGAGATCGATGACCTCGTCGACTCCTTCGGGTACGCTGCTGAAGTTCTCTACAAGGCTGGTGCAGACGGAGCTCAGCTCCATGCCGCTCACGGATATCTGCTCTCTCAAGTTCGCCCTTGCCTGTTAACATTCTCGCGACGCGTCTTTCTAGCTGACCTCCTCTCCATCCCTGTCTGTTATCTCTCTCTCTTCGCTCAGTTCCTCTCCGGTCGGGTCAACAAGCGAACGGATGACTACGGAGGCTCGCTCGAGAACAGGTCCCGAATCGTCTTCCGAATCATCGACGAGATCAAACGACGCGTCCCTTCGGACGACTTCCTCCTCAGTATCAAGATGAACTCCTCCGACTTCTCCGAGGGTGGCTTCACGGATGAGGAGTCGGGGACGATGGCCATCATGCTGGAGGCGGCTGGGATCGAGCTCATCGAGCTTTCTGGAGGGACTTACGAGTGAGTTCGCATTCGCGCTCCCTCCTCTCGTCTTTCTTCCCCTCGCTGATCGCTCTTGGGTTCCATTCTAACAGGAGTGGTGCTTTCTCTCACAAGACGACCGCGACTGTCGCCAGGGAGGCTTTCTTCATCGAGTTCGCCGACCGAATCCGTTCGTCGCACACCTCACCTTCGAATCATCGTCAGGAGCGCCGCTGACTTGCGTTTCCTTTCCTTCTTACTCAGGACCCACTCTCAAGACTTCGAAACTGTGTGTTACCGGTGGCTTTCGATCAGTAGGAATGATGGAGGAGGCTCTCACTGAGAAGAGTTGTGATTGTGAGCGCACTTTCTCCCTCCTCAAATCTTGCTCGATTCTGGACTGACGAGCTCTTCCCCTTTTCGCTCTCAGTTATTGGTCTCGCTCGTCCTCTTACCGCTGAGCCCTTCTTTTGTCGGGATATCCTCTCTGGAGCTCAGATGTACGCGAAAGAGAACAAAGTGGTGAGCTCAAAACAAAAGGCAGTCGACGCGTCGTCCGTTTTCGACAACGAGCTGACGTTGTTTTTGTTCCCACTTCTTCCCTCAGACGGCTTCGAAACAGACTGGTGCTGCTATCGACCAGATTCACGCCATCTCAGGCAAGTCCGCCATCGATTCTCCACTGTAATCGACTCGCTCGCGAAGGCTGACCTCTTCCTTCCGCATCTCTTGCTTTGTTCTCGCACAGCTGGAAAACCCATACCCGACTTCTCAGTCCAGGAGGTTGCGGTTGTTTATCTTCCGTGATACGTTCGTGGAGGAAATCGAGTGGGGGGTCAGATGAAGCTCGCGAGCTGGCCGCGTCGTGACTTCGTTCGTTTCACGTCTCTCGTAGACCTTAGACTTAGAGGAGACGTTATTTGCATCTAATTATCTTACGTGCGGCTCTGTCAACGACTTTCATGTGGTCAAGACTCTTTACATATCTCCGCTGAGCACGCTTCTAAACCCATTTCGACTCGAGTTCTAGCTTCCCTCCCCTCCTCGTTTCCGCCTGCCGCACCTTTCTTGAACCCTCAACCCTCAAACTTGATGTCCGGAATAGGCGTTTAGATGCCTCGGTAGAGTGAGACCTGAGCGAGCATCCCTGGATGAGAGGAGAGAAGAGAACGCGTCAAGAACGAGTCAACAAAACGATCGAGCACAACCGCAACCGACGGACGGGGAGAAGAAGGGACGAACTGGTAGTCTGACCAGCGGTGATTTGGGTCTTGCAGGCGTCGTAGGTGTAGTCCCTAGAGTCGGTGGCGAAGGAAGAGAAGGAAGGGAAGGAAGGAGAGGGGTCAGCGAGATGCAGACGAGGAAGGGTCTGGACGACGCCACTCTCGACGAGACGAGCCTCTGAGTTCATCAGAAAGCAGAAGAGGGAGCAGAGGAAAGACTCACATCCAGTCTGAGGGAACGGGCGGGGAAGTGAGGGAAGTGCGAGGAGAAGAAGGAGTCAGCGAGGGTTCGAGGTGGCGAGCTCACACGACGCGTCTTTCGAAGTCGATCCGAATGACGAAACAACTCACTGTGGAAGGGATCAGTTCCACCACCGGAGCAGGTATCTCGGCCTGCGAAGAAGAAGGAAGAAAGGGGATTGTATCAGCTCGCCACGTCTTCCGCACTCGTCGGTTCGGAAATGAAAGAAGAGGACGGCTCACTGGTAGGGCATCCTGGAAAAGTCGAGGGCGGAAACGAGGTGCAGGGTCAGCGTCGGAGAGTACGAGTGAGAGAGCGAAATGCATCTCACCTGACGCAGGCGACGCCTCAGGCTGGGTAAACGAGAAAGGAAGACGCGTCCATCAGCGAAGAGCAAACGAGACGAGGCTCGAAGAAAAGTCACTGACAGGAGTATCCGAGACACCATCACCAGTTCCAGTGCAGCCTCCCTGGAAGGTGTGGTAGCTGTGGATTACGAAGAAGACGAGAAGGGAGGTCAGCTCGCCGTCGAGAAGAAGCTCGAGAGGAGGAGAAAGAACGCACAGTCCGAGCCTGAATGAGGAGGTGGGAAAAGGAGAGGTCAGCCAGTGGATGAAGAGTAAGTTGAAGTGGCATAGAAGGTTCGACGCACCAGTGTCCGACCTGAAGGGAGAAACGAGAGGGAAGGACAAGGTCAGCTCGTCGAGTCAAGTCTCGTCACGTCGTCGCTGCCTTCCTCGAACGAAGTCTCACCTCGTGGACGACAGTACCACCCTGGTTGTAGTTGGCGAGGTTCCCTCCAGGGACGGTTCGGTAGAGGAAGGACACTCCGTCATCTTTGGGAGCCGAGGAGTACTAATTGAACGAGGAAGCAAAGGGTGAGATGAGCGTTCGAGATCGCAAGAGAAAAGGGTATCAAGCCAGGGCTCACGCTCGAGGGGAAGGTGGCGTATCCGAGGAGTCCCACGACGCTGATCGAGGTGTAGCCTGTTGAAAGGAACAGTGATGAGGAAGGAGGAACGGGTCAGCTCGAGGCCAGCGACTCGTCTCGTTTGGGTTCGACCATGGCGAAGGAAGGAAAGCAGTTACTCACCGACGCTGTAGAGGTTGAGAGCATTAGCTCCTCCCTTTCGAAGAGCGTTCTTCATGGTAGTCTGCTGAGATCTGCTCCGAAGCAACCAGATCGAAGAGAACGAACGAAGAACGAGGGAGTCGCGTCAGTGCGGTCTCGACCTTTCCCTCGCTGTTTCAGCTCAATCGAAGCCGACTCGCACTCACTCCTCAGGTCCAGCGTTGTTGAACCAATCGTTGTTGACCGTGACATCGCTTCCGGCAAGGGTGAAGGTGAAGGTAGGAGTGTAAACGGCATTGAGTTTCGCGATCTGGTTGGCGATTTGGGTGGAGGTGACGGCTCCTGTTCCGGTGGTGGTGGTGATGGAGTGGAAGTATCTAGAACAGGAAATTCAGACGTGACAGGTTGAGTTTAAAGTTCGAAGAAGACAGCGAAGGGCAAGAAGCGAGGGGCAGAGGGCTCACACGGGGACATTTTTGGCCGCCCTCTTCGAAAGCTCTCCCTTCTGGATGATCTGTTGGACTTTGGCGGTGACGGCTGCTTCGACGGAAGCGTTGTAGACGAAGGGCTAGAAGATGAGGCGAGAGAGGAAGAAGGATGAAGATAGTCAGCGAGGAGAAGGAAAAGAGCGAGCGAGGGCTGAGATGAAACGCGAGAGAAGACTGACCGTTCCGCAGATATCGGACGCGCTGGTAGTGATGAGCTCCGAAGGAGGAGCAGCGATAGCAGTAGAAGCAAGTCCGAGGGATGCAAGAGCAGAGAAGAGGGTGGTGAACAGCATCTCGGGGACGAAAAGGGAGGGGAGGATGAGGGAGATGAAAGAGGTTCGGAGGGAAGAACGACTCGCTCTCCTTCTTCCCAGCTTCTCTACCCTCACGACGGAGCTAGTGAAAACCTGACTCGCATGGGTCCTGAACCTGCAAGGGGAGCAGAACAAAGGATATGAGCCTAGCAGAGCGACTCGGCAGCTTTGGACCCAACGCGTCCAGGTTCTGGGGAGGCCGAGGGAGGAAAAGAACGCGAGAAGGGCGAGATCGGTCGTTGTAAGAAAGGCACTTACAGATTCCCGGCCTTGGCGAGCTCGTCAGGAGATGCATATCCGGGGTCGGCCGAGTGAGGAAAGGACGAAGGCGAGCTTATCGACGAGACGAGCCATGCGAAACCACCGTCGCTCGTTCTCGGGGGGTGTTGCTAGCTCGTGTTGGAGGGAGGAGCGCGAGGAAGAGTTGAGGATGGATCCGTTTCGGGAGGAGGAGGAAGGGAAAGTCGATCTTGAGGCATGTGGGTTCTTGAGAACGGTTTGTAGGTCATTCGAGGAAAGGGATCGAGGCAGCGAGAGGAGGACGAGTCCGAACGACTGAGGCGCGTCCCTGGAAGCGAAGAGGGCTCCCTGAATGGTCTAGGAGTCTACCAGGCCATGGTCTGGTACGAGGAGCCTCGAGAAATGGTCAGTCAGAAAGCGAGATGGTGTTCGAAAGACGAACGAAGGAGCGCAAGGAAGGTCGACTCACCGCCCTCCTCTTGAGCTCGCACTCCCTCAAAACCCTCGTTGACCTCAGCGGAGAAGCTTCCCAGCGAGAGCAGATGTCAGCATCGTCTGTGGCTGCCACGAAGTCGCGCAAAAAAAGAAGCGGCGAGCGCGCCAGACCCTGAACGACCTCGCGAAAAAAGAGGTGAGCTCGCGCTTCCCTTCCCCTCCTTCCCTTCCCTTGCTCTCTCTCTCTCCTCGCCGCCCCAGCACACACAGAGACACACAGTATATCCATTTCCATCTAGGCCCTCCCTCCTACGACCTCCCCGGCACCTCTGACGTCCCTTGAGCAGCCGCAACGAGCCCCTCTCCTCCCTCCTCTGATGCTGCCTTCCTCGCACCCTTCTCCTTGTTGTAGATCTCGAACGGATCCTCCCCTTTCGCCTTAGCGTCCTCGATCAAAGCGTGCACCCGCTTCTCGTTCTTGAGGTCTCGGACGATGGCTAGTTTGCAGTGCTGGCAGATGTTGGCGTGGAGTTTGGGTCGACCACAGGCTCGGCAGGCGACGATGGCTGAGAGGGAGGAGGAGGGGAGAGAGGAAGTGGTGGTGAAGGGGAGAAAGAGAGGGAGAACGAGACAGAGAGTGGGTGGTCAGCGTTCGAGGTCTCTCGTACGAGTGAGGAGGGGAATCTAGAGACAAGTGATGCGATGGCGATGGACGAAGGAACGAAGGAAGGGAAAAAGAACGAGCTCAACTCACCCAAGTTGTCCTTCAACTGCTTGTGCGTCGCTCTTCTCCTCTTCTTGGAATGAGACGTTCGAGTCTTGGGGACAGCCCGAAGAATAGCAGGGAACATCTCCCACAGTCCACGAAGGAGGGATCGCAGAGCGAGGCCGGTGACGGCGCTGCTCGACGAGGAGGAGGAGGAGGGGGAAGGGAAGGATCGGGAGGAGGAGGGAAGAGCGAGGGAGGAGAAGAGGGAGGTGGACGAGGGAGAGTTGCTGGAGTTGAAGAGGGATTTGAGGAGGGAGGAGGAGGTTCGCGAGGCGGAGGGGCTAAGGTGAAGGGAGGCCATGGCTGTAGTGAAATGGTTGACGACGTTGGGTAGGAAAGGAGGAACGGAAGGTCAAGTCGAGAAGTGAAGAGGTCAAAAGCGGAGATTGAAAAACGAGCGAGGAGAAGAGCCATCTCCTCGAGCAAGGAAATATTTTCACGAAGTCGCTTTTCTGCGAACGTGAAGATCGATGTATTAACTATCACTTTCGCTGCGAGTCCAAAACATCTTTTACCGTCAGAAGGTGAGTTAGTGAGCTCTGAAGATCGGAAGTCGATGAGCTCGCGATTTTGAGGTCGACGAGGAGGACCTTCACTTCTCGACGCGTCCATTTTTTCGCGAAGGGTTTCGGAACCTGAAAAGTGTCAATACGACTAAGATCATCGATTGAACTTTGCTCTCGAGGTTCAACGGTGCCAGATACTCTATCAGAGAGGGTGGGTGGGGAGGAGGGAGGGGCAAGGTTTTCTCGCCTGGAGCGCTTGCATGCTCTCGTTCTCGATGGATCTAGCTCGCCCTGGACCTCGCGAACAGCTGGATCTTCTTTCTCTGCTGGATCCCAACAGTCAACAACTCGTCACGCAGCAGCAGCAACAGCCTTCGAGTGTGCTGACCTCGAAATTTCGCCCTGCGGGCCCTGCGAACCCTTCAGCCTTCGTTGGGCTGCTCTCTTCTTCTCCTCCAACAATTACAATCAAGGCGTTCGTCCCCCCAAGTTTTTCGCTTCGACCACCTCCCAGACCACCGTACTAACCTCTCCTCCTCTCCTTTCTACTCTCCAGGGACATAAAAGTTCGATCCCATCTTCTCAATAGAAGAGATCGCGTTCCCGTTCTCCAGAGTAGATACGTCTCGCTCCTTTCTCTTTACTCGACCTTCGCCGTTCGTTCGATCCTTCCTTCATGCCTGCTTCGACCCTTTCCCGAATTCTGCCCTCTTCCTCTCTCTCGGGAGTTGATCTGCGTGCGCATATGAGGGGTTAGGGACGGAGTGGGAAGTTGGAGGGTTAGGCGGTCGAGGTCGGTGGGAGGGTGTGCATCCTGGGGAGCAGACGGACATCCACCACCCCTTTGGTAAGCTTGGTTCTTCGTTCTTTCTTTGGAGGAAGGAAGGGAGAGGAAGCGTGCCGTTTCTATTGTCATGTTAGTTCGAGTCTGTGTCTTGGTTGGGTTGGGAAAGAGAGAGAAGGAAGGAAGAAGGGAAGGAAGGGGAGTCGAGCTGGCTGAGCTCTTCTTTTCTTCGTTGAAGGTCTCCATCCTCGGTCTGCCTGCATCTCTCGTTCGTGAAAACTTTTCCCTGCCATCACACGAAGACTTCTCTCACCTTCAGAAGTTTCTGTAGAGATGAGGTTCTTCCGCTTACGAGAAAAACCGATGGAAAGAGAGGCCGGCGAGCTGGCTCCGTCTTCGACCTGACCTTCTCGCTCGCTCTCGCCTCCAACGACAACAACCTCCCATCCTTCGGTTTAAACCAAAACCTTCTCTTCCACCTCTCCATCGATCGCTCTTTCATCGAGCACCACCAACAAATCAACCCAAACCTTCCGCTCACCCCATCACTCGCTAGCTCCCTCTCTCGTCCATCTCCCTTCGAGGAGCTCCCCTGGAATGGTCGACTCTCCTGCCTCCCCTCCTCCCGCTCCTCCTCCTCCTGCGTCTCCCTTACCTCCCTCTCTCCCTCTAGCAGCCGTCGCTGGCTCTTCGGTCAACCGGTCTTCGAGCGTCCCTCGGCTCGGTGGAGGAGCATCTTCCCAAGGAGGAGGTGGGTTGTCTCGAGCTGGAAGTGCTGGTCCTCCTTCGTCCGCTCTCAAGGTCCCTTCAGAGCTAGGAGGAGACAAAAGTGGAGATGGATTGGTGAAGGGTGGAGAGCAGCAGGTCAATGGAGTGAGTTCAGATCTTCTCCGCGTTCAGGAAGAGAGAGAGTCAGAGGGGAGGGGAGGAGGCACAGAGCGAGTCAGCGAGAGTCAGCCGGCCATCTCGGAGGGTTCTTCTATCCTTCTGGAGCTGGTTCTCTACTCGACAAGAGCTCAACATGAAGGAGAAGACGTTCAGTCGTCTCTACGAGTTCTCATCCTGTTGAGCCAGTGCCTTCTTCCGAAGGGAGCTCCCTTGGAAGGTTCTAATCGAGAAGCTCGCTCGCTTCCCTTCCCTTCTTCATCTTCACACCTTTCACCTCCGCTTCATTCTCTTCCTACCTGCCCCGTTCTTCCTATCTTCTCGAGCTGACTCTTCTGCCTCTCGCTTCGTTAATTCAGCACCACGTCGACATCGACAAGATCATTCAGATGGCCACCTCGCACTCTCCTCGACCCAACTCCGCTCAACCTCTCTCCCACCCTCTTCGCTCTGGAACACCCAACTCCCAGCATCACCAGCAGCAGTCTCAGCAAGGATCCATGATCCAGGATACGAGAATGTGTCTTTTTGTCGGGAATGTACGTTCCTCTCGTTGTAGACGAGCTCGTAGAAGTCGCTGCGGGAGCTGACGTCCTTCTCGTTTGGTTTCGACTCCAGCTTCCCTTCCGAGTGCGATGGCAGGACGTGAAGGACCTCTTTAGACGAGCCGGAACGGTTCTGAGGGCGGATGTGAGCTTGGGGAGTGACAACCGGAGTAGAGGACACGGAACGGTTCTGATGGGAAGTCGAGAAGATGGACTTCGAGCTGTCGGTGAGTCGCAGACGATCTCGAGTTCATCTTCGTTCTCTAACTTCTTCCTGACTTCTTCGTGGTCTCTTCCTCGCTTCCAGAGATGTTCAACGGATACAACTGGCAGACTCGAGTCCTCGAGGTCAGGCCGGATCGACTTCCACCAGAGTTCGAGCTTCACGCAGGTCAACCTCCTCTCCTCGCTCCTCACCCCCAGCAGCAGCAGCAACCTCCCTTCCACAACTCCGGTCCTCTCCATCACCCGATGGGTCAAACCTTCTCTCATCCTGGATCTCGGTCAGCGAGTCCCTACTTCATGAACAACGGTCCTCCTCCCCCACCGAACCAAGGAAATCACTACGGATACCCACCGCCTCCCCCTCCTCTTCAATACCACCCTCTCGCCGGTCCTCCCCCTTCCTCTCGACCACCAGGCTCCTCTCCTCCCTCTTCCCACCCTCTCGTCCCCGCCTCCGTCACCTCCATCGCAGCCCTCCAAGGAACCACCCCTCCAGCGAACGCCTCAGCTTCCCTCTCGACTCCTACCGCCTCGACCTCAGCTCTCCCTACTCCTCCTCTTTCCAACTCGTCCTCCACGACCAACCACACCCCTACCAACTCTACTTCATCCTCCCTCGTCGCTGGGAGCCAGCTTCGGAACGCGTCGAAGTCGCCGGTGGAGGGAGGAGGAGCGACGACGGGAGGAGGAAGAGCAGCTCCGCCCCCGCCGTTGGGAGCTCTGCCTCCTCCTCCCGCGTTCGGTCAGGTCGGGCATGGGATGCAGCAGGTGTACTCGCAGCAGAACCAGGGTGGGGAGAGGATCTCGCCGTCGGCTGCGTTGAGGTTGGGGAGTGGGAATCTGGCTGGGAGAGTGTTGTTCGTTGGGAACGTGAGTTCGACGCGTTGTCTTCGTCTTCGTTCGCGTACCCTCTTCAAAAAGGCTGACACGCTCTCTCTCGCCTCCTTTTCTCGATAAACAGCTTCCTTACCACATCCAGTGGCAGGATCTCAAGGTTCGTCGACTCCCTCGTCTCGCCTTGCTTCCGTCCGCCTTGTCTCGCTGACCTTCGTTCGATCTTCCCTCGTTCTCGCCAACAGGATCTCTTCCGAACAGCAGGCAACATCATCCGAGCCGACGTCGTCCTAGGTCCTGATGGAAGGAGCAAGGGAATCGGACACGTTCTGTTCGCGACGGAGGAGGACGCAGCGAGAGGGATCACGATGTTTGATGGGTGAATAGATCTCTCCCCTTCCTTCCTCATCCACGAACTCCACGCTGACTTTACCTTCTCCTTCTCATCCTCCCTCCAGAACCGAGTTCAACGGTCGAATCCTCCAAGTCCGCCACGAGACCAACGTCGTCGCTCCTGGTCCGCCTCCTCCTCGTCAACCTCCTCCTCACCAGTACCCTCAGCAGCATCAGCAGCAACAGTACCAGCCTCAGCAGGCCTACCAGCAACAGCAGCAGCAGCAGCAGCACTACCCGATGCCGAGTCCTCGCCAGCAACTCCCCAACATGAACTTCCCTCTTTACGGCTACGAACCTCCCTCTCCCTTCCACGCTCCTCCCTCGCCCTTCTACCCTCCTCCCTCGCCCTTCCACGCTCCCTTCCAGTACCACCACCATCAACAAGCACCTCCTCCTACAGAACAGTCGACGATCAAGGAAGGAGAGGTGGTTCCTGCGGGAGGAGAAGCGAGAACGCCGCCAGCTCGAGGAGGAGGAGCTCAGCATGCTCATCCTGGACCGATCTCGCTTCCTCCCGCCTACCCTGCGTTCGGAGGAGGTGGAGGAGGGAGTGGACCTGGGAGTCCGATGCTCGGGAGGAACGGAATGCCCATGATGACGCCCTCGATGCCTGCGTTCCAGTTTGGTGCTCCTTTCCAGATGCCTGTGAGTCGACCGACGACGACGCGCTAAGAACGAACGAATCGCCTCGCTTCCTCTTCCGCTCTCGCTCTCGAACTGACCTTTCTTCTTCCTTCTCCCTCTTCCTCTTCTCCTCTCTCCCACCTCTCCCCCTCCTTCCCCCTCTCTTCCAGCAGACCCCCGAATTCTACCCCCACGCCTTCCTCTCCCCCGGTCTAGGACCCATGTCCCCCGACCCTTCCTCCCCTTCCCACCCAAACCCTCACCACTCCTCTACCTTCTACCACCACCACACCCACAACCCGTTCCTCAACCCAGCTCCAGGAGCACCTATCTCTCGCTTCCCAAACCAACCCAACCAAAACTCCAACGGGTTCCAAAACTTCGACAACCCGATGTTCCCCTCCTCCCCTGGAGGCTACCCCTCCCACCCCAACGGCAACGGCAACGGACGTCTGCATCAGAGGATGGAAACGCCCGGAGCTGTCTACTTCCCCGGAGGAGGAGGACCTGGCTTCGAACAGCGGGAGCGAAGCAGTTTCGGAGCCGTGTTCGAAGGGGAGTTGAACGAGGTGAACGAGGGGAAGACACCTCCTGCTGGTGGACCTCGTTCCTCAGGAGGGGGAGGTAGCGGAGGAGAAGGCTACCCTTTCCCTGAACTCGTCGACGTCCGAGCGGGAGAGGCTGGTGGAGTAGGGCTTGGGGAGGGAGAAACACCTGGGATTGAGGAACTGCTTGTGGAAGGGTTGAGGATCGTGACGGTTCCCGACGAGGCGGAGGTGGTGGTAGACGGTGGGGAGAGACCGAAGAGTGGTGCGGGTGGGGAGGTAGGAGAGGGAGCTGGAGAGAGACCGGGGATGGGAGCGAGGAGTTTGAGTAGGAGGAACAGTGGGGGTGGGGCGTGAGTGAGAGGAGACGCGTTGGTTTTTGGGTTTCTCTGTTTTTACGTTTTGGGCTTTTCTTTCTTTTCATCTCTTATTGATCTCCGTTGTTCGTCTTCGCTTCACACACATCACATCCTCTTGAGAGAAGAAGAAGAAGAAGAAGAAGAAGAAGGAGCCAGAGTCGACGCATGTGCTCGGTCTCGTCTTTTGTTCGTTTAAAAGGGGCGAGAGAGCGAAGTGCATGAGAGAGAGAGAGAGAGGAACTGAGACGAGCTACCGAGAGTACAGAGGAGATGAGGGAAGAGAAGGTCGTGAAGAGCGTAAGGAAGAAAGAAACGAACGAGAGACTGAGCGAGAGCGAGGAAAGATGAGGCGGAGAACTGATGAGATCAACGGAGGAGACGAAACGAAGGCGAGAAAGCGAGAGAGCGAGAGAGATGGAGCCATGAGCTACTCAGGCGGCGAGGACGGCTTTGCTCTGGGAAAGGAGCGAGGAGGGGCGAGAGAACGGGCGGGAGCCATCGTCGAAGTCAGTGACGCGACGAGAGGGAACGAGACGAGACGAACGAACAACCCACCTTGGCTGCTCCTCGAGTCAAGACGACTCCAACTTGTGTTTCGGCGTACTTCCTCTCGGCTATAGGCATCGAAAGGACGAAACAAACGGACGAGAGTCAGCTCGTTCGAGGACGGTCGAGGACGAACGAAGGAGGAGAGACGCGCGAAACTCACCCTCCTGCAGTTCAACCAACCCCTTCGACGTAGCAGCGACGGCGACGTCCCACTTCTTGGCTTGGGTAGACTGTTGAACCTCGAGGTCGACGATGAACTTCTACGGTCCGATAAGGAGGAGGAAACGAGGTGAGCGCGAGGCCCAGGGAGGGAGCGGAGACGAGGACGACGACGAGATGAGCACTCACGACGAAGTTTCGTTCGAGCTCGAGGAGTTCCTTCTCGATGGCTATGAGGTCGTCTGATTCGTGCTTGACATCGGCGACGAAGACGGTGTAGAGGTCCTCGCTGTGAAGAAGGGAGGAGAGAGAGAGGAGGGAGGGAGGAGTCAGGTCGAGCTCGACGAGAGCAAGTGGCGAGAGAGGTGAAGGGATGGATCGGAAGACGAACAAGCCCTTCAACCTATCCGAGCGGATGGATTCATGTTTGGTTTCCTGTGGTCGAAGAAACAGGCGAAGATCAGCTCAAACAAACGAAGGAAGGGTGGCGACGAGAGGGAGGAAGGTCGAGCTCACGAGGGAAGTCTTCTCCTTCTGCATGGAAGCCAGAGCATCCTTGACTCGTTTCCTCTGTCGTCGAAACTCGTTGGCTGCGAATCATCAGCGAGCAAGACCATGTGAGCTTCCGAACTATACGAGGAGAGAGGGGAAGGAAGGTGGAAGAGAAGGAGGAGGAGATGGAGGGACGAGCTCGACCTTTGACCTCGGCGAGAAACGTCTCGAACGACACGACTCTGTTAGACGTTTCGAGGTCAGCCAAAGAAAAGATCTAGAGAGAGGGTGAGATGGCCTCACGCATCCTCTGATCCTGAGCTTCCCTGGAAACGAGGAAGGGAAGGAGGTCAGCTCGAGAACGAAGGTAGGGAGGAGGAGGGAGCAGGCGAGCAACTGACCTGCGACGAAGCTGGCTCCTTCGGTGCTGGTTTGGCCTTAGCCTTCGATTTCCCAGCCATGCTTGTACTGGGAGGAGGGAGAAGAAGAGATGGGCAAGGGTGGATGAACGAAAAGAAGGGAAGGGAAGGGGGCACGAGAAGGAGAGGCAAGATGGAGTTCGAGATTCGGGAGACGTCGACCTCCAACGAACCGTCATCTCGTCCGTTTCGACCCCATTTTTTCTTCGGATGGGAACTCCCTCTTCGACAGGATCTTGATCAAACATCAGCAGACACGACCATGAGCTCTCTCGACGTCTCCAAAGAGGAAGGTCCGAACGAGCATCAACCCATCCCTGCCTCCTCCTCCCTCCCTTCCTCCTCGTCAACCTCGACCTCTTCCTCCCACGCTTCCTCCTCCCTCCTCTGGCCCTTCTCGGCTCCAAACCTCACCTTCTACTTCGATCCTTACTCCGCCAAAGCTGCAGCCTTCAAAACCAACTTCGAGGTGAGCTCACAGCGTCCATTTCCTTCCTTCGCTTCGTTGAAGGAAGGTTGAGCTCGCATCCGCTCCTCCTCCCTCCCTCCCTCGTCCTCTCTCTGATCTGACCTCCCTTCCTTCTTTCATTCATCTTCAGAGGAAAGCCCTCAAATCCAACTCCCTCTCCTCCTTCACCTCCAACCCCTCCTCAGCCTCGTACATCCTCCTCGACCCTGATTGCGACGAGAACGTTCAACTCCGCTCCCTCCCTCATGTCGTCGCTCTGGAGTGGTTCAAGGACTCCTTCCTCGCTGAGGAGGCTCTTCTCGAGAAGGACTACGCTCTGCCTCAACCAATCGAACTGGAGGAACTCGAGGAAGAGGAAGAGGACCAGGAGGACTTGGTCGAGGACGAGGAGGACGACCCAACACTCTACGTCGACGCTCGATACGCTAGTCGCGGAGCATGGCTCGCTCGAGAGGAGGAGGACCTCGTTCGATTCCTGGCTTCGAAACCTCCTCATCGAGATGAGGGCGGTCGGACCGTTTGGGAGCAGTACGCGAAGATGGTGAGTCTCGCTGAAGCTAACTCGACGTCGTCACCCAAACCTTTGAATCCTCACCTTGCTCTTTCACTTTTTCCTTACCGCTCGTCAGCATCCCGCTCGTACCGCCGACGCCTACAAGTCTCGTCTCAAGGACAAGCGAGCCTATTTCGAGGCTAGAATTGCTGAGCTTCAAGCTGCTGAGGAGGAGGAGGAGATGGACGTTTGGGTTGAGATTGAGGTTGAGGCACCAGAGGTACAGCAAGAGGAGGAGGGTAGGAGTGGCAGCAGTAATAACGAGTGAGTCTTAAGACTCATCTTCTCGTTTGGCTTCGGCGAGAGTGATGGCTCACTCGCTTTCGTTCGTCGTTCCTTGCAGGGGATCAAGTCCTCCCGTCCAAGCTCGTCGTCGCCTTCGTCCAAATCGATACAGGACGAGCAACTCTTCTGGTTCTGGATCCGGATCCGAGTACGCTGCTTCGAGTCATGGGAGCTTTGTGAAGGAGGATCGAGAGAAACCGTCGTCGTCAGAGGAGGAGGAGGAGGAGGAAGCAGAGGAGTCGGACTCGTCGGACGCGTCGTCGGAACTCGAGGTTCAGCACGCTCTCCTCTCCCACAACAGGTGAGTTCGAGCTTTGCCTTTAACTCCTTGAAGCCACGGAAGCTAAATCAAAACGTCTTCGGTCGTTCGTTTCTCTGCAGCTCGCCTTCCTCGTCGTCGTCGTCGCCCAAGAAAGCTTCGCTCTGGACGAAGTCGGAGAAGAAGAAACTCGCCTCGCTCATCTTCGAATCACCCGACGGTACCTTCACCGCGGCGGCTCGTCTGTTTCATGAACTCGTGAGTGTTCTCTACTTCCTGCGTCTAAACACGTCAACCTCCTCGTTCCGTTTCGTTTCCTGATCACTCGTCTCCTTCGATCTTCCGTTCAGCACCCTCACCGAACCGTCAAAGCCATCCTCGAACATCGTCGAATCAACAGAGACACCTACGAGCGCTACGTCCGACGTCTTCGAGATCGAGAGGAAGAGTCAAGATCGGAGGAGGACGAAGAGGACGAGGATGGCATCAGCAACGACTCCAGCTCCGAGGACGACACCGAAGCAGACGCGGACGTCGGTCCCTCATCAGTCGATCAGTCGCACACCCGATGGAGCGAGGAGGAGGATCAGGACTTCGTGAGGATGCTCGCTCTTCGAGGAGAGGGGAGTCTGAGAGATGTGTACAGAGCTTTCGCTGTCTTCGCTGTCAAGGTGAGTTTCGCTTTCCCCTTCGAAGGCTCCACGTTCGAAGAGGGTCCGAGCTGACCTCGCTGTCCTCTCTTTTCTGCAGTACCCTGGACGTGGAAGCAGCGCCTGTGTAAGGCGACATCAAAAGTACAGGGATCGGATCGATCGGGAGATCAAGGAGATCAGGAAACGAGAGAAGGGGAAGTCGAGAGGACGAGCGATTTCGGAGTCGGTCGAGCTTTCGGAGGAGGAGGAGGAGCAGGAGCAGGGCCCCGTCGCCTCTTCGTCGAACTCACCCATCAAGAGGGCTCGCTCTCACCACGGCTCATCCGCCTCGCCGTCGAAGAAGAGGAGAATCAGGGTCGAATCTCCCTCTCCTCCTCCTCAGCCTCCCTCCAACGCCGTCGCGTCCTCGTCCTCGTTCTCGTCCTCCTTCTTCGCGCTCAACCCTCCTCCATCACAACGTCGCGTCTCCTTCTCCTTACCCTCGTCCTCCAATCACCACAACCCGTCCTTTTTCGATCAACGTCCTCGTCCGCCTCCCTTCCAGCCGGCCAACTACCAGCAACTCCCTCCCGTCCCTCCCGCTCCCGCTCCCGCTCCTCCTCCTCCTCCCCAACCTCACCCTCACCCTCCTCGTCCCCTCGAACCCCCCTCCTTCCTCATCATCGGCACCAAATCCTCCACCTGCCCTCCCTCCTCGTCAACTTGGTGTTTCTTCTGCGGAAACGACGAGTCTCAGTCGAACTCGTTCACCCTGCTCTCGCTCGCGACGAAGAGTTTGAATGATTCGACGAAGGTGGTGAGCGTTCCCGGGAGGTTGGCGTGTGAGAGTTGTCAGAGGACGTATGAGAGGAGGCTTGGAGAAGCAAATGAGGCTGGGGCTTGGTTGAGAGCGAAAGAGGGAGAGGGGGGAGGGGAGGGAGAGGAGGAGCGGGAGATGGGGAGGTTGAGTTGGGCGACGGAGAGGTTGGTGGCCGAGGGGTTGGAGAGGAGGAGAGTGAGAGTTGAGGGGAGATAGGAGTGGTGGGGTGTTGAGGCGTTTTCTTGCTTTTGTGTTTTGCTTTTCGTAGTCTATTATCGTTTTGTTCGCGTACTCTTCGTTTTCCTCGTTTTGTGTTACCGTTGCGCCTCTCCCTCTGAGGCCCTGCCTTTCCTCTCTTCCCCGACAGCTACCTAGTAGTAACGAACGTCTGCGATCTCCCTTGTCTCTCTTGCTGGCCATCGAGGAGCAAAGAAACGAAGGACGTTTCAAGAGGGCGAGCGACGCGTCTTCGCTCTCGAAATGAGAAAGAGCTCATCAAACCAACCCTTCCGTCTTCAACAACCCTATCAGTATGTACCCACTCCTCCGTCCCTTCTCCACCACGTCGTCCCACCCTGCCACATCCTCCTCCTCAACACCTATCGACTTCCAAAGCTGAGCCGTCGGACGAGTGCTGACGATCCCAGGCGTGGAGGGAGGGAGGAGGGAGCGCAAAAAGGTTTGGAGGTAGACGAGAGGGGAGGTGGTGAGCGGTGCGGCTGAGGGCGGGGACATGTATTCAGCCTGGTAGTTGTCGTCGACGACCAACGGAAAAACGAAGCAAGGTGAGAGAAAGACGCGAGGGTCAGCTTCGAAAGAGTCGACGCGTCTCGCACGACGAAGACAGCTCAGAGAAGGACGAAAAAAAACTCACCTCTATCACGACACCACCTTTCCCACCCAGACCTAAAGACCCAACTTTGAGGATCCACTCTATCTCAGGCTTCTGCCCTCCTGTGCTCAGTCCAGAACCTGCTCCCAATCCGAGTCGAACGAGCGGGATCTCGTAGGTCATGCTTTCCAGCTTGATGGTGTTGATTTGAGCTCGGACGGCTTTGGTGGTGTTGGTTCCTAGGTCTATGACCTGGAAGAGAGGGTGAAAGGGAGGGAACCGAGAAGTCAGAGCGTGTTCGACGAAGGCTTGACGAGAAAGCGATTCGACAGGAACGAAGCTCACGAGGGAGGCAGTCGCTGTCTCTTCTCTGTCATCACGAGTAGACTCACCTGTGCGCCCGACCCACTATCCCTCGGCGGTAACGTAAACCCACTCTTGGTCGCAACGAGCATGTTCCCTAGACTCGACGGCGGCGTGACGGCGAAGCAGAGCTGAGGCTCCTTCCCTGGTGGTGCGAGACGATCTTCTGCTAGACAGAAGAGGTAGGAGGACTGGTTCGACTGAATGGTGTAGAGGTTTCGGTCATAGTGCGGAATGGCGGATCCAGTAGGAGCGTGAGGAGGTGGTGGGAGCTTGTGGGCGGGGACGGGGAAGCTCGAGCTGAAGATGGGAAGACGGAGGGAAGGAAAGTGAGCTCGAGAATGGTCGAGAAGCTGAGCTTGATCGGACTTTGAAGGGTATGGGTGGGTAGCTTACCGGTAGGAGGTGACTTGAGTTGAGGTTCGAGCTATGGAGTTTCCCTTTGAGGCGAGGAACGAGGGGTAGGAGATGGACGAGGGAGGGAGAGAGGGCGAGGTCGAAGGGAGGAGAGAAGGATGCGAGATCAACGAGCTGCTGTGGCGGCGATAAAAATCAGATGAGGCTTTGAGAAACGAGGATGCGCTTACCGAGTACTCCTTCTGTATGAGATCGACGAGGGATTCAATCCCACCGTTCTACGAGAGAATGAAGGGGAGGAAAAGGTCAGCTTCTCAAAGGAGTCGAGCTCAACACTTCTCCTTTCCCCTCCCGTCTTCTTCAGCCGTCTCGTAAGAGAGAATCCAACTCACTGGAGGATTTGACCATCTGAACCATCCTGTAATTCCCATGTCGGAGAAGCGAAGAAGATCGGAAGGAAAGGGTGGGGTCGTCGTTGATGTCGAAAAAAAACGAAGCTCATCAATTCTCGCCTCCTTCTCTCCGTCGTCAAGGCTCTCCGACCCTCCTCTGAGGTCTGTTGGACAGAAACCCAGCCCGAACTCTACAAGCTTGACTCGGCCTTTCCTCGTCCTAGACTGCGCAAACAGAGTTCTATTCGGCGTTCAATTTCAGAGCTGCTGAGCTCGAGACCAAAATACGATCCTCGACTCAAGCTCAGCCCTTCCTTTCCTCTTCCCAGCTCTCAACGTTCAACCAGCATCCCTTCTTGGATGCATCCAACTCCTCCGTTACGCCCCGGAAGTGGAGGAGATCCTCTCGGCAGAGAGGAGCTCAGCCTCGGACGACAGCAGGAGGAAGAAGGTCGAGCTCAAGCTCAAGCTCAACATCCCAACTCCTCCTCCCTTCCTTCTTCCCACCCTTCCTCCCTCAACGACATGGACCAGCCCTACGACGACGGATCGAACACAACTCCAAATCAGCCTATACCTACCAAGGACCCTCTACCAGAAACCACACCTCCTCCGATCAACCCTTTCCTTCACCTCCCAACGTTCTCGCTCCTCCTCCTCTTCTCCATCCTCGGCTGCCTCACTCGTATAGGTCTCAACGCGCTCTTCACCTACCCGGGACAGGCAGTCTTCCCTCTCGTATGGTCACAGGGACTTGGTTGTCTTCTGATGGGAGTCTGTGTTGGCTGGAGGAAGGATCTGGAGCGGTGGGGAGGAAGGGAACTCTACTTCGGTTTGGGAACAGGTGCGCTTCGACCTCCGTCCCTCCTCGTTCGTCTCGAGCCTCTGCTGAACCTCGATATCGCTTGCAGGTCTCTGTGGATCCATCACAACCTTCTCCTCGTGGATGCTTCAGACCTTTGAGGCTTTCAGCAACTATCCTGGCTCGAGTCATCGCTCAGGAGTTCACGACGTGAGCTTTCGTCCCTCGTCTCGTCTCGCGTCGCTTCCTCCCTGCCCACTCGCTTACCATCCGTCTTCCGTTTTTTCTAGGCCGCCGACGGACTCACCCACCTAATCCTCACCCTCTCCTTCGCCTTCTTCTCTTTCCACCTCGGCCGTCACCTCTCCTCCAACCACTTCCCCTCCCTCCCACCCTTCTCCCGCTCCCCGCTCCTCACCCACCCTCGCCTAACCAAAGCAACCACCATCCTTCTCCCCTTACTCCTCTACCTCGCCCTTCTCCTCATCTGCATCCTCGACCACCAAACCGACCGTACCCTCCTCCTCTCCGTCCTCCTCGCACCACCAGGGACCCTCCTCCGCTTCCACCTCACGCGTCTCAACCCCGTCTTCGCAGCCAAACCAACCCGTCGAGGCCTCCTCTCCTTCCTTCGCAAGAAAGGAATCCCCACTCTCGGTACCTTCACAGCCAACGTGCTCGCCACCGCCATCCTCGCGACGAGCTACGTCCTCCAGAGGAAACCCCTCGCGGGAGGAGCGTTGTCGATCTTGCAGTGTCAGGTGCTGCAGGCGATGGAAGACGGGTTCTGTGGGAGTTTGTCGACGGTTTCGACGTTCGTGGTGGAGATTGACGACATGAGGGGGAGGAGGGGGTTCGGGTATATGGCTGGGAGTTGGGTGGTGGGCGTTTTGATCATGGTTGCGATTGTGGGTGGGAGTTGGTGGAATGGGAGTGAGTTTGGAGAGGCTTGTGCGTTATGACGAAGGCTTCGTTTCGTGCTGTTCCTTTATCTCGTTCATAGACTTTGTTTTGCTGTAGCCGTACATATTTTCCACTGGCTTCATTCGACCTCTCATTCCTTGCAAGCGTGTTTGCCAGACGCGTGGAATCGGAAATCCTTCTTTTTTCGCGTCTCGTTCGTTGGAGAGCTCTCTCTATGTATAGCGGAGCAAGATGACCTCGAGATCCTAGTCTTAAGGCTCGGGAACTAGCGGAAAGTGAAGCCATATTCGAACAAGTCAAGTAACGAGGGAAACCATAAAACGAGACGCGACGACCTCCTCCTCCTCCTCCTCCTCTTTCAAGCGAACCAGCTTCTGAAGATCCTCTCGGGATCATACTTCGCCTTGATGTTCCTCAACCTAGCGAGGTTCTCGTCTCCGAAGGTCGCTCTGGCTCTGACGTCCCTCTCGTCCTCGCTTGCGTCCGCTCTCTCAGTTTCGTAGTTGATGTAGGCGCTCTGGGATCCTCCGAGTCGGCGGAAGGCTGCACCGAGATCTCGAGCGACAGAGATCTCGCCGGGGATGTATTCGATCTCGATGCCAAGGAAGGTTTGCTGAAGGAGAGAGGAAGAGAATGGTATTGAGCGACGCGTCGTCGCGAAGAAGCAGGGACCGGAGAAAGAAGGAAAGATGAACGTACGTTCTTGGCTCGATTGAAGAAGGGCGTAGCATGAGGATCGACCTTGGAAGCTGCGTCCCAGTTGTGGAACTGGAGAGGTGAGAAGAATGAGAGAGCGAAGGTCAGTTATGGGTTGAACTCAGATCGAAACGAGACGCGAACGAAGATAACAGAACGAACGAAGAAGGTGACCTTGAGCTGAAGGACCAAGAAGCATGAAGTGAGTCAGAATGATTCTCGTTTGACGTGCTGGTCCGAGAAGAGAGAACTGGAGGGAAGAGAAGAAGAGGGAGGAGGGACTCACGTCCGTAACTCTAGGATGAGAACCGGCTCGGGCTGCGTCGAACTTCTCGTAGATCATAGTGACGGTCTCGTCGTTGAGGGTCCCGAGAAAGGATGAGGTCTGGTATCTCGTCTCTGGAGGAAAGAAGGAACCGAGTCAGCTCAAGTCGCGCGACGAGTTCGAGATCGACGCGTCGAACGAAACTCACCGCCTCGAACTCCGAAGGCGCTGAGTTGAGTGTTCATTTCCGATGCGTGGATCTCTTTCATATCCTTTCCCGAGATGGCGGCTGTATAAAATCGAGACGGGAACCGGTCAGCTCAAGAATGCGCTCGAGCTCGAGCGAGGAGGAAACGAAGCGGACTGACTTTCAACGATCTCGGAGAACTTCTGTTGTCCCACGTGGACTGCTCCGTTGTAGAATCCGAGGAAGAGGAGAAGAGGTTTCCCTTCCTTCGTGACGAAGACCAAGCCTGCCATCTCCTCGGGAGTTCGGATCTGAGACGAGGAGGGTCAGCGAGCACGTCGACGAGCGAACGAAAGACCAAGAAGCGAGCGCTGAAGAGGGACTCACGTCGAGCCAGTTTCGAATCTTAGGGAGTAGGGTAGGGAGCTGATCGGGAGTGAAGATGGCGGTCATGAAGCCGACGGTAGGTCGTTGGTCGTGCAGTCGGAAGGTGAACGAGGTGACGACGCCGAAAGCTCCTCCTCCTCCTGCGAACGATGAAGGACGAGGATCAGCGACTGAACTAGAGTCAAAGTGACTATGGAAGGGTTAGACTCGCCTCTGATGGCCCAGTAGAGATCAGGGTGCGAGTCGGCGTTGACTTGAACGATTTCTCCTGACGCGAGGACGACGGTTGCAGCGAGAACGTTGTCGATCGTGAGCGAACTCGTTCCCGTGAGGAACCCGACACCTGAACTCAGAGAAGCCGATGCAAAGAAGGGAGTCAGTCGTTCGCAACAGACGGAAGGGCAGAGTCGAGACGCGTCCAATCAAACCCACCTCCTCCCAACGACAAGCTGTCTGAAAGAAGCCAGTCAGCTCCAGCCCCGCCACGTTCATCTCAGCAGTTTAGTTACTCACCCTCCGACTCCCGTATCGTTGACTACTGGTCCTGCGATGCTGAGAGAGAACGGTGCGACAGCTTTTTCGACGTCGACGAATCGAGCTCCTCCACCGACGACGGCAGTTTTGTTGGAGGAATGCACTACCACCGAGTTGATGTACTTCCCGAGATCGATGACGAGTCCTCCATTGCTGCTGCTATCCTGCGAGAGCGAAGAAGGAGCATCGAACAGAGCATGGAGAGGAGGAAAAGGTGAGCTCGACGGAATAAGCGACGAAATCAGGTCGCCTCTCGAAGCCTGACGAAGAGAAAGTTTACGAACCGTTCCAGCTGCATGGCCTCCTCCACTGAGAATATTGAACGACAAAAGAGAGCAGTTAGCGTCAGTAAGGTTGGGCAAAAGCTGAGAAACGGGACCATCGCGAGCATTTTCCGTCCCGCCCTCGTCTTCCCTCGTTCTGCTCTTCACCCGTCCAAGCCACTTTGAAAGGAGATGAAGCTCACCAGACAGCGACATCAACCTTCGACTTCGCAGCCCACTTGATCAAAGCTGAGACGTCCTGATCCGATCGAGGGTAGGCGACAGCTCCGGCGGGAAGAACGGAAGAGGCGAAGTATCGTGCGATAGCGTTGGTGTACTCGAGCTGCGGAGGGAGAGGACGGGAACGAGGGCGATATCAGCTTAAGACTTTGATACAACATACAGGAGATGAAAGAGATCGGATTGACCGAGTCAGGGAAGACGAGCTCGCCAGCGAAAGTCGACCCGAGATCGGAGCAGGGAGGTCGAAGAGCGTTGATTGCTTCGTTGTAGGGGGAAGAAGGCTTGAGAGCTTGTTGAGAAGCAGAGGAAGAAGGCATCTTGAGAGCTAGTGATGTAGAAGGGAGAGAAGGACTGTGATGGTTTGAGCAGAACCCGTCGAAGAGGGGCAGGCTCGAGCTTTTGCAAAAGAAAGCCCAGGCCCAGCCGACGGCTCCTGACCTGGAGTCGATAAATCTGAGCGAAAAGTAAAGTGAGAAGTGCAGGAGGAGATCCCTCGGAAGAGTGAGAAGGGGAATGAAAGGTATGCTGAGTCAGGTGCGGCAGGCAAAGTCAAGAGCAACATGTTCGAGCCGAGTCGACTCGACGCGCCGTCGTGTTGATCTCGGAAAGCTCTCTCTGATCCTAGACATCGTTTAGCAGCCATCTGCTGTATCAATAGTCCTCTCCCACCTTCCTCCCTACCGAAACAGACCCGTCCGAAGCCTGCTGGGTCCCTATCGAACTTCGAGACGACCTCAACCACTCTCGCTCCGCCTCGAGCAGGGAGTCCGTAGGTTCGTCGCACTTGCAAGGGACAGGTCTGTTGAAAGAGAAAAAGGGGAAGCGCAGCTAGGCGAGTGAGTTCAAGTTCGACGAAGGAAGAAGAAGAACAACGCGACGGTGAGTGAGTTTGGACGAACACGTCGATGGGAACGAATCTCTCTGCGTCCAGCGTGTAATCGGGTAGAGAGAGTCGCTTGGGTAGGCAGCCGCATCTGAAGAGTCCAATGGAGAAGAAGGAGAGGGTCAGCTTAAGTGGGCGACGTGTCGAGCTGCAGGAGAAAGAAAGGAAAGAAAAGAGGAGACCGAGACGAGACAAGGCGAGACGAGAACTCACCCGGCGAGAAACACGGGCTGAGAAAGAACGCTGGCAATCATCACCTTTGTTGGAAGGGCAGGTGGATCCGTAGGATTCAAAGTGAAGTAAAGGTCGACAACGAGCTGGGTCGAGATCCGAATCGAGCTCGTTGTTTGCGCGTGAGTTGTCGGTCGAAGGACGGTGTCGTCCGGCTGTAGAGAGCAAGATCACGAGAGGGGAAAGCACGTGAAGCAAAAAGAGCATGGTCAGTACTCATCAAGTCGAATGCAGGAAGCAAGGAGGAGAAACAGCGAACTCACGATCCTTCCAACCTGCTCGAAAATCCACTCGCCTCCCTCCGACGCGTCGAAGAGCATCTCCTTCTCTCCTCGCCCGTCCGCTAGCAGCTGCGATAAGCTCTTGACTCCATACGGTCCTTCCCAACCCGTCTCGAAGACCATGCCCTTCAATGGAATCCGAGCCGTCTTTGTTGCGGGAAAGCGAAACGACGTGAGGTCGGCCTTCTGCTCGATGTAACATTTGAGGGCGTAGACTCGAAGGTTCGGTGGAGGAGAGTGAAGGGTGAGCGATAAGGAGAGAGGACCTGCGACGACGAAGGTCTGCGGTGGAAGAGATAACAAGAAGGAGGGTCAGCGACTGGAACGAGAGCGAACGAAGAAAGAGAAGAGACGAACTGAAGAAGAGATCTTTAGCGAGACAGGCCCAAGCTCGTCCGTGTGTCCTTCAGCGGCGATGATCAGTCTTAAGCCTACGAGTATTAGAGAGACGAGCGGGACGTCAGTCAACATGCGCTCGGGAGGGAGGGTCGAACGCGATGACGAAAAACGAAGAACGCGACGCGGGACGTCGACTCACTCTCGGTGAAAGTCTCCGGTGAAGGAGCAGCTACGATCCATATCTGTTCCTCGGCAGTCAAGTCCTTTGTTCCAAACAGTCCCCTCGACCCAGATACAGTCCCAATGGCCTTCTGGAAGACCGTCGCGAAAGATTTGGGGTTCCTCGTCGACCCGGCGTGAGTTGGTGCTGAGTGAGGGATCGTCAGAAGCCATTCGAAGCTAGATGAGAGGAAAGTAGGGTTGGAATCGAGAGTCAGCTTAATTTTAAGGGTTGAGAAGAGGTGAGAGAGAGAGGAAGTACTAACGTGTTGAGTCCTTTCTCGAGCTGCACCTCCTTGAGAACCACCTCCTTCGAGAACACCTCCTCGTCCTCCCTCCCACCTCGATCCACAGGAAACGCCAGACTCTGTTGGGAGACGATCTTGACCAAGACCTGCTGGGCGATCCTCCGCTGAGCGCTGACGACTTGTAGGTATCCTCCGGCTTTGGCCCAGCTCTGTGTGCGAAGAACGAACGAACGAAGGAGGGAGGGAAGGAGAGGTAAATGGTGAGCTTCGACGTTTCCCTTCCTTCCTTCTGTTGCCTATCCCTGAACTCACCTCCTCCTCCTCCACCGCATCCCCAACCTTCTCTGGGCATAGAATAATCCCTCCTTGGGAGAATGAGAAGATCTTCACCGAGTCCTTCTTGAGGTCGATGTTCGACAAGAGAGCGGTGTGAGCTGGATGGGTTGGATCCGGATGGAGCGCAGAGAGGGAAGGGATGAAGCAGATGGCGTCTTTGGAAGGTGGAGTGTACCTTGGGAGGCGAGAGGAGGAGGATTCCATGGTGAACAAGAGGAGAGAGACAGAGGGAGGGTGGGAGGGGGGAGGGGTGTCGAACGAAGGGGAGGGGAGGAGGTCGGAGGAGGAGGGGAGTTGAGCTCTAGTTCGTCCAGTTTCGATCACTTCTCTTGTCGAAAAGCTGATACGGGGTTGGGAATGGGGATGGAAAGTGAGAAGGGACCTGTTCGTGGTCAGTAAAAGGCGAGGGTGGGTGGGTGGGTGGTGGAAGAGTGAGGGGAGGAGGAAGCTGTCGGGAATGACTCGACCTCGCTTGCTGGGCTCGCTTGCTTTCCGAGAGCGCGACCGTCTCTTTCGCAGCCGTCTCGAATGCTATAGGGATGGGAACATGGATCTAGCCCCGACGGTGAGTCTTTCGTCTCAATAGGGTGCTCGAAGGCATGCAGAAGGTCGGGAGCTCGAGCTCACCTCTTTCTCCCTCCTTCCTGCTTTCTTCCCCGTCTTTCAGCTCGCTCTCGTCGAAGACGGTACCCACCCTTCGCATCAAGCATGGGTCAGTCCATTCTCAGTCCACTCAGTCCATCCTTGCCAAAAGGCGAAAGTCTGGACTGGGGGCGAGAGGACTATAAGTCTCGACGCGTCTGCCGGCCCGTTCGCTCCCTCTCGTCTCCACGAGCAACCCCTGTTGGAACTTCGGTCCCAGTTGACCCAGTCTGGAGGATCAATACAAAAGGCGGAGAAGCGTAAAACTGGAGGACGAGCTGTCGAAGGTACAGGTGAAACACGACAGGGAGAATTGACCCTTTCCTGTCCTTCTCGTTCTTCCTTCCTTCCTCCTCCAACAGTCATCCTTCTCTCAACAGACCACAGTTGTACCGACTACCCAGTATCTCAGCTTCAGGGTTCCCTCATTCAATCTTCCCCTCCTACCCCATCTTGTCGCTCACCGGCTTACCGATCCTCCGCGCGAGTTCACTTCGACGCCTTCCTTCCCTCCAATGGTTCACCTCTCACCCAACACAGACGTCGAATCCCATCTCAGGTCCACCTAATATGCACTACAAGTCATCTCAATCGTCCTACTCGTCGCTCTGCTACTCGTATTCATCCTACAAAAGAAGACATGCCACCCAACGCTGTGGAACGTACGCTGAGCTCGCGACTTTTTGGGCTTCCTTCCTTCTCTTTCGCTCTCGAGCTGATCGCCGCTTGCCTTCTTTGCTTCAGCTCATCATATCCCTCATCGTAGACAGCGCCTTCCACTGCGCTACCTTGGGAAGTAAAGGTCTTCCCTCGACGGCGCTTGCTGTTCTCTCGACGGTCACCGCGCGCGATTTCAGGAGTGAGTCGCTAAGCTTCCTTTTCTTCCTCGCTTTGTTTGATGTTCGATTTCTCACAAGTGAAACTGTTCTCAACTTTCAGATCCTCGCCACTCTCGGCTGCTTCGCTGCCATCATCGTTCGAGTGAGTCGAACGAGAGAGGGCAGACGTCGAGCGCTCGGTCGACTCGGCTGACCTCAACTCCCTCCCCTCTTCTTCGTTCGCAGGCCTGGGTTGTCGTGGTAGCGGAGAGATCAGCCGTAGTGAAATGGGAGAACCTCATGAACAGGTCTCTCGTTGTCATCCCCTGGGCAGCTTGCGTTTTGATGTTGATAGGATCGACGATTGTGAGACGTTGTTTCTCTTCCTTCTCCTCTCTCGACGACTGATCTGCTCTCGTCGTCTTCCCAGCCTACGGCTCTTCACCCCGAGAACATCGAGGTCACCGTCTTCGGAGCGTACAACCTTGATGGTCGTGTGTGAGTATCACGTCGAGGCTCCATCACTTTTGTCGCGTCGAATCTGACGCGTCGTCTTTTCTTCCTCGCAGAACCTACGTCTCTCGCGCCATCGCAGCACTGTTTCTGCTCGTCGCTATCGTCTTTGAAGGTCAGCCAACCTCCTCTTTCCTTAAGACGCTGAATACTGACCCCACCTCATCGCTCGCAGGCTGGACCATCGTCGCGTGCGTTCTTCAACCTCGACTCCTCCGAGGAGGCAGCGGTGACTCTCAGGTCGCCTCCAACGCTCGATACACTTCTGGCAACTCTCCTTTTGACCTCGGGTTCACCGCTCGAGTGCTCTTCTTCGGTCTCTACGCTGCTTGTGGTCTGGTCTTCGCCATCATCTCGTTGTTTCTCAGCAGCCCGGCTCCGTCAGTTCATCGATCTCGACATCATTCTCACCGCCCTCTCAAGACTGACGCCAAAACCTCGTTTAAAAACAGAGCGTTTAATCAAGCAGTCGGAGGGATCGTCGCGGTGATCGTCTTCGGAACACAACGAGTAAGCTTCGACGCGTCGCTCTTCTCTTTGTTCGTTCGCTCGTCCCCTCTCGTCCCCATCTGATCAAGACTCCCATCTTTTTCTCGAGCAGGATATCCTCCAGTTTCTCCGTATCCTCCCTTCCAACGACCTTCACATCCAAACAACCTCCCAAGCTCTCCACTCCTCCGCCAACCTTCGCTCCTCGAGAAAAGACGACGGCGAGCTGGCGATGGACGACCTTGATTCTCGTTCCAACAACGCATCAGGGATATCGGTTCAAACAGTGGTGACCGTTCAGAAGGATGGAGGAGAGGCGCAGGAGGTGGGAGACGAGTTCTACGTCGAGGTGTTGGAGAGGGAGAGCGCGAGTCGAGGAGGGAGGCGTTGGTCGACCTGATGTAGCTTTTCGTAGTTCACCCTTCCCACTCTCTCTCAGTACAGCTTTGCTTCGGATGGTCACGATGATACACGAGAATTCTCCGTCTCTAAACGAGTGTGTGGAAGGAGGTGCAGGACAAGTAAGGAGGGACGCGAATGAAGATCGACGAAGCCAAACGAAAAGAAGGGAGCGGAGCGGTATGTAATGCAAGGAGATAGAGCAGATGGTTGGAGAGGGAAACAACATGTAAGGGGAGCCAGATGAGAGGATGGATGAGACGAGATGATCAAAGAGCGTGACCAAAAGGGAGAGAGATGAAATCCAAGATTGAAAAGGAAGAAAGGGAGAGACGCGACGACGAGGGCAGACGAGCAAGGAGAGGAGCAGAATCAAAGCACCAGTTGCTGTTCGAAAAGAGGTTCAAGTATGAGTAGATGTGGTCAGCCTTTGAAGGGCAGGGGAAGGAATGTGTGAAGGGCGAAGAGAGAAACGAAACGCGACGACTCACCCTCTTTCTCGCCTCCCCCGCCCACTCCGTATCCGCCTCCAACTTCTCGGCCATCAGGACCTTCCAGTCCCTACTGAGCCACTCCATCACCCTCTTGTTCATCGCATCCTGCCTCATCGCTTCCGGGATGAATCGCTCGTGAATCGTGATGGCCTTCCTGAGCGCGTCGATGAGCTCGTCGTCCGCGACGAGAGCGTCCTTTCGATCCGACTGAGGGACGTTGTAGACCTAAAAACGAAGAGAACCGCAGTCAGCGAAGAGGTCGAGAAAGGCAATGAATGAAACAGGCGCGAAGGAGGACTGACGTGAGGTTCCGGGATGGCTCCGACGTGAGGATGTTGAGACCGAGCGATTCGGATCGTGCCGTCGTCCTCGAGGTGTGTTTTGATGGGGTTCAGGAAGGGAGTTCCGTAGCAGAGACCGTACTGAAGAAGGAGAGTAAGGGTTAGACGGGGCTCGAGCGAAGTCAAAAGGAGGAAAGAAACGAAGACGAACCCAGGGAGTTGGCTGTTTCGACGCGACGAGGGAAAGAAAGAGAGGGCGAGATCAGCTTCTCGAACAAGTCTTCAGCGGCTCGACGTAGACTCACACTGATAGGAGGATCTCTGAATGAGATGAAGGGATGGATATATAGGTCAGCTCAAGTCGATGCGAGGCAATTCGCGTCGAGACGAGACGAGGAAAGAAGCAAAAGGTCGAGCTCACCCAAGTCCAACAATCGCTAAACTCTGCCCGATCTCCCTCTCAAACTCCTCCTTTCCAAACGACGGGCCCGTCTTGAACGATCTCAAGTTCCTGATCCCAGGGAACACCTCTCCCTCGTTGAACGCGCTCACAAACTCGACGTCGAGTTCCTGAGCAGCTCGAACCCAAACGTCGCGCGAGTAAGGGTAGAACTGGCCGGTGAAGAACTTGGAGAGCTTTCCGAGGATCCAGACTTGACGGGGACGAGACTCGGTGGGTACAAACTGTCGAGATAGGGGTGGACGGAGAAGAGATTGGAAGGTGAGCTCGAGGGAGGAGGACGACGACGAGAGAGCGAGCGAGCTCGACGCTCCTGAAGTCGAGAAGAGAAAGGAGACTGACCGGTCTCTTCATGCACTCATCCTCGATCGAGTAGCCGATGTAGGTGTTGTTCTGGTTCCTGATGTCCTCTGGTACGAGAGCCCACTCGGTGTGATCCTTGGGAAGAGGAGCGTCGCGTCCAAAGAACTGGGGATGAAGAGGTCCTGGATCGGCACTCCTCTAGGATTCCCGACCGACTTGAGGCAGTTTCCCTCCCAGTCGTGCCAGCATTCATTGTATTGGTTCTGTACGAACCGAGAGGAGGAGGGGGTGAGTCAGGTTGAGCAAGCTAAAAGCGGTCTGCGAGACGGAAGAGGGAGGGAGATCGAATCGAACGAACAGCTGAGACGATCGTAGCTTTGATAAGGTCAGGGAACATGTTGTAGAATCCGACGACCTGATCCATCCCTCGAGCGAAGAGGTAGGTGACTCCGTTCTTGTCGAGCGTTTTGAGTCTGCGAAGAAGAAATGGGACGAAGAATCAGCTCTCGGGCCGGAGACAAGAAGAGGGAAGTTGGCTCGAGCTCACATCGACCTCGCGAAGATCCTCTCTCCTGGAACACCAACGTAAGCTTTCCGGTAATCTGCTTCCTCGAGGATAACGATCTTGTCTTGATTGGGGCTGGTGGAAGCGAGATGGACGAGAAGAAGGGTCAGCACGAGATGGTTTGGGGAGGGCGGGTTCGTTGGCGAGCAGACCAAAGACAAACAGGCAAACTCACCCGCAAGACCGAGCAGCGAGACATCCGAGAAGTATCTTGAACGTGCGGTGGTTGTGGTCCTTCCAGGCGTTGACGTCGTCGCTCCTGGGAAGATGGGCGAAAGGAGAAGGGGGAAGTGGAGGAGGAGGGAGGAGGAACAAAGGTCAGCTCGAGCAAAAGGAAAAGACGTCAACGAAGGGCTGGACCTCTTGCTCGTTTCGACTTTCTACCCCTCCCAAATTACGGATGAGGTAGTACCTCGACCTCGATCATAAGAGCCTATACGAGCCCGAAGAGCTTCGAGCAGAAACACGAAAGAAGGACTCACTGAGGCCCTCCGGCTGTATAACTCTGCTGCAGCCTCGTCCCCGACACCAGCAGCTCCTCCTCTGCCACATCACGTCTTTCAAAGTCTATCTGATCCCTGAGGCATGCTTCTAAGGCTGCATTCCTCGAGAGGAACATTCCGAATCCTAGTATGGCGGCGAGAACGAGCAACACTCGCGTTGAAGTCGTTCTCCTCATGGTTGACGGGCGAGACGAGCAGGAGCGGGAGGGGGAGGCGGGGAGAGAACGAGTGAAGAGGGCAGCTTGAGTCCAGCTGAGTGGGTATCGGAGTGGAAGGGGAGGGGAGTTAGAGGAGGGGACGGAGTAGAGAAGGGATGGGAAGGGAGGAAGGAAGGGTGAATGGCCGTTTGAGGTTCAAGCTCATCAAAAGAGATCGACCGCCCGTCGCCTTTTACTTCCCTTGTCCCTTCTCCTCTTTCCTACCCAACAAAGCCCTTTCCAACTACTTCACGTCCTTTGGGGCTTTCACTGGCTCTTCTCGATCGAACTGGAGGCGCAGAGGGAAGGTTTTGAGGGGGGGAAGGGGGTCAAGAAAGAGCCGAACAAGAAACGGCCTGGGGACGCGCGGGAGGCTCGATCCCTCACCCTCAGGCTGGGAAAAACGAAACGCCTCTCTCCCACCCTTCCCTCTTTGTTTCTCCCTTCCCTCTGAAATAAACGTGGAAGTCTTCAAACCTCAACGTCAACCTACCCTCCTCCTTCCTTCTCTTCTTCCCTCCCTCGTTCGTATCTCGGAACAAATGACGGTTCGGCTCCCACCTCGTTTCTGGCTCGGAGGGTTGCTGCTGCTCGCTCTCGTCTTGCTTCAGTTCGGCGGCGGGTCTTTGTGGTCTTCAGGAGGAGCACGCGCGGGAGGAGGACATCGCGGGAAGTACGACAAGTTCAAGAACGAGCGTGTTCTAGTAGCGACCAGCTTCGGAGCTCACGATGGTAGGTTATCGTTATCTTCTCGCTTCCCTCGCAAACCAAATACTCTCCTGTCTTCGGTGCCTCGCTCGTTCCTTCCCCTATCTTCCTTCGAAGCTCGAGCTCACCTCCTCCCTTCCTTCCTTCCTTCCTCCCCTCCCGTCCCTCCTCTTCCTCAGATGTCTACGCCTCCCTCGTGGACACGCTCGAGGACCTCCTCCTGCCTCCTCCAAGCTCGCGGCCCTCTCCTCCAGCAAACTCCGACCTCGACGCTCCTTCTCCTCCCGTTCGCATCCACGGCTTCGGACTTCGATACGATTGACTCGAGTGGCGGAAGAGCTCGGAATATACACCTCTCCAGGAGCTCTCTAGTTCACCAGGCAGCAAACTCTCGCAGCCGTAGACGGTGGGTGGGAAGGCAAAGGCGCCGATGTCGTGGTCTTCGGGACGTGCGAGGTTGAGTGAGCTCTTTCGTCCCCTTTCTTCCCTCCCTCGACTCTCAGGAGCTCATCGTGTTCATCGTTGCCCTTGAAACAGCATGAAGGTATACTCGGAGGACTTGTGGAAGATCTGGCTCGCTCGTCCAGCAGATCGAAAGTTCGCTCTGGTGTGCATCGTTCGTGAGTCCCTTCCCTCTCCCTCTCCCTCTCCCTCTCCCTCTCCCTCTCCCTCCTTCTCGTCCCCTGAGCTCAAAACTCACACCTCCTCGCTTCACACAGACAACGCCAAAGATTCGGATGGGCTGAGAAGTACAGCGGGGATTGGGCGAGAGCGGGAGTCTTCAGGGTGTTGCCAATCTCAGAACAGTTCGTTCGAGCTCAACTTCCTTTCCTCCTTCTCGTCTCGAGCTCACCTCCGCCTTCCTTTTACCTTACAGCGTCGCCAATGCTCAACGAAAGAACTTGGTACGTCTCTTTCTTCATCGCTCTTACACTCCTCTCGAGCCTCTCCAGCTCGAGCGAGGCTCGGCTTGTGAACCTCGAGCTCACCAAACTCTCTCCCTCCCTGTTCGAACAGATCGAGTTCGCCGACGCTCCAGACCGTTACACCTCGGCTACTCCCACGTGCCCGTCGAAGCTCACATCCCTATCCTTCCCATTGAGCGTTGGTCGGGTTTCAACGCTCACGGGAAGCACACAGGATAGTATATCTTCTCGCTCGACGGGGACGGATTGGGTGAGTTGAGGACGGATGTGAGCGAGATCGAGGGAGGAGTGCTGGATATGACTTGGGGGAGGAGGGATGGGAAGCTGCTGAGGGATGTTTGCATTCAGGGGAACTTCGAGGTGAGTCAACATCTGCAAGGCGAAAGGGCAGGATGGAGAGGAAGAAAGGGAGGCAGGGACGTCGAGCTGACCTCGACGCGTTCTCTCTTTTGTTCGCTCGTTCGCGCAGGCTAGTCGAAGGAACTACGCTGTCATCTTTGCAGATCTCGAGGCTGAGTTGGATCGTGAGTCTTTCGCTTCCACCATCAACCTCTCTCTCTCTCTCTCTCTGTTTCCTCTCCTACCTCACTTGCTCGCGTGCGTCTCGTCTCGTTCGGCTCACTTCATCTCCCCTCTCCTCCTCTTCTTCCCCTCAATCAGTCGACCCCTCCAGCTGGGGCTACCTCCCCCTCAGCTCCCTTTCTCCCTGCCAACGGCGACAACTTCCTTCTCCATCTCGCAGGAAACGGAGAAGAGGATTTCATCCCCGCTCGACTTCAGCACGTCGTCCTCATCCACAAGGCTCTCAGCTACCCAGACTTCTTCAGTCTGATTGGAAGTATGGATATCATGCTTCCTGCGTTCACGGCCTACGGAGGATGTGAGTTCCTTGAAACCGAATCCGCACGAACGAAGAGGAACGGAGCCGCGCGCGTCGTTGATTGTTCGGTGGACATTTCGCTTTCGCCGCTGACCATTTTGCATGGTCTCTTCCTCGACGCTCACAGACTACGATCGACAAGCTTCCTCGACTGTTGCGATGGCTATGCAGTGCGAGGTTCGTTCCTTCTTGTCTCCTCCTCTCGCTCGCCACCCATCGCTCGTTGGGAAAGCTGTTCGACGTTTTTCGAGCTCACGCCGGTCCTCCCCCCCCTCTCTCTCTTCTCTCTCTCTCTCTCTCTCCACCAGACCCCCCTCCTCGTCACCCCTCGAATCTTCGAAGCCTACTCCTACCTCACCCCCCAAACAACCGTCATCCGCCCCCAATCCATCTCCGAAGTCTCAGCCCTCAAAATCCATCGAACCTCCCGCTTCTCCCACCCAGCTCTCGGCTACCACACCGACCACGAGCGCTCGCACGACGATGTTACGGGGCTTACCTTGCAGAAGGGAATCGATGGAGCGGTGGTGGTGGAGCACGAAGGGGTGAGGAAGGAGGCGGAGGAGATGATCGCGAGAGGGTGGACGACGAGTGAAAAGGAGTGGAGGAGGTTTAAGAAGGGGATCAGGGAGAAGAATAGGGAGGTTTCCAGGAGGATGGTTTTGGATTATTAGAGTTGGTGAGATTCGGTTGGGTTTGAGCTCGTTCGTTTGCGTTTCTTCGTCGTTTTTGGGGGTCCTTTTCTCTCGTTCTTTTTGTCGCTCGCTCGGTTTCTTTCTGTAGATCATATGTTTCCCCTCCTGCATTAATCATCGCTCTCTGATATCGCATCTCTTGGCTTTCGCTTGTCGTTCGGTTCATGAGGGTGGGCACGAGGAGACGGTCGGACGAAACGAAACGAAAGCTGCGACGCGTCGACTCGCGCTCGACTGCTCTTTCTCTCTCGCTCACTTCCCTCAGGTCGACCAGCCACTCAGATCAGAACCAATAGATATATAAATAGATCGACTAAGAGAGACCAATAGATAAAATCGCGAGGCGGCAAATCTGATGGAAGCAAACGAAGTGAGGAACGAAAGACGGCTGGATGGTTGTACACGACGAACAGCTGAGAGACAGCTAGAACCCAAGAGATGAACGTTACGAGATGGCGAAGAATAGATAGTGGATGCCAGATTCCAGATGGTAGAAGTACAAAAGTGACGAGAAAGAGCAGAGGAGAGCGGCCGAAGGAAGAGAGTCGTCGTCGTCGCTGCGAGCCGGAAAGAAGAGGGGAGTCAGAACGAGACGAGTGGTCGAGGTGACGAAGCAGAGCACTCACAAAGAGAGAGAGAGAGAGAGAGGGAGAGAGACGCAAGGATCATTGAAGGAGGAGCTTGCCTCCCATGGACTGAAAAACAAGCGACGCGACGCGAGGAGTCAGTCTCGAGCAACGCACGAGCGAAACGAAACGAAGCAAAGCTCACCATCGCGTCTCGGTCGTGAGCCATCGCTCTTCGATACTCGAGGAGGAGTCGGAACATGCTGGAGAAGAGGTCGGAGAAGCGAGGGAGTCAGTCAAAAGAGAAGGGGAGAAGTTGGGACGAGCCAGACGAGACCGAGCGAGATGCAGGACGACGACGCTCTGCCTTTTGATCTCGTCGACGGACGAAAGAAAGAAAGGCGATAGGCCTCCCGGTCGTCGGAGAAGTTCAACTCACTATGCTTGCATATCAACCCAGCGCCAATTCTTCGCGACGAAGTCCAGTCCTGCCTCAGAGATGACCTTCCCGAGCGCCTCGTTCCCTTCCGAGACTCCTGGGGCGCCGATGAAGAAGGTGGAGGTGTCTGAGAAGGAAAGAAGGAGAAGAGGCAGAGGAAAGGTCAGCTTGAGGTCGAGTCGACGTCGAGACGAGACGAGACGAGACGAGACGTGGAGAAAAGAAGGTTGACTGACGGTAGAGATCCGTGAGGTCGAGGTTGACAGGGACGTAATGAAGCCAAGGCGTAAGCCATTCGGTGTTCCACTCGGGGTAGATGGTAATCTGGAGAAGAGCGAGCGAAGGTGATGGGAAGTCAGTTTCGAGAGAGACGGACGCGTCGAAAGGGACGAGGAGGGCGAAAATGACCTTGAAGACGACCTGTCCGAGAGCGACGAGTCGACGGAATCGAGAGGACCCTGGGAGGATATAGAGCTAGGTCAGTCGAGTATTCAAGGCAGAAAGGGGGACGCAGTAAGCTCACATCCGTTTCCATCGCTGAAGAAAGAAAGGTCGAGAGTCAGCTCTCCGCTTCGTCCACCGACTTCTCTCGCGCTCGAAAACTCACATATCCAAAGCGTATCGATACAACAGCGTCTCCTGAGGTGTAACGTATCCACCCAGCTTGATCTCATCCCTCATCTCGTCGCCTGAAACACCACCGAACCGACAACAGCAAGTCAGTCTCGTCGTCTCCCCTCCCTCGCACCGTCTCGCTCGAACACTCACAAGTCCCATCGCTCTCCTGACACTGCGACACCGCCGTAATCCCCACATCGAAAAGATGCTCGTTCAGCTCCCTCGCATGAAGTCTCCTCATCGACACCTCCCTCGTAGCCTCGTCCCAGCCAGTCTCGACGAGCACGTCCGTGTGCGAATCTCCATGAGCGTTGGCGAGAGCGTTCAGTCGAACTCGATGACTGTTTCGCCAGTTAAAGTCGTTCTTCTTCTCGTAGTGCCCTCCCGTGGTGCTTCCTCGCCAGAAGACCTAAGCGAACGGGAACGAGGGAGGAGGGTCGTGGGGTTGGGGGGGAGGGGGTTGGGGAGGGAAAGAAAGTCAGCGAGAGAATCCTCAAAAAGGAAAACGAAACGCGAGCTCGAGCTCTCGGACTGACCTTGTTGTTGGTCTTCTCCTCCCAGGAGGTGACTCCGCTCGTCTTGTTCTGGAAGGCGACCATGGGAGCCATGAGGATCTGAGGCGACTGAGCGATCTTGGAGAGAACGAACTGAGGGTGAAGTTTGGGCGTTCGGACTTGGTTTCGAGCGTAGGAGGCGTGGTAAGGGACGATGGAAGGGTTGTCTGCGAGGCGGGAGTGGGGTGGGGGGAAGGGGGGGAAGGCGACGTGTCTAGATCAGCGAAGAGAAAGGAGAGGAAAGGTGAGAGTGGGGAGTGAAAGAGGAGGGAGACGAACGACAGAAATCGAAGGACTTGGTGGGGTTCTTGATGAAGGAAAGGGGAGAGACGATGGCTGTGGGAGACGAACGAAACGAGCGAACGAGAAGACGAGCTCTGATCAGCTCGCGGATTCTTTCACGAGCGAGCGAGGGAGGCGAAGAAGTCGGGAACTCATCACTCACGTTTCTCGCTGAAGTCATCTCGTTCCGAGAAGATAGCAGCCTCCTTGAAAGGTTTCCTATCCGAGAGCGATCTCCACGAACAGGCCTCTGCGAGACGCGCGAAACCACAAAACGAATCAGCACGCGCCGTTGACTTCGTCTCGTTCGAGCAGAGCGAAGCAAAGAAGGAGGCTCACTCAGCAACCCATCAGCCATAGCACCCTTCCGAGACGTATCCTCCATCACCTTGAGCTGCTCTTGATCGATGTCTGCGGAGTCGTATGAACGAAGGAGGCGCGGGTCAGCTTTCCTCGTTCGCGAAGCTCGACCAACCCAAAACGAAGACGAGCACGAGACTCACGAGCCCCTCGTTCCGCCAACCCCATCATCCGATTCCTAAACTCCTCCCCCATGATCCTCGACCCAAGATCGTGATCCGACACACTGAGCTTAACGAGTCCGTCGTCTCCTCCCACCTCTCCGAGCGACCCCTCCCCTTCTCCAAAGTCGGCAGGGAGGAACTGACGGAACCCGTCGCTGCAAAGCGACGACGACGAACGGACGAGCGGAAGGAGTCAGCTTCGGGCTTCGGCGGGTGGGTTGCGCTTGAGGAAGAGAAAGAGGGGAGCCGGAACGACTCACAGCAACTTCGACATCTCCAACGCTCGATTCGACTTGATCCTCTCTCCGTTGATGTTGACAGGCTCTTCTCGGCGGACTTGGAGCTCGTAGGAGAACCCTTCCTTGGTGAGGAGCTGGTTCAGGCGAGAGCCGAGAAAGACGGGGTCGAGAGCGAGGAAGGGAGTGATGGAGGTGTGGATTTGGTCGTACTGCATCAAAACGAGACGACAATGGTCAGCTCAGCTCGATGTAAAGGACTCGAGCAGGAGAAGGAGACAAGAGAGATGAAGATGATAACGTACGTCATCGACCTGGGGCAAAGAAGAGAGAGAGAGAGGAAGGTGGGAGAGGGAGATCAGCACTCTGTCGGGAGGGAGGGAACGACGCGAAGGACGAGAAAGAGGGTGGAAGGAAGAGCGAGCTCACAATCATAACGTCGTTCGCTCTCGCAAACTTCCACCAGGCGTCGAATCCTCGTGGAGGGGAGCGACCGTATCGTATCTTGTAGGTCTCCACGGCTTGCTCTCTGCATGCGTCGAAGGCGAAGAGGGAGAGGGTGTGAGATCAAAGGGAAGGAAGGAGGCAGGGCGAGAGTCGAGCTCACAGCGTTTTGCTTTGCCTGTACGAGACGACGAGGGCAGAAAGTCAGCAAGATTTTCACCATTCTGAGTAGAGTGGAGAGTTGAGGGCTTACCTAGCGAGCTGGCTATCCCACTTGAGCTTTGCATCCTCCATCAGTTTCCTTTGAATGAGAACGAGGGAAGGGCAAAGGTCAGCTTCGCCCACCCCTTCCCTTTTTTCTCGTTGATCTCACCTGATAGGATGCCCCCCTTCCTTCCATTCCCTCTCTCCTACGGTAACACTCCCATCCGCTCCCTCGTGCAGCCAATGTGGCAGCTCAGGCTTCTTCTTCTTCAAGAGCTCCGTCTCCTCGAGTGACGGCGAGGATGCGAACGGAGGGAACAGGTGAGGAGTAGGAAGTCTCGGTAAGCTCGGGAGGTGAAAGGTGGGTGCAGGGAGTCGAAGGAGGTAGAGGATAGCGAGGAGGACGAGACCGATGAAGACTTGACGACGGTTTGGGCGAGGGAGGCGGCTGTAGTAGTAGCGGGAGCGAGCGAAGGAGGAGGGAGGAGGAGGGTGGGTTCGGGAGGAGGAGAACGACTTCATTCGGGCATGAGGTTTGCCGTTGTTCCATTGCGGTAAAGGGGTGAAGGACACCTTGGCGGAGACCTGAGGAGTGGGAGAGGAAGAGAAAAGGTCAGCGAGAGAAGGTGGAGAAACAGGAACGGAGGGGAGAGAGCGGAGAGGAACGAACTGAAGCTCGCATCGAAGAGCGAGGAACCCGACGGGAAGGGAAGACCTGGAGATTCCGGAAGGGGGTCCGTTCAGATAGGGAGGGAGGTGGTGTTGGTGAAGGTTGGAAAGGAGTGAAGCTGAGCTGAGCGTCGAAAGATGGACGACGCGTCGACGATGAAAGGGAAGCGAGCGAAGATGTTGGTTTGGAGGGTGAAGCTGAAAGCGAGCCAGACGACGGATCTTTGCCTTGTATTTGGTTTTGGAACACTCTCCCTTTCGGTTACGATCAGCCTCCAACAGGGTTCGCTTGGGGTAGAAGGCGAAAAAACGAGGGTTCAGATCGGACGGAGAAAGCAGATCGAAGGAATCGAAGCTAGGCGCGTCTCCCCGTCCTTCGTTCCCCTTCCCTCGGTCCTGAGAAGCTTTTCCTCCAACTGGACCAAGTGCCTCCACCTCGAGCGCCATGAAAGCAAGGCCATTTTGGGCTCAAGAAGTTCTACCTGTAGATAAGTCGCGTCTTGTTCGCTTCCCTTGTTTGTCCAACGCTTTGTCTGAGTCGTCTGAACCTTCTCCATGCCTCGTCCCCGCGTCGTTCCCTCGCGCTCCTCCCGCAAAGAGGCGCATAAAGCGCTGCTCCCCTTGCGAATCTTGGCTTTAGAGGCAGAGCCCCCTTTGTGCCCATCAAATTGCGGGAGGGGGGGAAAGCAAAAGGCAAAGGGAAGGAAGGCAGCTCAACCTCAACGAAAGCCCACCACCCTCCTTTCCACCAACGACGATGAACGACGACGACGAGCGAGAGCCCTCCTCCCATCCCCTCCTTCCTACAGGTGCATCCTCTTCAGCATCGAGAGGAGGAGCCGAGTCGTCCTCACCTTACTACCCTTCAACGTCGAGTCGGAAGGGCTACCTCGCGCTCGTCAAGCGAAGAGGATGGCTGCTCCTCGTCCTGGGATCGCTAGCCGTCTTCGCGCTTTCGCTCAGCCTGAGGGGGGGAGGTACGAGTAGTGGAAGTCGTCAGGTCGAAGGTTGGAGTTGGAAAAAGAGACCTAAAGCGAGTGAAGGACTGTTGAAGGAGGGAGGGAGAAGAGCCCTGAGGAATGAGTCGTACACCGGTGAGTTCTTCGTCTCCTCCTCCAGCTTCGTAGACTTTAGTAGAGCTTTTTTTCAGCTCCTTCTGGATGTAGGATGCTCTGGCTGCAGTTTCAGTCTCTCTGTCCACTCCCTCGTCGATATGTTGAGCTCAAACGCTAACTCCTCCCTTCCTTCCCTCCCTCCCTCCCGCGGCCTAAGACAACCTCCTCCCCACCATCAACTACATCGCCTCCTTCCACATCGCCGGACTCAACAACGAAATCATGACCCAGTTCAACCTTCTTCACCTCACCTTCCTCCTTCGCGAAAATCCAGCCTCCCCTTACCCTTACACGCCCATCCTCTCTCCCTTCCTTCCTCACTTCAACCATCTCGGAGGAGGAGAAGGACTCAACGCCGCCCCCCTCCTTCGATTCTCCCAGGTGTTCGACATAGATCGTTTAGCGGAGACGCTGGGGTTCGGGATCGTCGAATGGTCGGATCTAAAGGTTGGGGATCCGGGGGAGGGGATGGGAGGGAGGATTGAGGATGAGTGGAGTACGGAGGAGGAGAGGGAGGAGGAGAGGAAGTTGGTGCTGGCGGGGAAGAAGGTGCAGAGGATTGGACAGGGGTTGAAGAGGGAGGTGATGAGTTGCTGGTCGACGTGGATGACGAGTCATGCGGGGAACAAGCTTCAGGTGAGTTGACGAACGAGTGAAACGAACGAAACGAGACGCGTCTTGAGATTACTCTCTCTCCTTCCACACTCTCTCTCTTTTTTTCTTGCTCTTTTGCTGACCTGCGTTCCCCTTACTGTCGAAGCCGCGTCTGGGAGAGTACTACAACTTCAGTGAGTCTCGAGAATGAGGAGCAAAACGCGAACGCGAACGCGCTTCGTCTCGACGCGTTTCGTCCCTCCTCTCTCCTTTTCACTGACCCTCTTTGCTCCTCCTCCCCACCTTTTTCCCTCCCTCCCAGAAACATCCTACACCCCCCTCCCTCCCTCCGTCTTCGCAGCAACCGGCCGCGCACCCGATCACGTCCTTTTCCCCGTCCTCGCCAACCTCCTCTCCCCGCCCGAAAACCGTCTTCGCTCCGAATACCTCTCCTTCACCAGCGACGAAGCTCAGAAGAACATAGAGTCCTGGGGGAGGAACATGACCCTCGCGGATGTGTTCACCAAGAAGAAGGCACCGAACGACGATGGGTGGGTCGAACCGAATACGAACGGTGGGCAGATTACGTGCTTTGATCTGCTTTACTACGGGTCGGATAAGGGGGAGGAGGTGAGGGAGATCTATAGGGCTACACCGCCGGTGCCGAGAGGTGAGTTTGGCTTGCTGGTTTGGGGTGGGGTGGGGAGGAGGACGCGTCCAGGGAAGGAGAGCTGATCTTTCTTCCTTTCGTCTCGTTCGTTCCAGACGCTGGCCCTTGGTGGAGCGTCGGGCAGCACGCTCACTGGAATCCTGAGCTTAGAGCTATCGGAGTTAACACTCTTCGTCAAGTCCTCGGAATGCCAGCTGGGAAGACGGTGCCGGACGTGAGTTCGAGTTCGAGTTTGAGTCGCGTTGAGTCGAGTCCCCTCCTCTTCGAGCCAAAGCTGACCTCCTGATTTCACTCGGTGCGATGTTGTGATTCAGATCTTCACCGTTCACATCCGTCGAACAGACTTCTTGCCTTCCTGTCCTGCTTACGCTCAGCCTTGGTTCGTCGTTCTTTGTCGTCTCTCCCACCTTCGCTCGTTCTGTTCTTGCGCTCCCCTCCTTCGCCTTTCCTCGAGCTGACCTTCCCTCTCTTTCTCTCACTCTAATCTTCTCTCTCTTGCTTTCTTCTCGCTGCAGTCTCGCCGTCTCCCACTTCGCCAACCACGTCAACGCCATGCGAGATCGATTCGTCAAGAACGGGACTCGAGGAGCAGCAGACTGGCCTGTGGTTGTGACCACCGACGAATCGGACCCTGAGTGGGTTCTCTCTCTTTCTCTCTCTCCCTTTCTTGCTCTCGCTGTTTCTTTTCTCCCTCTCTCTCTCTCCTCTGTTCCAATAAAGAAGCTGACTGCTCGTCGTCTTCGTTCGCGCTCCCGTCCAGGTACCTCGCTGAGATCGCCAGCCTCGGATGGTTCCTCGTCGACCATCATGCTCTGAGGACGAGGGCGATCCATGGGATCTGGTATCCCAGTCTGATCGACAACGTCATTCTCGCGTTCGGACAGGGTTTCGTTGGTTCGTCAAGCCATTCGCTCGAGCTCGCCTTCTCGTCTCGTCTCGTCCCCTCCCCCCTTCCCTCCCCGCTGATCCGCTCCCTTATCCTCTCCCTCCCTCTTCACAGGCACGCAAAGTAGCACAAGTAAGTGCCACTCCTTCTCTTCCCCCGCACCCACTGTCCCCGCCTCTCCTCCTTCGTTTCCGTTTCTCGTCGCTGACCGAACGACGCGTCTTCTTTTCCCTTCCCCAGTGAGCATCCTCGCCTCCCGTCGAGTGGAGGACTGGAACGGTGGGAAAGCTGAGAGAGTAGGAGCTTTGGAGTCCAAGTGGCCGTACGATCCTGTTACTGAGACTAATCATTAGGGTAGTTCTAGACGAGCGTTCTGTTTCTGTCTCGGTTTCGTTTTGCATTTGCTTTTCCTTTTCAGCAGCATCTCAGCATCCGCATATATCTCGCATCTATCTGTCTATCTCGTCTATCTCGTTGTTCGAATCTCGTGCTCGCCTTGCTTATCTAGACTAGATCTATCTATCTTCTATCGTTTGTAAACCCCGCTGAAATCGAGTTGAGTTGAGGGAGGGTCAGTCTTGAAACCACAGCAGTTTCGCTGACTTCCCTTCCTGTGCGTCTTCAAATATCGGACCTATGTACAGCTGATGGAGCGCGCGAAGGTTGCCAGCCTTCCTACTCCCGTATCCGAGTCAACGAGCGCCTCTCCTCTCCTCGACTTCCGACGCGTCAAAGTCAAATCGACCGTTCCGTCTTTCTGTCCTTGCTCTTCTTCCGCTTCGCCTTCGATCGTCGGAACATACAAGCTTCATTATTAGGACTAGTCGGAAGTTGAAAAGTGGAACCAAAGTCTAGAGAGTGTTCCTGAGAGCGGTGGATGGGAGAGGCGGGAACGACAAACAAGTCCATTGGACAGACTTCGCGTTCCTTTGCCCTCCAACCTTCACCTTTACTTTCCCCCCTCCCTCTCGACACCCTCAGTCTTGAATACGCATCACATCACGCTATGGTCTTCATCCTCCGAGCCAAATCCCTACTCATCGGCGTAACGCTCGCTCTCTTGTCCCTCCCCCTCACGTCGGGCGGCTGGGTTCGACCTCTCGTCCCTCGAGCGGATCCCTCAGGTGCTTCGAGCTTCAGTTGCAACTACCAAGGATACCTGTGAGTGCGCTTTGCGGTCGTCGGAAGCTCCCAGCTTCTTTGTGAAGGGGACTGAGGGTTCGCAAAGTCGACGACGCCGTCGAAGTAAACAAGACTCGCTCGAGCTGACCTCCTTTCCCCATTCCGCGTCCTCCTCGCCTGCCCTCTTGCTCAGCCCCGGATACCCCGCCGGCTTCACGTATCTAGGAGACACCGGTACGGATATCTCATGCTACATCAACGCTTCTCCACCTCAGTGAGCTCTTTTCTTTCTTCTCGCTCCCACTCCTCCTTTCCGCGACGCGCTTTTTTCCGCCTCGCCCCGCCTCTCCTCCACTGACACGAATCATCACAATGTCTCGTCCTCACCAGCGTCTGTCTCTACGGCATCATCAGCAACGAGCTCAACGTCGCCCTCTCCGCCGTTCAGTGCAATCCCGCCGTCAAAAGCACGAATCAAGTGATGTGTAGCGGGTCGCCGAACTACGTTTGTCAGAACCCAGCAACTGGAGCAGGACCGATAGGAGCGACAGTTACGTGCTCGAATCCGTTCAGGAAGAGGAGGAGGAATGGGGTGTCGAAGAATTCTGGTGAGTGAGAGCTTTCGCGCGCGTTGTTTTCGGTTCGCTTTGGTTGACATTCATGCTTCCCTTTCGTCTCGCTTGGCTGGTGTTCCAGAGTGGATGAAGAAGAGGCAAGCAGTGATAAAGAGAGCTCCTAATCTGCTCGCACGCAGGAAAAAGCTGAAGGGTGTTTGAGGAGGAGGGGGAAGACGGGTTGTTTGTGGAGTCGACCTTGTCGAGGAGGAACTTCCTGTCGTTTTCGGAGTTTCGAGGAGGGAAGGGGTTGTATCACGGTTACCTTGGTCCTCTCTCTAGTATGTACGTTCTTCTCTTTGAGTTCTTCGATCCGTGGGTGGCTTTGGAAGGAGGAAACGAAGCTCGAACTTCGACGCGTCGCTGCTTCCCCTCGTGCTCATGATTCGTCTCCTCTCGCTCAGAGGATTCTCTTGATACAGCTACACCTCCATGCAAAAGTTCCGTCTCGTCTGCCTACAGCCGAGCATATTCTCTCTTGAAGAAAGTCGAAAAGAAAGGGATGCGACGCGTCAAGGCAACAACAACGTCCTAACCTTTCCTCTTCGACGCCGACCTCTGGGACTTCTACCCCTCTCGCGAGTCGATAAGACTACGCCTATGTCGTCCCTCCCTAAGTTTCTTTATCCCAGGAAGGACGAGGAGGTCATCTCGACATCTCGCAGTCGACCGAGCGAGAAGGAGAGCCGAGCTCAACATCGCCTCCTCCTTCTTTCCTCCTCTCTCCTCTCTTCCACCTCCCTTCCTCCTTCAAATCCCTGTCATCCGCCCGTCTCCACTACCAGACCTGACTTCTGCCTCTCTCGGAGAGAAATTATTCCAGCCCTGCTTGAGCTCGTTCGTTTGCGTTTCTTCGTCGTTTTTGGGGGTCCTTTTCTCTCGTTCTTTTTGTCGCTCGCTCGGTTTCTTTCTGTAGATCATATGTTTCCCCTCCTGCATTAATCATCGCTCTCTGATATCGCATCTCTTGGCTTTCGCTTGTCGTTCGGTTCATGAGGGTGGGCACGAGGAGACGGTCGGACGAAACGAAACGAAAGCTGCGACGCGTCGACTCGCGCTCGACTGCTCTTTCTCTCTCGCTCACTTCCCTCAGGTCGACCAGCCACTCAGATCAGAACCAATAGATATATAAATAGATCGACTAAGAGAGACCAATAGATAAAATCGCGAGGCGGCAAATCTGATGGAAGCAAACGAAGTGAGGAACGAAAGACGGCTGGATGGTTGTACACGACGAACAGCTGAGAGACAGCTAGAACCCAAGAGATGAACGTTACGAGATGGCGAAGAATAGATAGTGGATGCCAGATTCCAGATGGTAGAAGTACAAAAGTGACGAGAAAGAGCAGAGGAGAGCGGCCGAAGGAAGAGAGTCGTCGTCGTCGCTGCGAGCCGGAAAGAAGAGGGGAGTCAGAACGAGACGAGTGGTCGAGGTGACGAAGCAGAGCACTCACAAAGAGAGAGAGAGAGAGAGAGGGAGAGAGACGCAAGGATCATTGAAGGAGGAGCTTGCCTCCCATGGACTGAAAAACAAGCGACGCGACGCGAGGAGTCAGTCTCGAGCAACGCACGAGCGAAACGAAACGAAGCAAAGCTCACCATCGCGTCTCGGTCGTGAGCCATCGCTCTTCGATACTCGAGGAGGAGTCGGAACATGCTGGAGAAGAGGTCGGAGAAGCGAGGGAGTCAGTCAAAAGAGAAGGGGAGAAGTTGGGACGAGCCAGACGAGACCGAGCGAGATGCAGGACGACGACGCTCTGCCTTTTGATCTCGTCGACGGACGAAAGAAAGAAAGGCGATAGGCCTCCCGGTCGTCGGAGAAGTTCAACTCACTATGCTTGCATATCAACCCAGCGCCAATTCTTCGCGACGAAGTCCAGTCCTGCCTCAGAGATGACCTTCCCGAGCGCCTCGTTCCCTTCCGAGACTCCTGGGGCGCCGATGAAGAAGGTGGAGGTGTCTGAGAAGGAAAGAAGGAGAAGAGGCAGAGGAAAGGTCAGCTTGAGGTCGAGTCGACGTCGAGACGAGACGAGACGAGACGAGACGTGGAGAAAAGAAGGTTGACTGACGGTAGAGATCCGTGAGGTCGAGGTTGACAGGGACGTAATGAAGCCAAGGCGTAAGCCATTCGGTGTTCCACTCGGGGTAGATGGTAATCTGGAGAAGAGCGAGCGAAGGTGATGGGAAGTCAGTTTCGAGAGAGACGGACGCGTCGAAAGGGACGAGGAGGGCGAAAATGACCTTGAAGACGACCTGTCCGAGAGCGACGAGTCGACGGAATCGAGAGGACCCTGGGAGGATATAGAGCTAGGTCAGTCGAGTATTCAAGGCAGAAAGGGGGACGCAGTAAGCTCACATCCGTTTCCATCGCTGAAGAAAGAAAGGTCGAGAGTCAGCTCTCCGCTTCGTCCACCGACTTCTCTCGCGCTCGAAAACTCACATATCCAAAGCGTATCGATACAACAGCGTCTCCTGAGGTGTAACGTATCCACCCAGCTTGATCTCATCCCTCATCTCGTCGCCTGAAACACCACCGAACCGACAACAGCAAGTCAGTCTCGTCGTCTCCCCTCCCTCGCACCGTCTCGCTCGAACACTCACAAGTCCCATCGCTCTCCTGACACTGCGACACCGCCGTAATCCCCACATCGAAAAGATGCTCGTTCAGCTCCCTCGCATGAAGTCTCCTCATCGACACCTCCCTCGTAGCCTCGTCCCAGCCAGTCTCGACGAGCACGTCCGTGTGCGAATCTCCATGAGCGTTGGCGAGAGCGTTCAGTCGAACTCGATGACTGTTTCGCCAGTTAAAGTCGTTCTTCTTCTCGTAGTGCCCTCCCGTGGTGCTTCCTCGCCAGAAGACCTAAGCGAACGGGAACGAGGGAGGAGGGTCGTGGGGTTGGGGGGGAGGGGGTTGGGGAGGGAAAGAAAGTCAGCGAGAGAATCCTCAAAAAGGAAAACGAAACGCGAGCTCGAGCTCTCGGACTGACCTTGTTGTTGGTCTTCTCCTCCCAGGAGGTGACTCCGCTCGTCTTGTTCTGGAAGGCGACCATGGGAGCCATGAGGATCTGAGGCGACTGAGCGATCTTGGAGAGAACGAACTGAGGGTGAAGTTTGGGCGTTCGGACTTGGTTTCGAGCGTAGGAGGCGTGGTAAGGGACGATGGAAGGGTTGTCTGCGAGGCGGGAGTGGGGTGGGGGGAAGGGGGGGAAGGCGACGTGTCTAGATCAGCGAAGAGAAAGGAGAGGAAAGGTGAGAGTGGGGAGTGAAAGAGGAGGGAGACGAACGACAGAAATCGAAGGACTTGGTGGGGTTCTTGATGAAGGAAAGGGGAGAGACGATGGCTGTGGGAGACGAACGAAACGAGCGAACGAGAAGACGAGCTCTGATCAGCTCGCGGATTCTTTCACGAGCGAGCGAGGGAGGCGAAGAAGTCGGGAACTCATCACTCACGTTTCTCGCTGAAGTCATCTCGTTCCGAGAAGATAGCAGCCTCCTTGAAAGGTTTCCTATCCGAGAGCGATAGCCCTGCTTCAGGGGCTCAGGAACATTTGAGCTGAAACCAGGTCCGTTCCCTTCCCTCCCTCGCTCCTCCTCATTTGTGTGCTGACCTCGTCCGCCCTGGCCCCTTTTCCCTTCCTTCTTTCACCTCGCTTCTGGCAGTCAACCCCCATCTCGACATGCTTGACTTCAACGGTGCTCTCTCGCTTTTTCTTCTAGCCTGTCTGCTTCTTCAAGGTTCGTTCAGACAAGTGGCAGCGGCCACTCCCTCTTTAGCTTCCCTCCCTCCCTCCCCTTTGGCCCTCTCCCATCAATGCTCACCTTCCTCCCCTTCCCTCCTCGACGCTTTGCTGCTACAGCTTTTCCTGTTCGCTACAAGTCAATCGTTTTCGGAGAATTCTACCCTGAGCGTTCGTTCTGATCTGTCTGATGATGATTCCCCGCTCTTCTCCCCTCTTCTCAAAAGCTCACCAATTCTCCTTCCTTCCTTCCTTCCCTCCAGCTCTCTCCCTCTCTCCTCTCTCCCCTTGACTCGCTCCTCCTCTTTCTCTACATGCTCCTCCCACTGTCCTCAATAGCAGCATCATCATCCTCCCCGCCGTCCTACCTCTCCTCCTGGACCTCCTAAACGTCACCCACTTCTCACTCCTCCTTCTCTCCCTTGCAACCACCCACGTCTGCTCTCCTTCGACGTTTGAACCCTCCCTCGAGGACAAGTTCAAGACCAACCTCTTCATCCTCGGCTGGATCACCGCTATCGGAGTAGTCATCATAAGGGTGGAAGGGTTCGTTTCGCCTTCGGACGAGGTCGTCGAGGAGGAGGAGGAGAAGACAGGGGCCAAGGTCAAAGAGCAGGACTGGTAGCTTTGGCTCGAGGGGATCTTGGGAGCTGCTGGTCTCGTCGGCTGGGGAGGTGAGTTATCTACCTCTTTCCTTGAAGGTGGATAGGTGGTGAGGACGAGGGAGGCGGAAGACGAACCCATGGAGGACGGAAAAGATAAAAAAAAATGAAAGGGACGACGCGTGCGAGTCGGAAGCAGAGTTGACCGATTTTGCATCCTGTTTCATTCACAGTCACCATCTTCTTCGCTATCAACAACGACGGCGGATCAGGCCCATCACCTCAACCTACCTCCTGGGTCCTCTCCTCGGTCCTGGCGACGCTCCTCGTCGTCAACCTCGGATCATTCCTTTGCAACCTCGCCAACCGAAGGTGCTCCCCATCGCTCGCCTCGGACGACATCGGAGGAGAGAAGGCTACCTCGGTTCTCATCGTCCCGGACGCTGCTGAGGAGGAAGAGGAAGAAGAGGACGAGACCCTTCCGGACATGGTCGGACGTTCCTTCTTCCTCGCGATGCGCGTCGCGTGCTGTTTCTTGGCTGGCTACGCGATAGGGCTCGAATTTGGTGAGTCCCTCTCGCGCCCCTGAACTGAAATCGAAGCGAGTAAGCTGATCCATTCTGTCTACTCCACAGAATCTGGCTTCTACTCCTTCCTCGTCCCTGCAACCCTCGAGCTCCTTTCGATCTTCCTTCCAACGTCAGTCCTTTTTCCTCCCCTCCCTCTCCTCTCAAACTCGCACTGACTTAGGTCATGATTTCACTGTGTCGAACAGTGAAACCAACAAACCCCTGCACATCGCAGCCGCTTCCCTCATCCTCCTCTCGGTCGCTTTCGCCACCGTCGACTTCGTCGTCGCTCAAAGTCGGCTCTTTGCTTCTCTCAACGACGCCGGTGAGTCCAGACTGCACTCTTTCGACTCTGGAAAAGCTTTTCTGACCGCTCTTTGTCTTTTTCTCGCAGCCTCCGACGCGCTCTTGGAAAGCGGAGATGCAGCTCAACTCTACTCGCTCTCCCGCTTCGTCCTCGTTTGGCTTGCGATCAGGTTGCTGTGGATCCATAGCTCGAAGGAGAGAAAGATGGCGAGAGGGAGAGGAATCGCTCTCGGGGATGTCGAGAATGCTGAGCTCGGGTGGAAGGATGAGAAGAAGGTGATGGCGAGGGAGGAGGTCGCGTCGACGACGACAGGAGGAAGCGGAGACTTGGTGATTCTGTAGACCGAAACGATACCTAGCATACTTCTCGCTGATACTCTCGCCTGTTCACTCTATACCCTTGTTTGGTATGTACCCTTCAACGCTGTTTTTCAACGTGATTTCCCGCCTCGCAAGAAAAGAAACAAGGCGTCTATCGAAATACACTGAAGCGTTCTTTCTCTTCGCTCGTCCGCTTGCTTCAGCCGGTTCTCACAATCAAAAAGAGTCCTAGCGATACATAAGTTGTACAAGAGTACAAAATGGGCGAGATGTTCATCCTTGTCGAACGAAACCCCAGTGGCAGTGACAAGATCCAAACGCGCGTCCTCCCGTCTCCGTCCCACCCTACAACTGAGCCTCGACCAACTGGAGAAACGAGATTGAAAGACAAGATCAGGACCGACCAAACATGAGATTGCTTGGAGATGGGACGAACCTCGAGGTATCTCCCCTTCCTCGCGAGCAGCTCTTCGTGCGAGCCCGCTTCGACGATCCTCCCTCCATCGAGGACAAAAATCCTGTCCGCCCCTCGGATCGTGGAGAGACGATGAGCGACGGTTATTGTAGTTCTTCCAACCGATGCTCGATCGAGAGCCTGCTGGACAAGAGCCTCGCTCTCATTGTCCAGTGCGCTGCGCGAGAAAAGAGGGACGACGAGGTCAGCTTGACTCAAAGGCGACGCGACGAGTCGAGGGGAGCGTACGAGGTAGCTTCGTCGAGCTGCAGAATTCGAAGATAAAAAGTCAGCTTCGGTGTGATGAGCAGGGAGCAGGGAAAAGGAAGAGGAGACGGAGCGAACCAGCAAGATCTTCGCATTTCGAAGCAACGCTCGAGCGATACAGAGGCGCTGAAAGCGAGGGAGGCAGGGAGAGAGGTCAGTATATCTTACGTGAGATCGAGGTGGGGGGAGCGTGAGATTACCTGTCGCTGACCACCTGACATCGAGCCTCCCTTCAGCCCAATCTGCGAGTCGAAGGAAGAGGGAAGAGAGAGGACGAAGTCGAGGATTCGAGCTTGATCGCAGGCTTCTCGAAGCTCTTCTTCGGTGACCTCTCGGTTGAGTCCCAGCGTGAGGTTGAAGCGTACCTGGGAGGGAGGAGAAGAGAAGAAGGTCAGCATTGAAGCGAGGAGGTTGAGAAGAAAAAAACGACGCGACGCACAGAACCCTCGTAGAGGACCGCGTCCTGAGAAACGAGAGCGATTCGACCGTGGTGATCCGAGATATCGGCTGCCCGAATATCCTCTCCGTCGACGGTGATGGTTCCTCTCGAACTCTCGTAGAATCTCGCGAGAAGACCGAGTATCGAGCTCTTCCCTCCTCCCGACGGGCCTGCAAAACCACAGCAATTCGACGCGTCAGATGGGGTCTTCTCGTTCGAAGAGAGACTTTGAAGACTTACCACAGAAAGCAACTTTCTCTCCAGCACGAATGTGGAGGTCGAGAGAGTGGATGGCTGGTCGATCTGGTCTCGAAGGGTAGACGAGCTCGATTCCTGAGAAGATGATCTCCGCTCCGTCGTTGGCGTCCTTCTTTGTGAGGGTGAAGGGAGGCCCAGATCGAGGGACGAGCTTGGCGACGAGGGGTATGCGTTCAAGCCATCTCGAGAAGGCTCTGAAGGAGTGGACCTGGAAGAAACGAAGGAGAGAAGTCAGTTCAAAGACGCGTCGAGGCTCCAGTCGCGGGGTGGACTCACTGCTCGACTGACGTCTCCAATGAAGGAGAAGGCCTTTCCGATAGCCAGGGCTCCGATGATCGCCGACTCGAAGAGAGCGTAGAGGGCTGTGGTTAGCCGGGAAGGGAAAAGGTAAACGTTAGAATTGAGCTGACCCAGTCGAGGGACGGCCGAGGGACGGAACTCACCAGTGATTGAGATGGATCCTCGAGCATACTGCTCCCCTCCGTACCACAAGATGAGAACCACCACAGCTGCGGACGCTGCTTGTCCCAGTCCGAAGCAGATCGATCCGAGAGCGAGCGAGGTTCGGTGCGCTTCAACGTCCGGCTGCTGAAGTCGATCGAACCTCTCGATGATGAAATCCTCCCGACCAAAGGCAGCGACGGTCTGAGGAAAGCGAAAGGAGGCGGATCAGTAGGACTCCGAGGGATGCGAGAGAGGGTAGAGGACTCACTCGAATCGCATCAATGGACTCGGCCACATGGCTCGTCGCCAAAACGAGCGGTTTCTCGCACTCTCCCTCGTATCGACCGAAGTAGAGGACCTCGAGGAATCCAACGGGGATGAGGATCAAGAGAGGGCTGAATCCGACGAGTGCCAAGTCCCAGGCGAGGACGAGACCGACGAGGATCGATCCGCCGAGGCTGAAGGTAAGGAAGAGAGAGGGGCGTGGTTAGCACGAACTCTCGAGTTGAGAGCTTCGGAGCTAGAAAGGGACACCTACTTGACGAGAGCGACTAGTAGTCTACCAGAAACCAGACCAGCTGCACTCGAGACTTGAGCTGTGTGGTTTCCGACACTCGACGTGAGTCCTCCAGCTCCGTTCTGCTCATCGTCGAAGTAGCCGACCTCCTGAAAAAGTTCGAAATAGTTCAGGGTCAGGTTCGAAGTCGAGAAGAAGAGAAGAAGAGAAAATGCGAGACCAACCTGTCGCAAAATGGCCTCCGTTGCTGCCTTTCGCATGCGACGCGTCAAGCGTTGAGCACCCTTTTTGGTCAAAAGCAAGAAGTTCAGCTCAAGCTCAAGCGGGAGAGGAGTCAAGAGACAAACTCACACTCTCGAGCAGCCAGCTCTCGACGAAACAAAGGGCTAGGTTGGAGAGAGCGACGACGAGGAAGTAAAGGGCGAAGCGAGCGCTCTGGGATGCGACGAGATTCGGAACTCCTCCGGACAGAGCGTGAACCGTGAGCCCAGTCAACCATCCACAGATCGGGAAGGAGGCTCCACTGCGAGAGATCGAGCGAAGAGAAGCGAGTCAGCTGAGAGGCTGAAGAAGACAAGGGAAGGAAGAGACGGGTACGCACATCAGGAACGAGCAAGCGAGGCCGAGGACGAAGAACTTCCTCTGCTCTGCGATGTACGACAAGAACCTCTTGATCAAACCCCTCCTAGACGATCTACCCGCCTCAGCGTCGTCGAGCGATGCCTGAGCTTCCTCCGCTTGCTGGAGTCCGAGAGAGAATCCTTCCCGCGCTGTCGGTCGAGACGAAGATCGCGCGAGATCGTGGACGATGGGATGGGCGACGATTGATGGAGGTAAGTATCGGGGCTTTGGAGTGTAGCGGAGTTTGGAGGAGATGCCTTGAGGGAAGTAGTCGGTGTTGGAGGAGGAGGAGCGTCGAGTTTCGTCGTTGAGATTCGCTGAGTCGTCGTCCTCGGCGTGATGTCGTCGAAGCATCGTCCAGTAGGCGGCCTTGAGAGCGACCAGCTCGTCGTGAGATCCTTCTTCGAGCTTCTTCCCTCCTCCCATGACAACGATCTTGCTGTTGTCGCGAGAAATGAAGGGCGGGAACGAGTCAGGGAAGGGAAGAAAGCGGGAGAAGAGAAGAAAAGGACAAACTCGGCATCTCGAACGGTCGAGAGACGATGAGCGATGAGCACAACGGTCATTCCCGTCTCCTTCTGCTCGACAGCGATGGCCTTCTGGAGTCGCCCTTCCGTCTGCGAGTCGAGAGCACTGCTCCCTTCGTCCATTATTAGGAGCCTCGGTCGTCGAACCAGAGCTCGAGCGACAGCGACTGTACAAATGCGAAAGTCAGTCTTCGAACTTCGACGCGACGAGACGACGAGGCACGAACTAAACCCAAAACTCACTCCTCTGCTTCTGTCCTCCGCTCAACACTCCCGTCTTCCCTCCCGAGACAAAAGTATGGATCCCCTTCGGTAGCCGCCGAACGAACGTCCAAGCCTGAGCCTGCTGAAGTGCAACTTGGCACAGATTTTGGACGACGTCGAGGTTCGATCGATCCAGCTTGAGTCCGTTCGCCGTCCCAGTGAGTCCGACGGAGACGTTTTCGAGGATGGTTCCGGCGAGGAGTTGAGGATCTTGAGCGACGATGGCAATTTGGGAGCGGAGGAAAGAGATCTGGAGGGAGGAGATGGGGTGGGAGCCGATGAAGATGTTGTTGGCGAGGGAAGAAGGGTTGGGGAGTTCGTACTGGCGAAGGAGAAGAGCGGCGATGGTAGACTTTCCAGAACCGGAGGCTGAAGAGTAAAGGGTGTATTTTGTGAATCAGTCAAAAGCCGAGAAGAGAAGCGCTGAGGAGTGACTCACCTCCAACGAGAGCAACGACCTGGACGGAAACAAGACGCGTCAAGTCAGTTCCGATTGATTCGACCTCTCCAGACTAGATTCGAAACTCACCTTCCCCTTGGAGATCGTGAGGGAGACGTCATCGAGACTCTTCTGGTTCAGCCTCGAAGGGAAGGCGAACGAGACCTTTCGGAGCTCGATGTCGAGACCTCCTCCGTCGTCGACCTGCTTCTCCGACGACGAGAAAGTGGTGAGACCGGCATGGTTCCGATGGTCGATCCTAGATGGTCGTACGATCTCTTTTCGGATCCGTTCTTGAGCGAGGAGGCAGTCGTGGAAGCTCGTGATGTGAGGTCTGGCAAGAAAGAGGGAAGCGAAGTGAGGACGAACAATCAGCAGCAAAGACGAGTCTGCCGAGATTCGAAGTGCACTGTGCGAACAGAGGTTCAGACAGCTTCAAAAAATCACAGGATGTTGACAATCGCTGAAGGAGAGCAGGATCAGAGGTCAGCATTGATAGAGAATCGAACCAAGTCGAGCGAGAAGAGCGATGCAGGGTGACGACTCACAGAACATGGCGTTGAAGAGCGAGAAGAATGAGGTGATCAAACGACCCACATCGAGACCGTGGTATGCGACTTGCCCTCCTCCGTACCAGAATGCGAGAGCGTAAGCGATGAAGATGCCTGGAGGAAGAAAGGGGGAAGGAGTTGATCGGGGACGGGGTGGTGGTATGAGGGAAAGAGAGGGTCAGCGTTGCGTCGATGAAGGGAAAGGAGAGCAGGATAACCGGATGAACCATGATAGGAAGCGGCATATGTGAGCCCTCTGGAGATAGCGATGAATCGGCCGTCGACTTGGATCTGAGGAAGAGGATGGAAATCGTCAGAGCCGAGCCGAGTCGAAAGAAACGAGGTCGAGACGAGCGCTCACCTTCTGCAGATGCTGATCGTAAACGTTCACGAGCGGTTCTAGAGCCTGGAAGACCTTGACGATCCTGATCGAAGAGATGACTTGTTCGAGGAAGGAAGCGGCCTCTCCTTCGGTCTTCGACATGCGACTGGCGGCCTTGGAGGAGAACGAAGCTGAGCCGACAAAGCTGAAACGAGATGAAAGACGATCAGCCCAGTCTCGCGAGAATTTGAGGGGACAGAGGTACTCACACGATGACCGAGAATGGGAGGATGCAGAAGAGGACTCCAGCTACTCGAGGAGCCGCGTTGAACGATACGGTAACTGGGAGGGACGGAGAACGACCGCTCGCGTCAACGCCCGTCAAGGAAGATCCGAGAGAAACATGGGAGGACAAAATGGTTACTGACCTCCACAAAGTATTCCTGAGAGCGACCATAGGATGAATCTGTGGTTTGAAGGAAAAGAGAGTCAGCAGCGTTCAAGGGAAGCGACGCGCGAAAAGGAAAGAGCAAAAGAAAGACTCACCCCAACCTCTCACCCGTACCTGACTGCACGAGACCAATATCTCGTTGAAGCCTCGAAGCGACCTCTCCAGGTCCGATCGTCTCGAAGTAAGTCTGATCCTGAGCGAGGACGGAGGCGAGATACGCGCGTCTCATCCGAGCGACGATGCGAGAGGAAGCGAGCGACACTGCGAGAAACCAGACAAAGCAAACGTCAGCGACTGATCGAATAGTAGCGCGAAAGCATGAGAAGTAACTGGCTGCAGAAGAAGAACCCTCCCGAGAAGATCCAAAACGCAAAAGTAACTCCGATCATGATGTAGGTCGAGGAGAGGGAGACGGCGCGGATCATATCTGGAGTGGGAGGAGAGCCGTCGGGAAGAGGAGAGACGATTCCTGTTGTCCATCTTCCGTAGATAAGATCGATGGCGGACATGGGGAGAGCGGCTGGAGAGGGATGAGAAGGGAAGAGAGACGGACGAAGGACGAAGGAGAAAGGAGGAGTGACGAAGGTCAGCTCGTTTCTCTCCATCCAGCTTTCAGACCGAGGATCGACGTACATAGAAGAGCGCATACGACCCCGACGCAGTATAGCACGAGGTCTCCCGGACTAGCGTAGGAGAGGAAACTGAGGGGAAGAAGGGCGAAGTCAGCCTCGTTCGATGAGCTCGAAGCGGAACGTCGAAGAGAAATCTTCTTTCGTTGGCGCGAATCCTCGTGATCGAGACAGCTCAGGCTCGCAGATTGAAGTCAAGCACTCACTATAAAAACCCAGGGTAGGCTTTGAAGTTCTGGATCTGAGGAACGTCCTGCTTTCCGATGACGGCGTCGATTGGTCGAGGAGGAGAAAGGAAGTCGGAGGACGACGAGCTACTCCTCCTTCCCCCCTTCGACTCCTTAGTTGGCGAGATAGCGAGGGTTGGGTCTTCAGAGGCTGGCATGGTGGGAGAGAAGGTGGTGGACAGTGGTGTAGAGTCTGACAGTGAGGAACAGCGACAAAATCGAAACGCATCTTAACGCGCTCCCCTTGGCTGTTCGTTGGATTCCGAGCCCTCCGTTTGATCTTGATGAGAGCTTGACGAGGATCGATTTGATCTTGTCATAGGTAGGTGAGGAGCGGAGAGGGGCGAAGCAGGCACAGGGATGGTTGGCCGAGAAGAGAAAGGCGAAGGGAAGAGTGGGCTTGAAGGGGATGGAACGACTTGACAACTTGAGCTCGGCTTGAGAGGAGGATCCCGAGGGTTCCAAAGGGCTGCAGAGAGCGTGGAGCTCAGTGTTGACTCCTGACTAGCTAGGTCAGCGAAGTCCTGTCGTTGAGGCTGAGGGGTTGGTAAGGGGTGAAACGGAGAAGGAAGGGAGGAGGCGAGCTCGCAGAAGAGTTCGACAGATCAACAACCGGTCTGTTTGGTTCCGTCCAGTCGGAAAAATATGCATCGGAAGGCATTCAAGTCTCTTGAGATAGCCTTCAAAAGGCCTGATATCGCGTCCAGCAGCTCTCGGAGTCAAATTTGCGGGTGTGGAAGAGCCCGAAAAGTCGGTCCTTCTTTCTCGCCTCAAACCATCATCACCCCTCCCTCCCTTCCCTTCCCCCTCTCCGCCAGTTTCGCATCTCGTCTGCCCATCTTCGACTATGTCAGAGCTTCCTAAGAGCTGGAAGGAACCCTTCGAGCAGGGTATCTCGTTCTACAAGGCCAAATCGTATGAGGAAGCTTTGACCGCCTTCGCCCTCGTGAGCTCTCTCCCTTCCTCCCCCTCCTTCCTTGCCTTCACGGCCTCCCTTCCCATCTTTCCTGCACGCTGCGAAGCCCGGAGCTGACTCTTGTACATCCTCTTTCTTGTGCAGGCTCTCAAAGTTGGAGGAAAACGCGTTGCTGTGCTCGATTCTAGAGCTGCCGTCCTCGAGAAGCTCGGTCGGCTCAAGGAGGCTCTTCAGGACGCGAGAGGCGTTATCGAGCTCACTCCTACGTCTGCTAAGGTGAGCCATGTCTTCCCACTGCACCAGGCGCGGGTAGGCATGTGCCGATATGAGTTGGAAGGTTTTCATCGACCTGGGACGGGCAGGAGAAGGTCATGAAGGGGGCCGAGCAAACCTCTCATGCGATCCTCGTTCCTTCTTGACCCTCGAGCTCCTGCTGACTCCTTCCTGCTCTCTCTCTTTCCAGGGCTACCTCCGCTCTTCTCATCTCTTCGAACTCCTCAACCGCATCCCTCAAGCTCATCAGATGCTTCTCCTCGCCATCCCTCTCTCCCCTTCCTCCAACGCCGCCTCCCTCCAAGTTCGCCGCTTAGCCCTCGACGCGAAACTCGTCCTTCACCAGAAATCCAAAACCAACCACATCCAAACTCTTCCAGCAGAGATCCTCACCTCCATCGGTCATCTGCTCGTCGGATCGGACTCGGACGTCGCTCTCAAGCTCGCAGGAGTTTCCCTTCGCTGGAGATCCATCTTCCTCGACGACGCGAAGGTCTGGTCGAGACTGAAGCTCGGGAAGAAGAGATCTCTTCCCAAAGCGAAGGCTTTCTGGGAGAGATCGAAGGGTATGCTGGAGGGACTGGAGATGGACGGAGTTCCATGGGAGTTGGTTCGGAAGGTGACGGAGATGGTGAACGAATCGTTCGGGAGGTTGAAGATCTTCAGGTGGAGAGTCGAGGTCCGCTGCGACGTCGGAATAGAGCTTCGAAGGTGGAGGGGTCGATTTAGCAACCTTCGTCAGCTTCGCTTGGAGCTCTGGCCCGCAGGATTCGACGGACGCGTCGCGAACATCGATCTCGACATGGTCTGGAACCTCCTCGCTGGCCCTTGCCTCCTCGAAACCCTAGACCTCCGCAACCTCAACACCCCAACCCTCATCCCACCTCCTCACCTCGGATCCATCTCCTCCATCAAATACCTCAACCTCTCCTCCTTCACGCTCCTCAACCTCCCCTCCTCCTCCCTCGAGAACGACCTCTCTCACTTCCTCGACCTCGTCCCCAACCTCGAAACCGTCTCCCTCCCCAACTCCCAAGGTCGGTACATCAAAACTCCCAACCACCGAACCTCAGACGTCCAAATGCTCTCCCTCAAACGCCTCTCCGTCAACGGCTCAGCCTTCTTCCCTCTCGGACCCATCGCCATGCCCTCCCTCAAACGAGCAGACTTCACCCTCCTCACCTGGCCAGCGTTCAGCGTCCTTATCCCCCTCGACCCAACCACCGGGGACCCCTCGGACGTCAACGTTCGACATCTCACCCATCTCAATCTTACAAGAGGGCCCATCATCGAAGCCCTCCTCGCCGATTACCTCAACCTCGTTCCAACCCTCACTCACCTCGTTCTCGCGAGCTGCAACATCACCAACGCGACGTTCGAGAGTCTCGTTCTCTCGTTGGACGGAGAGGGGTGTATTCCAATGTTGGAGCATCTGGATATGTCGTACTCGGCGGAGGTGACGGGTGGGCCGGTGTGTAGGATGGTCAAGTCGAGGATGGGGAGAGGGAGGGAAGGGAGAGGGTTGAGGAGTTTGGTGCTCGATGGGTGTCCGTCGATTGAGGTGAAGGCGGTGGAATGGTTGATGGAGAAGGTGGAGAGGTTCAGTTGTAAGATCGTTTTGGAGAAGAAGAAGCGGTGATGTGGAAGAGAGGTGAGTTTGAATGGGGAGGAGGGATTCGAACGAGACGCGACCGACGAGCGACGAGCTGACTTCTCTCTCTTCGGTTCGTCCATCAGAGAAGTGAGAGGGTGATCAAGATCGTGAATTACATAGCTACTAATTTAATCGTGCTCGTGTCTACAAGAGAAGTCCCATAACGATCGAAAGGAGCGTCCACTCCCATGTTCGGAAGAGAGTTGACCATCCTTCTTCTCGAACAATCGTCTTCGCCGCGTCCTGAACGAAAGAGGAAGAAGTAAGACGTCAGCGATTGGCTTCACCAGTGGCAAAAAGAGGTAGACAGAACGAACGAGCAATCCCTTGTAAGGAGGCAAGCCAGTCCTAAAACGAACGAGCGAAGTCGAGTTCGAACTCGACGCGTCGAGCTTCTCAACCTCCGCCTCGTCGTCGTCGTCGTGGTCCTCCTCCTCCAGGATGTCCTCTTGAGTCGACATCCGAATGATCAAGTTGTCCAGAGGTTTCCTTGAAGACACAGCGACGGCGGTTGATCAGCGAAACTCGAACGAGCAAAGCAAAGCGAACAAGTCGAAACGAAGGAAAACAACTCACCCGACGCACAAATCCAACCCCAACCTGATCACACTGACCAGCACCCCCCTTCCGACGATCTCCCAGCCCATCTTAAGATAGCTGAACGGGTACAACGCTGCTCCCTTCTCGGGAAGAAGGACCTCCTGGATGGCGTTCTGGACGAAAGGGAGGGCGGTGAAGAAGAAGACGGCGAGGAGGAGGCCTGGGATTCGGTAGAGGGAGAGGAGACGCTGGGTGGTGGTTCGAGGAGATGCAGAAGAGGAGTTACGTTTGGTCTGAGAGGGTCTGTAAGGGGCGAGTAGTCGTCTGGGAAAGATAAAAGAGAAGGAGAGCGGCAGGCAGGTCAGTTCGACGCGTTCGCGGTAGTTTCTGACGAAAGGAGGATCGGAGATGCTGCTCACCTTCTCCACGAGACTTGAAGAGGGAGAGTGATGAGCGCTGTTACGAGGATTTGAAGGAGTGTTCTGTGGTGGCCAAAGGGAAAGCTTTGGGTCAGTTTCGAACACGAACGAACCAAGCACACACGCGAGCAAAAAACAACTGAGGCTGACCTTCGAGCGAGGCCAACTCCTTTCGGCAGAATACGCTCCTGTGACCGAGAGAGGTGAGCTCAAGTCAACACCTTCTACACCCCTCGCAAAAACAGACACGAAGCACAAAGTCCAGCGATCAACTCACTCCGTCCGCGTCCAGAGGAATCGCCAGCTCGAACCCCACTCCCACAGCGTAGATAGCAGCGAACCAGGTCATGTAGAGCTTGACACCTACAGCTCAACACAAGCAAAGAAGTCAGCGCGACTCAGAAAGGAACGAGAGCAACAAGACCGAACGCGTCGTCGCGTCGAGCATCACAACTCACCTCGCCACAACCCTCCTTGCCACCCCTCCTCCTTCAAAACGCGCTTCATCGTTCCTAACAGACCCAGAGTCGATCCCTTCTCCTTCTGCTCCCCTCCTTGATCCTTGAGTCGATGATCAGCTTGCATACGAAGGAACGCTCCCTCGAAGGGCTGAAATCGACGAAAGGGGTATGGTGAGCTTTTGTTGAGGGCGCTTGCGAAGATCGAAATGTGAAAGCGAGAGTGCTTAGGACGTACCAGTCCAAACAGCCCCGCACACCCAACGGAGCACAATCCGACCGTAAACATGCCGACGCGACGAACGAGGGGACGTTGCTCAGGTTGAAGCCACCAGGGGAGGACGGGCGGAGAGGTTGAAGAAGATGGGTCCATTTAAGGAGGAGGGCGTTGTGGTGGTGGTTGGAAGGGAACGAGCGAACAGTGATTTTGGCACCTTTGGGTTGTTGAGCAAGGTCGGGAGCCATGCGAGAACGCGCTTGGGACTCGGAGACAGGTCGCGACGCGTCGACCTCGCCTTGCCGACCTGCCGGGGTCAGCGAGGGATGGGATAAAAAAGAAAGACGATGAGGAAGAAGAAACAAGGTCGTTGAATCGTGCTGAATAAACATATGTTGGTAGAAGAAGCGTCGTAAGAAGAGAGAAAGAAAGAGAACCGAAACCGAAAACCGAAGCAAACCCAACCAAACTCCTCGTCTCCTCTCCTCACATCCTCCCAACCTCAGCCCAGTCCCCAACGCTCAGCTACAACTCCACCTTCTCCTTCCCTAGCTCGTTCAAATCGGTCTCTGCTTCGATGAGGTTGACGGTGACGACGACTCCTTGCTTGACGATGTGACGGATCTCTGCTCGTGTTTTGCCCGACGCGAGGAGGTTGTCTTGGAACTGGTGGGAGATGCGTTTCATTCGTTGGATCTGGGAGATGATGTGTGGGTGGGTGAGGAGGGGAAGAAGCGGGGGATGGTGTGGGTTGGGAGCGGGAGGGAGGGAGCGAGAGGGAGCGAGAGGGAAGGTCAGTTTGGGAGGGAGCCGAGATGAGAGGGGGAGACAGAGAGCGAGAGGATTAGATAGATTGGACATCAAGCAGGTAGAGAGACAGAGCAGTCGCTGCTTCGACAGAGCGAGATCAAGCAGCATCCGCCAAGACGGGATGGGCGAGGAGCGAGAGGGCTGAACGAGAGCGAGGAGGAGGTCCGGCGACGTGCGATCTCCCTTCCTTTTCCAGCCCATCCCCTCCTCTCAGCTCTTCAACCTGCTCGACTCTCTACCCAGCGCATACCCAAGCACCTCCTCCTCCCATCTTCATCCCCGAAACCCATCCCGGCTCAAGCCAACCCATCGAGAACGAAGCGAGGAAGCGGAGGAAGGCGGAGGGAAGGTTGCGTTTGAACTGACCTCCTTCCTCTTTGTGAAGCACTCCCTGTAATCCTCGTACTCGAACCTGCACGCAGCTTCACTCTCCGCGTTGGCGTAGCACTGTAAAGGAGCCCAATGCGAAACGAAGAGCAGAAGAAGAAGAAACCAAGGCAATGGATGAGCTCAAGGCGGGGCGAGGGTGGAGAGAGATGGGGAAGGAGGAGAGCTCTCGTTCGTTCGTACTCACCCTCGAGAACCTCTGCCAGAACTTGTAGCAGACGTGGATGTCTGAGAGTAGTATATACGAGGTCGAGGAAGTGGGTCAGCTTGTGTGAGAGCGAGGATGGGGGGAAGGAAAGAGAAAAGAGAACTGACTTCCATCGGTTCTTTGTCGTTGACCTCCTGGGATTCCGAAGATAGCTGACTGGCCCAGCCCTACGGGAGACTGCATCGTTCCGACATAAGGAGTAGAGAACTTGGAGGGATCGTGGTGAAGACCAGGTCCGTAGTCTCGAGGGCTGTTCATCGCGAGAGAGGAGGAGAGGGGGAGGAGGTTGGTGGTTTGGCGGAGGAGCGCGGAGAGAGAGGAGAGAGGGAGGGTTTGCGTTCGGGTTCGAGGGTGAAAATATTCCTCAGGATGCAGAAAGTCGATGATCAAGCTCAAATCTGCACTCGAAACGATACTGAGATGAGATCTGTGTATATGTTTTTATTTCTGCTCCTCTTGACCGCGCCTGGTTTGTGCGACTCGCCTCGTTCGTTCGTCCCTTCCTTCCTTTCTTCCTTCACCACCATCGACAGCCCCCTCCCTCCCCCTCAAGACTCCTTCCTTCTCCCTTCTCGGCCTCTCTCTTCAAGATGGCTTTCTTCCTGAACCCTTGGGCGTCCGAGTTCCGTCAGGACTTGATCGCCAACGACTCTGAATCGATCGATTCCTTAGGAGACACCGTTCAACGAGTAGGACTAGACTTCATCCAGGCCTACATGGATCAGATCTTCAACTCTCACGACGATCATAGACCGTACGTTTACGTCTCCTTCTTCGTCTATACGGGAGAGTTATGGGAGGTCTGAGAGAGGAGGGAGAAGGGGAAGGAGTTGAAGGGAACGAAGGTCAAAGGAAACAACAACAGGGCGCTCACCTTCTTTCCCTTCCCCTTTCCTCGGCCGTAGAGTCATCGGAGATCTCATCAAAACACCTTCGAAGAAGAAGGGGACTACCAGCAAACGGACTCGAGCCAACGCTCAAGCTGATAAGGAAAAGGGAGACAAGATCAAGTCAGCCAACATCGTGCGTTCCTTCCTCCTTCCCTTCCTCTCTCGTTTCCCTTGACTCCATCCGCTCGCTTCGACCCTCCTCTCCCTCTCCCAACTCCTCTATCATAGAGCTGACACTCCCCTCTCTATCCCTCGCTCGTTCACGCTCTCGCTTCGATACCTACAGGACAAAGAAAACGCTACTTCGCCCGCCGCCGCTGCCACCAAAGGAGCAGGTCGAGTCGTCAAGATCACCACCGCCGCTTCCTCCTCCTCCCTACCCTTCCAAACTTCCTCCAACAACCCTCCCCTCTCCCCTCTCCGAGCAGGCTCCTCTCGCACCAACAACAACACCCTCCTTCACCAACTCCAGCAGGTCCAGCCCGACTCGCCTCAGAAGGAAGCTCCCGTCAAGGAGAAGGGCAAGAAGAAGAAGGTCAAGGCCGTCGTCGTCGAGGAGGATGGCCAGGAGGGAGGAGGAGAGAACGAGGAGGTGGTGGTGCCTGTTGTGAAAAGGACCAAGGGAGGGAAGGTCGCGAAGAGTGGGACGGTTGGTGCGGCGGCGGGTGGGAAGAAGAAGAAAGGGAAGAAGGAGAAGGTCGTTGAACCTGAGCCTGAACCTGAACCGGAGGTCGAGGAGGAGGAAGAGGAGGTGCTCGTTGTAGCGGAGGAGACTATTGAGGAGGCTGTGGTGGTACCTTCCGTCGAGGAGGTCGAGGTGCAGGAGGAGGAGGACGAGGGAAAGGAGGAGGAAGCTGTTGTTTCGCGACCCGCCACTCCTCCCATCGTCGCCGCCGCCATCGTCGAGAAGGTCGCTCCCGCCGTCGTCGAGGTCGATTTCGCTGCTCTTCCAGCTCCCGCCGAGGTCCATGAAGAGGGCCCAGCCGTCGTCGCAGCTCAGGAGGAGGAGGAAGAGGAGGAGGAGATCGTCGCCGCCGTCGCTCCAGAGGATATCGCCATCCCTTCGTCCGAACTCAGCCCAGTCGAGGAGGAAGCACCCTCGCTCGTCGAGGAAGAAAATGCCATCGACTTCGAAACCGCCATCGCCGAACCCGTCGCTACTCCCTCGGTCGTTCCCTCGCGAACTCCTCCCACCTTCACCAACGCCGTCGTTCCTTCAGCTCCCATCGCTCCCGCTAAGGAGGACAGCATCGACTCCTCCAGCCCTCCTCCAGCCTCTACCCACTCTCCCAAGGTCCCTACTCCCGTCACCGCTCCCAAACAAGCCGCGACCGTCAGCAGCGGCAGCAAGACTCCCTACCTCCCTTCGTCGGCGAACGCGTCGACTTGGTCCGCTCGAGGAGGAGGATCCACCAGCATCGTCGGTCTCAGGAGTTCGTGGTTGAGCAAGGCTCTCGGTGGTGCTTCCGACGCGCCTGAGGGACTGAGGAAGAGCCAAGGAGCTGCGTTGGTCGCTGCCTCGAGGGAGAGGGAGAAGGAGAGGGAGGAAGCTGCCGTCGTGGCTCGAGCTTCCGCCGCCGCTTCAGCTTCAGCAGGACCCTCGTCAACCCACAAGAGGAAGTCAGGAGATCTCAACAACACCACCGTCGATGCCTCCTCCACCTCGTTCGAGCAGAACCAGAGTCAAACCTCCCAGTACGATGAGCTCAACAACCGACGAGCCACCAAACTCCCTCGAGTCGACGACCACACCACCTCCTCCCACCCTCTCTCCACCCTCCCCTCCGCTTCCACCATCCCAGGACGACTCCCCATCATGTTTTCTCCTCCAGGAGCAGCCAGTACCGCGGCCGACAATCACTCGGGAATCAGTCGACTGAAGAAGGAAATCGAGGATCTCGCCGCGAAGACAGCTCGATCGAGAGCTCTCTCTTCCATCGGAGGACCCGCCACCATCGCTCCTCCTCCCATCGCCGGACTCAGGATGTCGCTCGCTCAACGACCTACTACTCACTTCTCCGACCTCGGGGAAGCAACCACCTCGTCGTCCCAACCCATCGCCGTCGTCGCGTCGGTCCCAACTCCTCCCGTCGTCGCTCGTCAGCAAGCCGCTGCAGTCGTTCTTCCTCGCTCTCCCGAGGCCGCTGCCGAGGAGGAGATGGAGGAGGATGAGGAGGATTACGAAGATCTCATCCCAGAACCTCCCATGCCCGATCTCGCTACTCCGTTCCAATCTCCCGTCTTCGGCCTCCTCGCTCCCAGACCCGTCAACGTCCAGGCTCCCCAGGTCCCTCTCACTCCTCCTCCCGCTCCCAAGACTACCAAGCTCGCCCAGGAACCTACCGTCGTCGCTCAGCAACAAGCTTCGTCGTCGTTGCGATCTCAATCCGTCAAGGAGGCAGCTCCCAAGCAGCAGCAGCAGCCGAAGAAGGTCGTCGAGCCAGAAGTCTTCGCCTTGCCTTCCTCTCCCATCGAGGTCGTCGCTCCTCCTCCTACTCGACAGCAGCAGCAACAGATCATCACTCTCGCTCGTCAACAACAACACCAGCCCATCGCTCGACCTCAGCAACAGGCTGCCTCCTCGAGACAGCAAAGTCGATCCAACACTCCCGTCTTCGACGACCACCATTCGGCCGCTCTTCTTCATCAACACGAGCTCATCGGATCCACTACTCCTTCCAACACTCCTCCTCCCAAGTCGTTCAGCAACACCAACAAGTCGATGGTTCCCGTCCCTACGTCGTCGTCGAGGTTGAGAGGAGAGACGGACGAGAGGGAGTTGACGATTGAGGATCTCGTGATGACGGGTGGGAAGGGGAAGGGCAAGGCGGTCGATGAGGATGATATCGAGCAGGAGCAGGAGCAGGATGAGTTGGCTGATGACGAAGGGGAGCAGGAGGAGCAGGCGTCGAAGGTGAGTTTGTGTTTTCGACATTTCTCGACTCGACTCGACCTTCTTCCCCCTCTCGTTCGACCGAGAGAAACTTACGCTGACCATCCTCTCTCTTGTCGTGTCTCTTCGTCGGACTCGTGTGTCATCCAGCCCCGAACCACTCGCCTCGCCAACTCCCTCACCCACTCCACCACCTCGACCTCCGCTCTCGGTCAATCCTCCAACAACGCCTCTCGCCTCGGCGCTTCCACCTCCTCCCAGTCCGTTTACGCTCACGGATCGTCCTTCGCTGCCAAAGCCCTCGGGAAGAAGCCCAAGGCCGAACCGGTCAAGGCCCTTGCTCTCGCTGCTGAGGCTGCTAAGAAAGTTCGTTGTTTTCGTTTCGTTCTCGCGTCGCGCCACTCGCCTTGGTTCCGTTCGTTCGAGACGCGAAACTGACTCCCTCTTTCGCTTCGTTTCGTGTTTCGCAGGAACAAGCTCAGAAGGATCGGAAAGCAGCCATCTCCCGACTTGCCGAGGCGAGGAGGAACCACGCTTTGGTCAAGAAGAGGGAGGAGGAGAAGGCGAAGGCGGACGAGGAGAAGAGGGTTAGGAACGCCGAGTTGGCGGATAGGAAGGCTAGGACGGCTGAGTTGGAGAAGAAGAGGAAGGAGAGGGAGGAGAAGGAGAGGAAGGCTAAGGTGAGTGTTCGTGGGTCGAGAAGATGGGCGTGTTCGAGGAACGAAACGAACGAGACCCGAAACAGACGCGCTTCATTTCTCCTTGCTCGTTTTTTTCGCTTTTGTCGCAGGCCCAAGCTGAGGAGGACGCTTCCAAGAAGAGGAAACTCGCTACCTCTACCAACACCAACGAGAAGGTCGCTCCCGAACCCAAACGTTTCGCCACCTCCTCCACCAACGGTCCTCTCAAGGTCCTCTCCAAGATCGCCAAACCCATTCATTCCTCCTCCTCCTCCTCGGGACTCTCAAACCTCCCTCCCAAACCCGTCGTCCCCTCGTTCAGGCATCTCCCTCCCGTCGCTTCCAACTCAGCTTCCTCGTCCTCCAACCACCAACAGCAGCAGCAACAACAGCGACCTTCGACCTCAGCTTCGACGTCGACGATCCGAGTCGTTCCAGCCTCGATGGGTCCTCCGATCCGAACTTCCGACATGAACAGGCAGATCGGTCAGCCTCACCAGCAGCAGCATCGACCTTCGCAGGCTCAAGGAGGAGGAGCTCAGGCGATCCTGCAGGCTCAGAGGCAGGCTTTGCAGTCCCACATCGCTGCTCAGTCCGAGGAGGCTCCTGGACTTTCCGAGGCCATCGAGTTACCGGATATCAAGAGCGAGTGAGTAGCCACATTTCCACCTCTTCGTCTTCTCTTCTCGTTTTTCGTTCGCTCGAGCCCTCAAACTAACCCACCCTCTCTTTCCCTTCCCTTCGCGCGTTCAGGTACTCCGACTCGGACGACGAAGACCGCGACTCCTCCAAGCAAGCTCTCCCCTCCTGGGCTCAGTCCCCCGAGATTCGAAACGCCCTTCGAGAGCAGGAATCTCACAACCCCGACGACATCTTCGGTCCCATGAAGCCGCTGTCGATGGAGGAGGTCTTCCGAGCCAGGGCGGGCAAGTTCAGAGCTAGGAGTTCGAGTGCCAACTGGGGTGGGACCGATAGGTTGACCCCGCAAGAGGAGAGCGATTATGCGAGGAGGATGGGTTTCAAGTAAGGAGGCTGGGTGAGGAAAGGAGGGAGAGGGAGGTGGTGGTGATACCCTGAGTTTTGGTTCTCGTTCTTCGTTCGGACTCTTTCGTTTCTCTACACTCTTCTTGTTCGCTTTTCTTCCTTTGTTCTCTCTATCTTCCCCTCTCCCTCTGCATTTTAGTCCGTGCTGCTTCTTCTCTTCCCCTCATTCACACGCGTCCCTCGCCTTTTCGTTTCGACTCTCGTCTCTTCGCATCTTCTCTCTCGGATCGCCTTCACTCTTTACATATTTTTGCATCCTTTCCTTTCGTTCGTACTCACACATTTTGGATCTCATCGTTTCGTCTCGTCTTATCGTTCTCGATTGCGTGGGGATGTGAAAGAAGCAACTCGAAAATGGGAACGACGAGGCGACGAGAGCTCGCCGTCCTTTCGTTCTGTGCTCGAGCTGCTCGACTATCAAAGAGAGGAGACGCGATGCGATATGATAACGAAACGAACCAAAACAACACAGAGAGACTAGCACACCTTCACCAATTCCGCACCATCGCACCCTCCTCCCATCGACTCCCCAAGTTCCGACTGATCGACGGACTCGAGCTCGAGCTCGCAGCGTCCCTCTTCTGCAATTGCTCCCTGAAAGGGTAGTCCACCGACAGTCCTCCTCCTCCTCCTCCTGCAATCGACGGAGGTGTCGAGATGCTACCTGAGGAGGCCGTGCCATCGAAGTCGGCGACGATCATAGCGACGGGGAAGCAGAGCGGGTTGAGGTAGGCTGTGTTGGTGTTGGCCGAGAAGGAGGTGTGGAAGTGGTCTAGAGCAAGAAGTTGACGAGATCCGATGGGGAGGTGCTCCGCTACTCGAGCGATGGCGTTTCTGAAGAGAGCGAGAGAGGAGGGGTGAGCGGGGAGGGAGGGAGGAAACGAAGGAGAGGAGGGTATGAACTTACCTGAAAACTTGGACTTCTCCAGCGAGGATGGACTCGTTGAGGGTGTCGCCGTTCTGACTCGCGATAGACATGTGCTTGATGAGAGTTTTCGCGCCAAGGTACCAGGCGTAGCTCTGCGAAGACGCGAAGCAAAGGCGTGTCAGTCGAAGTCTTATCGAACGAGACGAGGACACGAGAAGGCGAGACTTGCTATGAAAGGATGAAGGAGAGGGAAGAAGAAGTTGGTGGAGGTGAGGAGGTAGACCTGAGAGAGGAGAGCTCGAGCTGCGTTGAGCATTCGAGGACCGGAGGGATCGGACGCGTCGCTTACTGTCAAAGAAAGGAAGACAAGGGATCAGATCTAATCGAATCGTATTTCGAAGCTGGGAAGCGACACTCACAGTCGAAGTATCGGTCGTGTAGGGTGATGACGGAGACAGGTGCGAGTGAGTGAGCCATGATGAGATCGCGATCCAGAGCGCCGTTGGGGTCGAAGCAGAGTGGGTTGCTGAGGTCGGGGGGGAAGGAGCACCTGGGAATGAAGATTGGACGAAAGAGTCAGCTTTGTCATTTCAAAGGGAGGAAGATACTTAGAGACAGACCTGAAGCTCTCGATGATCCCGTCCAACTGTCGAAAGCGAGCTGTTTCCCTGGGAGCCTCGATTCCCTTCTTGTCGGCTCGTCTCACAAAGTCGGAGACCTTTCGGAGGAGTATGGTACTGCGCGAGGAAGCAAACAGAGTCGTCAGCCAGCTGAAGTCCTCGTCAACGGAGCGAAAAGGAGGATCACGCGAACCCTTTGATCTGGATCGAGAAACTGTTCGCGTGCTCGGGACGAGAGGAGCTGAATAAGTCCTCGTCCTCGTCGTCGGCAAATTGAGTAGCGTAAGGAGGGGAAGATCCGACTGGGAAGGTGCTTCGGGACGTTGGGAGTCCCAAGTACTGGGGAAAAGGGAAAGCGGAGGAGCGATCAGCTCGAGCTCGACGCGTCGAGAGAAAGAATCGCTTTGCTCACGATGTCTCGGTCGTCCAAGGCTCCCATCCAGCCACAGCTCGTGAGGTGGTAGGTGTCCGACGTATAGCTGCAGAGAAGGAGTAGAGTTTAGCAGTCTTTTCCTCGAGAGATCTGAAGGATGAGAACTTACACGAGCCAGAAGAGGTTTTGTCGTTCGATCCTCTCGATGTCGTCCTCTGCGGGTTCGAGGATGCTGTCCCGAGGCATCGAGCGAGTAGTGACGGTACTGAATGTACGACCGTTGAGTCCGAGAGGCACGATGAGTCGACCGATGTCCATCAGATGCAACCAGCCCTGGATCCATCTGATCAATAACCGACAAGAGGAGAGGTCAGCGCGGACAGGCAAAGAGCAGGAGAGGCGGGTTCGGGCGACTCACTTAGCCGTCTGATGAGAGTACATGGAGAGCATCACCGTCGCCTGCACGAGAGGAAGCCAGAGATCTGCGTTGTGCTTGTGCTAACAAGGAACGAAGGACGAGGAACGAGCGTGAGCTTGAGCTAGGCAGCTCGACTCGAGAGCTCAGGCTTCGATCAAGTACGGACTAACGAACCTTCGAGACGTAGAGTGATCCCCAGAAGTGATGTATCTCTCCCTAAAGAGCAAGATACGGCGGAGCAGCGTTAGCTCGCGGACTCGCACACTCGCACCGACTTTCGAAGACTCGAGGAGAGGTTTGAACTGACGAAGTCTCCGTCGACGTAGGGAGTCGTCACAGCAGGCTTGGGTCCAAATCCATCCCAGCGAGGGTAGGCATCGGGTTCAATGGTGTTTGTCTTGGGTGGGAAGGAGAGGGATGGGAACTCGTCGGGGGGAAGGAGGGTGAGGTCGCCGAGGAATCGAGCGCTTGCCGCGCAGATCGCGTGAAGAAGGGCTGATGGAGAAGGAAGATGCTTGACAGTCAGCTGATGTTTAAGAGAGGCGAGAGCTAGAGTGAGAGCAAAGGAACTGACCTGGGTGAGGGAAGTGACGGTGGCGGGGAGGAAGAGCGAGACGCGTCAAGAAGCGGGCCTTGTTGAGCAGCTCAGTCGCAAAGGGAACCTTCAAGAAGAACGTTTCGACGATCATCTCGAGTTTCCCCGGGCTGGGGAGGTGAGGCGGCCAGCTGAAACGAGAGAGAAGGGGAGGAAACGACGCGACGGATCGAGAGAGAGCGGGAGTCAGCTCCGCTCCACTCGACTCCTCTTCCTTTCAGCCGAGTAACACGATCAAAGGAGAGGTTCAAGTTCTCACCTAGGCCACAGAAGCTGAAGTAAATAGTCCTCGGGCGACTCGGGGACCTCTGAACTGATTCCTGAACCTTCGGCGACGGATCCAGGTCGAGAGAGACCCAACTCCTCGTAGACGTCCCGAGCGGTCGGTGGAGAAACCGCGGGAGAAGAGTGGAAGGAAGAGGGCTGCTGAGATGGAGGGAAGGAGAATGAAGGACCTGGCGGGAAGGTGTCGGGGTCTTGCTGACTTGGTCGAGGCGAGAACGACGAGAAGGATGCGAGGGAGGGCCAGGTGGGAGGTGGGAGGTTGGTCGTTTCGTAGGTGAACTGAGGAGGTTGGTTGTGTCGAAACTGAGGGTGGGAAGGCGGTTCTGAGGGAGGGAAGGAGGGAAGAGGGAAGGGAAGGGAGGGTTGACGGTGTCGTCCGTCGACGGAGGTCGAAAGATTTGACGTTTTCCCTCCTGAGCTCTCTCCTCCCGTAGGCGTCGCAATCCCACTCGAACTAGCCAGTCTCTCCAACCCTTCCGCTCCAACTGCCTGCTTGAGCATTCCCTCCAACTGCTGTATACGAGATTCGAGCGCGCGAGCCGACGAGGGAGCTGGAGCGACGACTTCCTCTTCAAAGACGCAGTCCGGGTAAGGTGGACGTTCTTGACCAGGTTTGACGCGTTCTGAATATTCAATCATGAGGGGTATGCATGAGCCTGAGTTTCGGGTTCTGATACAGCGGAGGAAAGGGGGAGAGGGCGAGAGGAACGAGGAGGAGAGTCGGGACGGAGGAGGAAGGGGAGGACGAACGGCAGAGGTGGTTGTAGGTCCTCATGCAAGAGGTACAGACAGGCCGAATGGCATCGCACTGGTAGAAGGGAGAGCGTAGCGAAACAGCGAAGATGTGGACGAAAAGAAGCGAGAGTGAGCTCGGATGCAGGAGGGAGGGTGCAAGGGATGGAAGCTCAAACGCAGAGGTGAGCTCAACATGACGACTTACCTTCATCTTCCTCGACCGGCAGGAGATACACGCCTGGCCTCTCTTGAGCTTGCTCTTCTCAGAAGCGGCATCGGTGGGTGCTTTAGGCATCTGCGTGGAGAGAGAAGAGCGAGTGGCGGCAACGTAGTGGGAGGGACGAAAAGGTGCTCAGTGGAGTCAGATCGGCTAAGAAATTAAATCTGAGCTCAAAGGAGACATACCTGAAGTAGATCTGAGCTGCGTTCTAGATAAGTCAATCAAGGGCCAGAATAGCGAATCCTCTTCGATGCTGAGCGTTGGGAGGAAGAAGAAGGGAGAGAAGGAACGCGGAAGCTCATCATTTGGTCGCCGAGGCTCGCCCGGATCGAGCCCTCCGAATCGCGCTTCTGCATGACAACCTATCTGTTTTTCTGTCAATTTTGTTCTCTTCCGAAGGACAACCCAATTTGCGAGTCACTTCGGACCCGAAACCCTTTGCCACTCAAGCTCCAAGCGACCCATACGAGACTCGCTCTCTTTCCGTTGTGACTCCAGCTCGCCCTCGTCTTTCGCTTCTCCTCAGAACCCCCACCTCAAAAGATCGCATAAGATGGCTTCAATACCTCCTGTGAGCTCTTCGTGTCTGGCTTGACTTGATAAGATTCGAGATCTTGAACGGAACCCTCCCTCGGCTCACTCTACAGTTCGGCAAACTCGCACCCTCTTCGACGACTCCCGACGGGCTCATCCCTTCGTCTCGAGCTCAACTCATCTCACAGGCTGAAACGCTCGTCAAGGAGCACATGAAGAACTTCGACCCTAGTCATGATTGGTATCATGGTCAGCTTTCCTCTTCTTGAGCTTTGCGAAGAGCCTCAAGAGCTCTGAAGGCCGATAGAAGAAACAAACCAAACAAGTCGGGCTCACACTTTTCTTCCTCCTTCGCCGTCTCCCTTCTTCCCTACTTCCACTCCATTCTTTCCACCTCAAGTTGACCGAGTCCGTCGGACCTCCCTCTTCATCGCCAAATCCCTCCCGTCGTCCTCGCCACGATGTAACCTCCTCGTTCTCGAGCTCGCAGCTCTCTTCCTAGATCTCACTGACGGTTCGTTCGCTCCTTCGCCCCCTCTTCCTCCCTCTCTCGCCTGCCTCTCGCCAACTTAATCTCAAACTAGATCCCTTGTCTCGTCCTCTCAACTTTAACCTCGCCCAGCCAAATACTCCGCGGGCGAATCCATCTCTACCACCTCCCTTCTCGCTCCATTCTTCTCCACTCCCTTCGCTCTCTCGCTCTTCCCGGCCCCCGACCTCCCAGCTATTATCTGCAGGATCGTCGACAACGTCTCCTGGTCGAAAGAGCACAAGCTGAGAGAGAAGGGAGAGTGGGAGGACGGGTGGAGGGAGAACTGCGTCGAGTTGAGCGTCGTTCAGGACGCGGATCGGTTGGATTCGATAGGAGCGTTCGGTGAGTCTACGAGTCCTTCTTCTCGATCGGTAACGTGAAGGGGATGTTGACGGAGAGGGCGAGAGCTGCTAAAGTCGTTCGTGAGGAGGGTTTTGAGTTGCTGAAGCGTGATTTTCGTCCCTTTCGTTCGTCGTTGGACGCAGGAATCATGAGAGTGTCAGCCTACTCGGTCAAGATCAATGAGCAAGCTCGTATGAGTGACTGGAAAGCAGGGTCTAACGGCAGAGGCAACAGCCAACTTAGGTCCGCCTGGTTACCGGCGCTGCGGATGGGATTGGGGCAAGAGAGTACTCCGCTTTTGGGCGGGAAGACTTGGTTTAAGCTTTGCCCCCAACTCAACCCGCCATCAACCAACTCCATTCCTCTGCCTTCAAGCGCTCTTCTCTCTGCTTCCAACGGCTCAAGTTTAGGACGTGGATGCGACTCTTGCACCGAAAGCAATAGTCAGTATGGCGGCTGGACTTCACGCTTGCTGAGAGCTTGACCTCGCCCCTGTTCGCCCCCTTTTTTTAACGGTCCGCCAAACGTTTTTCTCCCTCTCCTTGCCCCTAGCTCTACCTATCTCCTCCTCCTAGGATTCATCTTGATCATCCTCTACCAGCGCTGTTGGTCCAATCCCCCCTCTCCAGATCCCTGCAATTGTCGAAGTTTTAACGACGCACCTCCCACCTCATCGGAACGGCCGCCCATCCAACCGACGACGTTGCTGGTCACTGAACCAGGGTTCCACGTCTTCGACTCCCTCTATCTCCGGAATGGGACTATCTTCCTCCTCTCGCCCCCCGATGCGGAAGCGTACGATCCCGTCAAAGGTGGGGGCGGAGGGTTCGTGGACGTCAGGGACGTCCCCCTCTTGCCGTTGAGGATGATCTTATCCAGAGGTCTGCCACTCACTGCTCCAAAATCGGTCAGGTTGCCGACTGAACACGAGATCAGTCAGTCCATGCTTCCCACCCTGTTCTTGTCTCCCCTCAGCTCAAATATCGATGGTTCGTTTGCTCCTTCACAGAAGTTATCAAATGGGAGGAGCGTGGCGTGCTCGAGCTCGAAGGGAGGAGGCCTCTTCGCCTCGAAGGCACGACCGTGAGTTCAGAAGATGTGCGGACAGGCGCTGATCCGCGCCAACCTGACCTTACGCATGACTGGGAACTCTCCAGATCCTCGTCAACGACTCGGGCAGCCAGTTCTTGTAAGCCAAACCCTCCTTTATGAATCTGCACCCTTCCCTCCGCCCTTGCGCACCTTCTCCCCCGTTTTACACTTTCGCCCTCTGCTTGCTGGTCAGACATCTCGCGCTGACATCTCATCCTTTCTCCTGCGCTCTAGGTCACATTACTACCACTGTAAGCAAATCCTTTCCTCAACTTCCCGCTTTCAGGACTGACTGTCGACCGATCTGGGGTCCTTAACAGTGTGGGTCGAACTGTTGGCTGGATCTTGGCGATCCCTGGTCATCAGTGCCGGTGAGGTGGTGGATCGTTTGGGAAACACAAACACTGCAGACCCAAGGAGGGTCTGGTTCTCTCACGGTATGTTCGTCGGGTGGCCTTCTCCCTATAGGCAGAGCTGACGGGGTGCCCTTGATGTTGCAGCGGATGAGACTCAGTGGAAGGATCACGCTGGGATCAACGGACATCTCACACACACGATCTGGCCATCGACGTCGTACGAGCATCGGGTGCGTCGATCGTCATCCATCTGTCCCCCTGCCTAGTCTGTCTGGAAAGGCTTCTCATATCCGTCTTCTTCCTTTCTGCAGGTCGACTGGGAGGAACGGGCTTTCACCAATCTGACCTTCGTTTTTGACCGGATCTCGATCGTCGATCGAACGGTAGGTCCTGCTCGTAGGGTGAGCCAGGTTTTGCCCGCGAGTACTGATGCCCGGCTTGCTACAATTTCTTCCAGGCCGGCGGCGAGGGCTCCAAGTCTGGTGGGCCGGAGAAGTGGCTGCACAAGATGAATGCCAACCTTTATCTTAGCTCGATACCGATCAACCCAAACTGGTTCCAGCCGTGAGTCAACGCCACGAGCCTCCAGCCTTGCTGCCGTCGCCCCTCTGTTCGTGGCCACTCCACCGACGCGCTGATGCCGCCTCTCGTCTTTCGGCTTCTATATCCCAGCTTGCGCCGCAAACTCATCGACACTCTGTCTCCCGCATCACGATCGCCTCCCATTGTGCCTGTGATCACTTACATCTCGCGTCAAAACAGTCCCTTTCGGCGACTGAGGATACCGAGCCACGACGGTCTCGTTGCGGCCCTCGAAGAGCTTGTCGAACGGCGAGGATGGATTCTCGAGGTGCCTGAGATGCAGTCTATGACCAAGGCGGAGCAGTTCGGACTCGCGCTCAGGACGACGATCATAGTCGGAATTCATGGAAGTAAGTGCTGGAGTGTATGGGTGGGAGACAGCTGGGCGTACGCATCGTTGCGCTGATCCCCATCCATGGCTCACGGTTTCTCAGATGGACTGTCACACCAACTCTGGATGGCTCCCACGCCTTGGTCGACTGTGTGAGTCAAATTCGTTCCAAGTTTCTTCTGGACGGTCCCGTCTCTTCCGCGATAGACTCTGAGCTCCGCGTTCTTCGTCTCGCTTTCAGTATCGAGATCTTCAAAGAGGGAGGATGGTGCGAGGACTATGCCGTCCCCGCTCAAGGACTTGGTCACGGTCATTACGGCGTATGGAACAACCTCGTAATTGATACTGTTTGTTCCATTGTTCTCTTCTTCACTCCGTTTACCATCCGAGTTTTTTCGAGCTGACTCAACCTTCTACTCCTCAACCATCCTTCGGTATCGGCGCGCGGACCCTGTTCTTTAGGCCAAGTTAGTTCACCTCTCTACCTTCACTCATTTTGTCCCATTTCGCCTGAGCCCTTTGTCTCTTTTTTTTTCCTACCAAATCAGCGATCGTCGCGGAACCAATTGGGTCGCAGACTTCCATGGCCACAATATCTCAGTCGACGGGCCCGTTGTCGCAAAGCTCATTGAGAAGAGACTTGAGGGATGGAAGGCCACGTCCTGAGAGGAGACGGACTAAGGTGTTGGAAGTTGGCGACTCGAAAGAGGCATCACGTGGTAGGTTAGTAAACGCGTCCCGTTTGATCCCTGTGTCAGTACCCATCCTTTCTAACCAACTTCTGTAACCCACCTGCAGGTTATCTTCGAGTAGTTAGCTCAATACGAATAGATCTGAGCCACATCCCGCATGTTGAGAAGCGAGGTGGTCCTTGGGTGCTACGAGCTCAGGGGCGGAGCGACTCGAAATGAAGGTGGATGTTTGAAGAGAACTGCTACCTAGCTACTAGCTCGCGTACGGATAATCTGCCCATCTGGGGGAAAGGTGGAAGGAAACGGGAGACGGGTCAGTCACGGAATCTACGAAAACGCGACGCGCGACCGAAAGGTCTAAGAGAAATTGGACAAACCTTGGCGCCCGTGCCTTCTCCCAGCGACGCGTCCGCCAACCTCTTCTTCTTCTCTTGAAGATCAAGAATTCTTTGCTCGACGGTATTCTCGGCCCAAACCGCGCTCCCTCTGCTCGACGAGTCCTCCCTCGCTCCCTTCTCGGCCTCCCCCGAGCTCAATTCATCTCCGTTCGCTTCTAATTATGGCCACAGGACCGATCTTCACTGACACCTCACTCTTCTTGCCCATCTTCGTCCTCGCAGTTTCCCCTCCCTCACCTTCTTCTTCACCTCCCCTTACTCTTCGGCAGCTCGCTCCTGCCCTTCCGAGTGCCCTTCGGACCGTTTCACCCCACCAGGAATGCTCCAACCGGACAGAGACTCTCGCTGAGTTTCCCTTCCCTAGAATCCCCATCTCTCAAATCTCCTCAACCCTCGACGACGACGGAGGGAGGAGGAGACGAGGAACGCTGAGCGAGATAAATCTGGAAGAGAGAGTGAGCGAGAAGGTTCTGAAGAGGGCGGAACCACCGTATTTGAGGTGGTTGGTGGAGGGGCAGCTGGATAAGTTGGAGTTTATGAGGGAAGGAGTATCTTGTTGATTGGTGAGTCGCTGAGAAAGGGAAGGGGAGGGAGCAGGGAGGGAGGGACGAAGAACGAGCTTACCTCTTTCTCGTTCGTTCCCCCCTCGTTGTGCTTTGTCGCTCAACTCAGACGATGGAAACGACGTATCGCTCTTCCTATCTCTCCTCACTTTTCGAGCTGAACAGATATTTGTTCGGAAGTACGACTCGTTTGGCGGTCGTTGGACTCGTTATCACTCGAGTCGTCGGTCGTCGCGTCTCTTCGTTTCTCTTGATCAATCTTCTTTCGCGTTTCTTCTTTCGATTACCTCCTCCCGAACACTCGGCGAGAGAGAGAGAGAGAGAAAGAAAGTTCGTGTATCATCGTGACCATCGAAACAAGAAGGTGAGAAGGAAAGCAAAACGAACAGCTACATCAGGTCGACCATTACCTCCCTCCTCGACTCTCGCGTTCCCTCTTCAACACCTCGACGTAGAACTCTTCCCCTACTTCTTCCAGAGTCCCCTGCCCTAGAGCTCCCACTTTAAAGGAGACTCATCTCAGATCCGTGCAGCGCAGGGTGATTCTTTACAAGACCCAGCTCCTGAAGAGTGGGTTAGGGAGGCGAGGATCTGGGCAGTAGGGAACGGCCGGAGAGGGGGTCAGCGAATGGGTGAGGACGAGAGCAAGACCTTCAACTTTAGAGAAGGGTTTCGGCTGAGCATATTGAGAAAAGACTGGCCTATAGCTGGTCAGAAGAGTGGGCCGCGTTTTGGTCGAGAAGAGCGAGCTGGAGGACTGAGAAGAAAGAAGGAAGGAGCTCGAGCTCGCGAGCTTCTGCAAACACCGACTCGCTACGAGAGCCCTACCGAGGCAGACGGCTTACCATCCGCACTGCGTACATCCTCTTACCCCCACAGCACCGTCGAAGGCTGAAAAAGAAGCGCTGTCTGTCTGGAGAAGCTCGAAGCGAGATGGAGTCGTTCGTGATCAGCTTCACCTCCTGTCTCTTTTTTCACCACCCACCCACGAGGACCTGATGATTTAGCTTCCTACGAAGAGTCTGCTTCTCACCTTCAACCCCCACCTCCAGTCCTTCATCAGCTTTTCGACGCAAGAGAGTGATTGAAGACGGACAAACCTTCGAGCAACGTCGAGCTCAACTTCCTTCCTGCCGCTCCTCCCCTCCCCTCCCCTCGGACCACTTCTGCTCTCGCCCATGTCTCGTCCCTCACCATGGATGCCTCCACCTCCACTTCTTCCCTACCCAGCTACACGGCTCCCTCCAAGGATGCCATCTCGGTTGTTCCTTCGCTCTCTGTTCTCCATCCGGACCCTCGACATCCAGCTCATGCTGCCCTCCTCTCGTCCGTCCATCTCAAGCAGGAATCGGTCAAGATTTTCTCCTTCGCGAAGGGAGCAATCGTAGTATGTCCGGAGGAGGCTGGTCAGAAGAGTAGGACCGAGATGGAGGAAGAAGAGGTGAGTCGAGGGGGATGGCGTTGAAGGAAACGAAAGAAAGGAAACGTCGAGCTCACCATCGTCCCTCCTCCCTCCCTCCTCTCTTCCTCGTCTTTCTTGGCACAAACATGTAGCTGGGCCAAAGCAGGAGGTTATCTTCAAGTCGTCAGCACTCAAGGTAGAATCGCTCAGCAGATCTCAGTCAAGATCGTCGCTCGGCAGAGTCTCGCGTACCCCAAAGATCGAGGTGCTCGGGAGGACGATTTGGTCTTCTCGAAGGAGGTCATGCTCAAGGATGTGCAGCTCGAGAAAGGTCTCAACACGTCAGTCACTCACTTAAATCTCTTCTGAACTCTGCAGCGAAGCTCATCTTCGCCTTCTCGCGTCTCCCGTTGCTTCAGGTTCGAATTCTCCCTCGCTCTCCCTCACTCTTCCCCTGTTCACGCCGGATGTGTGAAGAACCTGAACACCTTTGGGACTGTCGTCCAGCGAGCCATTGGAACTGTATCTGACGCTAAGGGTTGGCTCGGGACCAGGGACATGACCGTCGAGGAAGAGGTGTGGATAGTAGCCGCTCCTTCGCCAGAGTCGTCGAGCGAGAGTGAGTCCGTCGCGACTTCGTTTCGTTCTGGCGCTTGAGACAGCCACGCGTGCATCTTGACCGACACCCTCCTCCCTTCCTGCTCAGGTTTGAAGCTATCTCTCGGCGCTCAAGGACACACCGACGAGCTTGGGCCTGTCTCCCTCAAGATCTCGTCCTCGGTTCGTCACTTTTTTTACTTCCTTCGCTCCCGCTCGAGTCCCTGACCCCCCTTCCTTCTGTCTCTCCCACCTTAGACTTTCGTCGTCGCAGATCCTCTCTTCTTATCCCTCACCTCCACTCTCCTCCACCGAACCTCCGAGTCTACGCCCTCAAATGCTACATCGAGCAGAAGGCAGATCTCACGTCGTTTCGCTTCCCAACGAAGACGGCTCGAATTCCCTTGAAGGGAATGGTTCTTGAGACGGGTTGGAAAGGACCTTACGGTACCAAGGGTCTATCGCAGATGCTGGGAGAAGGACGCGGAGAGAAGGAGATGCAGATGCTCTTCGACGCGGCGGACGGAGGCGACTGGACTTTCGAGCAGGTCGGGAGAATTGTGTGTCGCCGTCTCTCCTCTCTCTCGCCACTGGCAGATCAGCTCTGATCGTCTTTTCATCTTCTCATCTACCTTTCTCCTTCGTGTGCCTCCTTGAAAAAGGCGAACGACACAGTTCTTCGAGCATCGACGCATCCCAACACGGACACTCGCCTCCGGTTCTCGTCCGAGCTCGTCGCCGATCTGTACATCACCTCAGCTTCTACGGACTCGGTATCTCCTCCGACGAAAGTCCTCATCGCTAGTCTTTTTCGCCGACCAGCATTCCTCGCTGGGTGAGTCGCGCTATCGTCTGCTTTTCCTCTCTGCTCCATTTTGACGCGTCGCGAACTTTGACTGACTTCGTTCGCCTCCTCTCGACCTCAGATGCGTCTGCCTTCCCAAGCGACTTTCTCTGCCCGATTACACCCCCGATGCTCAAGACTTCGTCTCCATCACTGTGTTCGTTCGAAACCACGTCGTTCCTCTTTCATGATCGTTGAGTTCGAACTTTCGCTGACTTCCTGGCTCTCCTTCCTTCCTCGTCATTCAACAGACGGATTCCTTGCAAGTGCGACGAGCCTACCGAAACACTCCTCAGGGACGAGATGGAACTCGTCCACGCTTCTCGAGCAGCGGAACTGGCTTCGCGCGGAGGTAACGAGACCGATTGCGACCCGTCGGTTCCGTTGGGGAGGAAAATCGGAGAAGCTTATTGACATATGATCGTTACAACAAGACGCTATCTTCCTATATTCGCGAAGGGCATCGTCCTCCGTCCTCCTAAAGCTCGAACTTCTGCGAAGAAGCGGGTGGTGAGAGGGAAGAAGGACCTGTCTCGGTCCTGGACGTACAAATGGGTTCCTCAGGTGGGGATGGGGCAAAGGGTCGACCCCCCCTCTCTCTCCCTTTTGCTTCCGCTGTTCGCTTTCTTCGCTCGTTGTTCTTAATTTACCTAGTTATTATGACATATTCCCCCGCTCTCGTTTTGTTCCTTCCGCAAGACCGGCGCTCTCAAGAAGCGAACGCGTCGAGGACGCCAACGGCGAGAGGGCCGCTCGGTTCAGAGACGAGCTTCAATTTATACGGTGAGCTACGTACGGAGGAAGAGACAAGCAAGAATATGTCAAAGACCAAGGAGAAGGAAGAGTAAACCCCAAAAATCGAGATGAGAGAGAAGAGAAGCGAAAAAAAGCGACGAGCGAAAAGGGAAAAGTAAACAATCAGGGCAGACTACGCGCACAGGAGCGAATCATCTCCTGAGGCACTGTCCAGCGGGGGACAGGGTGGATCCTCGGAAGCAGGAGTCTGTTGAAGAGGCGCGAGGATTGTGTGGTTAGCAAAGTTTGAGGAAGAGCAAGGCAGGGCAAACAGGGAGGAACGCGTCGAGAACACTTACGAATGACGCAAGTTCCAAGCTCGCAAGCGACCTCGTCGTGTAGTTCGACCAGATTTTGGAGTAGAGGGTGAGGATGCTGAGGTCTTCGAGGGGTGAGGAGGGGATGACCTGAGAAGGGGAGAAGAGGGAAAAGGGTGGGGTGTCAGTCTTGGGAGAGCAGGGCAGGGAAGGAAAGGGGAAGAGATGGGCGACTGACCGATGCGAGTCGATGGACGTAGTCTTTGAAGTATGTAGTGAGGTTCTTGTAGAGGAGGGCTCCTCCTGGGGTTTCTTCCGCTGCTCAGATTCATCAGCTAACCTCTTTCCACGAGGATCCTGAATCTCAAAGGGACGGCTCGAGAGCGATGTAACGCACGGGCACGAGGCAACTCACGAGCCTCGATGACATACTGACATCTCCAAGGGGCAAACGACTAGCGTGCAGAAGTTGTACGTGGCTGCATATAGAGCCATATAGTAAGAGTAGTGCATCGAGGGAGCAGGCTCGTCTGAGGTGCAGCTGAGAACAAAAACGAAGGGCGAGCATCGGCGAGGTCAGTGGTGGCGGGAGCTCAACGTTCACGCATCTCTTCTTGATAGGAAAGAGTCCAAGGTCAACGCACTCTCACAGCTCATTCTCGTGTACAGGATATTCTCCACAGCTGGCTCCATCGCCCAAGCTTCCATCCCTCCCATCTCGAAGTTGTCTCCCCACGTCCAGGCGGTCGAGTTGGCACAGGCGGCTTTGGCGAGCTCGTACTTGGTGTCGAGGAAGGGTTGGACTCGAGCATCGGAGGGAGCATCTTGTTGAGAAGTGCGTCACTGAGACGAGCCGCGTCGAGTCTTTCTAGCACCTTCTCTCTTCTCCATCTTTCTAGTAGTTTCTCCGTAGGTAGCTTAGTCATCTTCTGTAACATTAGATACGTGATAGGTACTGCGGAGGGTTCTCGTAGAGTATATAAGGAGAGCTCGCACTGAGAGGAGGAGGTTCCTCACTTGTACTGAAGACCATCCTCCTCTAGGTGAGTTCTACCGTCTCTCACTACTATATCTCTTTTATATATAACTTGTACGGAAGACCATCCTCCTCTAGACCATCCTCCTCCAGAGCCGACACCTCACAACAGTCGCGACTGCGATCGGTCAAGGTCTTCAGCTGAGATCGTTCTCAGAGAGATCGTACTCCTCCTCCACTGCATCTACAAAAGCTCGCATCTGAAATTACGAGAGAGGACGAACGTGCTGTCAGGTCTTCGGGTCATCATCAAGACGCGTCGAGCGCGGGGAAACGAGCTCCGGCGGACTCACCAAAGCCTGCCTCTTCTCAGCCATCTTCCGACCCATGGAGGTCTGCCCAGAGGTGGAGAAGACCACGTCAGTACATACTCGACGCACAGTCTCTCCGAAAGAGCGAAGAAGGGAGGAAAGTGTATCGCGAATCGACTCACCTTCATCGCGTCGCCTTTCACTTTGAACAGCTTCACGTCGAAGTGACCGATCGCGCTCTCTCCTCCAGCAGATTCTAAGATGGTAGTAGGTGGTAGGTAGAGAGGTCGATGCTCAAGAGACGAAGACGACGAACGACGAGGGAAAAGGAAGGCGTCGCTTTGCCCAATAACGTCGAGCGCGAAGAGAAAGAACTCGGGGTCGAGGGAGTCGGAGAAAAGGTTCGGGACAGGAAACAGCGCCCAAACTCCCCGGCTAGGACTCCTTTCCGCCATCCTCCGCACCACATTCCTTTCCCACTCCGATTTGAGAAGTCGAACTGGCGCAGGAGGGGAGGTGACACGACTTGAACGAGAGAACGAGAAGTCCCGAATCCATCCCTTCCATCTCGTATAGGTCATCTTGCGCCGAGTTATTCACCCCCACCCCCCAGAAACGTCTCGCATGATATGTTCATCCGAAAAGAACCCGCGGAAGTCAACTCGAGCTCGAGCTCTCCTTCGTTTTGAGGTACCTTTTTGGAGACGCGCTCTCGACGATGCAGATCTTGGTGTATAGAGCTGTGCTTCTGTAAAATCGTACTTCATGGGTAGATCTATTGCCTCGAATTTCCCGCTTGCAAATCAGTGGGGAGGGGAGGCAGAACGAAGCGACGCGAAGTCCGTCAAGTCGAAGAGGATGTGAGGTGCTGTGAGGGATGGATTCGATTGGCCATCGGACGTGAAGGCTTTGGCGGAGGCAGCACAGAGGGAGGGAGAGTCTGCGGAGGTTTCGGAGATCGATAAGAGGGAGGTGAAGATCGTGGATCTGAGGAAGCAGTACGAGGGTGAGTTCGTTTGTGCAAAGCGAGAAGGGAGAGAGTTCGAGCTTAGCTGAACTTTTTTTTCCCTTTGTTCCGACGCTTTCTCGCATCCGGAGTCGATCGGGTTGGCGACGAAACTGGAGATCATCTCCTGTAGAAGATGAAGCAAAATCGGCTGCCTTCAAAGCCTTCTCTTCGTCTCTCCAAGGCTTCTCCGCCTCGTGCTTCAGCCTCCTCAGATCCACCACACTCTCTCCCAGCATTATTGATCCGTCCAAAAGAGGAGGCGTTAAAGGTAGCGGAGTCGGCCTGAAGGATTCGGGAGTGTTCATCTGCGACGAGGAGGAATCGGCGGGGAAGTGAGGCTGCTGGTTCAGCTCTTGAGCGTAGGTAGCCGAAAGACCGCTCCTATGTATAGAAAACTCAGAGAGAACAATGGCTAAGAACCAAAGCGTAAGAGTGGGAACATCCAGAGCAGAACGAGACGCGACGTAATTCTCTGACAGGTGAGCTCTTGCTTCCTTCCTTTTCTTCGTCCACTTTCTATCGGACTTGCTTGCTGTATACAGAGGCCGGAGAGTAGCTGAACTGATACCTTCGCGTCCTTGGCCTCTTCCAGTAACTCACCACGATCTGGTTCTTTCTCTCTCCCTCTCTCCGCTTTCCCAGTGGGGATTATCTATTCTCGTCCTTCGCGTTTGTGCTCTGCTCACCACTGCCCATCACTTAGATATCTGAGGGCTCGTTTTATCTCGGATCTTTTGTCTATAATCGGAGAGGGAATGGTCGAGAGAGAGGAAACGAAGGGGACGTCCGGTGAGCTGACTAGCCCGGGTTCGTTTCGCGGTGACTTCCTCCCTCATCATCTCCAGTCTTGGCAACGAAAAACCCGTTCAACTTCTGGAGAAGTATACAATAAAAGCTGGAAGCTCTTGAGTCGAGCTTCGAGAGAAAGGGTGAAGGGGCACACGGAAGCGCGGCTGTATTGCCGACCTCGCTAGATTCCCTTTTTTTCTGAATCGAGAACGGAAATGAATGCAACAACGAGCGAGATGCACAAATGTAAAGATAGATAGATAGATAGATAGATAGCATGTGCGGATCTACAGCGGGAAGGAGATGATGAAATGCAACGGAGAATCAACTGACGAGAGAATAGTCGACGTTGGGATCGTACGGCCACTTTGACTCCAAGGGTCCGACTCGCTCAGACTTCCCTCCGTTCCAGTCCTCCACTCGTCGAGAGGCGAGGATGCTCACTGCGAGGGAGAAGAGGACGCGTCGTTCGTCAGCAAAGGAGCAAAGGCGATGAGGGAGGGAAGGGAGGAAGAGAAAGGAAGCGACACGTACTGGTGCTTCCCTTAGTGCCTGAGAACGGAGAGTCGAGAAGAGGAGACCGTGGTCAGTGGGTAAAGAGGACGGAGAAGAAAGAAGGGAGATCGCAACACACCTACGAGGCCTTGCCCAAGGGAAAGGACGACGTTGTCGATTAACGAGGGATACCAGATCCCATAGATTTCCCTCGTTCGAAGGACGTGATGATCAACAATAAACCATCCGAGAGCGGCAATCTCGGCGAGGTACCTGAAGCGGAGGGAGGGGACAAGTAAGTTGACGCGACGAAAGAAAGAGAAAGATGGGGACGGGCGGACTCACTCGAGATCCGACTCGTCTGTGGTCACGACGACGGGCCAGTCCTTCGCGCTTCGAGTGATGTTGGCGATGAAACGATCTCGCATTCCGTTGATGTGGTCGGCAAAGTGGGAAACGGCGAGGCTGAGGTCAAAGAAGGATGGTGCGAGTCAGATCGACGAGCAAAGAGTTCACTCGAACGAAGGTCGGATCTGAACCCACCAGGGTTGAGCGTAGGCGGGACAGGAAGGCATGAAGTCCGTTCGACGGATATGGACGGTAAAGACCTGAGAGAGCGAGAAAGTAAAAAAGGTCATCAGAAGCGAGGCGAGAGAGGAGCGCTCGACGCGACTTGAGCTGATGTTGTCCACTCACGTTGGGGATCGCTTTTCCTTCCGAAAGACCAATGACTTTCCGAAGAGTATTAGCTCCAATGGCTCTCAGCTCGGGATTCCAGTGAGCGTGCTGTCCGATGGACCACCAAGGACCCTGGTCTGCGAAGATGGGAAGAAAGAAAGGAAGAAAAGGTCAGCACTCGCTCGGACGCAACGTCTTCTGCCTTGAAAAGAAAACGATGCTCACTTCTAGGAATAGGAGGATTGGCGCTGTAGACCTCTCGAACCTCCTCTCCCTTGTCGGAGGCGTAGTAGAGTAGATCGAAACAGGTCAGGGAGCCAGGTTTAACGTTCGGTTCGATCCAACCCTTCTTCTCGTTGAAGACCTCCTCCTTCGTTAGATTCTTGTCCCACGAGGTGATCATCCGCTGAGCTTCCCCGCTCTGAAAGTGGAGATACTCGGTGCGAAGCCGGTTGTCGGGAGGGGTGAGAAAATTTGCGAGCGAGGGAAGCAAGACGTTCTTGGGCGGGCGATCGGTTTCGGAGAAGAGGGAGAAAGGAAGGGGAGTCCAGATTGGCTCTGGCAGGACCGAAGGGAGGAGATGTGTCAGCACGTGCGTATAAGCTCTGAAGTAGACGAAACTTGGGCGAAGGTGCTCCGTTCGACTCACTGAGGTTGTAGTAATCCCTCACAGCCGAGTCCACAGCATTCCCTCGATGCAACGCAGCTGTCGTTGACCAGCACCCCATTGTCTCTTTCTCGATCCCTTGCCCAACCGCCTCCATGTGCTTGCCAACAGAGGCTTCCCTCGTCGCTCTTCTCTCGTCCTCCGACACCCACTCGTCCTCGATGATCCCTCCCATCCCGACTCCTGTAAATCCCTCCTTCAACTCCCCCCACTCGAGGATTCCAAACCCCACTGTCTCCGCTAGACGATCAATATCGAAGATTTGAGAGAAGCGAAGCACGGGAGCTGAGTTCTTGCCTTCTCCTCCTGTGAGATGGCGGAAGTGTGGGACGAAAGGAGCGACGACGGGTGTGTAAGGCGTTGGGGAGGCTGCACTGTTTCTCGACAGGTAGGTGAGGTGGAGGAGGTTGAATTGGGTTATGATCTCGTTGTTGAGTCCGGCGACATGGAAGGAAGTGATGTAGTTGACGTCGGGAAGCAGGTTCTCTGGAGATGGAGAGAAGGGATCGGAGGTCAGCGGAAGGAAGGAAGGGAGCTACCAAACTCGTATAGCTCTGACCCCAAGCAGCCCAACTCAAGCTAGGACGGAGGGCAAGAGTCGACGATGGTTGCGATGCAGCTCTCAAAACGGAGATAAGGATGGAGATACAGCCGAATCGGTTGCGAGGGAAAGGAAACAAGGACTGACCTGTGAAACTCTCGTTTCTCGCTCTTCTGCCTCCCGCCTTCACCAAGCCTGCACTCGCTTTGGGCCTCTTCTTCCATCTCCAACCCTCGACCTGACTCGTCCGCCGACTACTTCCGCTTCCAAAGACCTGCGAAAGAGCGAAGATGGCGAACGAGACGAGGGCAAGGACGAGCGATGCTTTGCGAAGAGGCCTTTTCATGAGAAATCGCCAAAGCTTGGAAGGCGAGCGGGAGGGGTACGGCCAGTAGTGGGATGGGGAATGCTGTCCTATAGAGAGTCCTGTGGGCAGGAGAGGGTGGCAGGAGGACTCCTCGTCGTCGTTCATCGAGAAACAAGGAGGGAGCGAGGGAGAGGAAAGAGGTCGGTGATGGTGAAGGGATCATAGGCACAGGTCTCCGAAACTACGAAGAAGGCCTGGCTGAAGTAACGATGAAACAATGTAACGGGACGAGAGAACAAAAGACGAGAGCGATAGAAAGCGAAGTATAGAGCGAAAGTGTCCTTGTTGTTGCGAGAGAGAGAGAGAGATGTTTTTTTTTTTGGTTTCAAAAATGAAAGGGGGGGGAGGAACGAGACGCGAGCGAGAGCGAGAACGAGAACGAGCGAGAACGGTCAATGGAGAGAAGAAGACGAGGAGGGAAGTAAGAAAGAGCTAGGTGGATGAACCGGGAGAAAAGCTTAACACACTTTGGGTCGCGAAGAAGAGAGGAAAGAAGAAACAGAACGTCCATCGCCTCGAGCTCCTCCTCTCCTCGATTCCCGTCCTCTTCGTCCATCTCCCTCTTCTTATGCTCGTCCCACCCAACCTCCCTCGCCTTCTCCAGCACCTTTACCCACCGACCCCACGTGCTTGCACCTCATCAGATGAACCTCGTCTTCGACCTCTCCACACCCATGCGTACAGACCCGCTCTGGTCGCGACACCTTCACCTCCCCTCCCCTCCTCCGGCCGAGAACGACGACTCGAAGATCCGAGTGACCAGAGATGAAACAGAGGAGGGACTTTTGGTGGGATTGGTTGGAGATGTAGTAGAGGTGTTGGAGGGAGGCGGAGGGAGGGAAGTTGGAGAGATGGAGGAAGGGGAGGAATTCGTTGTCGGCTGCTCGTTTCCTCGATGCGTCCTCTTCGTGCTCGTGGATCTGACCCTCTAGCTCCCCAACCCACTCGGACTCCGTCATCTCCTTCTTCGTCTCGGGAACCTTCAACCCCAGCTTCCTCGCCTCCTTCAACACCGACGCGAACCAAACCCGAGCTCAGCTTGAGCTTCATCTAGTCCAGGAGGGCTTGATGAACGACGGTCGAGGGGAGGGACTCGGCGAGGTGCCTGAGGTAGCGGAGAGAGAGCTGGAGATGGCGAGATCGAAGGGGGAACATGCCGATGAGGAGGTAGATGGGAGGGATGAGGGAGGTTCGGGAGAGGGAGAGGATTTGGCGGAGGTAGTTGCGGTAGGATTGATCGAGGTGGGGAAGATGAGGGGTTCCGAAGATGACGCATGCTCCAAAGACGACCGTAGGATCGAGAAGACCCTTGGTAGACGTTCGCTGCTCGGCTGCTGTGATTCCTCCGATATGTTGGCGTTGACCGTAGAGACAGTGAGCGGCTGAGTTTCCCTGAGCGATGAGGCGAGCGACGTGCGACTTGAACCGATCCGATGCGACTCCGTTCTCGAAGACGACGATCTGGGACTTGGAGGGGTTGGCGACGATGGACCGGGAGTTGGCGAAGCGAGCGAACTCGTTGAGGAGTTCTTGGAGGCCCTCTCGAGAGCCGGAGAGGAGGAGGATGTCCGGCGTGTTCGATGCGAGAGATGATGGTGGAGTTGAGAGCGAGGTGATGGCGGTGGTGGGTGGGTTGGAAGTGGAGAGGAAGAGGATGAAGAGGAGAGGAGAGGAGAGAGCGGGTCGCCCTCCATGACTCCGTGAGGGGCGTTGACTCCTTTTGAGACTCCTCCTGATCCCTTGACCCTGATCGATGTCGACTTGTACATCATCCTGATCGCTTCGAACAGCCTCCCTCGGAATCCAGCCTTGATCCAGAGCGTTGGTCGGTGCACGTAGTCGAAAGCCTTCGTCGCGTCGAGGAAGGCAGCCCAGACCGCAGTCGTCCTCGTCGCGTGTTGATCCAGCATCGTCCGAAGGATGAAAGGAGCTCTTCCTGTCTCCCTCCCTCGTCGGACACCAATCTGGGACTCGGGAAGGAGGTTGTTCGCGTCGACGACCAGGGAGAGACGTTCGTAGACGGCGAGGGAGAAGAGCTTGAGGACGACGCTGACAAGGGTGATGGGACGGTAGCTGGAGGAGGAGGTCGAGGGTTTCCTGGCTTCAGAATGGAGGAGGTTGAGACTGAGAGGGAAGGGGAGGGTCTGGTGCTGGAAGATGTCGTTGAAGAGGTCCGTGAAGGCTGACGCTTCGATTCCTTTGAGATCGCTGAACTTCAACCCATCCGCTCCTCCTGCCGAACGCGACGTCTTCCCCTTCTGAACCTTCTCCAGCACGGCTGTGTACGAAGATTGGTTACTAACAAGGGGATTGAACGAGACGCGTTACTAAGCTGCTGAGTAAGACCTCTCTGCGAGTCGCCACCTTCCATCTAAGTAGTGGAGGATGCTCAAGAAGGGGATTAGGGAGGAAAGAGGGAGGTTGCGAGGAGGTCGGTCTTGGATCACTAGACCTGGGTAAAGGGAGGCTTGGTTTAGATCTTGTTATATATCTCGTGTTTTTGCGTTCGTTTCTTCTTTTGTTTCGTCTTTGGGTGCTTTTCTTTTCTGTCGCTGGCTCGGTTTCCTTATTCTTGTTGTTGGGTCGTCCACTTGAGCTTAGGGATGTCTGCAGGATGTGGTTCAAAGCTTGTTGTATAAAGCTAGCTACTCGAAAGGTTTATATACTATGGAAATGGTCACGTGATCTGAAGGTAGCTTACAAAGCTGTTTACGAAGAATGGTTACTAACAAGGGGACTGAACGAGACGCGTTACTAAGCTACCACGTAAGACCTCTCTGCGAGTCGCCACCTTCCAACACTCCCACTCGACGAGCTGAGAGCCCTTCCTTCATTTCCCCCTCTGCGGGTTTCCATCCATGTCTCCGCTGGTCTTTTGATCCACGCGCGAGGTTTCCTTCTGGATGTTGAGCGATTTCTTAAACCGTTCGAGCTTTTCGACTCCGAGAGCCTTGGTGAGGATGTCTGCCTGCATGTCCTCGGTGGGACAGTAGTTGAGCTTGATGAATCCTCTCTGTTGGGCCTCTCGTCCGTATTTGTACGCGACGTCGATGTGCTTGGTCTTCTCCGAGTGAGTACCGTTCTTGGTTGTTTCGATGGCTCCTTGGTTGTCTACGTTTACTGGGATCGATCCGGTGTCGTATCCGAGTTCAGCGAGGATCTTGGCGACCCACCTAAGGCTCCGGCATCCTGCGGAGAGAGCGATGTACTCTGCTTCAAGAGAAGAGAGACTGATTGCCTTTTGGCGTCGACTTGCCCAGATGACTGTGGATCCAAATACCTTGACGACGAATCCTGTTGTTGATCGTCTTGATTCCGTGTCTCCGGCGTAGTCGGAGTCGGTCCATAGTTCTGCGATTGGAGCGTCCGAGTGTCCTCCAAGTTGAAGCGACGTGTCTGCTGATCCTTGTAGGTATCGCATGACCTTCTTGACTGCTCCCCAATGAACCCTTCGTGGGTCCGAACTGAATCGGCTGAGAACTCCGACGGCGAAGGCGATGTCCGGTCGAGTGCAGACTTGGAGGTACATCAACGATCCCACCGCTTCGAGGTAGGGTACTCCGTCCAGCTTCTCTGATCCCGAATCCTCCGATTGGACCGACAGTTGCCTAAAGTCGTCCATCGGAACCTTGTTTGGTTTAGCGTCGACCATGTTGAATCGTTCGAGGACCGTTTGAACGTATCGTTTCTGGCTGAGGTCCATTGTCCCCGCCTTGCGGTCCCTCGTAACGTCAATCCCGAGGATTGTTCCTGGGTTGAGGTCTCCTCTGTCGTCGATCTTGAACTTCTTTTGGATCTCCGTCATGACCCACTCCAAATCCTCGTTGTCTCCTGCGGCGACGAAGTCGTCAACGTACTGGACCAACATGATCCGTCGTCCCTTCCTATGCCCTATGTAGATGCAAGGGTCCGCTTCGAGTGGATGGAGATTGAGTTGAGTTTGAAAGAACTTTGAGGAGTGATTGTAGAACGCGAGTGGCGATTGTTTGAGTCCGTATAGGGCCTTGAGGAGATGCGCGACGAGTTTCTTCTTGTCGGCTCCCTTTTGTTCGTACCCTGTTGGCTGTTCCATGAAGACCGTTTCCACTAGGTCGGCTGTGAGGAACGCCGTCTTGAAGTCTCCTTGGACTAGATCGAGATCCTCCGATGCTGTGATGGCGAGGACGATCCTGAGTGAGTTGAGCTTTGATACCGGCGCGTACGTCTCGACGTAGTCGACTCCTTCTTGCTGACTGAATCCCTTGGCGACCCATCTAGCTTTGAAGCGAGTAATCCTCCCGTCGGCTCCTTTCTTGAGCGCGTAGACCCAGCGACCTCTGACCGTTTTTGATCCTGAGGGTAGCTCTGTGAGTTCAAAGACTCCGTTCCCTTCCATCGACACCATCTCTTCGTCCATCGCTTCCCTCCAGAAGTATGCGTGCTCCGACGCCATGGCTTCTCCGTATGTATTTGGGACGGAGGGTGGTGGAAGATCCTCGAGTTTGGGTTGCGTCGCTTGAGCGTGTCCGGCGAAGTCCTCCGAAATGAAGTCGGTGATGTCGTAGTCTGTCTGGACAAATCTTGCCGAGTCTCCTGTTCCTGTGAGAGGTTTCTTGTGCCGTTGACCTCGTCCGTAGCTCCCACTCAAATCGACAGCCGGTTCATCGATGATGGGCTCGTAAGTGTAGGAGTGCTTGACGCGTGATGGGTTGGGTTTCCTTGCCTCGGTCTCCCTGACCGGGTCTTGTTGGTTGGACTTGAGTAGGTGCTGTTCCTCTCCTTTGTCCTCCTCTAGTTCCTTCTCTTCTTCTTCCTCCTCCTTGTGGTCCTCCTTGATTCCGGCTTGTCCCATTCCTGGTAGCTCCACCGTCTGGTGGACTCCACGTGTTTCGTCGAAGATAACGTCCCGAGAATGAAGGATCGACCGCTTGGGGTCTCCATGGACTTGAAGTCGATAGGCCTTCTTCCCGTTGAGATCGCCGTATCCGAGGAAGATGCACTTGATGCTCTTGGGTTGATGCTTGATCTTTTGAAGGTTGAGCGCGTAAGCGAGAGCTCCGAACGTCCGCATTGCAGTGAGGTCGGGCTTCCTTTTGTAGTAGGCTTGGTAGGGGGTTTGAGAGTTGACTGAGGATGAGGGAATGCGGTTGATTGTGTATGTGGCGTAGTTCATGGCTTCCGCCCAGTAGGATCCGTCGAGGTCCCTCGCGTCTCGTAGCGCGCAGGTGATCTTCTCCTCGATGGTTCGCATTCCTCGTTCGGCCTTGCCGTTTTGTTGCGGTGTGTGTGGGATAGTCGTTTCCTTGGTGATTCCTTCGTCCCGGAGATAGAACTCGTAGTCCTTCGACGTGTATTCCCCACCGTTGTCTGACCTGATCCGTTTGACGACGTGATTGGTCCTTTTCTCCTCCCTTTTCCTCCAGGTGATGAATGTTGCCAGTGTTTCCGACTTCCTCTTCAATGCGAACGACCAGTGGTAGTTGCTGAAGTCGTCCCAGATCGTCATCATGTAACGCATTCCTTGAGCCGAGGCGATTGGCATCGGTCCGGCGAGATCCGTGTGGACGAGTTCGAGAGGTGAAGTGGTTTTGGTGGTGGAGGTGGGGAATGGAGTTCGATGTTGTTTCCCTTCGACGCAAGGTACGCAGATCCTTTCCTTGAATCCGATGATGTCCTTTTTGGTGAAGGTTGGTAGGAGCTTCTGACGAGACAACTCCTCCATGGCGGAGATAGAAGCGTGACCGAGCCGGCGATGAAGGACCTCGATCTTGTCGACTCCTGTTGCCGCGAGTGCTACGTCTTCTCCTCCTGAGCCGACTCCCTTGAAGTCGCTCACGTCCAGCATGTAGAGGTTCTTCGACACCTCTTTTCCCTCCATGAACAGCGATCCGTCTCGAAGGAACTGGCATCGCTTGTTGGTTTGGGTTGTCCCCTTGCTGGGGAACCTGGTCTCGACTCCTTTGTTACCGAGTTGACCAATACTGATGAGGTTGCTGAACCCTGGGATGTGGTATACGTCGGAGATGGTGAAGGCCTTCCTTGATCCTTTCACGGTGGTCTGGAGGTGGATGGAGCCGATGCCGAGGATCTGAACGATTGATCCGTTGGCCGTCGTGACCGTTCCGTTGTGCGCCTTGTATGTCACGAAGCGTTCCCGGTCCCCGACGATGTGGTTTGACGCTCCACTATCGGCGATGTATCCATGCTTGGTTTGAGCGAAGAGCGCTTGGGCCGACGTCGCGATGTCGGATCCTGCTTGAAGACCGTAGTCTACGAGGTGCGCCTCTTCCCTATCCTTCCAGTTCCCCTTGTTCTCCTTCTTCCCCTTCCCGAACTTCCTTCCCTTTCCACCTTGTCCCTGCCCCGTGGGCTTTCCTCCATTCAACTCCCAGCACTCCGACTTGAAGTGTCCGACCTTGTTGCACTGATGGCACTTGGCGGTCCTCTTGTCGACAAGGAGGGCTGTTTCCTTCGACGATGAAGTACCGGTCGGTTTGAGGGACTCGTGAGTCCTTTCGTGGATGAGGAGGGATGTGGCGACGGCGGTTGGGTTGAGTTCTTGTTTTGATTCTTGTGCCTGGAGCGTTTGGTGTTGAATGAATTGTTCGAGTGATGCGGGTAATCCACTGAGGAAGAACATTGTGCTCATCCTGTCTGGGATGTTGAGGCCGAGAGCTGACATGTCGTCGATGATCCTTTGGAATTCGTCGATGTACTCCTGTACTGGTTCTCCCTCCTCCATCTTGAGGTCCCTCATCCTTCGGATGGCCATGACCTCTCCCGCTCCTCCTTCCACCTTGTGAGTCTTCCTCAGAAGATCCCATGCCTCCTTTGCGTGTTTGCAGTTCCGGATCCGAGGTAGTTCTCGGTCGCTGACCGCCATTTGAATCCTGTGGAGCGCGAACTCGTCCATATGGTCCCATTCTTCGATGTCCTTGACGTTGTTCTGCTGCTCCACGACCTCTTGTCCGGTGGTGTCCTTTTCCTTGACTTCCGGGGTGAGGTTGGGCCTGGTTTTCGTACCGAGGACGACGGGCTTGATTCCTGCTTCTCCAAAAGCGATCTCCATCCTTACTGACCACGTCTCGTAGTTGGTACCATCGAGAGCAGTGAGCTTGAACAGCTTGTGATCCAGCTTCTTGGAGTAGTTGCTTGACATGACGAAGGATTGCTGAGCGGGTGGTGGCGAACTGGTGCTGATAACGTGTTGTTGGGTCGTCCACTTGAGCTTAGGGATGTCTGCAGGATGTGGTTCAAAGCTTGTTGTATAAAGCTAGCTACTCGAAAGGTTTATATACTATGGAAATGGTCACGTGATCTGAAGGTAGCTTACAAAGCTGTTTACGAAGAATGGTTACTAACAAGGGGACTGAACGAGACGCGTTACTAAGCTACCACGTAAGACCTCTCTGCGAGTCGCCACCTTCCAACAATTCTTTGGTGTAGATTATTTGTTTCCCTCTCTCTCGCACTGATCAGTTCGTCACTATCTATCTCCGACTTTTCTCTTTGCTTGCTGCTTGTGGCTCGATCGTTCAGAAGGGTGGGTCTCCGCTTTCAGAACCAGGAGGCGTCGAACGTCGAACCGACGCGTCTACTCGCCCCTTCGATCTTCTCGCCCACCTCCCTCAGGTCGCGTCGACCAGCCACACATAGTAAAACCAACAGATAGATAAATAGATCGATCAAAGAGATAAAACAACCCTCGAGGCAACAACTGAACCAGATCCAATGGAAGCAAACGAAGGGAGGAAGGAAGGACCGAGACGAGTACTGTAGCTGAGCCAGCCGAGAAAGGAGAAACCCCAGAGCAGGATGAACGTAATGAAGGGACGCAAAGATAGATAGATAGGGATAATGCCAGATGCCAGATGGTAGAAGCACAAAAGGAACGAGAAAAAAGGAGAGCGGCCGGAGGAAGAGAGTTGTCATTCGTCGTCGTCGCTGTAAGGCAAGGTCGGAAGAGGGTGTCAGATCGAGAGGACAAGGCAAGGGCACGAGAGGAACATGGAGCTCACAAAGAGAGAGAGAGAGAGAGAGCGTGTGTGTGTGTGAGTGTGTGTGAAAGAAGGATCACTGAAGGAGCAGCTTGCCTCCCATGGACTGGAAAAGAAAAGCAGGCGAAACGAAGCGGAGCGAGCAGTCAGTCTCGAGAACGAACGAGGGGGCGAAACCGAAACGAAGCTCACCATGGCGTCTCGGTCGTGAGCCAACGCTCTTCGATATTCGAGGAGGAGTCGGAACATGCTGAAAAAGAAGAAAGGAAAAAAGGGGGAAGCAGGCGTGGGCTGGGGGTCGTCAGCCAGAGCGAGAAGGTCGAGAGGTCGAGACGAGACGAGACCGAGTTTCAGGACGACGACGCTTTGCTTTCGATCTCGTCGAGTCGACGAAGAAGAAAGAAAGGCGAGAAAAATCTCCTTCGTCAAGAAGAGGAGAGCGTCGAGAAAGGTGGACTCACTATGCTTGCATATCGACCCAGCGCCAATTCTTCGCGACGAAGTCCAGCCCCGCCTCAGAGATGACCTTCCCGATCGCCTCGTTTCCTTCCGAGACTCCAGGAACACCGATGAAGAAGGTGGAGGTGTCTGATAAAAAAGAAAAAGAAGAGGAAAGGTCAGCTTGACGTCGCGTCGACGTCGAGTCTAGCCGACGTCGATTCGAGACGAGGAGATGAGAGGACGGAAGGTCGTTCGAATCACGATAGAGATCCGTAAGGTCGAGGTTGACAGGGACGTAGTGAAGCCAGGGAGTGAGCCACTCAGTGTTCCACTCGGGATAGATGGTGATCTGAAGAGAAAAAGCGAAGGAAAAGGGAGGTCAGTTTCGAGAGACGAACGCGTCGAAAGAGACGAGGAGGTTGAAGCTGACCTTGAAGACGACCTGTCCGAGAGCGACGAGTCGACGGAATCGAGAGGACCCTGGGAGGATATAGAGCTAGGTCAGTCGAGTATTCAAGGCAGAAAGGGGGACGCAGTAAGCTCACATCCGTTTCCATCGCTGAAGAAAGAAAGGTCGAGAGTCAGCTCTCCGCTTCGTCCACCGACTTCTCTCGCGCTCGAAAACTCACATATCCAAAGCGTATCGATACAACAGCGTCTCCTGAGGTGTAACGTATCCACCCAGCTTGATCTCATCCCTCATCTCGTCGCCTGAAACACCACCGAACCGACAACAGCAAGTCAGTCTCGTCGTCTCCCCTCCCTCGCACCGTCTCGCTCGAACACTCACAAGTCCCATCGCTCTCCTGACACTGCGACACCGCCGTAATCCCCACATCGAAAAGATGCTCGTTCAGCTCCCTCGCATGAAGTCTCCTCATCGACACCTCCCTCGTAGCCTCGTCCCAGCCAGTCTCGACGAGCACGTCCGTGTGCGAATCTCCATGAGCGTTGGCGAGAGCGTTCAGTCGAACTCGATGACTGTTTCGCCAGTTAAAGTCGTTCTTCTTCTCGTAGTGCCCTCCCGTGGTGCTTCCTCGCCAGAAGACCTAAGCGAACGGGAACGAGGGAGGAGGGTCGTGGGGTTGGGGGGGGGGGGGGGGGGGGGGGGGGGGGTTGGGGAGGGAAAGAAAGTCAGCGAGAGAATCCTCAAAAAGGAAAACGAAACGCGAGCTCGAGCTCTCGGACTGACCTTGTTGTTGGTCTTCTCCTCCCAGGAGGTGACTCCGCTCGTCTTGTTCTGGAAGGCGACCATGGGAGCCATGAGGATCTGAGGCGACTGAGCGATCTTGGAGAGAACGAACTGAGGGTGGAGTTTGGGCGTTCGAACGACGTTTCGAGCGTAAGAAGCGTGGTAAGGGACGATGGAGGGGTTGTCTGTGCGAGCGAAGAGAGAGAGTGGGTGATCAGGGAGGGACTGGGAAGGGGTAGGTATAGAGAGAGGGAGGTACGAACGACAGAAATCGAAGGACTTGGTAGGGTTCTTGATGAAGGAGATGGGGAGGACGTTGGCTGAGGGGGGACGAACGAGACGAAGTTTTTTGATCAGATCGCGAATTCTTTTGCTCGAGCGAGCGGACAGCGAGGAGTCGAAAGCCAGGACTGGTCGGTCGAAAGCCAGTGAGTACTCACGTTTCTCGCTAAAGTCGTCTCGTTCCGAGAAGATAGCGGCCTCCTTGAAAGGTTTCCGATCCGAGAGCGATCTCCACGAGCAGGCCTCTGCGAGACGAAAAAGGAATCAGCACGCGCAATTGACTTTGCTTAGGTCGAGCATAGGAAAGAGATGGAGAACTCACTCAACAACCCATCAGCCATAGCACCTTTCCGAGACGTATCCTCCATGACCTTGAGCTGCTCTTGGTCGATGTCTGTGAAGGAAAGGAGCGAAGGAGTTCGAGCGAAGAAAGGAGGCGAGTCAGCTTCTCTGTCCGATCGCGCGAAGCTCGACCAAGGACGACGGACACTCACGAGCCCCCCGTTCAGCCAACCCCATCATCCTGTTCCTAAACTCCTCTCCCATGATCCTACTCCCCAGATCGTGATCCGACACACTGAGCTTGACGAGTCCATCGTCTCCTCCGACCTCTCCGAGCGAACCGAGCCCTTCTCCAAAGTCGGCAGGGAGGAACTGACGGAACCCGTCGCTGTAGAGCACGAAGCAACCCGACCTAACTGTCAGCCTAGAGCGTCGCGCGTCGAAGAGTTCGTCGTCGGGTCGAGGGAGAGAAAGAGAGAGACAGAGAGAGAGAGAGAAAGGCAGGACGACGACGTACAGCAACTTCGACATCTCCAAGGCTCGATTCGACTTGATTCTCTCCCCCGTGATGTTGACAAGTTCGTCTCGTCGAACCTGGAGCTCGTAGGAGAAACCTTCCTTGGTGAGAAGCTGGCTCAGTCGAGAGCCGAGGAAGACGGGGTCGAGAGCGAGGAAGGGAGTGATGGAGGTGTGGATTTGGTCGTACTGCGAAACGAGACGAAAGGTCAGCTCGACGAAAGAGGAGAGTCGAGGAGCGAGAGAGAGAGAGAGAGACAGAGATGGAGATGATACGTACGTCGTCGACCTGTTGCCGAAGAAGAGAGAGGAAGGTGGAATCAGCATTCTGTCGTGGGGATCGACGCGAAGGAGGGGAGGACGAGAGAAGGGTGGGCAAGAGCGAGAGAGCTCACAATCTGAACGTCGTTGGCTCGAGCAAACTTCCACCAGTCGTCGAACCCTCTAGGTGGAGAGCGTCCGTATCGGGTCTTGTAGGTCTCTACGGCTTGTTCTCTGTGAACGTCGAAGGTGAAGAGGGAGAGGGTGTGAGATCAAAGGGAAGGAGGGAAGGAAGGAGGGAGACACGAGAGTTGAGCTCACAGTGTTTTGCTTTGCCTGCGATAAGACGACGAGGAAAGAGGGTCAGCTGGATTTTCGCGCCTGTGCGTAGGTGGGGGTATTAAGAGCTTACCTAGCCAGCTGGTTATCCCACTTGAGCTTTGCATCCTCCATCAGTTTCCTTTGAATGAGAACGAGGGAAGGGCAAAGGTCAGCTTCGCCCACCCCTTCCCTTTTTTCTCGTTGATCTCACCTGATAGGATGCCCCCCTTCCTTCCATTCCCTCTCTCCTACGGTAACACTCCCATCCGCTCCCTCATGCAGCCAATGTGGCAGTTCAGGCCTCTTCTGAAGGAGCTTTGTCTGCTCGAGTGACGGCGACGAAGCGAACGGAGGAAACAGGTGAGGAGTAGGAAGTCTCGGTAAGCTCGGGAGGTGAAAGGTGGGTGCAGGGAGTCGAAGGAGGTAGAGGATAGCGAGGCTCACCTTGCGGGTCTTGGGCTTTAGAGGCAAAACCCCTTTCGAGCCCGTCAAATTGGGAGGGAGGGAGGAAGCGAAAGGGAAAGAAGGGAGGGAAGGGAAAGTCAAACCTCGACCCAAGCTCACCACCCGCCTCGTTTCCTCCTCCAACGACGACAACGACGATGAACGACGAAGACGAGCGTGAATCCTCCTCCCACCCCCTCCTCCCTACAGGTGGATCCTCGTCAGCATCCAGAGGAGGACCAGAGCCATCCTCGGCTTACTATCCTTCAACGTCCAGTCGGAAGGGCTACCTCGCGCTCGTCAAGCGAAGAGGATGGCTTCTCCTCGTCCTGGGATCGCTAGCCATCTTTGCGCTTTCGCTCAGCCTCAGAGGTGGAAGAGCGAGTAGTTCGAGTCGTCAGGTCGAAGGTTGGAGTTAGAACAAGAGGCCCAAAGCGAGTGCAGGACTGCTCAAAACTAATCGGAGTGCTCTGAGGAATGAGAGCTATACCGGTGAGTTCTTCCCCCTCCTTCTCAGCTTCGTAGACTTGCTCCAAGCATTTTTGCAGTCCCTCTGAAGTCTTCCTCGACCTCTTATCTCGCTCTGGTTACAGTTTTAGCTTTCTCTATCAACGACCCTGTCGATTTCTGGAGCTTCAAACGCTGATAACCCCTCCCTTTTTTCCTTCCTTCGACTAGACAATCTACTCCCCACCACAAATTACATCGCAACCTTCCGCATCGCCGGACTTAACAACGAAATTATGACTCAGTTCAACCTCCTCCACCTCACCTTCCTCCTTCGCAAGAATCCAGCCTCTCCTTACCCTTACACGCCAATCCTCTCGCCCTTCCTTCCTCACTTCGGCCATCTCGGCGGAGGTGAAGGTCTCAACGCGGCTCCCCTCCTTCGCTTCTCTCAAGTCTTCACATAGATCGCTTAGCGGAGTCCTTAGGGTTCGGGATCATCGAGTGGTCAGATTTGAAGGTGGGGGACCCTGGGGAGGGGATGGGAGGGAGGATCGAGGACGAGTGGAAGACGGAGGAGGAGAGGGAGGAGGAGAGGAAACTCGTCCTCGCTGGGAAAAAGGTTGAGAGGATAGGGCAGGGCTTGAAGAGGGAGGTGATGAGTTGCTGGTCAACGTGGATGACGTATCACGCTGGGAACAAGATCCAAGTGAGTCGACGAACCAACGAGACGAAAGGAGACGCGTCTCTCGTCACTCTCTCCTTTCACTCTTTCTCTTTTGCTGACCTGCGTTCTCTTTACTCTCGAATCCGAGTTTGGGAGAGTACTACAACTTCAGTGAGTCGAACGAACGAAGGAACGCAAATGCATCTCGTCTCTCTCTCTCTCTTTTCTCTCTCTTTCTCATCCACTGACCCCCTTTCGCCCCTTCCCCTTTCTCCCCTCCCTTCCAGAAATATCCTACACCCCCCTCCCGCCCTCCGTCTTCGCCGCAACCAGCCGTCACGTCCTCTTCCCCGTCCTCGCCAACTCTCCCCTCCCAAAAACAGACTGCGATCCGAGTACCTTTCCTTCACCAACGACGAAGCTCAGAACACCATAGAATCCTGGGGAAGGAACATGACCATCGCCGATGTGTTCACTAAGAAGAAGGAGTCGAACGACGACGCGTGGGTAGAACCGAATACAGACCCTGGGCAGGTTACGTGCTTCGATGTGCTTTACTACGGGTCGGATAAGGGAGAGGAGGTGAGGGAGGTTCATAGGGCTACACCGCCGGTGCCGAGAGGTCAGTGTTTCGCTCTTGAGGTTTGGGATTTCGCGGGAGAGAGGAGGAAAGATGGAGGGAGACGTGTCGAGCGAAAGGGGGATAGAGAGCTGACCTTCGTCGATTCGCATTCGCTTCGTCTTCATAGACGCTGGGCCCTGGTGGAGCGTCGGTCAACACGTTCACTGGAACCCTGAGCTCAGAGCTATTGGAGTTAACATTCTTCGTCAAGTCCTCGTAATGCCCGCAGGGAAGACGGTGCCGGACGTGAGTTTGAGTTCGACTTCGAGTCGCGTCGAGTCGAGTCGACGACGTCCTGTATTTTCTTCGAATCAAAGTTAATTCCCTCTTTTATCTTTGTTTCGCTGGACTGTTTTTTGATTCAGATCTTCACCGTTCACATCCGTCGACCAGACTTCATGTCTTCCTGTCCTGCTTACGCTCAGCCTTGGTTCGTCGTTCTTCGTCCAACCTTCGCTCGTCGTTTTCTTGCTCTCCCTTTTCCGCCTCTTCTCAGGCTGACCGTCTCCCTCTCCTATCCCTCTTGCTTCCTCTTCCTTCCCTCTCACCCACGCAGTCTCGCCGTCTCCCACTTCGCTAACCACGTCAACGCCATGCGAGATCGATTCGTGAAGAACGGGACTCGAGGAGCAGCGGACTGGCCTGTGGTGGTAACGACGGACGAGTCGGACCCTGAGTGAGCTCTACATTTATGCTTTCCTCTCCTCTTCTCTTCCTCCCCCGCCTCACACGCGAGCTGATTAACCCGTTTCTACTGCCCTCGCGTCTAACAGGTACCTCGCCGAGATCGCCAGCCTCGGATGGTTCCTCGTCGACCATCATGCTCTGAGGACGAGACCCATTTATGGGATCTGGTATCCCAGTCTGATCGACAACGTCATTCTCGCGTTCGGGCAGGGTTTCGTTGGTTCGTCACGAATTCGCTCGAGCTCCCGTTCGCGTCTCGTCCCCATCTCCCCTCCCCGCTGACCCGCTCCCTTCTCCTCTCCCTCCCTCTCCACAGGTACCCAAAGCAGCACGAGTAAGTACTGCTCTTTCTCGCCCCAGAACCCATTTCCCCTTCCCTCCTCCTTCTTCGTTCTGTCTCTCTGTCGTCGCTGACCGAACGACGCGTTCGTCTCTCTTTTTTCCTTTGCTTCGCCAGTGAGCATCCTCGCCTCCCGTCGAGTAGAGGACTGGAACGGTGGAAAATTCGAGAGAGTAGGAGCTCTGGAGTCCAAGTGGCCGTACGATCCTGTTACCGGGACTAATCATTAAGGTGAAAGACCGTTCTGTTTCTATCTTGTTTTGTTTTTGTTTTTGTTTTTTTTTGCTTCTCATTTCAGCAGCACGTCAGCATCTACAAGTAGTGTTTCCTACCTATCTATCTCGTCTATCTAGGAGCATACAAGCTTCATTATTCAGTAGGAGTAGTCGGAAGTTTGGAAGCGGAATCAAAGACTGAAGAGTGTTTTCTAGAGCGGTGAGGAGGCTAGCGTTGAGAGAATTGATTCGACCTTCCGTTCCTCTGGCCCTTTATCCTTCACCTTCACGTCCACCCCCACCCCCTTCCTCAGCCTTCTCACTCTTCAGACGTATCACAGCGTGCTATGGTCTTCATCCTCCAAACCAAATCCCTCCTCATTGGCGTGTCGCTGGCTCTCCCTCTTACGTCGGGCGGCCGTGTTCGAGCTCTCGTTCCTCGAGCGGAGCCCTCAGCTTCGAGCTTCAGTTGCAACTATCAGGGATACCTGTGAGTGTGATACCTGGTCACGTTCAGCCTCTTGCTTGGGTATGAAGGGACTGAGGGTTCGCGAAGTCGACGAAGCCGTCAACGTAAACAAACTCCGAGTCGCTTTGGCTGACCTCGCTGGTTCCTCGTCCTCCTCGCCTGCCGTCTTGCTCAGCCCCGGTTGTCCTGCCGGCTTCTCGTACTTAGGATATACTGGTACAGATATCTCCTGCTATACTAACGCTTTCCCGCCTCAGTGAGCTCTTTTACCTCTTCTCGCTCCCACTCTTCCTTTCGGCGAGGCGCCTCGTCCCGCCTCGCCTCGCTTCCCTTCCACTGACCCATATTATTCCAATCCGATCCCTTCACTCTCATCCGAAAACTAGTGTTTGCCTCTACAGCATCATCACCAACGAGCTCAACGTCGCCCTTTTCGACAACCACTGTGATCCCGCCGTCAAAAGCACGAACCAAGTGATGTGCAGCGGACCACGTATGGACTACGTCTGCCAGAACGCGGCAACTGGAGCAGGACCGATGAGACCTACACTGACGTGCTCGAATGCGTCCAGGAGAAAGAGAAGAAACAGGTTGTCGAGAGATCCTGGTGAGTCGTGAGAAATTCGCGGCCAACTTCGCAGTTGTTACGACTTCGTTTTGTTTTACATTAGTTGACGAGTTTGCTTCCCTTTCGTTCTGACTGGTAGCTCGTTCAGAGAGGATGAAGAAGAGACAGGCAGTGATCAAGAGGGATCCTACTCTGCTCGACCGTAGAAAAGGGCGAAGGGTGTTTGAGGACGAGGAAGGGGCGTCGTGATGCTGGTTTGCGGACGCGTCGAGAAGGAGAGTTCGTTTCGTTTTCGGATTTTCGGGGAGGGAAATGGTTCAGTCACGGTTACTTTGGTCCTCTACCTAGCATGTACGCGCTCGTCTTCAAGGTCTTTCATCCTGGACACTCGCCTGGCCGTGGAAGAGGGAACGAAGCTCGATCCTCGACGCGTCGCTGCTTTCTCTTCTTTTGCGTCTGATTCGCCTTCTTCGCTCGGAGGTCTCAGATAACACAATCTCGACTCCAGATGAAAGCATCTCCCAGATTTTTAACAGCCGAGTCCTTGCTCCCTGGAAGAAAGTCGAACTCGAAGCGAGGTTACGCGTCGAAACAACCACGTTGCATCTTTTCCTCTCCCGACGGCGACCTCCGGAATTCCTGGCACTCGAAGACAACGAAGACTCGTGTTCTATGTGAACTGTGTCAGTCATCACCTCCCTTCTTCTTTGGAGAGCGAGAGGTGAGCTCTGGACCCACTCGCAGTCGACGCAGGGAAAAGGAGAGCCGAGCTCAGCATCGCCTCCTCCGTCGTTTCCTCCTCTCTCCTCTCTTCGCCCTCACCTCCCTCCCTTCGCGGAACCCTCTCTCTCACCCTCTCTACATCTGAATTCTGATCTCTGTTTCTCTCGGAGTGAGATTATTCCAGCCCTGGTTCAGGGGTCCAGGAACGTTTGAGCTGAAACCAGGCCCTTTCCTTCGCTCCCTCGCTCCTCCTCGTTTGTGTGCTGACCTCGTCCGCCTTTTCCCCCGTTACGTCTTTGTCTTTCAACTTCCTTGTGGCAGCCTACCCCCATCTCGCCATGCTCGACTTCAACAGTGAAATTTCGCTCTTCTTTCTTGTCTGTTTACTGCTTCAAGGTTCGTTCAAACGCTAGCTGTGGCCTTCCCTCTGTCCCCTCGGTGCCTTGCCTCTTCTCTCTTCTCTTCCACCGATGTTCACCTTCCTCCCCTTCCCTCCCTTTCAACTCCTGCTACAGCTCTTCCTGTTCGCCACAAGTCCATTGTTTTCGGAGAACCTTGCCCTCAGCGTTCGTTCTGATCTGTCTGATGATGATCCCCCGCTCTTCTCTCTTCTTCGTTCGAGAGCTCACCAACTTTCCCTCGCCCTTTCCCTCCTTCTCCTTCCTTCCCTCCCTCCAACTCCCTCCCTCTTTGCTCAACTCGCTCCTCCTCCTTCTCTTTATCTCCTCCCACTCTTCTCCGCAGCAGCAGCATCATCCTCCTCGCCATCCTACCTCTCCTCCTGGACCGTTCGAAACGTCACCCACTTTTTGACTCTCCTCCTCGCCCTTGCAAGCACCCACGTCTGCTCTCCTTCGACGTTTGAACCGTCCCTCGAGGACAAGTTCAAGACCAACCTCTTCATCCTCGGCTGGATCACCGCTATCGGAGTCGTCGTCATAAGGGTGGAAGGGTTCGTTTCGCCTTCGGACGAGGTCGTCGAGGAGGAGGAGGAGAAGACAGGGGTCAAGGGAGGAGGGCAGAACTACAACAGCCAGGGGGTGCTCTGAGGACGAGGTGAGGGGTTGAGCGGCAGGGTTGAGCCAGAGAGCTTGAATGTGAGAGAAAGTAGAGCTGGAGTGAGAAGAAGATAAATGTTGGGATAGGGTTGAGGGAGAGGAAGGGGAGGAGGAGGGCGGGCTCGAGAGAGGACGAGGGTTTGGATGAACTCGATGAACTCTATGAACTCTATGAAAGTTTCATGGGCGACCTCTTTTGTTTTCGACGTGAGAACCTGGCGCATCCAAAATTTGATGGAGAAAGAACTTGAGGGAAGATGATCGTTCGGAGGAAAAGAGGTGAAAATCAGACCGAAGGAAGTCAAAGGAGGAGGAGCAGGGGTCGCCTGAAGAAACGAGAAGTCCGAGCTTCGACTAGTCTGGCACCGAATTGCTTCCTTCTTCAGTGTCCTCTTCAATGAGCTCACTTCTTAGAGTCGAGCGAAATCTAGAGGAGCCTTCCCCAAGACCAATGCAAACTTTTGGACTCATCCGAGGTTCAGAGGAAAAAGCCCTGCGCTGATATTCATGTTTCCCGTCCATCCTTATATGAAAGGGCGAAGATCGGCGAAAAGCTCTTCTCCCGACAATTGTAAAGAAAGCTCGCTATGGATACTCTCAGCTGTCTATCCCCCCTGTCCGTCGCGTTGCGGTTTCTCAAATCGTTCTGCATCGTCGCGTCGCGTCGCGTCGATCCTGGACCAGTTTGCGTCGTCCCCTTCTTCTCCCTTCTTCATTAACAAGATGATACACTAGGTCGATAGAGTGAGTCGATATATACTGATCAGAAATGCAAAGAAAGCAACGGAGACGAGAAGATGTTCAGACGGAAGATGAAAATACGAGTGCGAGGTGAGCAAGCAAAGATTGTGTTGCGAGATGGGAAGAGAACGATGAACGAGTAGCATAGCGCAAGAAAGCATGATACAGCTAGGTCATCTGAGGAGCCTCCAGCCGTCCAATCGAGGGAAACGAAGAAGGAAAGGGTCAGTCTCGAAGCAACGAAAGACAGGAGGAGAGCGAAGATGACTCATCATGGCGTCTCGGTCGGGGGCAAGGCCTCGTCTATACTCAAAAACGAGTCGAAAAATGCTTAAGAAGTAGGTGATGGTAACGGCGAATCAGAAAAACGCAGGAAGAGGAAACGAGGAAAGGACGACGCGACTCGAACTCACTAAGCCTGAAGATCCACCCATCTCCAGTTGCTGTCGACGCACTCGAGCGCTGCTTCACTGATGACCTTGCCGAGATCAGGATTTCCTTCTAAGACGCCAGGCGCACCGATGAAGAACGCGGACGAGTCTGACCGAGCGAAACCAAGGTCAGTCGGTGTCGAGGAGGTCTCGAGCGATGAAGACGCCAACGGGTACGTAGTGGAGCCAGGAGTCAGCCATTTTGTGTTTCACTCGGCTAGGTGGTGATCTGAGTACGATGAAGAAGATCAGCTCGACTAAACTCCATGAGTCAAAACAAGAACGATCGATGCTCACCTTGAAGACGACCTGTACGCCTATCATATTCCTTCAGGAAGATTTTCTCGAGCTCTCCTCTTTCCAGTCGACCCAGCCTGGAGACAGGCTTTGCCGTCGCGCGGGAAGCGCGCTTCAACGGAAAGCTTCAAGGCGAAGAAGAGATCGAATAACGCCTCGACACGTCTTTGACAGCTGCTTTCTTTTCGCCCTTGCCCTTCCCGGTTTCGTCCCTTTTCTTTTCTCTCATCTCTGCTGCATTCGGAGAGAGATCTGATTGGACTCGGGGGGGGGGGGGGGGTGGGGAGGAATCGAAACTTTCATTCCCTCTACCAAGGCCCTGAAAGCTGTCAAAGCAGGCATGATTCTCGCGAGTTGTTTGGTAGCGTCTCGATGTGACCAGCCCTTGTTTTGAATCAGACCAACCTTCTTCGAAGCGAGGTGTCTAAGCCTTGAGCTGAAGGAGTGGAACAGCTTTCATATTTCTTCCACTACAGCAGCCCATCTATATATTTCTCAGCTCTTAGCTCTCTTCACTTCCGCAACCCCTTCATCGTCCCTTCCTCCTCACGATGATCTTTTTCGCATACCTCCTCCCCGTCGCTCTTCTGGGGTCGCTCCTTGTTCAAGGTTCGTTCTGCGCTCCTTCCCTCCTTCTTTCCTTCCTTTCCCTGTGCTCGTCATCTCTTGCTGACCTGTCTTTTGCGTTGTCGCTCTCTTCGCATCGTTCAGCTGCTGCCTCCCAGCAGGTTCTCTGTGAGTGAAAACTTCGAGTCCCTCCTTTCCTCGCCCTGTTGCCGTCCAACCTAGATCGAAGTTGACCACTCCTCCTTCCCTTCCTTCTTCAGACGACAGTGGTTCGTAATCTCATCCATCCGTCTCTTTCCTTTTCGCTTCTCTCTCCCTCCTGACTCTATCTCCCCTTCTTCGCCTCAACAGCTGGAGTCATTTCGTCCTCGTCATCCCCATCTGTATCGCTCGCTTTCCTCGATAGCGTGAGATTCGAGCACGACGTTCCTGTCAGTTCGACCACGTCGCTCTTCCCGTCTCCCTCCCAGTCCCTCTTCTCTCTCTCTCTCCCAGTTCGTTGACTGGCCCCCTTCTTCTCTGGTTCACCTTCCGTTATTAAGGAGGAATGCCTTCGGATCTGCGACATCGAGCTCTCAGGACCAGCTTGCTCCTCTGCGCCACAGAGCGACGATTGTTCGTCCTTGCCTCCTCGCCTGTTCTTCCTACTCCCCTTAGAACACGACCTCTTTCTTCTCATCTTGACACCCTTCTTTTCAGCAGGTCGATGCGATGCCGTCGTTCTCGCCGATCTCGAACAGGTTAGTCGTCTTCTCTCTGCCGTTCTAACTCGATCACGCCTCGTTCTCGTCCGCGACGTCCCCGATGACCTCATCCCTCCCTTTCCCCTTCCCTCTCTTTCTCAGTGCCTCTACTGCGTCGAAGCCGAATGCTCCGACTCCCACATGCTCACCAATTCAGCGGGTCAACTACGAACGGCCGCTCAGTTCGTTGCTGGTAAGTCGCCTTTGCGTCTTTCTCGACTCGCGCTCTCTTCTCCTCTCATCCCATCTGCCGCTCATTCTCCTCCTTCCTTCCCCTTCTTTCTTCCCTTCTCATCTTTTCTCCATCAGACTACGAGGTCGCCTGGTATCTATCCTTTCCTTTGCACACCTTATCCTCTCTTCGTCGCTCTCGCGAGAAGCTCACAACCCTCCTTTTTCCGTTCGCTTCTTCGTCTTGCAGTGCTCCAAGCGCCCGCTTCCGCGCCAACCGAATCAAACTCACCATCAAGGAGGAGCTCAAGAAGCTGCGAGCCGCGGGTGGAGGAGTTGCGGACCCTTCGCTTTGGGGATTGACGCGTTCAAACTGATTTAGCGATTCCCCTCGCTCAACCTCCCTTTCGTCCTCCCTTCGTCGTCGCCTCGCTTTTCTTTAACGAATCTCTTAACGTTCTGCTTCTCGGTTTATTTATCTTCTCGTTTCGTCTCTTGGGAACTCCGTCATGCTTGTGTTGCTTGCTGCCTGAAGAAAAGGAGCGACGAGCAAAGGTTGACGTCGGCGTCCAAACCTTCTTCGCCTGAGTGAGCCCACCCGAACGTACCCGTTCTGTTGGACGCACATTCTATAATGGAGGTGAGAACACAACCGACGAAGCAGATAAACAAACACCTGAACACAGTTAGATAGATAGATAGAGCAAACCGAAGAAGACGAAACCCAAAAACAAGACATGGAGGGCAACGTCGAACGAGAGGAGAGGGAGGGAGCGGGAGAAGCGACGTGAAGTAATGTCTTTTGGAAGGTTCATGCCCTCCCTCCCTTGATCGGATCAAAAGGATACAGGGTCTCGAACCGACTAGCCAGCTCTCCTTCACCGCCGTTCCAGTCCTCGACTCTACGGGCAGCAAGGATCGACACTGGACAGACCGAGAGAGGAACGAAGACGGCGCGACGATTGCGTTAGCGAGGGAGGAGAGGGAAAGGGAAAGTTAAGTTTTGGAAGAGGAGAGGAAGATAGGGTCTTACTCGTGCTTTCTTCGGTACCTTGGGGAGGAGGAACGAGGGAAGAGTGAAAGTTGAAGTCAGCGTCGAGCGAGCGAGCGAGGCAGAAGAGAGGAGTGGCAAGAGGTCGACGCGAACTCCACTCACCAACGAATCCCTGACCCATCGATAGCAAGACGGTATCAACCAGAGAAGGGTACCAGATCCCATGGATGTCAGCAGTCTTGAGCGCGTCGTGGTCGACGACGAACCATCCCAGGGCGGCAATCTCGGCGAGGTAACTGGAGGAAAGAAGGAGGAAAACGAAGGCGAAGCCGGTCAGTTTCGAGCTTTCGAGACTGTCTCGACGTTCGACGACTAGCTCGAAGCTGGATCGCATCTTCCTTCGTACTCCTCTTTTTTTCGGCTCACTCGGGATCCGACTCGTCGGTGGTGACAAGGACAGGCCAATCCTTCACCCCTTTCCGTCCAGCGAGGTCGTATCGATGTCGGAACCCAGCGATGTGGTTTGCGAAGTGCTCGACGGTGAAGCTGGATGATGAAGGAACACGATATCCGACGGTGTCGAGTCAGAAGAGCACCGACGGAGCCGAGGTCCGAACTGAACGAAAGGGACGGAGCTCAACGAACCAAGGTTTCGCGTAGACAGGACAGTTGCCGATGAAGTCTGTTCGTCGGATGTGGACGGTGAAGATCTGAGGATGAGGAAGCAGGTCAGCGAGGGGAAGAAGGAGAGAGAGAGGGAGGGAGGGAGGGAGGAAGAGATAGAGAGCGCGCGAACTTACGCTGGGTATCCTCGAGAACCAGCCGAGACTCAGGGTCTTCCGGAGGATATCGACTGAGATTTTCTCGAGCTCAAGGTTCCAGCGAGCGTGTCGACCTACGGACCACCAGGCACCGGCATCTTTGGATGGATCAAAGAAGAGCAAGAGGACCGAAAGTCAGTTGTTGTTCGACTTGGGTTCGAAAAAGACGCGATTGACCTCGAGGCAACGGCAGCTTCGTCAAATACGCCTCCCTGATCTCCTCTCCCTTATCCGACGCGAAGTAAAGCGTATCAAAGCAGGTGATCGTTCCAGGCTTGACGTTCGGCTCGATCCAATCTGCGTCGCGTCCAAAGTAGTCGTCCAACGTTTCGTTGAACCCCCATGACTCGATCATCTGCTGTGCTTCTCCTCCGTTCTTCTTGAAGCTGAAGTAATCCTTCCTGAGACGGTTCTCCGGAGGAGAGAGGATGTTGGCGAGCGAAGGAAAGAGGAGATGAGCGGGACTGCGATTCGTTGGAGAGAAGAGGGAGATGGGGAGGGGGGTGTAGACGGGGTCTGGAGGGGGGACGAGGGAGGGTTTAGAAGATGAAGATTCGAGAGAGAGAGAGCGAGGTGGTGATGAGCTGCCTCACCGATATTGTAGTAGGAAGGCACGACCGTCATTCCAGTGTGCTCTCCCTTCCCCACCGACATCCAGCTCGACCAACATCCCATCCTCTCCGGTTCCAACCCCATCTCCTGGGCCAGAGGTATCTCAAGCCACTTGGTATCGTTCTTCCTAGTCTCCCTCCTCTCCTTTTCGGTCAAAAACTCATCCTCCAGATATCCTCCCGTCCCTCGTCCCGTGAAGCCTTGCTTCAACTCGGAGAACTCGACGATCCCCCATCCGAGATCCTCCGCGAGACGATCTAGGTCGAACACCTGGGAGAAGCGCAAAACAGGTGCTGGGAGGAGGGATCCTGATCCTGAGATGTAGTCTCCTGCGAGGTGCCGAAAGTGAGGGTAGAAAGGGTGGAGGACGGGAGTGTAAGGGGTTGGAGGGGAGTTTGTTCGAAGAAGGAAGGTGAGGTGGAGGAGGTTGAACTGGGTGATGATTTGGTTGTTGAGACCTGAGTGGTGAAATGTGGAGATGTAGTGCTTGTCGGGGAGAAGGTTCACTGTTTGGCGAAAAGAAGGAAGAGGGGAGGAAAGAGAGAGAGAGAGGTCAACGAGCGAAGGAGAAACGAAGTTGGACTCGCTCGCTCCTTCCTTCTCTCTGCTCCGAAGCTTCATACGAGACAAACTTCGGCTCTTTGACGATTTGTGTACGAAAGCATACAGACCAAGGGCCGCTACAGGTCCACCCTCCCAAAGCCGTCATGGGAAAGTGCGAGAAAAGGGCGGGACTGACCTGTATAACTCTCGTTGAGGGAGGCTCTCCTAGATCCTTCCAGAATCAAGCCGCTACTCGCCTTCGGTCTCTTCTTCCAGCTCCAAGAAGAGCGAGTGGGATGAGCCTTCCTCGTCGATGATTCTCCTGGCGCTCCAAACGTGAACGAGTAGAGGACGAGCACGCAGAGGAGGAGCCCAAGACGGCCTCGGTTTGACCGCTTCAGAACGACCGACAGCCACGACCGAAGAGGGACAGAGCCGGATTCCATTAACGGAGGGAGTGAGAGCGGAAGGGAGATGGATAGGGGGAGAGCAAGTCGAAGAGCGACTCGTCCGAAGAGGTGGATGCTCCCAAAGGAGAGGAAAGGAGAGTTATTCGACGTTGGGAGGTGAAAGGCGCGGAGATCGGAGGCGTTCAGTTGCCCCCTCCCTTCCCCTCCCTATTTGAAACCGAGCAAGGCAAGGAAAACCCTTGCCCCCTCCCTTCCCCTCCCTATCTGAAACCGAGCAAGGCAAGGAAAACCCGTACTAGAGAAGAGGTGAGCATCCTTTCGAGTTCGAAGACGACGAAATTTCGCGCACTGAAGCCAGCGAACGAAATCAGCCGTCGCGTCGCGCGAAAGCAGGAAGGACCGCTTTCCAGAGCTTGCGATTCTCGATTTCCCTCGTAAATAACGCGAGTCTACAGCTCCGAGTGTCCTTCCTCAGGCCCAGCTTCGAAGCACTTCGGATCAGAGCTCGCGATGGATCAACGCATCGAAGCCCGAGCGTCAAAAGCTCTCGCAGAACTTCACCTCTCCCGCTTTTTCTCGCTCGCCCAGCTCTTCCTATGTACTCCAGGGTTTCCCGCGCTAAACTTAAAAGCTTGCGATCGACCTTCTTTCGACGCCTCCGTCTCGTTCCTGCTTCACGCAAAGACCAAAGCGCGACGAGCTTCTCTTCCCTCAGCGGTCTCTTCCCTCGCTTTGTCCCTCCCCCTTCTCCTCCTCTTTCGCCGCGATGGTCTCTCTCCCGCGAGGCAAGTTGCTCGCTTCGGCCTCTCTGGTGATCCTCCTGTCCATCTCGTTCTTCCTCCTCGTCGACTTTGAGTCTTCTTCGCACAGGTAAGTTCAAGCTTCGACATCCCTTCTTCCCCTCCCGTCCCTTTCCCTCCACTGGCTCATTTTCTTCTCTCTCGCCATCTTTCTCTCTCTCTATCCGATAGCTCACTTTCCTAACCTCGACCCTTTCCTTTTTGTCCCCTCGCCAGGATCTTCTCCTCCCTCTCCTCCCTCAGCTCGACCTTCTCCTCCCCTTCTTCGGCTCCAGCTCGCACCTGCCCTTCTCAATGCCCTTCGGACCCTTACTCCCAACCAGGCATGATCCACTTCGGAGTCAACAGAACCGAAACTCGATGGGTCCCCTTCCCTAGGATCCCGATCTCTCAGCTTGAAACTCGACGACGACGGAGGAATCGCAGACGAAACAGGCGGCGAGCAGGAGTCCTCATCAGCGACATGGATCTCGAGGAGAGGGTTGGGGAGGGAGTGCTGGAGAGGGCAGGGCCGCCGTATCTGAGGTGGTTGGTTGAGGGGGAGCTGGAGAAGTTGGAGTTCTTGAAAGGGAGGAGTATCGTGTTGATTGGTCAGTGCGAAGGGGAGGGAAAAGAAGGAGAAGGGATAGAGGAAGGGACGAACTCGAGCTCACCTCTTTCTCCTTCTTTCTTTCTTCGCTCGCTGTTTTCGTCTCGGACGGAATTGTTCTGCAGGCTCGAGTCGTGAGTTCAACCGCTCCTCCAATCTCTTGTGTACGACCTTTTCGAGCGAAGGAAGGAAGGACGCAGGACGCAAGCTGACCTCTCTTCTCGTTCACTCGCCCTCGTCTCATCGCAGACGACCGAAACAACGTACGCGCCCTCTTCTTTCTAGGCTCGTAACCATCCGCTCTCGTCTCGAGTGTCTGGTTTGGTGGACGGAGCTCCGAAAACCCGATCCCCCGAGGACGAAGGAAGGCTGGTTACGGCTCGAGCCTACCTCCTCTCCCCGCCTCGCCTCGCGGGAGCCTCTGGATCTAACCGTCTCTTTTCCCTTCACCTCAACAGGTCCAGCAACTCTACGGCGAGGCGGTGGGAACATATGATAGTTGGGGTGGCCATACTGGGGGGATTTGTACTATCCCTCGGCTCAACCTCACGATCAGCAACTGGTTCATCCCATCTCTTCTTCTCTTCCGAAGGAAACTTTCCTTCACTCCAACTGACCTTCCACTTCCCCTTCTATCTTCTCCTTCAACCAGGTTCACGTGAGGTCTTTCTCTCACTCTCGCTCTCTCTTCCTTCCGCTCGCTCTTGCTCGCTGACTCTCGACGGGCTTTGTTGTTGCTGGTTGTTATGTTTAGCTTCGGCATGGTCGACACGGAAGACTCCTTCAAGGGGTGGTTAGGCAAGATCGAAAGGGGTCCTGGCGTCTTCGCCAACCGAGTCCGAGAAGTCTTTGTCCCGAAGATGGTAGAAGCAGGTCTCTCTCGTCGACCTGATCTGGTCATTGTCGCTTCCTTGTTCTGGGACGCAACTTCCTCAGCTGGGTTTGTCTCCTCTCCTCCCTTACTCTCTCTCTCTCCTTACTCTCTCTCTCCCTTTCCTTTCCTCGCACGCCAGTACGCTCGACTGTGGGACTGACGTATATCTTCCCTCGCCCTTTGGTCTCGTCGACGCCATCGCGAAACAGAACCGAAAAAGGGCGAACTCCACCGCCGTTGCTCAACACGGCTGGACGTTCCAGGAGATGGCCTGGCATCGCTCTCGAGTCCATTCGACCATCCTCTCGATTCGACAGCACTGGGGACACGACCTGCCCTTGATGTTCAGGACGAGGCAGGTCAGGAAGACGGACTCAAATTGGGGTTTGCTGCGTATCTTCCAGCTCGATCAGAGCTGTCGAGCGGTTGCGAAGGAATTGGACGTAAAGCTGTTTACGTGGGGTGGGAAGCTGGAGGGGTTCTCGCAGTGGGTATATGTGGAACAGGGAGGAGGAAGAGAGGGAAAGGAGACGAGACGAGACGTTCGAAGCTGACTTAATCGACTTCGTTCCTTCTTTCGTTGTGTGAAGATACTACGACAACGATCAACACTTCGCTTTGTGAGCGCCTAACTCTCTCGTCTCTACACCTCATCTCATTACTGACCTTTCCTGCTGCCGATCCCTCTTCTCGCAGAGGTACGTTACGACTCGACACGTCTGCTTCCTCTTCTCCCCTCCCTCTTCATTCGCTCACCTTTCCCCCTTTCCTTCGCTCCAGGTCCATCAACCTACATCTTCGGAGACATGATATTCTTCTACCTCCACCGAGCTATCACTGCAGGATGCTGGTTCGTCCCCGCTCTCTCTCTCTCTGTTTCTCTCGTCTCGTCCGTTCGTTCGACTCGAGGCTCACCGCGACCCTCTCCTTCCCTTCGTTCTCTCTCTCTCCCTCTCGCAGGGGATGCCATCAATGGGACGACTAGCGTACTCTTCGCTCTGCCCGTATCATTTGTTGTTCAGCTATCTATCTCTCTCCCTCTATCTTCCTTGACCCTTGAGGACGCAGGAAACCCTTCAGCCTCTCGTTCCGTTCCGACTTTTCAGCTCGATCTGTCTTGACGGGTTCTCCTCTGTAATTTCTCATTTATTGGGCTGTTCGTTGTGCGTTCTCTATCAGCTCTCGATCTGGGAACTCTTTGGGCTCGAGAAGTCTGTCTCTGGAGCAAGACCGAGAGCCGCGATTACAAGCTCGACGCGAGGCCGACCAAACATCGAGTTCGCTCGCCTACGCTTTCCTCCCTCACCACAACGACCTAAGACACTGCAACTCGCTCTTCCGCCACCCCCATATCCCCTCTACCTACTCCCTCTTCCATGCGTCTCTGATTCCCATCGCCTCGACGAAAAAAAGATCGAACGAAACCCGTCGAGAGTTGAGCTTGTTGTTGTTGAAGATAGTATCGTTGGATCATTGTCGAGGCTTCGTAGATCTTTCTAGTGTTTTCTCTAGGTTTCCATAGCTTGCTTAGTCAGGCGGGTTGCGTTCGCAACGTCATAGTTCAGCCCTGTTTCTAGAACCTTCTCTGAATTCTCTGCAGTATATAAGCTAGGTAGCTAGGTACGAGTTCTCTTATAAAGAAGACTTTCACCTCGAGTCGTTCCGCCTCTGAGCTCGTAGCACCGATTCTCAACAGTTGTTGGGTCGTCCACTTGAGCTTAGGGATGTCTGTAGGATGTGATTCAAAGCTTGTTGTATAGAACTAGCTATTCGAATGGTTTATATACTATGGAAATGGTCACGTGATCTGAAGGTAGCTTACAGAGCAGTTGGTTACTAAGAGGGTTACTAACAAGGGGACTGAACGAGACGCGTGACTAAGCTACTACGTAAGACCTCTCTGCGAGTCGCCACCTTCCAACAAAATCTGTCCTCATCAACGTGTCCGTCCTCTCCGCGTTTTTCCTTTTCTTCCTTCGTTTGAAACCGAGACTCACACTGATCTGCTCGCCCTCTTTTGCTCTCTTCTTTCTTCATTTTAACAGACCCGTTCCTTGCAAGTGCGACGAACCTACGGAAGCTCTCCTCGAGGCGTAGCGAGAATGGCTGAAATCTTCTCGAAGTTCAACAAAGACTCAGCACGGTCTAGACGGCTCTGTTCCGGCAGGAAGGAAGGTCGAAGAGGACTACTGACATGCTAGGTAGTTCTATCTCGCTTCAAGCTCGGCCGTCTGGGATCATCAGACCACCGGATGAGAGACAAGAAGGGGAAGACGTCTACTTCACGCGTCTCGCTTGCAACATCGACCCGCATCAAACGAATGGAACGGAAACGAGTCGGCGATATATCAAGGCTACTATAAAACTACTGGGGCTATGAACGAGAACTTACCCACCAAGAAGCCTTCGTCATAACGAACAAGCCTCCCCAAACCCACTCCCACTTCCACCAACGCCCACCAAAGATCGCGACGATGATCAAAACGCCCACCACCCAGCTCATCGCCATGTACCCAAACCCTCTCCTCCCTCTCATATCGTCAATCTCCACCACGAACGTCGAAACCGTGCACAAAATTCCACAGAACCCGCCCTCCATCGCCTGCAACACCTGACACTGCAAGATCGACAACGCTCCTCCCACAAGAGGGTTCCTCTGAAGGACTTAGCTCGTTCCGAGGATGGATAAGTTTGAACGGTGCCTTGTACTGGGCGGCGAGTTCGCTTCATCTTCCTTGTCTGAAGGGATGCTGGAGATTGCCGCAAAGCTGACTGTCATGTCTCTCCTCGTCTCTCTTCGATCCCATGAATTCCTCCTCCACAGTGACGCTCTCCCTCAACGCTCCCGTCTGAATCTTATCAACTCCACTCTTCGCCATCCTGTGCTCAGCCATGTCTCTCCTCTTCTTCGCATCGTTCGGTCTTGACGCCTCCCTCTCGTGCCCGCTCCCTAGGATCGAGGGCTTGACACGCGATTGACTTGAGGAAAAGCTTGGAGACCAGGAGAAGCCCTTGTCTCCGTCGTTTCTCCCGCTCTTCACACAGGAACTTGTTCCCATCCCGGAGGAGGAGAAATCGACGAAGACCGTCGCAGAAATTCTTCCCTCAGCTTTCTCGTCGGATGGAGCTTCTTAATCTTGGAGCTTTCGCTGACCATGACCTTCATTTACAGAATGGGTCAACTCCGACGTTCATCCTCGTTCTTCACATCGAAACTACTGTACTTCGCTCGCTGAATCAGTGTTCGCCCGACCTCTTCGCTTCTCTTCCCATCCAGATTCGACCGCGAGACTCCTCATCACCCCCTTCGGTCTTAACCTTCCCTGCATGTTCCTCCCAAGGTGGGCAGAACTTTAGATCTTCCCATTATCGGTTCTTCAATCCATCCGCCGGTCTGCGACGCGTCGACGCTTTTCGCTTCCCGTTCACTGACTCCTTCGCCCTCCCTTCGCGTTTGAACTTTGAAAAAAAAAGCCAGCACCATCGACTTCAACTCGTTCTTCTCAGGCCGGTGGTTCTGATCCTTCAAACCTACGCAACGGCCAGCTACTCCGTCGTTCGTAAGTCCACCATTCAACCTGTCTGCGTCATCTTCTTCCTCAAGGAGCCCGCTCTTGGGATCACCTGTGAGTCACCATCCTCCTACTACTTGTATCATCTCGCAAGGGGTCCTTCCGATGCCCAGGCTGACGGGTTTCTCTCTTCTGATTCGCGTCGACATCCCACAAGCCAATTGAGTGCGATCTCGCTCGAATGCTTGACTCCATTTATTTCCTCACCTTGGCCAGTCTTGTGGCGAGACTCCGGTTACACGGATTGGGGAAGGCCAAAAGGAACCTCGTTGAGTTTGAAGAAGGAGAGACTGATAGCTGTCGAGGATGTTGAAAGTGGAGGACACTGAGCGAGCTGCGTCGACGCGACGAGCCGCTTTCTAGAAGTTTGTCTCTGTTTCTCTCTCTTTCCTTAGCCCCGTAGTTTGCGTCATAGTTTCTTCATAGTTACATCATCTTAGTCAGCTAACTAGGGGTTTACGTCATAGACCCTGGAGTATATAAGGCGAGCAGTGACCTTGCAGGAGATGTCTCTTCACTTGTACTGAAGAACATCCTCCTGCAGCGCTCAATCCACAACAGAGGAAGTAGTTTACAGCTCGACGCGTTGAGGCTCGAGGCTCCCTCGCAGGTTTTGTCTGTCTTCTCGCATAGCACTTACTCGATCGCCTTCCATACTCACACCCCACTACATACGCACTACACATCACGCGCCGAATGCTCGACGCGTCTGTTAGGAGGTGGGCGTAGTTCGCTGCAGAGAGATGCTCGCCTATCCACGTCATATATCTGAATAGTACGTAGCTAAAGCTGTGATTCACCTGCAGAGAGATGCTCGTCGTTACAAGTGAAGAGCAACTCTCTGCGAGGTTCGCGAGCGTACATACCTGTAGGTCGATTTTGTGAGACCTACCGTGCTAGAACGGAACACGGACTGCTCTGTATCTTACCTAGATAGGGGTCGCTGGGATGCGAGAGAGAGGAGGAGGAGAGGTAGGAGAGGTGGCGAAAGTAACGACGACGAGTGGGACTTTCACCGAGCTTGGAGGGTTTTCGGTTCACTTCCTGCGACTTGAGTATTCCAAGACTGAGTCGACGAGATAGGCGAGAACGAGAGAAGAGAAGACGGAAACGAGACGTGGCACAGATGATCTGAACACTAGTGGTTTTGAATCAGGAGAGGCAAAAAGGGAGAAAGGGAAGGTAGGGTAGCTGTCGAAGAGAGAAAGAGTTGTACCCATCTACCTGATACCTGATACCCAAGAGAAAGTACCTACCCCATGGCCCAGGAGAAACGATATGCGCTTCTCCACCCAAGAACAAGGTGAGACGAGAACAAGAACCCAAATGGACGACGCGTCGAGAGAACACTAAGACCCGAGAAGGAGAGCGGGAGCAGATCTACCGAAGCCAAGAGCCGATATTCTAGTCCTTGACAAACCACCGAGGGAACCGAGAAGAGAGCACTGGAGCGTACCTATCTTGAGTCTGAACGAGAATGGAACGCAACGTGAGAGGAGAGCAAGAACGAGACCCAAAACGAGAAGAAGAACACTAGATACCGAGAGGAGAACGATTCGTGAGGATCCGGGCGAGTCGTGGCGATAGAGGTGAGATAAAGAATGGTTGGGAGACGAGGAGAAGAAAGATTGGAGGCGAGGGAGGGAAACCGGGGGGAAGCGACGCGAGGGGAGGGAGAAAAGGAGAAAGGTGAGGGACGCGAGTGTACAAGGGTGATGGCGATTTGTGGAAGAGTGGGATGGCAATGATGTGGTGCTTTACGGCAAGACTCCTGAGGAAAAAGAGGGAGAGAGAGAGTTTCAGCAACGAGCCTAACCGATCCACGTCACCACAGCGAAAGCGAAGAAGAAGTCGGGCCACTCACAGGAGAATGCACAGGCTTGAATATGTCAGGCTCCTATGAGGCGAACAAGACCGAAGGCAGCTCCAGCTGGATAGAAAAATGGGAACGAAAGAACGTCAGCTCGACGAAACGAAGCAGCCGAGCGCGTCGTAAGATGTGCAACTCACCAGCGAGACCTCCTACAAGCATGGTAGAAAAAGCTCCCCACGCGTAGCCTTTCCACCCTCCGGCAGCTCCCGAGAAATGGGTCTTAGCGACTCCGAAGAGCAAGAGGATGAAGAGTGTGACCCCAGTCGACCAGATGAGCGCGACGTTGATGTTGTTGCGGACGTTGAAGTAGGGGATGAGAGGGCAGAGACCGCCACTGAGACCAAAAAAAAAAATCTTAGGGTCAGCTCCGACGGGAAAGGAGGAAATCAGGTAGACAGGACAAAAAGCAAAGCGTACAGGAGGTTGGAGAATCCGATCGTGAATGCTGAGATGTACGATTCATGAAGATGCCTCCCGCGGACCGTCTCTTCGTAAAGATGTTCAAACTGAGCGTCAAAGAAAAGCTCGATGGGGATGCGCAGCAACTCGGAGACCAGTCGCATCCAATTTGGGTCGGGGGGTCCAGGGAACTTTGCTCTGAAAGAGTAGGAAGAGCGAGTGAAGCCAGCGCACCATCTCCTGCTCGTCTCGTCTCCCTCACTTTGCTTCGTCTTTCGTTCTCGCATCTGACACACACAAGATAGATAGATAAACGAAGCCCGAAATGGACACCTCCCAGCAACACTCAACTAAAACGCTGGGCGGCAAACTCAAACGAACTTCGCTGGGCCCTTCGCCTTTTCTTGCAGGTGACCCGGCAACCTCAATCCGTACCATCCTCTATCGAGCATCCTCGCCTCAGCTACCTCCTTCCAGTCTGTCTGCATCAGTGCGTCACTCGAGCGTCCAAAGCTTTGATCGTCATTTCTGGTGGGATGCTGTGGAAACCCAGACCGAAACCGAACAGAAAGAACGAAGCGAGAGCGAGTCAGGTTTCGTTTGAGGTTGACGCGTCGAGGGGGGTTCGAACGAGGAGAAGGAGGGGTGGGTGCTCACTACCAATCTATCGGTGTCTCTACGGCCATCTTGATTGTCTCTATCAAGTCTTCGATCGGTCTGTTGAGATCTACCGAGTACACGTACGGGGGACCGATCTGAGCGGCGATGGCGTGCGGATGGTGGGAAGGGTCAGAGCACTGGGACCAGCCGAGAGGAAGGGAGGAACAGATGAGAGGAGGAGGGGGAGAGGGAGGCAGGGAGGAAGGAGGGGACGAAGCCTTGACATCTGCGGAAGAACGAGACGAGATCACAGAGGGTGTGAGTTTCAAGCGAGAGGGGGACGAAAAGCAGGAGCAACGAGAGCATGCAGAGCAGCATGAGGAGAAGGAGAGATCCTAGGATTTCCGATCCCAAGGAGGTTTTTTGCTGCGCCCTGCGAACGACGAAAAAGGTCAGCCTCGTTCGTGACGTCGACCTTGCCTCTCTTCCCTCTCCTCGCGAAAGCCGAGCTCAACTCACTATCGTCAACGACTTATCCTCCTTCGAGAGTTTGTAAACACTCCTGACCCCAGCTGGAAGAACACGAGGGTCGGTCGCGCTTTCTGCTTTGGCGCTGGTGATGATTTTGAGACCGGTCGCGTTGGTGACGGCAGAGTAGATAATTTGAGGCCAAGCTTGGAGCGGTTGGAAGTATTTGAGACCTGGGTGTGTGTGATGGAGAGGATTGGGAGCTCGCTGGGAAGGACGAGGGAAGAAGGTAGAGACGGCGACGAACGACGACGCGAAGCGAATAAAGGTCGACGACGTAGACTCACTGATCGAGTCCACAAACGAAGTAAGCCTCCGTCACCGCGACAACTTTCCGACAGAGGAATGTAAACAGCAGCAAATTGGACAGGACCCTACTCCGTATCTCCTTCGAGTAGCATGGGCCACGTAAGGAAGAGAGCGACAAGCTCGCGACGGCGACGCGCACTTCTTCAAACGTGTCCGGTGATGCAATCGGTGAACCCCATGGCGTTAAAGTGGGGGGAAAGATGATGTCATAGAAAGGGGGGTACGTTGGCAAGATGGACGGTATTGGAGTGCTTGAGGAGAGCGTAGAAGAGAAGGAGGCTGAAAGCGGAGGAGAGGAGGACGCAAGCGATTCCCATCGTCGCTGTTGTTCTGCGATGTTACTGCTGACAATAACCTGTCAGCATTCAGACTTTGAAGGATATCTGAAGAGAGCTGCAGACTCACGTTGAAGCGATCTTTTTGATTGTTGATGGAAAGAAAGGAGAAAGAGGCGGAAGGGAGCACGTCGGCGCTGGGAGGAAAGGAATGCTTCGATTCCCCGCTCTGTCTTATTTTGTCCATTAAACCCTCATCTGCTAAGGGATTTCGTCAAAAGACACGCTCTCTCTCTCTGAGCCGCGGTCTGGCCCAACTGGAGGATCCGCTTCCGTCCGCTGGTTTGATGACCTTTCTTCCGCTCCTCTTCACAATCGCTTCTTCGTCCGCGGACTAAAGTATCCCACCTTCCGCACCCGAAGTTCTTGGAAAGATGTGGGTAGAGATAAGAGCTTTCGGTCATCTGAGAGAACGAACGTAGGGAAAGAAATTGATTCGAGCGAATACGCGTCGCGTCGTCGAGTCAACCTTCTTTCCATCGTCCGCTCAACGGCGAGCTTGACGCTCTCCTCCTTGGAAGACAATCTTGATGAACCTTCTCCACGATGATGTCTCGTTGGGAAGATGGAAGGAGGTGTGCTGGTTTTTTCTCGTTCGGTTTGTTTCGTTTTGTTCTGTCTCGATCCGCTTCGAGCCGGCAGGGCTCGGTTGATTAGGTCGGTCAGAGTAGGTGACTACACGATTCACTCAACAAGGTAAAGATCTTTAAGATAACAAAAAAAAAAAAAGAGTAATAGGGGGGGAAGAGAGGAAGGATCGAGAGGAACGAGACGCGAACGCGACCTGGGGCCTCGAGCTTCGAGGAGGGGATCTATCTATGGATCCGGGTTCTTTGGATCGAAAGGCCGTCGAGTCTCCGTCTTTTCTACTATAGTGGTAAATCCACCGTTCCAATCCTCCACGCGACGACCGGCGAGAATCGACACTGGAGAGAAGAGAAAAGAAACGAGACGATAAACAGAGACGCGTCGCAGTCAGCGAAGGAGAGGATGAACAAAGACGAGAGGATGAACAAAGACGAGCACGGGAAAGCAAGACGTACTCGTACTGCGTTCCGTTCCTGGAGAGAAGAAAGGCGAACAATTCGGTCAGTCTGGAGGGGTAGAAGAGGGGGGAGAGGAAGACTGAATTCACGCACCGACGAAACCTCGTCCGAGCGACAGCACGACGTTGTCGATCATCGAAGGGTACCAGATTCCGTGGCGCTGTTTCGTCTGAAGAGCATCATGGTCGACGACAAACCATCCTTGACTGGCGATCTCGGCGAGATATCTAGAAGCGAGCGAGAAACCCAAACGATCAGCGGAGGCGAGGCGAAGAGAGAGAGAGAAGCGACGCCTCGAGACGATTGAACTCACTCCTCGTCCGATTCATCCGTCGTCACGACCACAGGCCAGTCCTTCGCTCCTCGCTCCCCGTTGGTGACGTAGAGATCACGGAGATAGTTCAGGTGATTAGCGAAATGGGAGACGGCGAGGCTGAAGATGAAGAGGAGAGAGGGTTGGCTCGTCAGTTGAAGTCGAGGTCGAACGTCCAAGTCGAAGCTGAGACGTGCTCGAGCTCGAGTCAAACGAGAGAGACGTACCAAGGCTGAGCATCAACCGGGCAGCTCGGCAAGAAATCAGTTCGACGGATGTGCATGGTGAAGACCTGAAAAAAGAGAGAAGTCAGCTTCGATGGAGGAGAGAAGAGAAAGTCGAGAAGCTTGACTCGACTCACGTTCGGAATCGCCTTCCCTTCCCTCATCCCCAGCACCTGCCGAAGAGTGTTCACTCCGATGGCTCTGAGCTCAGGATTCCAGTAAGCATACTGACCGACGCTCCACCAGGGACCAGCGTCTTCAGAACGCGAACGAAACGAAATAAAGGTCAGCTCTCTCTCGATCTCGCTCGACGGGTCGAGCTTTTTCCTTACCAGCCCCTTAGCTCCGGAACCCAAGAGCGAGATGACTCAACTCACCTCTCGGCAAAGGCGGCTTGGCCCTGTATACCTCCCTGACTTCCTCTCCCTTATCGGAAACGTAGTAGAGCGCATCGAAACACGTCACCTCGCCAGGTTTCGCGCTCGGTTCGACCCAATTTTTGTCGAACACGTCGTCTCGAGTCATTCCCTTCCTCCAGGCCTGGATGTCCCGCTCCGCCTCCTCCTTGAGGTGAAGGAAGTCCGTTCGAATTCGGTTCTCCGGTGGTGTGATGAAATTGGCGAGGGAGGGAGCGGATAGATGGGCCGGCGAATGTCGAGGTGTTGCCGCGAACAAGGAGCGAGGGAGTGGTGTTAAGGAGGTCTCTGTTCGGAGGGCAAGAGAGGAACGCGTCAGTCTCGAAATTCTAGGGTCGGATGAATCCGCGACCGAGCTTTGGACTGACCGAAGCCGTAATACTCAGAAAGCGAAGGGTATATCGTCCTCCCACCCTCCCACATCGACATCCACGCGCTCCAGCAGCCCATCATCTCTGGCTCTCTCAACCCTTCTCCCATCGTACCCACCACGATTTCCCCAGCCGCGATAGCCTTCCTCTCCTCCGCCCTCTCGTCCTCCGTCTTCCACTCGTCTTCGATCCTTCCTCCCATCGCGATCCCGAATCTTGGATCTCCAGACTTCAAATCCGCCCACTCGAGGATCCCAAACCCGATAGACTCTGCTAAGCGATCGATGTCGAAGACCTGGGAGAAGCGGAGAACTGGAGCAGCGTTGGCTTCTCCTTTCTTTCCGATGTGGTCGAAGTGAGGGAGGAAGGGAGGTATGATGGGGGTCCAAGGATGAGGGGAGGCTGGGTTGTTGCGAGAGAGATAGGTGACGTGGAGGAGGTTGAACTGGGTAATGATTTCGTTGTTCAGTCCTGCAATATGGAAAGATGTGACGTAATTGATGGTAGGGAGGAGGTTATCTGGAAGAACGGCAGGAGGAGAGAGCGGGAAGGAGGACGGAGGTCAGCGAGGGCTGAGGACAAGGAATCGTTCGAGCTCAACCACTGGTCAGGTCTTCTCCTTTGAAGCTCAAACCTGGGCTGGAATAACCTCCTACGACCTGCAAACCCTCCTCCGACTCGGACGCTCGAGAAGAAAAGAAGGGCCGACTGACCAAGGTAGCTCTCGTTCACCCCTCTCCTCCCTCCCGGTTTGACCAAACCTTCGCTCGACTTCGGTCTACTCCTCCATCGCCAACCCCCGACCTGACGAACCCCAATACGAGCTTCCCCGCTGAAGAGCAAAGAGAAGGCGAATCCCGCCAGCAAGGCGGCGACGAGGACGAGCCAGGCTTTGCTTCGCTGTCGTTTGAAGGGAAGGAGGGAAGCCCAGCGGTAATTGGAGAGTTTGAAGTGAGCGTTGGGGCGGTCTCCTGTAGGAGAAGGAGATCCTGATGCTGAGCCCGTTGAAAGGAGAGGGTGTGAGGAGGAGAGCAAGTCCGGTTCGAACTTCATCGCGGGCGCGAGAGGTCGAAGGAGGAGGAGGGAAGGAAGCTGGACGAGGTCGACATTGGAAACCAAGCGAAACGGAGTCTCAGCTCCCTGGAGCAACCCGTCCGTCTGCGGATTCGAGGGCGGGTACGTGGAGGCGTCTCTGCTCTTTTCCCCTCTCCTCACTAGACTCCTCTCCTCACTAGAGCTTCTGGGGAGGGGCTGGATCTGAGCTCATCGCTTCTCGCCGCACTAGAGGCGTCTGACTCTGATCCAACGCTTTCTCACTTCATCTCCACAGGTCCAACAAGTCTGCGACGAGTCAAAGGGGAGGTACGACTCCTGGGGAGGACATGCTGGGGGTATATGCAGCATTCCTTAGCTCAACCTCACTATCGCTAACTGGTGCGCTCCTTTCCCAGCCTGTCTCCCTCTCTTGCGACGCGTCTACTCGAACTGACCGTTCGTCTCTTCCCTTCCCCTTCATTTCAACCAACAGGTTCACGTGAGTTTCGCACTTGCGTTTCGCGAATGCCTTCACAATCTCCTCCGCTGACCTCCCAAACTCGCTTCGCCTTTTTGCAGCTACGGCATGGTCGACACAGAGGAGGCACGAATGGAAAGGGAAATGGGAGGACGGTCCAGGAGTCTTCGCCAACCGAGTCGAGAAGGTTTTCGTCCCTAAGATGGCGGCTGCTGGTTTCTCGCGTCGACCAGATCTGGTTATCGTCGCTTCCTTGTTCTGGGACGATAGTTTCCTTGGTTGGGACAGTTTACACCCTTCTGATACTCCTTCGCCTCGTCGCTCGACTCGGAAAAGGGACTCGGACTGACCCCCCCCCGTTGTCTGTCGTTCTCACTCTCGCAGAACCGAGGCAACGCGAACTCCACCGCCGTTGCTCAACACGGCTGGACGTTCCAGGAGATGGCCTGGCATCGCTCTCGAGTCCATTCGACCATCCTCTCGATTCGACAGCACTGGGGACACGACCTGCCCTTGATGTTCAGGACGAGGCAGGTCAGGAAGACGGACTCAAATTGGGGTTTGCTGCGTATCTTCCAGCTCGATCAGAGCTGTCGAGCGGTTGCGAAGGAGTTGGAAGTAAAGCTGTTTACGTGGGGTGGGAAGTTGGAGGGGTTCTCGCAGTGAGGAAACTTGGAACAGTGAAGGGGACGGAGGGAGGGAAGAGAGACGAGACAAAATGTTGGAAGGTGGCGACTCGCAGAGAGATCTTACGTAGTAGCTTAGTAACGCGTCTCGTTCAGTCCCCTTGGTAGTAACCATTCTTCGTAAACAGCTTTGTAAGCTACCTTCAGATCACGTGACCATTTCCATAGTATATAAACCTTTCGAGTAGCTAGCTTTATACAACAAGCTTTGAACCACATCCTGCAGACATCCCTAAGCTCAAGTGGACGACCCAACAACACGTTATCAGCACCAGTTCGCCACCACTCGCTAAGCAACAATCCTTCGTCATGTCAAGCAACTACTCCAAGAAGCTGGATCACAAGCTGTTCAAACTCACTGCTCTCGATGGTACCAACTACGAGACGTGGTCAGTAAGGATGGAGATCGCTTTTGGAGAAGCAGGAATCAAGCCCGTCGTCCTCGGTACGAAAACCAGGCCCAACCTCACCCCGGAAATTATGGAAAAGGACACCACCGGACAAGAGGTCGTGAAGCAGCAGAACAACGTCAAGGACATCGAAGAATGGGACCATATGGACGAGTTCGCGCTCCACAGGATTCAAATGGCGGTCAGCGACCGAGAACTACCTCGGATCCGGAACTGCAAACACGCAAAGGAGGCATGGGATCTTCTGAGGAAGACTCACAAGGTGGAAGGAGGAGCGGGAGAGGTCATGGCCATCCGAAGGATGAGGGACCTCAAGATGGAGGAGGGAGAACCAGTACAGGAGTACATCGACGAATTCCAAAGGATCATCGACGACATGTCAGCTCTCGGCCTCAACATCCCAGACAGGATGAGCTCAATGTTCTTCCTCAGTGGATTACCCGCATCACTCGAACAATTCATTCAACACCAAACGCTCCAGGCGCAAGAATCAAAACAAGAACTCAACCCAACCGCCGTCGCCACATCCCTCCTCATCCACGTAAGGACTCACGAGTCCCTCAAACCGACCGGTACTTCATCGTCGAAGGAAACAGTCCTCCTTGTCGACAAGAGGACCGCCAAGTGCCATCAGTGCAACAAGGTCGGACACTTCAAGTCGGAGTGCTGGGAGTTGAATGGAGGAAAGCCCACGGGGCAGGGACAAGGTGGAAAGGGAAGGAAGTTCGGGAAGGGGAAGAAGGAGAACAAGGGGAACTGGAAGGATAGGGAAGAGGCGCACCTCGTAGACTACGGTCTTCAAGCAGGATCCGACATCGCGACGTCGGCCCAAGCGCTCTTCGCTCAAACCAAGCATGGATACATCGCCGATAGTGGAGCGTCAAACCACATCGTCGGGGACCGGGAACGCTTCGTGACATACAAGGCGCACAACGGAACGGTCACGACGGCCAACGGATCAATCGTTCAGATCCTCGGCATCGGCTCCATCCACCTCCAGACCACCGTGAAAGGATCAAGGAAGGCCTTCACCATCTCCGACGTATACCACATCCCAGGGTTCAGCAACCTCATCAGTATTGGTCAACTCGGTAACAAAGGAGTCGAGACCAGGTTCCCCAGCAAGGGGACAACCCAAACCAACAAGCGATGCCAGTTCCTTCGAGACGGATCGCTGTTCATGGAGGGAAAAGAGGTGTCGAAGAACCTCTACATGCTGGACGTGAGCGACTTCAAGGGAGTCGGCTCAGGAGGAGAAGACGTAGCACTCGCGGCAACAGGAGTCGACAAGATCGAGGTCCTTCATCGCCGGCTCGGTCACGCTTCTATCTCCGCCATGGAGGAGTTGTCTCGTCAGAAGCTCCTACCAACCTTCACCAAAAAGGACATCATCGGATTCAAGGAAAGGATCTGCGTACCTTGCGTCGAAGGGAAACAACATCGAACTCCATTCCCCACCTCCACAACCAAAACCACTTCACCTCTCGAGCTCGTTCACACGGATCTCGCCGGACCGATGCCAATCGCCTCGGCTCAAGGAATGCGTTACATGATGACGATCTGGGACGACTTCAGCAACTACCACTGGTCGTTCGCAATGAAGAGGAAGTCGGAAACACTGGCAACATTCATCACCTGGAGGAAAAGGGAGGAGAAAAGGACCAATCACGTCGTCAAACGGATCAGGTCAGACAACGGTGGGGAATACACGTCGAAGGACTACGAGTTCTATCTCCGGGACGAAGGAATCACCAAGGAAACGACTATCCCACACACACCGCAACAAAACGGCAAGGCCGAACGAGGAATGCGAACCATCGAGGAGAAGATCACCTGCGCGCTACGAGACGCGAGGGACCTCGACGGATCCTACTGGGCGGAAGCCATGAACTACGCCACATACACAATCAACCGCATTCCCTCATCCTCAGTCAACTCTCAAACCCCCTACCAAGCCTACTACAAAAGGAAGCCCGACCTCACTGCAATGCGGACGTTCGGAGCTCTCGCTTACGCGCTCAACCTTCAAAAGATCAAGCATCAACCCAAGAGCATCAAGTGCATCTTCCTCGGATACGGCGATCTCAACGGGAAGAAGGCCTATCGACTTCAAGTCCATGGAGACCCCAAGCGGTCGATCCTTCATTCTCGGGACGTTATCTTCGACGAAACACGTGGAGTCCACCAGACGGTGGAGCTACCAGGAATGGGACAAGCCGGAATCAAGGAGGACCACAAGGAGGAGGAAGAAGAAGAGAAGGAACTAGAGGAGGACAAAGGAGAGGAACAGCACCTACTCAAGTCCAACCAACAAGACCCGGTCAGGGAGACCGAGGCAAGGAAACCCAACCCATCACGCGTCAAGCACTCCTACACTTACGAGCCCATCATCGATGAACCGGCTGTCGATTTGAGTGGGAGCTACGGACGAGGTCAACGGAACAAGAAGCCATTCACAGGAACAGGAGACTCGGCAAGATTTGTCCAGACGGACTACGACATCACCGACTTCATTTCGGAGGACTTCGCCGGACACGCTCAAGCGACGCAACCCAAACTCGAGGATCTTCCACCACCCTCCGTCCCAAATACATACGGAGAAGCCATGGCGTCGGAGCACGCATACTTCTGGAGGGAAGCGATGGACGAAGAGATGGTGTCGATGGAAGGGAACGGAGTCTTTGAACTCACAGAGCTACCCTCAGGATCAAAAACGGTCAGAGGTCGCTGGGTCTACGCGCTCAAGAAAGGAGCCGACGGGAGGATTACTCGCTTCAAAGCTAGATGGGTCGCCAAGGGATTCAGTCAGCAAGAAGGAGTCGACTACGTCGAGACGTACGCGCCGGTATCAAAGCTCAACTCACTCAGGATCGTCCTCGCCATCACAGCATCGGAGGATCTCGATCTAGTCCAAGGAGACTTCAAGACGGCGTTCCTCACAGCCGACCTAGTGGAAACGGTCTTCATGGAACAGCCAACAGGGTACGAACAAAAGGGAGCCGACAAGAAGAAACTCGTCGCGCATCTCCTCAAGGCCCTATACGGACTCAAGCAATCACCACTCGCGTTCTACAATCATTCCTCAAAGTTCTTTCAAACTCAACTCAATCTCCATCCACTCGAAGCGGACCCTTGCATCTACATAGGGCATAGGAAGGGACGACGGATCATGTTGGTCCAGTACGTTGACGACTTCGTCGCCGCAGGAGACAAGGAGGATTTGGAATGGGTCATGACGGAGATCCAAAAGGAATTCAAGATCGACGACAGAGGAGACCTCAACCCAGGAACCATCCTCGGAATCGACGTTACGAGGGACCGCAAGGCGGGGACAATGGACCTCAGCCAGAAACGATACGTTCAAACGGTCCTCGAACGATTCAACATGGTCGGCGCTAAACCAAACAAGGTTCCGATGGACGACTTTAGGCAACTGTCGGTCCAATCGGAGGATTCGGGATCAGAGAAGCTGGACGGAGTACCCTACCTCGAAGCGGTGGGATCGTTGATGTACCTCCAAGTCTGCACTCGACCGGACATCGCCTTCGCCGTCGGAGTTCTCAGCCGATTCAGCTCGGACCCAAGAAGGGTTCACTGGGGAGCAGTCAAGAAGGTCATGCGATACCTACAAGGATCAGCAGACACGTCGCTTCAACTTGGAGGACACTCGGACGCACCAATCGCAGAACTATGGACCGACTCCGACTACGCCGGAGACACGGAATCAAGACGATCAACAACAGGATTCGTCGTCAAGGTATTTGGATCCACAGTCATCTGGGCAAGTCGACGCCAAAAGGCAATCAGTCTCTCTTCTCTTGAAGCAGAGTACATCGCTCTCTCCGCAGGATGCCGGAGCCTTAGGTGGGTCGCCAAGATCCTCGCTGAACTCGGATACGACACCGGATCGATCCCAGTAAACATAGACAACCAAGGAGCCATCGAAACAACCAAGAACGGTACTCACTCGGAGAAGACCAAGCACATCGACGTCGCGTACAAATACGGACGAGAGGCCCAACAGAGAGGATTCATCAAGCTCAACTACTGTCCCACCGAGGACATGCAGGCAGACATCCTCACCAAGGCTCTCGGAGTCGAAAAGCTCGAACGGTTTAAGAAATCGCTCAACATCCAGAAGGAAACCTCGCGCGTGGATCAAAAGACCAGCGGAGACATGGATGGAAACCCGCAGAGGGGGAAATGAAGGAAGGACTCTCAGCTCGTCGAGTGGGAGTGTTGGAAGGTGGCGACTCGCAGAGAGATCTTACGTAGTAGCTTAGTAACGCGTCTCGTTCAGTCCCCTTGGTAGTAACCATTCTTCGTAAACAGCTTTGTAAGCTACCTTCAGATCACGTGACCATTTCCATAGTATATAAACCTTTCGAGTAGCTAGCTTTATACAACAAGCTTTGAACCACATCCTGCAGACATCCCTAAGCTCAAGTGGACGACCCAACAACACAAAACGCTCGGCGCTGACTTCGTTTCTTCGTCCCGCGAAGATACTACGATAACGATCAACACTTCGCATTGTAAGCCGTCCTTATTTCTCCCATCCCTCCTCCCCATCTCAGCTCCTGACCCCTTCCCTCGCTTTCCCTCCCTCTTCTCACAGAGGTACGTCTCGCTCGACTCGACTTGACGCGTCTTTCTCTCCTCTTCCTCCCTCCCTCCCTCTTCCCTCGCTCACCCTTTACTCTCCTTCCCTTCGTTCCAGGTCCCTCAACCTATATCTTCGGAGATGTGCTATTCTTCTACGTCCATCGAGCCATCGCGCAACGCTGCTGGTTCGTACCCTCTCCCTCTCTTTCTCGTTCGACCGGTTTCGGTCTTGAACTCGAGAGCGCACACGGACGCCCTCTCTCTCATTTCTCGCAGGGGTTGCCATCAGTGGGACGACTAGATGTTCGGCTTCTCGCTCGATCTCGTATTTATCTATCTATCTATCTCAGCTCGTGTGGAATCAGAGACCTCTCGTTTCGTCCAAATTCTCTTTGGTTCGGTTTCGTTTGTCTTGCCTGACTCTTCTGAGCTTGCCCCTTTGTGCTCTTCTATCTACATATTTATCGGGATCTTCTCATCATCTGCTCACGTTACCTACATTACTGTATACACCTGGCTTCCTGCGAGACAAAAAGTGTGACTCGAAGCTCGGACCGAAGCGAAGTTCGGGGAGAGCCGAACGAAGGAGGTCGAGCTTCCTTCCTTCCCTCCTTTTGCCACCACCTACAACGACTACTCCTCCTCACGATTGGCCACCATCTGACCCCTCCTACCACGCTCTCTCGTCCTCAGCTCTCGAAGACGAACGAACTCGGAAACCAAACGAACCCAAACCAAACAAGTCGAGCTCAACTCCCCTTCCTTCCCCTTCCCTCCTTTTCCATCCCCTCCCTTCCCATTGTCTTTCTCCCCATCACCATGGAAGCCTCCACCTCTCGCCTCCCGAGCTACGCCTCTCCCTCCAAAGACGCCATCTCCCGTATCCCTTCTCTCTCAGCTCTCCATCCCGACCCAACCCATCCCGCCCACAAGGCCTTGAAAGACTTCGATCTCAAGAAGGACTCCGTCAAGATCTTCTCGTTTTCCCAGGGAGGCGTCATAGTGTGCCCGGGGGAGGTGCGGTACGGTAGTGAGGCTGGGGAGGACGAAGTGAGTACAGTAGGTTGGAGGGGAGGGAGGGAAGGGAAACGCGAGCTCACCTTTCCTTCTTTTCCTTCCCTCCCTCCCTCATTCGTTCGTTGGTTCGTTCCTTGCAAATCAGACCTGGGCTAAGTCAGCACCCAACGGAAGACGGTCGCTCAGATCTTCAGTCAAGGTCGTGGCTCGGCAGAGTCTCTCGTTCCCTCTGAGCGAGGAGCCAAGGAGGAGGACGAGATGGTTCGAGAGGCTGTTTGGAAGGATGTGATGCTTGAGAAGGGGGTTAATACGTTAGTATGCCTTTCCTTCACCTTTGAGCTCGCCCTTTGAAGTTTGGGCTGACGTCGCTCGTCATGTTGAACAGGTTCGAGTTCCTTCTCTCGATCCCTCACTCGACTTCGACGTATCAAGAGACGCCCTCTATGCTCATCTCTCATCTCGCTGTTGGGACCGTCGTGGGAGGGACTAAGGGACGGCTTTACGGTTTGAAGGATCCGGTTGACGAGGAGGTGGTTTGGTTCGAGGCTGCTCCTGCTGGGTCTGCGAATCCCGACGGTGAGTCGCGTCCCTCGTTTCATCTGGCTTCTCTTCGATTTACCGAACCTATTCGAGCTGAGCTCACTTCCTCTCCTCGTCTTCTTTCAACCCAGCGCTGAGCTGGAACACACGGATAGAAGGTCTTTCGAGTCAGCTCGGTCCTTTCGCTCTTCACGCGTCGTCTTCTGTACGTCTTTCATTCACTCTCGTCCGTCTCGTTCCCTCGAGCTCACCTACTGACACTTTCCTCCATTTATTATCCCTCGCAATTTTCAACGCTCATCGTCTCTCGTCCTCTCTAATCCCTCTTCTCGACACGCTCCCCCATCAACTCTCTTTCTCTTCTTTCCCTCAGCGCTTCCTCATCGGCGGACCCTTCTCCCTCTCCTTCATCCTTCACTCTCCACTGCCAGATCTACAAGTCTACGCGATCAAATCCTTCATCAAACAGAATGCTACGATCACCTCCATCCGCTTCCCGACGACATCAGCGACAATCCCGTCGAAGGCGACGGTTCTGGAGGACGGTTGGGCTGGGCCGTACGGTCCTCAGAGCTTCGCTCAGCTGCTGAAGGAAGGACGAGCAGGGAAAGCGATGATTTTCGATGCTTCAGACGGAGTGAAGGGAGAAGGAAGTGGAACCAGGAGCTGGACGTTCCAGAATGTCGTGCGAATGGTGAGCTCGACGCGTTCCCCTGTTCTCGTCCAGATCTTTCGATCAGGACCGACTCGTCCTCTCTTCCGGGTCTCACAACTTCCATACTGCGCTTTTCACTCCTCAGCCTATTCATGAAAAACTACGAGCTACAACTCACCCAAGCACCGTCTCCTCTGTTCGAATCGCATCCGACCTTGTCGTCGAGCCCTTCTTTGCTCTCAAGGACTCCCCTAACTCAATAACGGTCAGAAAACTCCTCATCGCTACCATCTGTCGGACCGTCTCTCGACCTCTCAACTGGTCGCCAACCGGATCGAACGAAGACGCGTCTCCCATCGATCCGGTTTGGATCGCTCAAGCGAACGCGCTGTTAGACGAGGTCGCTCTTTGGTCCTTCGAAAAGCCTCGGGACGATATCGGAGGGGAAGAGCTCGGTATGAAGACGCATCTCGTCTACGGCACGCTGATCTTCGCCAACACTCTGGACGTGAGTGATCATCGGTCGTTTTGTTTTCTCCTCAACTTTTCCCACGCTGACCTCGATTTCTCCTTCTTCGACGTAGGTCATCCTTCGCATTGAAATTTTAGGCTAGGCTACCCTCGCCATCACTTCGATGTCCAGTTTCGCTCGGAAGCGATTCTGGAGCTGGTTCGAGCGTGCTTCGCTGACGGCGAGTCGACTCTCGGGTGAGCTCTCTCTCTTCCTCTTTCCCCTCAACTTCGCTTCTGTAACCCAGCTGACCTTTCTACCATTCCGTTTCAGCTTCCTCTGGCCCACTATCGTTGCTGGTTCGCTACTCTGCTCCCCTGACTCGTGAGAGGAAATACTCGCGACGCTGGATCTTCAAGAGAACGCCTGTCTCTTTGAGTTGGACTCCGCTCGAGAGACTCTGTTGAAGGCGAGTCCACTCTCGTGACTTCTGATCCTTCTTTCATCTCTGACTCGGTTCTCGTCTCTGTCGGTTTCCAGGTCTGGGAGGAACGGGACGCAGGGACGACGACGCGTCGTGGCGATCGATCATGGCTCAAGGGGACGGGCTCGCGATTTTTTGATAGTTTCGGACTATTAGGGTAGCAACTCGAGCCTCGAAGATATGTGTAACAGCTTCGATCTGCCACGAAAGAGAACGAGCATCATTTTGAAGAGCTCGATCCTCTCCCCTCCTCACCTCCTCTTCTCCAACTCGTTCCTTCTCCTTCGCGCTCTCCGTTCACAAGGCCACTACAGCTTGACGCAGGACGACTTTTCCGCCAGCAGCAGTGACTTGGATATACAGCGTTGACTTCGCAACCTGCTTGAAGTCCTCGCGATGGACTGAGGACCTTGTGTTGGGCTCAAAGAAGGACGAATGACGAACTTCGGGGAGGAGTGAGTCGGGAGGAGTCGAGCGAGAGGCTCGCAAGGTCCGTCTATACCTCCTTTTCTTCGAAATATCACTCTGGAGATTGTTGCTCAGGCTGGTGCCTACGCCATGGATGAATTCGTGGGCCAGTTAGGGATCATTGAAGAGGAGGGAAGGGAGTTGGTTGGGAGGAAGGAAGGAGGAGTCCAAGTTGAGCTCGAGCACAACTCTTGCTCGACCAGAGACAGAGACGGAATTCGGTAGATCGAAATCATCTAGGACCTTGATATGGGATGACATGACTCCCTCCCGTTCAATCCGCCAGGTCCCTGCTAGGAGAGCTGATGATCCAGCAGCTAAGGTTTGATCGAAGGCTGACCGAAGACAAGCTCCCTTCCTCCCCTCTCCTCAAGTCTTCACCTCTTCCAGAGCCATCACCTATCGACCAGCCCATCTCGTCACTCACAGAGGAAGTCTTCGAGCCAAGCTCGGAGATGCCCTCGACCAAGAAGCTTGGAAGAAGAGCGCGACGGCGATCCAAGCTCAGCGCCCGTCTTCGACCTCTCCTTCTTCTGGTTCGTTCTCTTTCCTTCTATCTTCTCCCTCCCTCCCTCCCTCTCTACATCTTCTTCTCTCGACAAGATCAACTTACACGCCTTTGTCTCTGTTTCCCTCAATCAGTCTTTCACGAATTGCAGACGGCTATCCAGCCCGGCTTCGAAGCAGCCCGATCTCCCACCGCGTCTGGAACGTTATCGCTAAGCGCGATGCTATCTCGTGAGTTTGTCAGGCTCTCCGCATACGACGCGCGCTCTCGAATCAAAAGAGCTCACCCATCTAGTCTTGTTTTCCATCCCCACCATCAAGATCCTCTTCCAAGATGCATCTCCTCTCAACTCTCCTTTCGGTCGCATCCCTCGCCTCGTTGGAATCCCTCGCCGCTCCCTCTCCCAAAATCCCCTCTGTTCGATGGCCAGAGTACGCCAAACATGCTCAGAGGAGGTCCATGAACGTCACCTCCGACTTCCCTGTTCCTTCTCTCAACTCAAGCAAGGCCAACATCTTCGCTCCTCTCTCGTCCGACGAAGCTGTAAGTTCCCACTGTTCGCGTCGTCGTCCTCGTCCTCGTCCTCGATCTCCCTTCCTGACTCCCTTCTTCGGCTTATCGTCCTTGGCTTCATCATCTCAGAGAAGCGTTATCCAGTTCCTTCACGAGAAGGCACCAGAGCTCAACCTCACGAACGCTGTCGACGCTGGAGAGTGAGTTCGGCTTTCCTCGTCTTGTCTTGATCGTCGCGAGTGTGGGCGTCGCTGACTGGGTATTCCCTCTCTTCTTCCCCTCGCAGGTGGGACAACTCGATCACCTTGGTTGACTTCATCCAGCCCAACAAGACTTTGGCTCTCGAGTACCTCGACGGAAACGGAACCGCTCCCGCCCGTTTTGCGAAGGTCGCTGTGATGTTTTCGGCCTGCGATGAGGTGAGCTTTCGCAAACTCTCTTCTTCCTCTTCGCTCTCTGGGAGCTAACTTCTTACCTACCTTCTCTCCTCCCTCTACCGAACACTAGCCCTTCGTTCAAGACTTGGTCGTCGGTCCTCTCCCGATCAGCGACGAAACAAATTACACCTCGCTCGACTGGACGACCACCTCAGGCTCTTCCAAGATTCGAAACTACGACGCCGATGCGAGCAAGACCGAAGAGTTCAAGACTGAGATCTTTGCCTCGGCTGAGGACGTCATCCTCGACCTTCTCAACGGAGTGAGCTCGCGACTTTCCTCCTCCTTCACTTCTCGACGCGATGACTGACGCGTTTCGTATCGCTTTCATCTCTTCCAGACCTACGGAGCGGAGCTGAGCGCTGACGGCATCGACCCTCTGTGGAGAGAGTATCCAGAGGATGGACCCATGAAGGTTATCTCGTGGCAGGGCGTCAGTGAGTACTCGCTCATCTCGTCTTTGCTTTTGCGCGACTGCCTTTCCTGACAGCCTCTTCGCCGTTTGCTCTCTCATCAGTGCGAGTCCGTACCGAAAAGTACAACTCGGATTCGATCCTTCCTCAAGGCCTGTGGATCAAGTGAGCTCTTCTCTATCGGCCTCGTTCCTCTTCTCTTTCGCTCGCTGACTTCTTTCGCTCGCTGACTCGTCTTCGCTTCGACAGGCTCAACATCGCCGGACGGGATCCCTCGAAGTGGGAGATGATGGGTTGGCTATACAACAACGTCTTCTACTCCTCCACTGCCGACTTCCGTGCTGCATGGGAGTCGGACGGGTTCGAGAAGATCGACATCAACTATGACTCTGCCGATTACGCGACCGATCGAGTTGGTGCTGCTTTCCCTGAGGACTCCAAGGCCCCTCCCATGTCTATCCAGGTGAGTACCCAAACATCGTTCACGTTCTAGTAGCCACATGCGCTGACTCTCGCCCTCGTCTTCCCCCTCATCAGCCTGAAGGTCAGCGCTTCGGCGTCGACATCGCTGAACGATTCGTCGAGTGGAACGGTTCGTCTTCTCTTTCGGCTTTCCTTTCGCTGCACTCATTCATCCTGCTGAACTCTCCCTCTTTTTTCTCGCAGACTTCTCATTCTCCATCTCGTTCACCAAAGTCAGCCCTTGTCGTCGTCGTCGTTCGAGTTCGAGGACAGCGCGCTGACTCTTTCTCTCGACGATTCCCAGGATACCGGAATGAGGCTTTACGACATTCGATACAAGTCGGAGAGGATCATCTACGAGCTCGCTCTCCAAGAGGCTGTCGCTCACTACTCTGGAAAGTGAGTCGTCGTTTCGTTCGCCCTCGCCCTCGCCTCCTCTCCCTCCTCGTCCCGCCGGACTGACGCGTCTCTCGGCCTTTCTGTTCGTCTGCCCTTCTTCTTGAACAACAGCGATCCTATTCAGAGTGGAACCTCTTACCTCGACTCGTTCTACGTGCGTCTTCTGCCTCTTTCGCGCGTCACTCTGCCGTCTTGCTCACTCGTCCTTCTCTCCGTCGAACCTTTCGCTTCGCTCGCTTTCAGGGATTTGGAGCCTACACCTTCGAGCTTATCCCGGGAATTGACTGTCCTACTTACTCCACGTGGGTCAAACTACCTCCCTCGCTTCTCGAAACTCCCTCCCTCACTTCTCGATCTCCTCGATCCGTGCTTACTCGCCTTCCCACTTCTTGCTCTCCATTTCCCTTCTCACCTCTTTCTCTCCATCTCCAGCTTCCTCGACACGGCGATCCACGTCTCAGAGACCACTCTCACCCACCCGAGCGCGATTTGTCTGTTCGAGCAGGACGTGGGATACCCCATCTCTCGTCACACCGCGTCCTCTTACCTCTACTCAACCAAGAATATCGCCCTCACCGTCCGCACCATCGCAAGCATCGGTAACTATGATTACATGCAGGTTCGTACAGCTTCCAGCGCTCATTCTTAGACGCTCGTCACTCACTCTTCCCGCGTTCCTCGACGCTCGACGCTCGTCACTCACCTTCCGCTCAAGCTGACCCCCTTCCTTCGATTGTGATCATGAAGAGAGCTACGTTTTCTATGCCGACGGATCTATCGAGACTGTAGTTCAGGCTTCCGGGTGAGTCGAAGGTCGCGCGTAAGAGACCAGTCATTCGACGCGCCCTGATCCTTCTTGCTTTTCGTTCTCCCTTTGTCTTCCTCTCCTCTGTTCACAGCTACATCCAAGTTGCTCACTACGCTCACAACGGAGACTACGGTTAAAAGATCCACGATGGTGCATCCTCCCTCCCCCTCTCGATCTGAGTTGCGTCCGAACGAGTCGCGTTGAGCTGATCCTCATCCTTCTCCTCTTCTCTTTGATCAGCCCTGTCCGGATCTATGCACGACCACGTCCTCAACTGGAAGATCGATTTCGACATTCTCGGATCCAAGAACTCGCTCGCTAAGCGTGAGTCCGTGGAACTCCTCGTTGAATCTGAAGTCGGAGTCAGTTTCGCTCGACTGACGCGTCATTCTTCCTCCACTCTTCCAGACACCTTCGTCAACGCCGAGGAGAAGTACGTTTGGTCGAACAGTGAGTACTACTCCTTCACATCAACTTCCCACTCTCGCTATCCTGACCATCTCTGCATCTCTCTTCAGCCACTCGAACGACCATGATGCTCGAGCGACGAACTCTTCAAACCGAGGACGAGGGAAAGTTCGTGAGTACCTCGGAGTTTTCTTTGTTACATTCTCGAAGTCAGCATCTGACTTCTTGCATGTTTCGCTTTGTTCAGAACTGGGTTGGTAACGGTCAGACTGCTATCATCGTCGAGAATCAGGACGAGCAGAACAAGGTTTGTCTGCTCTCGTTCTCTCGCTCGCGCTCTCATTCTCCAACCTTCTTTCCTTTATGTATCGCCGACTCGTACAACGCTACATTATGGAGAGAAACGAGGCTACAAAGTCATGCCTTGTGCGTATCAAGTCCTCTCCGCGAACCGTCTCAAATCCACGAGCTGACTTTCCCTTTCTCCCCTCCTCTTCTACAGCTCGAGGTGGAGCAGGAGCTCATCTTACCATCCAGGACTCTCCCAACCTCAAAGAATCCGAAAACTTTGCCAAGCACCATCTCTACGTTACCAGGAGGAAGGACAGCGAGCCTCAAGCGGTTCGTTTTGATCGTCTCGATCCGTCGCTCCCTCTCCTGAGACTGATCTTTGTTCTTTCTTCACAGGCTCACCCCAACAACGCCTACGACCCTGGGTACCCAATCGTCAATTTCGACAAGTTCTTCGATGGAGAGTCGATTGGTCAGGAGGATTCGTCCTATGGGGTGAGTCGACGCGTCTCTCAACTTCTTCGTTTGTTTCGCTCGTTCGTGCACCTTCGCAGCCCTCTGACTCCCTTTTCCCACCCCATTGCTCTCTCACGTATACTTCACTTTTCAGCCAATCTTGGTATGCATCACGCTCCTCACACGTACGTCCTCATCTTTCCATCTCGCTTTCGTTCGTCGACCGACCTAACTTCGCTTTCTCCTCGACTGTCCTTCTCTTTTTGCAGCGGAGACCTCCCAAACACCGTCTTCACGACCGCCAGCGCTGCTTTCATGATCTCGTGCGTATCCCATTCCTGCTATGGAACCTCTCGAATCGATGAAACGACGACTCGAGCTCACTTCGTCCCTCTTCTTCCGTCTTCAGCCCTCACAACTACCTCGAGAGCGACCCGTCCAGATCTTCTCGACAGAAGGTCGAGATCAGCTTCAACTCCACCTCCGGAAAGGTGACCGATGTCGACGACTCTGGCCTGGCTCATTACGGAAAGACCTTCGATCTTGTCAGTCTGCTCTTCCTTCTTTCCTTCGAATTCTTTCCTTCGAAAGCTGGCCTGACTTGTCCTTCGTTCTTCATCTCCAGTCTTCCACCGAGGTCGACTACACCCAGTATACCGGAGACAGCTTGAAGAGGAAGTGGCCGTTCGATCGTGAGTAGGCGAGGATCTTGCTCGACTTTGCGCTCGACATTGGTTCTGACCTTCGACGCGTCTTCCCTTGTGTCTTCCCACCCTTCCTCGGAAACAGCTCTGACCGCCTTCGACAATGCGAGTGAGTACTCTCTCATCCCTTCAATTCCTTCTCCTCTTCGTCCTCTAACTCCTTCGTCCGATACTGACTTTCCCTTGTTCCTTCGACAGCCTCCGCGTCGGCTTGAAATTTCGTTCGCGCGCGCTCGAAGCCATCGACCATCTCCTATCATCTGCTTCTCGCTCTCAACTAGCTCTTCTATCTTGTGTACCTCGTCTCAAAGCCTCGACTGCTCTCTATTGTATGCCCTCGTCAGCGCTCGTCGCTTCCCCATCTCCTCGTCCTCCTTTCGGGACCTCGTGTTTCTTTTTTCTCAGACCCCCATCCTGAAACGAACTTTCCGAGGGAGGCACATCACGGGTAACTGTCTCATCTCGGCCTTGGAACTCGAACACGAGCGAGATCGAGGAAGTCTTCGAACACGACGCGTCGGTCAAGATCATCGCTTGAGGTGGACGCGGTTGTCTTCAGGTCCTCCCCTGGAGTATCCGAGACCCCCGTGACCGACGATCCTAGATTTATCCGATGTTTGCTTCCGTTGGCGTTTCCTGACGCTCCACTGAGATCGCACGGCACCAACGGAGGAGGGAAACAAAACGAGAGCCTCACCTTCCCGCCCTCTCGTTCGTTTCGGTCCCCTGGTGGCGAGCTCATCTAGCTAGCACCTTCCCTTCCCTTGGATGCTTTTAGGGTTGAAGAACTGGAGGGGACGTAGAAACGAGCGTGGATCTGCATGTTTCTCTGATGTCTCACGAGTCGGCTTCGACGTCGACTGTCCCCCCTTCGTTCTTCTCCGCGCGTGGCGTTTCTCGACCTCACCAGCGAAACTTAACTCAAGATGGTGTCTCTCAGTAAAGTGCTTGTCGCTTTACAGGAACGTGGTACCCTCCGGAAGCGAGCAGGTAAGATTTCGTTTCCCAAGGTACAGATGATTCGGGTCGAGGTCAAGCTCAGGAAACCCTTCGCTCGCCGTTCTCTTCTCTTCTTCTCCACCAACTCCCACTCCCGCTCCCCTCCCCTTCCCTTCTCTTACGATGTCGTATACTGCAACAACCACTCGAAGACCAACCTTCCGAGCCGGATCCTTCGCTTCAATTTCCACCATAACTGCCCTCTTCTCCCCACCTTTGAACAAGAAATCGATGGTCCTCCCAGTCACTTCGCCCGTCTCTTCCTCCCCGCCCTACTCGCCCAACGATCTTCCTCGGTCTCGCCATCGACTCCCTCCTCTCCTTCGATCCCTCAACCTTACGAGCCTTGGATTGAAGGCGAGAACTCTGAGCTCGAAAGCGAAGAGGACAGCCAGAGCACGCCCTCTCGTCGCTTTCGTCCTCTTGATCCTCTCGTGAGTTTGCGCGATCACCAGCTCTCTCGCTCCAAGACTGAGCCTGATCTTGGCTTCTTAACTCCCTCCCCCAGACCTATCCTCTGCCTAACAGCTCTCTCAAGATCAGGCTTCAGCACCTCCCAGCTCTTTGTTCCTCGTCTCGATCTTCGAAGCGGCCAAGCAGTGAGTCTCTTGTCGCTCCCTTTCCCTTTGATCCAACTCGATCTGACTTTGTTTCCGACTTTCATATCTTCCGACCGCTTATCAGAGTTCTCCCATCCGAGTCGAATCAGCTGGACCTTCTCAGAGAGAGCTCGAGGAAATGTGGAAGAAGATGAAGAGGGGAAAACGCGACGTGAGTCTCACCTTCCTCTCTCTCCTTCTATTCTCGTCTCCCCCCGTTCGTCCCATCCCATCAGCATCTCCGACCTCTCCGAAACTGCTTCGAGACTTCGATCGTACTTCCATGACTTCGGCACTCAAGCTGACCTCTCTCGTTTTCTCTCTTTCCCCATTTCTCTCCACCGACGCGTCGCATCTTTCGGATCTTCTCCTCCAGGGCGACTGGCTTCTCAAATCTCGCGACAAGAGGGAGACTCGTCGAGTGGCTCCTGAGAACCCTGTTGGGCTTACCCTTCGAACGAAGAGAGAAGGGGAGGGGTCGGGAAGGGAAGCTAAGGAGGCTTTGGAGAAGAGGCGGCTCGCTTTGAAAAAGGTACGTCTGGAGCTTTCTCGCTTCGCTGATCCAGATCCGACACGTCCGGCGACCTGCTCTAGGCTGACTCTCCTTTGTGACTTGGTCTTTCGTCTCCAGGAGGCCGACGAGGAGTGAGAAGCAGCGTCGTCCTTGAGTCTCTTCCGTCCCTTCGTTTTCACGCTGCCCTCTCTCCACGTTTGCTCACGACCACTCTCCGAGATTTATATCCATACCTCTCCTGGATTCAACTGTTTCATTAACGAGCCTCAGCGTTCTTTTCTCTTCTCCTCGTCGTTTTCGCTTTAACTTTATTCAGCCACTGTACCGTTTTCCTTCTCGCTTTCTTCTCGCATCTTCAGCCGGGGTTGGTGTTCAGATCTCTACATTGGACCTCTTGCTTACTGTTCACCGTTTGTAGTAACACTCTTTACGCTTGGAGAAGAGGGAAAGGCAAGACGAAAGGGGAATGAGAGCGCATCGCGCAACACGAGAGACGCGTCGACCTCTCGAGTAATGAAAGACGGCGCCGCCTCGTTCTTAGTAGCTCCTCTTAGCGGCTTACCTGCTGGAGGCAGCACCCGAGTTGATCGACCGAGGGCTCATCCATCTGCGAGATGGAGCAAGGGGTTTAAACGAATCGATGCGAGTCCGCCCGCTCCACCGCTTCCCACCCTCCCTCAAACCCACGCGGCAGCCCTACTCCGGCACAACTTATCCCTTCACCTTCCACTCCTTCTCCACCCCCTGCCCCTCAATCCACTCCGCTGACGCGTCCCACATCCTCTGAAATTCCCCTCCTCCTCCCAGCTTCATGATCCTCTCCCACCCCTCCCTGTTCCCTCGATGGAACCACACGAAAATCCCCACCAGGATCGCATCCGAATAACCGAACTGTTTCCCCTCCAGGAACGGTCCTCGGACCTCCTCCTCCGTCTCCGTCGTCTCGAAAGGTCGAGGTCCTCGAAGGATGTGGAGAAACGGTTGAAGCGACTTCTCGAAGTGATGCCAGAGCTTGACCTGGTTCTTCTCGTCCCCAGCCAGCCCCTCAACAGGCATCCCTTCCTGCTCCTCTCTCGTACGACGGAAGAACTCCCGACCTCGCTCATCCAGGATCGAGGGGACCTTGCAGGCGACCAGGTCGTAGCACTTCGAGATGACGACGTAGGAGACGAGTTGTTGAGTGACGCGGGCGAGAGCGAAGGAGGAAGGGGTTGGGAAGATGGAAGGGTGGGTTGGGGAGGGAGGGAAGGCGCGTTCGAGGTGGAGGGCGATGTCCCAGGACTCGTTCATCGTTCCGGAGGTGGGCGAGGAGGAGTCGAGGGAGGAGGTGGAGACGATGGAGGGATGGGTGATGGCTGGGAGGACGTAGTCACAGTGACCTGGAGGTCTGGCGGGGACGTCGAGACCTTTGAGGAGTGACTCGATGTCGGGGTAGGAGACGTATCTGGGAGGAAGGAGAAGAATGATGAGAGGAAAGAAGGGAGCGGAGAGAGGGGTGATGAGCTCGCGAGCTTCGCTCTTTGATGGAACGAAGCTCCTGCAAGAGAGGCAAAGGGTTAAGACGCACTGCTGGGTGTAAGGGATGTTTCTGTAGTTGAGTAAGATCCTGATCTTGACGGTGTTGGGAGACCAGGACTGGAGGGAACCTGAGGGTGAACGAGCAAACGACAGGAGAAGGAGTCAGTCGGAGGGATGAGATCGGAGGTCGAAGGGAACGAAGAGGCAAGAAAAGATGCAGAGACTCACCCTCGAGCGAAGACTTGATGTCGAAGAAGTGTACAGGCTCTGGATCTGACATGATTCTAGACGGCGATGATGATAGTGAGGAGAGAACGAGCGACGAGGTCCAACGAGGGAGGGTCGCTGATCAAGCGAGAGCCATGCTGCTCTCTAGGACCTGTTCGGAAGAGGTCCGAGATATCGATTTTCTCATGAGAGTACGATTCTACCAGATGAGAAGAGCTGAGAAGAGTTTTCGAGAGGTTTCGATAGTTGTAGATACGAGAAAAGGTGGGGCGAAAACGGCGAAGCTCACCTCGAGATTCTCCTCCCTCCTCGCTCCCCTCTCCCAACAACCATGGCATCTGCTCCTCGAACAGCTCCTTTTCGCAGACTAGCGACCTCACGCCGACTACTGATGTGAGTGGCCCCATCTATGAGCAAACCAAGCTCTCTTCTAGCTCAGAACTGCAAGCTGACGAGCTCTTCTTCTCTCCCTTGCCTGGTCAGCTCGACCTCCCTCCCTCCCCGTCCCTTCTCTTCGACTCCTCCTCCTACAAGACAGCCCAGGATCTACCACTACACCGTCGACACTCACGGACAGCTATTCCTCTCCTCTACTCCTCACAAGAACTTCACCTCCTCCTACAAAGATCCTCAGTTTCTGGACATCTTCTTCAAACGCCTTCGTCGACTCCCTCCCCCGAGCTCAACCTCCTCGCCTCCGCCTTCCCCCTCCTCTCCCCCCTCATCCTCCTCAAGTCTTTCTTCCACCATCGACGAGGAGGAAGGATACCATTGGATCTCAGAATGCATGGGAGAGAGGAACTACCTTCGATCGGAATGCGTCAACACTCCTCTCGTCTTCACTTCCATCCTCCCCTCTCCACCCTCCCTCTCCACCTGTACCTCCTCCACCAACTTCGACCTCGTCCTCGCAGGAGGAACCGTCCGGATTCCCTTCAACCCTTCCTCCCTCGCCATCTCGTCCGAAGGCCACGTTCTGCACGCTCTCCCTCCGTCGAGCTCGTTCGCGCAGAGGATCGGACCGTGGGGATTGGTTGGAGGACGCGTCGTGACTGAAGGACTGGGAGGCAAGATCAGGGAAGGGTTGGAGAGGGAAGAAGGTCGGTTTTGGTGGGAAGGAACCTCGCACGGGCTGGGAGAGGTCGAGTAGGGAGGCGTTGAAGCCTCAGGAAGAGGTGGGACGACATCGGTCTTCCCTCAACTTCTCCCTCCATCTGTACGTGCAACAGTCTTTCTCTTCCTCAAGCTATCAAGCTCAAGACGCTATCTCATCTGATCGTTTGCCTCATCCAGACTTGAACAACGCGTCCAAACGTAACCCCGAATTTAGCCTTCTGGAAAGTCAACCTCGAAATCGTCGTGCGACCTTTCCCTCCGGTCGACCTTCCTTCGTCTTCCCCTTCCAACGCTCACCTCGCAAACCGCTCTTGGACCCGCCAAACTCCTCGCCAGCCCCTTCCTCCTATCGTTCCCCTATGAACTGCTCAGTCTTGGAGTCGCCAGTCTTGGAGGTGGCTACGCTTCATCCGTTCCAAGCTCTCTTCGACTTCTGGGATTTGGTCGTCTCCTTCCTTCAACACTCCTTCACCTCGTACGTCTCGTCTCACCTTGATCCCTTCACTCCTTCTCACATTATAGAGTACTCCTCTTTCAGAGCTCGACCCGCTGACGCAAGTCTTCCTTCTCTAGGCTGCCAGGATCCCCCATCATCCGTCGATACGTCGCTGCCTCGTACGAAAACGACCCGTATCGGACTCTTCTCGAGATCGCCATCGCCGCCTTCGCCCTCCGGACCATCCTCTCGAGTAGGACTAGGACAGATCGTACGGGGAGGAACTTCGTCCAGCTCACTGAGAAGGTGAGAGCCATTTTTTTCGCGCCCTCCTTCTTTCGGTTCGACGCCGAAGACCGAAGAAGCTCACCGGACACCCTCCCTTCCCTTCGTTCTCCAGGAAATCGACGAGCTCGTCGCCGACTGGACTCCTGATCCCCTCGTTCCGTACATCCCCGAAGGATCGATCGACAACCAACTCCTCGCGACCCTCCCTGTCATCGTTGGACCCACTGGACCTCGAGTGCGACTCGCGTCGAACGAGAAGAAGGAGATCATCAACCTCGCTTCCTACAACTTCGCTGGTCTGGCTATCAACGAGCGATTGAAGAAGGTGGCTTCGGAGACTTTGAAGGCGTACGGAGTAGGTTCTTGTTCAGCTCCAGGCTTCTTGGGAACTTTCGGTTCGTCGTTACTTTTCACTTCTTTCCGTTTCTCGTCCCTCGCCTCGCCTCCTGCCTCGACGCGCTCACTGACCTTGCGTTCTTTCGATCCTTCTCGCTTACAGATGTCCACATAGCACTCGAAGCCAACATCTCATCCTTCCTCCAGATCCCTTCGACTATCCTCTACGCCCAAGACTTCTCCGCCATCTCCTCCGTCATCCCTTCGTTCGCCAAACGAGGAGACATCATCGTCGCCGACCGACTCTGCAACTTCTCCATCCAACGAGGACTCCAGCTCTCGAGATCGACGATCAGGTACTACGATCACGGGGATATGAGCTCGTTGGAGGCTGCGTTGAGCGTTGTGGCGAGGGAGGGAGAGAGGAAGGGAGCGAGGTTGACGAGGAGGTTCATCGTGACGGAAGGGCTGTTTGAGAACGATGGGTCCATTCCGGATCTGGAGAAGATCGTGAGTCGTCGTCCTTCTTTCCGTCGCTCGTGCTCTAGGGGTCTGGAGATGAACCGAAGACGAGCGACTCGTCGAGGACGGACGCGCTGACACCTTCGTTTCTCCTCCTTCGACTTCGTTCTCGAATAGGTCGAGCTCAAGAGGAAGTACAAGTTCCGACTTATCCTTGACGAGGGCATGTCGCTCGGAGTCATCGGTGCTACTGGACGAGGGTTGACTGAGTTCTCGGGCGTTCCTGTAAGCTTTTCCAAACTTCACGTCTCGTCCTTGCGATCCGTTGCTGACTTCGCTCTCGTCTTCAAACAGGCTACCGAGGTCGAGATCCTCGTTGGATCTATGACCAGAGGCCTTAACGCCGGAGGAGGGTTCTGCAGCGGAAGTCTCGCCGTCACCTCACATCAGGTCGGTCCTTCAACCCTTCGCTCGAATCGCGTCTCTCACCGACTGACCTCCTCCTCTTCCTCGGCCTTTCTCAGCGAATTAACTCAGCAGGGCACGTCTTCTCCGCCTCCCTTCCCCCTCTCCTCGCCACCACCGCGTCAGAAGCAATCTCCATCCTCTCCTGCTCTCCCCAAATCTTCATCACCCTCCAAGACCACGTCAAACTCGCTCGATCCATCCTCGACAAGGTCGAAACCAAATACGACCTCATCCGGATCCCCTCTCACCCTCTCTCCCCTCTGATCCACATCCAGCTCCCAACTCAGACCTTCGGCGACCGAAAGGCTATCGAGCTGCAGGAGAGGCTGCTCCAGGAGGTGGTGGAGGAGTGTCTTGCGAGCTCGGGAGTGATGATCACGAGGGCGAGGAGGTTGAGGGATCAGGAAGCGTTCGAGCCTCAACCCAGTTTGAAGTTGGCGATTTCGAGTGCGTTGACGAAGAAGGAGGTGGAGAGGAGTATGCAAGCGGTGAAGGCTGCGTTGATCAAGGTGTTGGGATCGAAGAAGCGTTGATCGAAGGCGGGAGAGGGTCGAGTCGTCGAGTTGGCTTTTGTTTCTTTCGAGCGTTGATTACCAGATAGAGTAGGTTACTCGCAGTACACTTAATCCCTAATATATACCTTTCAATGTCGGTCTTCGAAGATCTCTGCGGCTCTCGGGAGAAGACCTCGCAATTGAGAGAACAAAGAAGCGACACGACTCCTTTCGCCCCCAAGCGCTCTCGTATCCCCTTCCTTGACGAACGAGCTGGCGAGGGAAACACGGAGCGGGTCGTAAGACATGAAGTATCGAGAGGCAAAGAAGAGGAGCGAAGAGCGAAGAAAATCGAAGAAAGAGAGAGAGAGCGAACGACGAGACAGACGAGAGAAAACAACGAAGTGTATCGAAAGACGAGCAAAAACAACGACGAGCGAGAGGGAGTAACACAAACGAGACATAGAAGTAGTGGTTGGGGATGTAAAGAGAGAGAGAGGAAGCAAACAAGCTGTAGAAGAGAAGCGAGTGTGAAAGAGAGACGAGACTGAAGAGAGAAACGAGGAGGTTGAAGCCAAAAGCGACGCGCGACATCAAAACACCAAAAAGCAAGCAAAACGAGAACACCATCATCCAACGACCGACTAAGCGAGTGCGAGAACGGATTCTCTATTCGTCGTGAGCGGGGATGCCGAACTGGAAGAGGGAGGATGAAAGGAGAGAGGGAAGGGGAGGGGAGGGGGGAACGGGGAAGAAGTCAGCGACGACGCTCTCGACGAGATATCGACTCCGAGAGACCGAGAATCTTCAGCAAGTGCGAAACACTCACAAGATTGGCGAGATCTCGAACAGACAATCGGCCCATCTAAACAAAAGGGAGTGTGTGAACGGTCAGTTTCGGAATCGACGAAAACGCGACGCGCCTCCTCCAAAAAATCTCAAGAGAAGATGGACAAACCTTCTGACCCGATCCTTCTCCCAAGCTAGCGTCAGCCAGCTTCTTCTTCTTCTCTTGAAGATCAAGAATCCTTTGCTCCACGGTGTCCTGCAAAGACGTCGGCGTCAGCGAGTTTCTGCGAAGAGGGTACAAAAAAAACACTCACGTCGATGACCAGTCTGTGGACTTCAACGGGCTTGACTTGACCTGTTGGAAAAAGGAGGAAGAAGTGGAAGAAGGGAGGGAGTAAGGAAGAAGTCGAGGGCGGAGTCGAGTTCGCTCGAAGGTCAGTGAAGACTCACCAATTCGATGAACTCGATCGAGAGCTTGATCCTCGGTAGCAGCATTCCAGGCGAGATCCATGTTGATGACACCTGAGAGAGAAGAAGGGTAGAAGTGGGAAGGGAGAGGGAAGGGAGAAGGTCAGCGATCGAACGGAAGGTCGACGCGTCGAAACGAAACGAAGCAAGAGCGAGGCCAACACTCACGATTGGCTCGAGTCAAGTTCAATCCAACACCACCACACCTAAGAACCGGAGGAAGAAGATGTGAGGTCAGTTCGAGGGTGGAGAAAAGCGTAGAAAAGGCCCCGAGAGCGCGTCGCGACTCACTTGAGCGAGATGACGAGAATCTTGCACTTCTCCTGAGTCATGAACTTCTTAACGTTGGCCTCCCTCTGGGTTCGAGACATGGATCCTTCGTACCTGAGCATCACCAACAACGAAAGGTCAAAAGCGAAAGGATCAGCGCTCGTTCTTTCGACACGTTCGCAAAGAGAAGAAAGCTCGAACGAACCTGAGGAATCGGTGGTTCTCCCTCTGGAGGAGGACTTGGATGATGTCGATGAACTTGACCCACTGAGAGAAGATGATGATCTGTTGGTTCGTCGCAGATATGATCGAGGTCAGCTCGTGAGACCGAGACGGATCGAGAGTCGAGGGAGGACGCGTCGAAAGCGATGTCGAACTCACCTTGTCGTCGGGATTCTCCTCGGCCCAGAGGTTGATGAGGTCGAGCATTCGCTGAAGCTTAGATGAAGGGTCGATGTCGTGGATGTCGTCTCGATCCTTGTACTCTTTCTCCTCGGGAGTCTCGCTTCGAACGGCTCGACCCTTGCCCTTGAGATCGACCTGCGAAAGGAAAACGAGTCGAGTAGTAGTCAGCTTCCCCTATCTCTCACACACTGTCTCTCTCGACTGCAAGACGACCCGTCAACTCACCTTGCTAGGCTTGAAGTCCTCGTCGTCGCTGTCGATGATCGTAGCCTACAAGGCCCCGAGGAAAGCGAGAGGGAGCCGATAGTTGATCAGTTCGAGCGCTTCTTCGCCTCCAGTCTCGAAACCTCCAGAAACTCACCTTCTTGATCTTGGGCTTGATGTCCTCGTCATCACTATCGATGATCGCCATCTGGAACGAAACAGGAAAGGGATCTCGTCAGCGGAGAGCGTTCGAAGAGCGAGCGAGGGAAGAGAGTCGAGGCGGACCTTGTTCTTTCGCCCTTTACCGATCATAGATGACTCGGGAAGATCCTCGTCCTCGTCCAGATCCTCGATCTTCGAACCAGGGACGAGGTCGTTGGGTTCCTCGGGGTCGTCCTCGAAGCTGCAGAAGAGGCAAAGGAACGAACACGAGGTCAATGAAGGGCTCTCGAACGAAGCGAGGTGTTGGAGTAGAAGACTCACGCCATCGACTTGAAGAGGGTGGAAGCTGTGAGAGAAGATGGAGGAAAGAGGATCAGCGTTGCGAGACGAAGCGACGAGTCGAATAAGGATGGAGGACGGGGAGACTCACCCGTCAACTTGGAACGACACGTCGGGCACGTCTTCTCGTTGGGATCGGCTTCGGGGTCGTCAAGGTTGGCAGCGTGAAGATCGTCGACGCAAGGGACGCAGTACTCTTGGAGACAGCAGGCGGTGATGAGAGAATCGGTGACGGGTTCGAAGCCTGAGTGAGGAGCGAAGGAGAACGAGGAAGGTCAGCTTTCGCGTCGGCGGTTCACTTGACGAGCTGCTCTTCACTTCGAAGACGAGTCAACTTACAGATAGGGCAATCTCGTTCTCCGGAGACCTCAGCATTGGCATCCTCCTGCTCGGCAAGTCGGGCAGCCTCGTCTCGCTCTCGGAACTTGGCCTTGACTCGGTCGACGAAGCTGTGGAAACGAAGAACGGAACGACCCGTCAGTTGGGTCTTCGAAAGACGAACGCATCGAGGGAGAGGTTTGCGACTCACTCCTGACCGATGAGGTTGAGAGCTCGAGCCAGCTCGCTCGCCTTGGTGACCTCGTGGTTCTGTTCTCCCTCGTCGTCCTCCGCTCCGAGAAGGAGATCTCCATCGACGGCAGCTTCTCCTTTAGCTCGGGCGAGAAGGTAAGGATGGTTGGCGAGTTGTCGAAGTCGAAGAAGCATGGCTGGAGGTGAAAAGAGAAGGGATGAAGGGGAGGTGAGCGTCTCGAATGATCGAAGGAAGAAGGAAGGGAAGGAGAGCTCACTCAAGACGTTGGCCTGAGGTCGTTCAAATCGAGAGGAAAACGAAGAGTCAACTTCGAGCTCGTTTCGGACACACTCGAGAGCGAAGATCACGTACGTAGTTCTTGAGAACGGTTCCAGCCTTGAGGAACTTGTTGAACCGGACTCGAGCTCGGTTCCTGAGAAGCAACGAGCGGTCAGCGAACGAGACGCGACGAGCGAAACTCCGTCGAAGCATCAACTCACTCGACTGAACTGTACGTTTCCCTCTCCTCGGGGGTGAACTGAAGCTTCTCCAAGATGATTTCCTTGGGCCCAAGGTTGAGAAGGGGCTGGTCGAGCGAGGAGAGAAAGAACGAAGTCAGCGTCGTCGAGAACGAGTCGCTCGAGTAGAGAGAGAACGAGGAGGCTCACCTTTCCATCGATCTGAGACTCCTTGTTTCGCCTCATCATAGTTCCCTTGAGGATGACTTGGACTCGTTTGGCAGCGATCTGGAAGGAAGGGGGAAGCGAGCGTTCGAAGGTCAGTCGAAGGCGAAACGCCTAGACATCGCGTCGAGACCTGGTTGATTCCAACTCACGTCTCCGTTCCTGTTGACAGGCTGAGAGATATGGTTTCGGAACTAAGGAAAAGGGGGTAGAGCAGAAGTCAGAATCGTCGGAGAAGAGGAGAGGAGAAGAGAAGGGAAAGTCGCGACGAACCTCTGTCCAATCGTCGAACTTGGGCGTTCGAAGGAACCTGAACAGTCCGTAGAGACTAGACGAGGGAGGGGAAGACGAGGGAGAGAGTCAGCTCGCGAAGAAGAGGGGCTAAGCGAAGGAAATAAGGGCGTTGAAACGAAAACTCACTCGTCGAGCGTGTTGGTGACGGGAGTTCCAGTCAAGCACCATCGATAGTCGGCCTCAAGTTCCGAGATGCACTGAGACGTTCGAGTAGCCTTGTTCCTGATGTTCTGAGCCTCGTCCAGGATGATTCGGAACCATTCGATCTGGGCGAGAGGGCCGTAGATCTGACGAGGTTGGACGGCATCGTCCGACTCGACCTCTCCGTTTGAGTTGAGCTTGGGCGCTCTCTTCTTCTTCTTCTTGGGCTTGGGGAACTCGGAGACGAGGGTACCGTAGGTGGTGATCTGCGAAAAGAAAAAAAGAGCTCGAGTTAGCTTCGGTCGAACGAGAAGGCAAAGACGAGACGCGAGACTCACGACGACATCGTAGCCTCGAATCTCCTTCTTGGTCTTGGGCTTCTGAGCTCCGTGGTAGATGAGAACACTGAGAGCAGGCTGCCTGGGGTTATCGACGTCGATAGACTTGGTTTCGATCTCGTCTCGCCATTGAGAAAGAAGAGCGAGAGGACTGGAGAAGGAGGAAAGAAGAGATGTCAGCGCTCTCGTCGGTCGTTGCTCGCTGAAGATCACGAAAGGAAGCTTAGGACTCACGCGACGATGAGGTTGGACTTCTTCTTGGGTTCCTCAGACTGATTCATGACCATGAGAGCGAGCTGGAAGACGAGAGGAAAACGACAAGGGAGGACGAGGTCAGTACGAGCGGGTCGAGAAGAACGCGTCGAGGAGAAACGAACGGACCGCTTGAATCGTCTTCCCGAGTCCCATGGCGTCGCTGGTGAGAAAGAAGATGACAAGAGATCGTCAATCAGCTGCGAGTCATTGAGCGAGAACGCTCGAGGGCAGAGAATGCGACGTCTCGTTCGGACGCGTCCCTCTCTCCTCCGCGAAAGGGGCTCGAACGAAGAGAAGAACTCACGCCAAGATCCCTCCACAGTACTTGGGCTTCGCCTCCTGCTCGATCAACCAAGCGACTCCGATGATCTGATGAGGCATGAGAGTGCTGGTTTGCGACGAGGAGAAAGGGAGGAACGAGAGAACGAAGTCGGGTCAGTTTCCTCCGCGCGACCTCTCTCGATTTCCCGCGAGGTGAAGAAAGACACGAAGGAGTCGAGGAAGCTCACATGTTGAGTCCAGGCAAAATATCCTTCATGTCGTCGAGGCCGAGCTTCTTGAGGGAGTCGTTGACCGAGGCGTCTGAACGAAGGGACGACGAGGCGAAGTCAGTCTCGAATTTCGCGTTCAAGAGCGGAGAAAGAAGACCAGAAGAGGACGCACTATCGGCGAAGTCGTTGAGCGAGTCTTCGAAGAACTCCTTCATCCTGAGAGATTGAAGGGAGAAAGAAGGCCGTCAGCTTCGAGTTCGACGCGTCGACGAGGACGAGGAAAGGGCGACTCACTCGACCTCCCTCCCATTCCTCTGAGGTCTCTGACCTCCGTAAGGGATGAAGCCCATCCTCGCCGCGTAATCATCCTCGTCCTCTGATCCGTCTGCTCCTCCTCCGAACGCTCCAGGCATGTTGTAGGCTCCAGGAACTCCAGCCATGACGTTCACCGCAGGGACGTATCCCGCTCCGAGAGGGTTGTTCTGAGCAGCTAGAAGCTGAGCTTGTTGACCAGCGAGAGCAGCGTGAATTCCAGCTCCTCCAGCGGCGGCAGCGAACTGAGCTTGAAGAGCTTGAAGTCTGGCCTGCTGAGCCTGCTGCTGCTGGAGTCTCACCGCCTGCTGTTCAGCGATCAGCCTCTGCATGGCGGTGAGACCGGAAGGACCAGCGACGGGGACGGCAGGTTGAGCGATGACGGCTCCAGGAGCGACGGGAGCGTGTCCGTAGCCGGCGGGAGGGTTGGCGAAGGATCCGAACTTGATGGAGAGCTCGGGGAGGTGAGAGAGGAGGTCGTAGGAACGAGGAGCGGGTTCTCGAACGTCTCCGGGTTTGTTCATGGAGCGAGTGACTTCCGTCATTCGTTCGACGAGTCGTTTCTTGATGGAGGACTGCTTGCAGCTGTGAAGAAAGGAAACGAAAGCAGGAAGTCAGCGCGAAGTCGAACGAAGGGAGACGCGACGCGAGGAAGGCAAACGAGAGACGAACACGAGGAGCATGGTCTTGAGGTAATCGTATTCGGCCTTGACGAGAGCTCTCTTCTGCTCGTTCGACATTCCTGGAGATAAGAAGAAGGGAGGACGTTCGGACGTCAGCGAGGGTTTCTCGCTCGTCGCAAGCGGTTCGTCGAGCTCACCAGCAGCAGCTCCAGCTCCAGAAGGACCAGCTTGAGATCCAGAGCCCGAAGCGACAGGTTGAACGTCTTGCATGGGAGATCCAGGTCGAGATCCAGATCCAGAAGCATCGGACTTGACTCTCTTGACGGCGTTGTTCGATCCAGATCTGAGTCAACGAACGAGAGGAAAGGTCAGCGACGAGCAGGCAACCGAGCAAAGAAGAGGGAGGCTCGACTCACGCCTCAGCGTTCTGTTCAGCAGGTCTCTTGACGGCGAATCCTCTAGCTTTATCGTCGGCGATCTGAACGAGTGAAGAAAGGAAAAGGAAAGGAACGGTGAGTCAAGAGAAGGAGGAGAGCGAGACGAGGGCGAAGACGTCACCAACCCTCTTAGCTTGTCGAGTGTTTCGAGCGTTGAGATGGTTGGGAGTGTTGTTGATGTGTTCCTGCGATGAACGAGGGGATGGTCAATACGTGAGAGTCAGCTCGACGAAGGTCCTCGAGCTTCCCCAACCCCGACTGAACTTCTCCCGAGGTCGTGAAGGGAAGCAGAGAAGGGATGGACTGACTCTGTACTTGTCCAACGATCCTACACCGATCGAAGCACCTCCATCTCCCGTTCGACCTTGACTGAGAGGGATATCGATCCAACAGGACTCTTCCATGCCTGCGAGAGAACGAAGCGGAAAGGAGCAAAGCGGCAAAGGGAACGAGGAGCGGAGAAGGTCGGTGTGAGCTTGGACCTTCTCTCTCGCTATCGAACCAAACGTGGCTGACGACACGAAGATAGATGAAGACTCACAAGTCAAAACTCCATAGTGAGGGGTAGGAGGAGATCCTCGTTCGATCTGTGACACAGACGAACGTCAACCCGAGGAAGGAGAGTCAGCTCTCGAGCGAGGATGGGAGAGGAGAAGGAGCAAAGGAGCTCATGAATGGAAGGGAGAAGGTCGAGACTAACGATGAAGTTGTCGTCGTAAGGGTTCGTTTCGAGGAACTCTCGAATGATGTTGAGGTAACCAGGAGGAAGAGCCTACCCATGATCAGGAAAAAGAGTCAGTGAAAAGCTTCCTTGATGGAAAACGAGCGATGGCTGGATCCTTCCTCCACGCGCGAGCTCAACTTCCCTTCTCTCCCTTCTCCCTTCGTTCGACAAGCTCCTCCCGCTCTATCACCACCACAGTTACACGAGGATATAGAGCCGAGCATGCTATATGCTCCCCTCGAGAAAGAAAACCTTCCTTCTTCCCCTCCTCGAGCTCGAAGAGGCTGGCGCAACCAGTCTCGATTCGCCACCTCCCCTCACGACGCGCTCCACTCCCCTCCTTCCCCACCCCATCTCTCGTTTGACGAACTCACATTCTCTCCCCCAAGCGTCTTGTTCGCAACAGCGACTACGTCCGCTTCAGTTCGGGACATCCTGTAGAGTTGATCTCCAGCGAGAAGGGGAAAGAAAAGGGAAGGGGGAGGAAAGAGTGGCGGGGCAAGGGGGATGATGGTGGTTGGAGAAGAGTCGAAACCGTTTTCGCCGGTTTTTATACCCCTGAAAATCTGCGCCTGCTGCGCATTCGTACGAACATCGAGTATTCTGGGTTGGGTGTTCCAGTAGATAGCCGAAATTTGAGAGCGGACGGAGCAAAACTGAGCTTTCTGGGAAGGGAAAGAAGTACGGAGGGGAGGGCAAAGGGCGAGAGAGGACGCGTCGAGCGAGCTGGGTGAGTGCGGTTCGGGCGAAGGACTCCTTCCTTCCCCTCCTCCTTCTTCCCCCCTTCCCTCTTCTCCCCGACAGGTCAAGTCAAGCCCGTTGAAGTCCACAGACTGGTCATCGACGTGAGTTTTTTTTTTGTACCCTCTTCGCAGAAACTCGCTGACGCCGACGTCTTTGCAGGACACCGTGGAGCAAAGGATTCTTGATCTTCAAGAGAAGAAGAAGAAGCTGGCTGACGCTAGCTTGGGAGAAGGATCGGGTCAGAAGGTTTGTCCATCTTCTCTTGAGATTTTTTGGAGGAGGCGCGTCGCGTTTTCGTCGATTCCGAAACTGACCGTTCACACACTCCCTTTTGTTTAGATGGGCCGATTGTCTGTTCGAGATCTCGCCAATCTTGTGAGTGTTTCGCACTTGCTGAAGATTCTCGGTCTCTCGGAGTCGATATCTCGTCGAGAGCGTCGTCGCTGACTTCTTCCCCGTTCCCCCCTCCCCTCCCCTTCCCTCTCTCCTTTCATCCTCCCTCTTCCAGTTCGGCATCCCCGCTCACGACGAATAGAGAATCCGTTCTCGCACTCGCTTAGTCGGTCGTTGGATGATGGTGTTCTCGTTTTGCTTGCTTTTTGGTGTTTTGATGTCGCGCGTCGCTTTTGGCTTCCTCCTCCTTTCTCTCTTCAGTCTCGTCTCTCTTCTACACTCGCTCTCCTTCTGCAGCTGTCTCCTTTCTCGCTATCTCTCTTTACATCCTCACCCGTACTTCTATGTCTCCTTTGTGTTACTCCCTCTCGCTCGTCGTTGTTTTTGCTCGTCTTTCGATACACTTCGTTTTATTTTCCTGACCCAAATCTGCCATCCTTGGTGCCTCTCGATGATCTTACGTTGACTTGATGATCTCTGGACGAGACAACGCAGTTTTTCCTCTCCTACGAAGCTGTTTCCTTGGGGTTCGAGGTTGGGAGCGAGCTTGCTTTCGAGCTTTCTTCGTCCATCAACTTCGACGCAGCTTCGACCTCCTTCCTTTCCTTTCCTTCCCTCCCTCCCTTATCAAAAGACCTAGGATGGATCCAGTGAGTCGAAAGTGTTCTATACACACCTCCAAGCTCTTGAGCTGACTCCCATCGCTCGTTCTCTTGCAGTCCTCCGGTCGAGAGGATGTCTTCTCCCTCTTCGACAGCTCGCCTTCCTCCTTCCTCTGGTCCCCACAACGCGGCTCCCTCGTCCAAGCAGGTCGTCAACCCACTGGATCTCTCTTCTTCGATGATCTCATCAGCATAGCCGGAGTCGGTTAGTCCAGCTCAGCCTTTGAAGAAGGAAGTCAGGGCGAGCTCAAAACTGAATCCACATCTCTCGTTCTTCGCTCTCGCAGATGGCTCCCTCTACCCTCCCCAAGACATCCTCTCCCTTCGCAGACTCCTCACAGCTATCGGCGCTTCGTTTTTCGATAAACTCAAGAAGGACTGTCTCGTTTACTACCTCTTGAAGGACTCGGAGGAAGGAGGAATCAACCCACGAGCTACCTCGTTCGCGGAGGAGAGATTCGTCCCGTCCCAGTTCGTAGACCTCACAGATGGATACTGGGCGATGGACAACGGTCTCTACGAGGTAAGTGTCTATCTATCTTCCTTTGTTTCGCGTGCTGGGAGCTGGAAAGAGAGCGAACGAACAACCGAGCTCATCCCCCTTCCCTTCCCTCCTTCCCATCCCCTCCCCTTTCAGCTCGCCGTCTCCCGCCTTTCCTCCATCTCCGTCAAACCCGACTTCACCTCCAAGATCCTCCTCACCCTCTCCAAAATCCCTCCTACTCCCCATCAACTCGCCAACCCCAACGTCACCTCCGACTCCCTTTCAGCTCGACTCGTCCTCCACTTCATCCGCTTCGCTCGTCCAACCGTCGAGTCCCCTCAGGACGTGCACATCAAGCTCGACGCGTTGGCTAAGACGAGCATCAGGGAGGCTTGGATGTACATGAGGACCTTCGAGGAAGGAGAGTTCAGAGCTGGGTTGATCAGGAGGGTGTTCCAATTTTGTTTGACTCGTGAGCTCACCCTTCGCTCCTTCCTCCTCCGTCCTTTGTCTCATTGCTTCGCTCTCTCGAGTCAAGTTGCGCGCTAACCATCTCTGCTTCGCGTTCTTTTCCCTCGCCTCGCTGCAGCCAAACCCAAACCCACCCCTCTCCAAACCCTCCTTGCCTTCCCTTTCACACCCTTCGAGGATCAAACGCTCTCCTCCCTCTGCCTCGCTCCTCCCACCTCCCCTCCTCTTCCTACTCCCTCCCTCACCGTCCTCTTCGACCTCGCCAACGTCCGACTCGTCTCTCAAGGTCGGTTCGCAGAGGCCATCAAGCTGGATCGAGCCATCGGAGCGATGGGTCAGGCAGCGGAGAAGAGACGAGCGACCATCTTGGGTCTGGTCAGGCTGCTTCCCGAGGTGCAGAGGAGGATCCTCGAGCTCGAGATGGATGAGGGTCGAGACGAGGTGGAGGAGGTTGGAATGGTCGTTGACGGTGCGGCTAAGAAGGGAAAGGGAAAGGAGGCAGCGGTCGTTGTGAACGGAGCTGGAGGAGATGAGGACGTCGAGATGGGAGGACTGCCAGCTTCAACATCCAACGGATCGTCGTCTTCGCTCATGGGCATCTCAACCTCCAACGCCAACCTCCCTCTCTCGGCTTCCCAAGTCCTTCGAACCTCCTCCCCTCAGCTCGCCATCCATCGAGCCTTCATCGCCCCTCCTTCCTCCCCAGGTCCCTCCTCCTCTCCTCGCCCGAACCAGCAACCTTCGACTCCAGGACGCGTCGGTCAGCAGTCCACCTCAACTGCTTTCGCTTTCCAAGCTCCCACGAGCATCTCCTCCCCTCGTCCACTTCCCTTCGGAGACCTCAACAAGTCCCTCTTCGCCTCCAAGTCCTCCTCCCCAGCTCCTTCGTTCGGTCGACCTCAGAGCCCCTTCGCTCCTTCGGCTTCGTCAAGACCCGTCGACGCTGGATCTCCCGCTCCCGCTCGAGGATTCGCTCAGCAGCAGCCTTCGTCGTCGCAGCAGCATCAAGCTCTCGCAAGCAGTCAACCTCAGCGAGAAGCCTCTCCCTTCGCTCAAGCCGCTCGACAAGCGTCCGCTCTTCAACGGTCGACAGCTACCCCTCGAGGAGGAACCAGGCTCGGATCGTCTACCGCTGGAGGAACCTTCAGGAACGTCAGCCAGCAGCAGCAACCCGTCGCGTCCTCGTCGTCGGTCAGGTCGAGGAGAAGGGAAGTCGAGGACGAGGAAGAGGAGGATCGTCAGAGTCGAGAAACCACGCCGAAGAAGAAGCACCGAGACCACCACGCCGCTCCATCTTCTTCCTCGAGGCATCACGACATCGAGATGGACGACGAGGAGCAGCACCAGCCCTCGGGAGGTCGACGAGGTCAAGAGGAGGATCTCACTCTGTCTCAACTCGACCACAACCCTCGTCGACAACAAGCCTCCGCGTCCTCGTCGCGAACCTCGACGAAGAAACAACCTCCTCCTTCTTCCTCAACCCGCTCCACCACCACCACCACTACCACCACTTCGAGCAGACGGAAACCCGCTTCTTCCACAGCAGCCAAATCCGCTCCCACCGTCCCCGAAGTCGAACCCGAACCCACCTCCTCCCCACCTCCCAAACCCCAACCCACCCGAACCTCCCACCGCCGAACAGCCTCCCAAGCTTCCAACGCTGCTCTCCCTCCTCCTCCACCTCCTCCAGCTCCCACTCGAGCTTCCTCCCGCCTCGCAACAGCCACCACCTCGGCTCCCTCAACCCGAACCACGCGAAGGAAGGTCGTCCCCGGAGCGTTCAACCAGGAGGTCGACGAGGAGGAGGAGCACGCCGATGTTGTTTCGTCCCCGCCTCCTCCTTCTAAGAGAGCGGCTGGAGGAAGGCACAACACGCGAGCGACGAGTGTGGTGTCGGATGCTGGTGGAGCAGAGGAGGAAGAGAGTGGTGCAGGGAGGGCGGGGAAGAGGACGACGCGAGGGAGTGTGAGGGGGACGGTTTCGCCCGAGGCGAAGAAGACTGCCGCGAGTAAGACGGGAAGGGAAGGAGTTAGGAGGAGTACGAGGAGGGGTTGATTGAGACGGAGATGGATGTAGGGGAGGGATGGAATGGACTCGTTTTCAGCGTGCATTCGAGGGCTTCGTGGAAGTGAAAGCTGGGAGGGCTTGGCTAGACTAGGGTCGAGGGGTCCGAGAAAACTCGCATCAAGTTGAGAGGAGCGGTGGAAGTTGAAGAAGGGAAGAGCGCATCGATTCGATACGCGTAGCGGGAGCCCGAGCTCTTTCTCTCTTTCTCGTGCCGTCTCGGTTCCCTTGATACCCAAACCCACCATCAGATCTATCCCTCTATCACCATCCCCTCCTCATCTCCCTCGACCTCCTCCTCCTCCAAATCCCTCACAGCCCACAAACAACTGATCTTGCCCACCAGTCCCTCCCCTCGCTTCCTCTCCTTCAGAGATTCCAGCTCTTCGCCCACCGTTCTCTCCAGCTCGACCGAGTCTTCTTTAGACCAGCCTGATTCAAGAGGGACCCAGGAGCGCCAAGTCGCCTGAGCGATGGCGAGGGCTTGAAGGCCTGCGGCGTCGAGTTGATCTGAGGAAGGGGAGGTGGGAGGACGCATTATGTTTCGATTCCCTTCGAAGCTCAACGACGGAAAAAGAGAGAGATTAGTTGACGCACCGTTCCCTGACCCACCTCCTAAACGCAGATCGAAGACCTTCTGATCGACCAGGCCAAAACTACCTGAGCTCGCGACGGTCGCTCCGAAGTTGAGCTGGGAGAAGGAGAGGGACCCGTTGCCTTTCACGTCGGCGAGGGATTGATCTGAGGGATGACGGTGATGCGGCGAACGGGCGTGAGCTCGAGATCTGGGGACGAGGGACAGAGGGGGCGACCAGCGAAACGAAAGAACTCACAAAGTAGGAGATACGTCGCGATGGAAGGGAAGCGAAGAGCTAGAGGGGATCCGTCTTCGGGGACCCATTCGGTCTGCAGGAAGGGTGATAAGGGCTTTGATCAGCTTGAGTTGGAAGCGGAAGTGAAAAGAGGGAGAGAGAGGGACGAGAAGATAGGAGTGAAGCAGCGACGCGTCGAAAAGGAAAAACTCACGGCCGGCTCGATTGCGAGGTAGACAGCACCTCGTTTGAGCACACGAGCTATCTCGTCCACTAGAGCTGGATACGACATGTCTTTCAGCCAGCATGCGAAGCCTGAGGAGGTGAGGAGTCAGAAGAGGGAAGGTTAGCGAGGCGACAGGTCAAAAAGGACAGACGGGAAGACGTCGATCCCCGACTGACCTGAGTGAGAAACGAGCGAGAAATAGTCTGAAGGATACGGAATCCCAGTCTGCATGTCGAAGATCTCCAAGAAGAGGTTCGGTGGGACGAAACTGGGGGAAAAGAAGGTCAGCTCGACGACATCGCGACGCGTTTCGCCTTCCCTCAACGAGCTTGCATCAAGACTTACCAGTCTATGGTAGGTAACAGATCTACGCTTATCACCTCGGCTTCTCCAAAGATGTGGCTGATGGCTATCGCCCAAAGAGAAAGTCTAGAGACGCGTAAGGAAAGACCAAACGCGAACGATCAGTCCCTCGTTTGCTCGAGCGAGTCTCGAGATCTATCACCTGAGAGTGAGTCAGATCACTCACCTACCAGCTCCGATATCTAGCACGATTGACCCTGGCTGAACGACCAGCGTCTCTATGAGATCAGCAGCTTCCGACGGATATCTCCCCCAAACGGACATTTTCAGCTTGTCGAAAGCGACCTCGGCTTCCTGATGCAGTCGGTCCACTGGGTGCCAACTGGGAGAGAAGGCCAGGAGCGCGAGAGGGAGGAGGAGCATCAAGAAAGAAGGAGGAGAGCAGGTCAGCTCGAGAAGTGCGAAGTTGAGCTCGCCGTTCCTTCGTTCCCTCTTCGCTTCTCCTCGTCGCTCGTTCCCAGCTCGACCCGAGCTTCAAGACTCACTATGCAAGCTCTTCGTTGGTAAGATATGTGTAGCCTTGATCAGCATTCGAAGGAAGAGCGAGTCAGGATCGTCTCGAAGGAACGAGCATGGACGAAAGGGACGGAGGGAGGGAAAGGATCGAGCTCACCTCCTCTGCGTTCAAACAAAGTTTCCTCGACAGAGGGTGTGAACGAGATGGTCGAACGACCAGAATCTGATCCCGAGTCGGAGACATCACATTCGAGATCCATATCGACGTGCTCTAGGGATGAGGAGGACATGGCGAAGAGGGAGGGAAGAATAGGTAAGTCGTGGTTTGAAGCGAACCTTGGTTTGAGCTCGACTTTCCGTCTTCTTCTCCCACTTCCACCCCTTCTGCGTTCGATGCTCGATAGGCGCTGAGAGGGGACCTCGCGTACCATTCGCTTGACCGGCCGCCTTGACCGAAAACGCAAAAACGAGCGAAGAACAGCACCACGTGAGACCCGTCGCGACGAATTTGTCTCGAAGTTGAACGCGACGAGAAGGCAGAGACGCGTCAAATCTGCTTGCAACTCGGACGAAAGGTGATGAAAGAGTAGATGGATACATTTGTGAACGATATGTGAGATTGACTACAGATTTGCAGTGGTCTTTTGGCTTCGACGTCCTTACTTCGACGATCCTGACACGGAGATGGCACAGGTATTGTTGTAGACTTGTCCAGCCTCCAAGAGTCCGTCGAAGGCTCCCTTTCCGAGAGAAGCAGCGAGCTTAGGGACGACGAAGGTGTCGTAGGGGGCGTGGAACTCTGTGAGAGGAAAGGAAAGGGAAACGACGCGTCAGTTCTCGTTTCGAACGAGCACCTTATCGGCGAGAAGGAACGACGCACCGAGGAAAGCAGCGTCTGTGAGGTAATAGTGAAGAAATGATATTGATGGGTCAGGGACTCGATAAAGGAGAAGGAGCGACGAGACGAGACGAGACTCACAGTCAGATCTATAGACGGATGACCCGTCGGATTTTCCCCCGTGGATCTTCTTCCTGTCAAGTCCCTCTCCTCCGTTGGCGCTCCAGAATTGAACTCCGAGCTGGTTGGAAGTGAAGTTGATAGCGACTCCACTCTTCTTGGACGCAAGAGTAGCGAGAGGAGAAGGAGGAGATCTGTACGGGACGAAGCGAACGAAACCGAGTCAGTTTGAGAATGAAAAGACGCTGAAAGGAGAGGGAGACGTACGATGGCTTGAGAAGGGAAGTGATGAAGTCTGCGGTAGATGACTTGAGATCGACGGCGAGGAAGACGCTTGGGTTGGCGGGAGTGTCGCTGAAAGAGGAAGAACGACGCGTCGAAAAGAAAGCTGGTCAGCTTCATCGTTCTGATATCTAGTACGGGAGAGAGATTGAGAGATCATCGGCTTACACCTTAGGGTCCAAAAGGTAGAAGTTGTCGTATCCTCCAGCGGGGTACTTGGATCCGATGGCCTTTCCTGAACGATGGTCGTGCGACGATCCGTCTGGGATGGGGAGGAGGTTACCGGTAGGGATACCACCTTCGCACTCGAGAAGTTTAGAGGACTGAGTAATACCGAAGGGGGCGAAGGTCAGTACGAAGACGAACAAATCCAGAGCCATCGAGACGGCGAAAGGAAGACGAGACGAGACGACGCGACGCGAACGACTTACCTTGATCGTCAGGTTCTGCTCCAGGATGGTCGTCGACTCGGCGGTTACCCCAGCGGGGGTATCTTCGACGTTGAATCCCCAATGCTGCATGGCGAGAGAGTACAAGTCAGCTCCCGATTCAAAGGAAAGACGCGACGCGGCGAAAAGATCAGCTCACCTGAGTGATGTTGATGGGTGTTTCCATTCCTCCCTTCTGCAAGGCAGCTCGATAGATGACAAGGACAGTTCCACCAGGAACATTCTCCTCTCCGGGTCGCTTGACGACGGCCATGAGGACTTCGAGCTTGAGCTCTCCAGGGAAACCTCCGTCGCCGTCCTTCGAGATCAAAGTGAAGAGCTGGGACTGGGGAGAGGGAAGCGAAGTTTGGATCGCTTTCTTCTCGGAGGGAGTGAAGAGAGTCGAGGCTGAGACGTTGATGAGATCCCATTGCTAAAGAAAGGGTTCGAGAAAGAGAAGAGTCAGCATGGGGAGAGAGGGAAGCGAGACAAAGGAAGGGAGGGAGGGAGCTGAACGCGAGCTCACCCTTTGATCGTAACCAGAAGGACCAGAGTGAAGGGAGGTTCCAGGAGCTCCGGGAGGGAAGACTACAGGAGTAGCGATGAGTCCTGAAGGAAGGGTGAGAGCCTTGGCTGGGAGTCGGTTGCAGTATCGACCGACTGAGGAGAAAGGGAAAGAGGGAGGGAGGAGATGGTGAGCTCGACCGTTCTTCTTCGACCCGTCTTCGACCGCTGCTTCTTGTTCGATGAAGAGACTTCAACGTACCAACGCAACCTTGGAACTAGAGGATAGGCAATAGGTAGAGCGAGAAGATGCATCGAAGTCAGCAAAACTGAGCTCGAAGATTGAGATGGGTTCTCGAACTCGACGTTCCATCGTCTGCCCTCCGTCTCTCGAAGATGAAACCCACAACTCACAGCTTTGACTCCGGTAAAAGTCTCGGGGGAAGGAATAAGATCGTGAGTCTTCCCTCCCTCGACGAAGAGGAGCTTGTTGATGTGGACTGCAACGAAGGGGAAGCGAAGGAGATGGTCAGCGGAGAAACTCCAAATTCATTCTCGACACGTCGTTCGACTCACGTCCTTTCTTGGTGACGGAAACCTTGAGGGATCCATCAGGGAGAGAGAGGATAGTGGCGGAGAGATCTTCGGGGGCAGTCATTGTTAGCTGGTAGAGATTTGGTGTTGTGGTTGGGTGATGAAAGAAGAAAAGAAGCGATGGGGAGGAAGAGATGAAGAAGAGCTCGATTGGGGGGACGGTCCGTGTTTTGGAAGGTCGTGTTTCTTCTCCTTCCTCACCATCCGTAATACGATGTTCTCGGGAAGAAAGGCGGTAGTTCTGAATGATTACTTACCTTCTCGTTGGAGGAGCGAATCAGACCGCGAGGGAGACATTCCGACGAAGAAGGGAAGAAAGTGCGAGCCGCCGTCGACGCGAGTTCTGCGGCGATCTCGACGCTTCTTTGCAGCAGTTTGAGGACTTGGATGCTCCCTGAGGAACGAAGCCCAAAGCTGTCAGCTACCCTACATGACGCTGGGTCGAAGGAAGGGACTCACGAAGACGAAATGAACGACGCTGGCGTCGAACTCGGATCTCCATCGCCATCTTCTCGAGAACCTCCCGTCTTCCATACCCCTTCCCCCACTAGTCCTGCTCGTCATGAAAGGCCATGGAACTTTGAAGAAGCAGTCTAGATAGGATGAGAAAACAAACCGAGCTCGGCGAAACCAGCAAAAGAAAACAATCCGAAGGGGATGTTGCGACAAGACGCGAACGGCCGCTGAAGCCTCGAGACCGCAGCGGACCTAGCTCGGATCTGCAGCGGCAACCATCCTGTAAATTCCACCGTTCCAATCCTGAGACGAGGAAGAGAAGAAGGGGAAGGTCAGCTCCGAGACAAAGGAAAGGAGACGCGCGCTCGCGCGTGCGACTCGTCTCGACGAGAAAAGAAGATGTGCACGGACCTGAGTGCGAAGACCCGCAAGGAGAGACACTGATATTGAGTGCAGAGGAAGGAGAGCGGAAGTCAGTGATTGAAAGAGGTCACGAGCACGAATGTGAAAGGGAGGTGAACGAGGGAAGAGGAGGAGCGAAGAACGAACTGGTCGATTCCGCAGTGCCGAGAAAGTGAGTCCCTTGTGCGAGTAAGACCGTCTCGATGAGAAGTAGGTACCTGAGAGAGAGAGGGAAGTGATCAGTTTCGAGTCAACACGAGGGAAGGGTTGAAGAACCAAACGCGTCGAAAAGAACTCACCACCCTCCCAGCGACTTCATCAACTTGGAGTTCTCGATCCCATTCACGTCGAAGGTACTCCTCCATCCTCTAGATCGAAGCTCGGAGTAGAAGGATGGGTCCGTCTCGTCGGAAATGACCAAAACCTCAACGGGGAAAGGAGGACGAGTCGACGCGTCTCCCTGCTTCTCGTACTCTCGCTTCATCTTGGCGAGGCCGAAGGCGAACTGAGCGGTAGTGAAGCATGGGTTATCGTCCTTGCACTGCCAGTCGAAGTCGCCGTGGCTGCAAGGAAGAAGGAAGGGACGAGGTTGAGGGGAATAGAACGGGATCGACGAGGGATGCAGACGGATAGGACTTACCGAACGTGGAAGACGACGAACTGGAAGAGGAAGAAGGAGACGAATCAGGTTTGGATATCCAGATCTATGCTTAGAAAGGCCAAGCACTCACCGGCGGCATCTCTTCCCCCTTCGAAACACCAAAGATCTTCCTCAGCAGAACCTGAGCCTCGTCGAGGAGAGGCTGCGAGAAGCGTAGCTTCTTCCCTACATGTTTCCATCCTCCTAGACCCTTCTTGTACTCTCCTTGAGAGTGGGTTCCTCCGTTCGTTCCGTGGTAGAGCCATTCGGCGCAGGCGAACTTCTCGTTTGGGACGAGCGTCGTCGGAGGGAGAGTCGCGACGAGATCGTGATAGAATGGAGAGTTTGGGAGAAGGTAGGGTATGAAGGCGGCCCAGGAGAGGGATAGTCGTGGTGAAACGGGGTTGGTATCTCCTGGGTGAGGCGTATAGACGGGGTCTGGGAGGCAAAGTGAGGAGGAGGGAGGAGAGGGAGAACGGCGAAGTCGAGGTCAGCGAATCGTTCATGAGCTCCTCTCTCTCCACTTTCCTTCACATCCCATCATCTGCACTCGCAGGCAGATATGCACAGGCATCTAGAGTCGCCTTTCGTCCACCTTAGCGAAGCTCGAGCATGGTAACAAGGACTCACTGAGTTTGGCGAAGCTCAACGACCAGTCCTCGGTGAATTCCCCTCCGCCCCAACACCCAACCGAAGGCCAATTTGGATCCGTATCCTTCGAGGGATCAGTCAATCCGGTGATGTCCTCCCATTCCATGATCCCAGACTGTTGAATCGGCAGAGAGTCGGCTTGGAAACGAGGGAGGTCAAAGACCGAGGAGAAGCGCAAGGGCGCGAGGTCTTCGAATTCGTCGAGCTGCCAGTTGGAGTAGAAGGGAGGGAGGATGGGCGCTCGTTGGGTGAGGATGGAAAGGTAGATGACTGTGGAGGTGCAAGTGCCGGGGAAGAGAGAGAGGGAAGAAAGGAGAAAGGGAGTGAGCTTGAGGTTTCGAGGGAAGGAAGGAGGGAGAGGTGAGCTCGAACGACGAACGATTGAAGACCGATATGACCTGTTTGACCACAAATGATTAGATCAAGTCGTGTAGAGACAAGATAGAGGTGTACTGACCTGATTCGTGAAACCTGAATCCCTTCCAGGGCTGGCGGTGAGGTAGAAAACCGAAGGATTGAGCCGGTCTGCGAGCGAAGGAGGGAAAGGGCGGAGGCGGGCGAGACAAGAAAGTAGAAGACAAGGCAAGGGTTCAGCATTTCGTTTCTAGCAGCTCACGAGATGGTAGTTCAGTGTACCCAAGCGAGGTGGAAAAGCTACTCACCCAGCGAAGGATCACCCAGTTTGCCTCGAAGAAGAGGAGTTCCTCCCGCTTGAACGAGAGCTCGTTTGGATGAAGTCCATGCCGAGCTCGAGTTCGAAGGGTCCGAGAGATAGAAGATGAAGCCGAGGAGACAAAGAGCGAGGACCAGACGAAGAGGTCGACGAGCCATCTTTGATCCTCGAGAGGTGGAAGGGAAGGGAGAAAGGGGAAGGAAGGAAGGAAGGAGGAGGAGGAGGGGGTTGGGATTCGCGAGCTGGAACGGCGGTGATCGAGGTCTCGCGTTCTCGTGGCTTTTCAAGCGTGAACCAAAAAGGTTTTAAGAGGGGCCAGATGAACCTTGTGACAAAAGCAAGGAGGTCTGCTGTAGAGTCTACCTGGCGACGGAGAGTATCATCGTCCCCGAGCCTGAGATCAGAGAGAAAAAGGTCGGGAAAGTCGCGTCGCGTCGCGGTTGAGCGAGGCGATCCTCTTCTCCTTCTCATCTCTACGTTCCCCAAGCGATCCAGCTCGGACTGGTTCAACGGATAAAATTATTAGCCGTGTCTATGAGCAAGATGTGTATACGACCGAGGTGAGAAAAGAGCAAGAACAACGAAGAGAATCTAAAGCGAGGAAACAACGAGAAGGAAGAAGACGACGAGATGCTGGAGAGAGATAGTCCGATAGTGAGATGCAAGGGGGGAGATAGAGAGTCTAGATAGCAGAGATACAGTAGAGTGAGAGATGAAACGAAGCAAAGGGAAACGGCGTAAAGAGGGAAGGAAAGGACCAGCGCGAAGCGGAGGGACGAGACTCTACGAGAAGGAGAAGAAGAGAGGACGAAGATAGATACACGAGAGAGACGTGAACAAAAACTTACTGCTGAGATCTATCAAACGTCGCGTAACCTGCTGGGCTTGAGGGATGGGAGAAAGGAATCGACGATCCTCCTGGCCGAGTCGAGACGGGCGACGTTGCTCCTCCGAGGTTCGAGCTCGTCCTCCTGTGGGCGTTCCGAGCGACTCTCCTGACTCTCTCCTCCGTCGGCTGAGGAGGAAGGAACCCATGGTCGACGAGCGAGACTCCACCCCCATGACTCAACCGCGACGACGATCCTCCTCGTCCTCCGTCGTTGTGATCCGACTCGATGGGAGATCTGAGAGCGACGGTAGGCGAGTATCCGGTATCCAGTTCCGGGGAGTGTTCCTCTGAAGATCCATGGTAGGTTTGAGCGTAGCGATCCTCGAAGGGGCCAGAGGAGGTGGTTGAGTGAGTCGAGCTTCCGAACCCGGCTGTTGAGCTCGTTACCGACCGTTCCATTGGCTGAGGAGGATCTGAAGACGATGGAGTACCGAGGAGAGGGACGTGATCTGCTCGTGAAGGGGCGGAGGAAGTGTTGAAGTTGGGTCCGTAGGAGGAGGAGTGGGTTTGGGAGTTGAAGGAAGGGGAAGGTCGACCATTTCCGAACATCGGACCTTCGGAGGAGCCGTCGAAGTAGGTGTCCTCGGTTGAAGCCATCGACTGGAGCGATGAAGAAGGAGAGATCGCATCAGGTTCGGAATAAGAAGAGTCATCGAGAAGGAGAGAAGAAAGAAGACCCGGCTCACGAATCGGTTGCCTGAGTCTCGACTCTGCGTCCCGCTCTTCCAGCGACGCTCCCTCTCAAACTCGGCCCATCGCTGGAGGAACAAAAGACAGAGGAAGAGCAGAAGTCAGCTCAGGTCGTGACGAGTCGAAAGGAACTGAAGAGCGACTCACCTTCATCACAATCGAACTCGAGTCAAAGACTCCCTCCTTGTCCCCGTGTCCTCCCTCCTTCGCATCCCCTCCCTCGATCTTCCTCGTCTCTCCCCAGGAGAAGTCGTCGAACCTCCAGTACGAGTAGGCGGGCAGGACGAAGTTCCAGATCGGCAGCGAGAAGAGGTAGATCAACATCCATCCGACGTAGGCGATCTTCCTCGACGTGACGACGATGAGGAGAGCTGGAAGTCCGAGGATGAGAGCGAGGAGGATGAGAGAGAGGGTAGGAGTGGGTTGAGAGGGAATGCAGGCGATGATGATGATGTAGAGGGTGAAGGCGATGGCTGCTGGGAGGACGAGGGTTCCGACGAGCTCCATGAAGACGACAAACTGCATCGAGAGACAGAAGGTTCCGCAGAGGTCTTGGACGAAGAGGAGTTCGAAGAGGTTGTGGATGGTGGAGTCTGCGAGGGCAACGAAGAAGCAGTGTCAGAACAAGGAGATGAGACGAGGAGGAAGAGCGAGATGAAGACTGACTGATCCATCGACGACGTTGGGAGAGCAGGATCCTGAAGGTGTCGGGAACGACGGTCTTGCAGACGGCTTGAGGGATGAAGACCATCTTTCTCTTCGGGAAGGTCTTGAGCAGGAGCGTCGAGAGGTATCGATCTTCTCCGAGGAGGAGGAGGTTCTCTGCAGTTCGACGTAGGGAGGACGAGGGTCAGCGGTTGAGCGGCGAGAATCACGAGAAGGCCAAGGGTGAAGCCGAACTCACTCTTGTGGAGGGTATCGACGATGTTCTCCGAGTAGTGCTCGATGATATCGGGGTTGGCGAGGATCGGAACCCAGTAGCCCGACTCTCCCTTCCGAGCTTTGATTCGGTACATCGAGAAACAACCAGGAAGACAGGTGACTCCTCCGAACACGCTCTCGAAAGCCTTGGTCTGATGATGGGAGATGTAGTACTCGAAGACTGCGATGCGAGCGAAGGTGATAGCGAGAAGAAGTCAGAACGAGTCAAGTCGAGAGAGGTGAAGAGGAGAGACGCGTCGAAACTCACCCTGAATCATCGTCACCCACGTCTCACTCTTGTTCGCGATCTTCGTCTCTCCACACAGACCCATGATGTTGGGATCGTTCCTCATCGCAGCCGACATCCTCGTCAACGAGTCCGGGAAGACCTTGGCTGCGAGAGCGAACACGAAGGCAAGAAAGCGAAACGACGGTCAGCTTCGGCTCTCGCTGCTCTCTCCTCACAGAGTTGACTCACTATCGGCATCTACGGCCAGCACTCCCTCGTATCGATCCGGAGAAACACCCGTAACTCTGAGGCAAGAGAAAAGAGTGGAAGTCAGTTCTGAGAGCGAGAAAAGGACAAAAGAACCTCGAGAAGAAAGGGAAGGAGGAGGGCTGACCTCCAGAGGCAGTTGAAGAACTCGTACTCGAACGTGGTCATTCGCTCGTCGAACATGACCTTCTGGAGGAACGCCATGAGGATGAGCTGGGAGTCTCGCTTTCCTCGGTTTCCAGGCTTGGAGTCGTGAGCTTCGAGAGGGTTTCCGACCTTCGCGACGAGAAGCATCGGCACTCGTTGTTGTCTGTCGAACGCGAAGAAGGAAAGCAGTCAGTCAGGTCGAGCTCGAAGAACGCGAAGAGAAGAGAGAAGACTTGATAGCTCACTTGGAGGCCTCCACCGTATCGTCGTCGTAGTCGTAGAATCCGGCGTACACCTTGGCCATGTTGTGTCGCTTGTGTCCATCCGCGACGGCGACGTAGGAGTGCGCCTCGACCTCCTCGGCTGGGATGACGAGCTCCTTCATCATGCTGAGCACGATGTCTGGCGTCCTGAGCTTGGATCCTGATCCTCGAACCATTCCATCGGCGATGACGAGGATGACCTTGTGCGAGTTCGGGTAGTCGGTCGTCGCGAGTGAGTCGATGGTCGTTCGAAGTCCCTCCATCGATTCCGAGTAGGCTGTGACGAGGAGGACGTTGTGGAGGAGAGGGAAGTTGAAAGGTTCGTAGTCGGCTGGAGGTTGGGGGAGGACGTTGTGGAGGGGAAAGGGGCAGTGAGAGAGGAAGGGATCCGCGAACGAGTTGCGAGACGACGCGTCTCGACCGAAGGGGAGGGAGTTGGAGCTTCGAGAGTTTTGAAGACCTGGAGTGGGGGTGCCGGGAGGAGTGTTGTATTTTACTCCTAGAGGAGACGACGAGAGGAGTCCCTTGGTTCCGAAGGTGCTGCTGGATCGACTGAATCCTCCTCCGAACGTCGTCGACGGTCTCGACGAGGTCACCATCATCGACTCGGCTTTGCTGAACCTCGACGTCGATGGGAGGAAAGCCAGTCCTCGGCTCTTGGCTCCTTTGCCTCCGTGAGCGACGTTGGGACGGTATCGGCTCGGTGCTGGTCGATAGATGTCGTCCGTCCAGCTCTCGATTGCTGCTGACCTCTCCATCCGCTGAGCGTAACTCTCCCCCTCGAACGATCCGAGCTTCCACGAGAGGAACCTGCCAAAACATCGACCCAGAGAGTCAGCCGAACGAAAGAAAGGAGGAACGGGGAGACAGGAGGAAGGAGGAGATCTCAACGAACCATCCGAAGGCAACGGCCATGGCGAACTTCGCTCCGACCACACCGATGATGAAGACGAGCGACACGTAGAGGACGACGTCCGACGCGAAGCAACCGAAGGACTTGGACGAGATGAATCCGACGGTAGCGATGTCCTGGAGACAGGCCATCTCCTTCTGGAATCCTCCTCGAGCGGCAGCCATGGAAAGATCGAGGCCTTGGTACGACGCGTTCTTGACCTTCATGTAGTCGTAGAGGACAGGCCAGGTCGTCTGCGAGGCTTGAAGCCACTGGAGGATGTCGAGATCGATGACATTCCTAGATGAGATCGAGTACGAAACAGTCAGCCAGAGCCGTGAGGTCGAGATCGAAGAAGGAGGAAGGTGAGAAACGGGAGCGAGGACGAACTCTCGATAGAGGACCAGGTTTCGATCCGGATTCGAGACGTTCGAGTACTCGTAGTAGACCAGCCCTCTTGAGTACTTCTTCGAAAGATCGCTCAGCTCGGTCCTCGATTCTGTAGAGATGTGGCAGGTGTGGTTGCTCGTGATTCCAGTGATGTTCGGCGAGGAGCCCGCCTGGTCTCGAACGTTGCCTGTTTTCACGCAAACCAAAACGAAAACGAGCATCAGCGCGTGCTCTTTCGCTTGCGCCAGCCCAACGAGCAAGAGTGCGGAGGAGGAAGAAGGAAGGAGAAGCTCGAGAACTCACAAGGGAGGTACCAAGCCATCGTCCCAGCCGTCGCGCTCGAGGGAGAGATTCCCGTATCGTTCGAGGGCTTGATGATCCCAAGGCAGTTCTTGTTGACGTTCTGGAAGAGAAAAGACGCGTCCCGTCCTCCAGCCATGTAGTCGGCCGTGAAGAGAGGGTTCTGGGTTCCGTTGAACTCTCCGCTCGAGGTAGAAGGATGGAACCAGTTTCCGAGGTCGTAGGTGAAACCGTTGATGATGAGCGTCGAGTCTTCGATGGTTCCAGCGAGGGTTCGAGCAGAGGCCGTTCCACAGACTGTGAGTGAATCAAAGAGACGAAAGTCGTGTCAGCAAAAGGCCAAAGAGACGCGTGCGCGAGCTCGACCTTTCGTTCCTCCCTCCCCCCTCACTCCCTCTCTTCACCAAACTCACCTGCTTGGGTGAAACCGAAAGTCAGGAAAGCGACGAAAGCCATGATGACGAAGATGATCCCTATGATTCCCATCTTCTCTCTCCAGGCTCGTTGGGCCTCTCGAGTTTTGGTACCTGAGGCGAGCGAGACGAGAGGGGAGTCAGCGACGAGAGCGATCTTTAGAGGTAGCAGTACAAGCTCAGCCTCTCAGAAGAGGCTCGGGCTCATTCTATTGAGAGGAGATGAACCTCGCCGGCTTGAGGTTGAGGGAGGGAGGGGAAGGGAGGGAGTTGAGATCGAGAGCTCACCGAAGACTCCTCGCAAGACGAAGACAGGCACGAAGAAGGTGAGGAGATAGCAGTAGATCATCCAACCATCCACAGGTCCAGGAGCGATCCCACCCCAGAATCCTCGATCCTCAGGAAGCTTGTCCTTGTCCTTCTCCTTCCTCGAAGAGCTCGCTCTCGGTCGTCGACTGGACGATCCATCTCCGTTCTTCCGACGAAGAGTTGTGGCTCGTTTGAAGAGCGAGAGAGAGGACTCCTCAGGTTGATCTTGTTCCCGACCGAGGACGGACTTTCCACGACGGAGAGGACCTCGAGAGGGAGCGGGGACGTGACCGGTAGCTGGATAGAGAGAGAGAGTTCGAAGGGAAGGAGAAGGAGGTGAGCTTTGCGATTGAGCACTCTTCGTCGAGAAGTCCTTCCCGTCCATGTTTCTTCCCCAAGATCGCACGAAACAGTTGACGAGGACGAACCTGATGGGATGACTCCTACTCTCCCGATTCTACGAAACCCAGCAGAGCGGAACCCAGTCAGCAAGAGCACAAAGAAGAACGAAGCGGTGTTGAGCTCGACGTTTCCTTCCCTCCCGTCGTCTTCTCTTCTACTTTCCCTCCCTCCCCCACTCCCTCAGGAACGAGAAGCACTCACCCTTCCTCCTCCATCATCGCCGCATGCTGCCTGTAATGAAACAACCTGTCCCCCGGGTCATCCCTCGACCTCCCTGGTACAACCAAACTCTTCTTCCTCTTGAAATCCGTGCCTCCTCCTCCGTTCGGAGCGAACCCATACGGAAGCTGCTGACCGTCGGGGAGATCCGTGTATCCTCCTTCGAGACTCTGGTTGGTGTAGGCTGCTGAGGAGGAGGAGGGAGGTGGTTGAGGGTGGGAGGAGGAGCGTGGAGGGAGAGGCGAGTCGGTGAAGGAGACGTTGGGCTGAGGGAGGGGAGGACGTCCTCCTCGGCCGTTGCTAGGGTGGGAGGAGCCTTGGAGCGAGGAAGAGTAGTTGAGAGTGTTGGAAGGCGGAGGAGGTGGAGGGAGGTCGCGATCCTTGTCGTCGTTGTAGTAGTAGGGAGGTTGAGGAGGAGCCATCGTCGAAATGGAAAGGGAGGGGGAAGGCGACGACGCGTCTCACGCTCTCGAGGTGACGTTCGTTCGAAGGAGGAACGAGGGCGGCAGGAGAAGAGGAACGTCCTCTTGGTTGGGCTATGAAGGTGAAATCTCCGAGGTCGTAGTTGCAGAAGAAGAAGAAGAGCGAAGAGAAGCAGTTTGAGATTTGGAAGAGTGAGAGGGAGAAATAGCAGATCGTTACCAAAACAAACGCAGTCGAGTTCAAGAAGGTCGCGGATGGTCTGACGTGACGTCGGGGTGTTTTCGTTTTGAGAGAGCAGTATCAGAAGACGCTGCTTGAGGAATAGTATAAGGAGTGAAGAGGTTGGAGGGTCAGCAAACCTGCACGAGGGGAGGTGACGAGGGAGAGGACGCGAGCTGAACCTAGCTTCGAAGCCGACGTCTGCCCTTCGATGGCCGCCGATGAGACCTATTTCAGCTCAAGACGCAAGATCCGATAACGTGGTAAAGAGTTCACGCAGCCCTCTTCAGCCCGAGAGCGAGACGAAGGCGCGTCGGTCTGCTGCAAAGGACAGAGGCGAAACGAGCTCGAGAGCGAAGCACGACGCGCGTCCGGCTTCTTCTTCTCCTTGCCTCCTGCTCCATCTCACAGACCGCTCGTAGAGACGTGGACATACAGTCAAAGATATACATCAATCACTCCTGTCATCGTCGTCCCTATCGCTCCCTCTCCCTCGACTCGCAACACCCTGTCGAATCCCTCGTCTCCCGCTCCCACTGCCGCTCGCGAAGGTCGAGTTGGTGAAGTTGAACGAAGCGGGCTGCTGGTTCGGAGGGACGGCTCCTGGGGCTGGGATGACACCTGGGAGAAGCGAACGCCGTAGAGAGAGAGTTAGCGCGGCCTTTCAGACGAAGACGAGACGGAAGTGCGACGCGAAGATTGGAACGAGGAGGACTTACCGCTTTCCTTCAACCTCTTCTCCAGAGCACCAGACTTAAAGTCGTCCTCCTTCCCTTCCACCATCGTCAAGCCTTCGAATCCGACGATCCTGGAGAAAGTAAAAAGAAGGAGGGGAAAGTCAGCTTTGTCTTCGCGTCGTCCTCGCTCACCCGTCCGTCACTATCGTTCTCGCTCCGCGGTCTCTTCTCGACCCAGCGAGTCTTCCTCCACTCTTGGTCCAGCAGTATCCCGCCTTAAAACAGTCAGAAGGACTCACTTATCCTTCGCAGCACCACCAACGAAGCAGAGAACGCAAGGGAGGACCTTGATGTTCATCTTCTCGACCAGCCAGGGCACGTTGGCGACGTCTGCTTTGAGGAAGAGGGTTTTGGGGTGGTTGGGTGCTATCCTCTGATGAAGCCAGACACAAAGGCAGCCGAGAAAAGGGTCAGTCGCAGGGCGACACAGAGCGAGCGAGAAGCGGGCGGAGAGAAGGGAGGGAAGTTGAGCTCGTCAGAAAGCTCACCTCGAGATGTCCATCCATGATCCTACAGCGACGGAAGTCCTTGTGGAAGAAATGAATGACGACGTAGGACTCTTTGCTGTTCCAGGGTCAAGCCGAGAAGAAGGAGGGGGGTCGAGAGGTCAGCCGAGAGGAGAACGAAGAAGAGCAAAGGAAGGAGAGAGGAGGAGGGAGGAGAACGAACGAGGAGGTGATGATGAGCTCCTTCTCGACCTTGATTTCTGTATAGCGACCGTGTAGACTCATCTTCTGCATCTCTATACGCAGGTTACTATACGCTCATCCCGAACATGAGGACAAAGATCAGTTTCGGGACTCTTCTGTCTGAGCTTCGAGCTCAAAAGAAGGGCAGGAGGGAGGGAAAGGTCGAGCTCACTCCTCCTTCAGCTGCTCCATTCTCTTCTCCCTGAACCCTCCCCAGTCGAAACCTTCCTCGTCCTCCTCGAGTTCCTCGAAGAGTTCTCCGTCCGATTTGTCCGAGTCGTTGTCGTCCTCGTTGTCGACCTCTCGGCGAGGGAGAACGGAAGGGATCGTTCGAGGCGCGGTGTCGATTCTGGGAAGGGATAGACGAAGAGAGGGAGATGAGCTCGGGAGGCGCTCGAAAGGGGTTTGAGCGCACAGAGAATAAGAGAGTATACTCGCAGGTCTTCGGACATGGGTGGAAGAAAGGCGAGAAAGTCGGCTGGGCGAGAAGGGAGAGGTTGAAGGAGTTGAAGGAGCAAAGAAGGGTCGAGCTCATTTCAAGTCGCGACCCCCCCGCCCTTCCCTTTGCCTCCGAGCCTCAGGATTACCAGAAATTCTTGCCCAGCTCTCTGAGCTTGGATTTGGAGAGACGAATGTGAGGTGAGAAGCGATGAAAGTCCGAAAAGTATCGAAACAAAGCAAAGCACGACTCGTCGACGCGTCGCAAGAGAGTCGTCCTCCCGCCGCCGTTCTCAAAGCCTCTCAGAGGCTCAGGCAGCACTTCACGACCAGCTCTCCATATCCCTCTCAGCGTCGTGTGTCGATTTGAGTCAATTTTCAGATCAGAAAAGCTCTCTTTTCGACCCTCGCTCCTTCCTCTCCTCCAACCTCTTCCTTCCTGGTTTCCTTTCAATCCCTGCCCTTCCCCCTCCCTCTCTCGGAGCCCGCCTCCCGCCTTCCTTGGTTCCTGGCTGCTCCATGAAGGTCTAGAATAGGACTCTCGCCTCTCCTATTATTCTGTCTTCAGCGTCGAGATCAGGCACGATGCTATCAAAGAAGGCAATCGAATCAATCTTCGGACGAGCTCGCTCCTACGCCGACCTGACCGTCTTGCTCCTCTTCCCTCCTATACACCGATCATAGCGAGCCATTCCGACACAGGGGAGGATGGGAGACCTACAAAAGCTGAATGTTCTTGACCCTTCACTCCCTTCTTCCTACCAGCAACCATCCGTCCTTCGTCCTCTCCTCCCTTCCTTCCCCCGAGCTCACCTTCGCCAGCAACGCTCCCTCGCTCCCCCCTGCTCGTTCAAGCCCAACACCTCACCCGCCTCCTTCAAGATGCTGGAACACATCTCCTCCGACTTCGACTTCGACCTGGATCACCCTCTCCCCATCACAATCCCTCTCCTCCTCATCAGCCCTCCCGAACCTCCTCGCTCCCCTCTTCGACCTGCCTCAAGATCTCCCGTCGTTCGCTGCTCTCTCCCAAGTCCTCCTTCGACCCCTCGGCGATACCCTCCCCTCGAGCGAAGCTACGCAACGTACCGAGGCCAGTCCTTCTTCCCATCGTCACCAGAAGAAGAGGAGGACGAGGAGGACAAGGAATGGGGACTTCTCGACATTCAATCTGTCCCACCGACCCCTCCGAAGCCCTCGACTCGTCAAGATCTCGACGTCAACGACAGAGCTCAGATGTTCGAGTTGATGAGGATGGACTGTACGGATGAGCACTGTGGTGAGTTCGACGTCCTTGCTTCGCTCCGTCTGCTCGTTGAAGAAGCGGCAGGAGGGAACGCTCGAGCTGACCGGCCTCTCGTTCCTCGGTGCCTCGTCCTCCTTTTGCGGTGATCAGCTTTCGCGGCGGAAGTCGTAGGGATCATCGTTCCAGCCTACCCGTCGAGCTGCACCGCTTCTGAGGCAGAGAAGCTCCAGGCCTCGAAGGATCAAGCAGCGAGACTCGCGAGGCGTCTCTCTGGATGGTGCAGTCTTTCTCGACACCCTGTGAGCGCAATCTCTACGTTGATCTCGACTTCCTTCCACTGAGATAGGTGTCTGACTGTCATGAGGTGCTCCGTTCTCGACTCAACAGCTCTGCACCCTCATCTCAACCGTCATCCTCCTCGAACGAGTCTTCGCTCTTCACCCTCGACTCAACGAAGCTGGTTCGTCCGATTCGACTTCCTTCCCTTCCCTTTTCGACAAGACTCAAACACATACTATCCGCTGACCTTCTCTGCTCTCCCTTCGCGCGCTTTCTCGACGCAGGTATCCAATCCGACACCTTCCTTCGACTCAGCTTCGCGTCGTTCCTCATCGCGATGAAAGCCACGTCGGACGGCAGCCTTCGGAACTACGTCTTCGTCCGGCACACCTCTTGGAACCTGGAGAGCATCAACATGATGGAGAGGGAGCTCTTGGAAGCGCTCAAGTTCGACGTCTATGTCCCGAGCTCCGAGTACGTCCGTTTCTCTCGCATTCCACTCGCGCCTCGTTTTGCTTCGGCGCGGACGTTCCTGACCTGTCTCTCCTCGCTCCTTCCACTTGACCAACAAACAGGTTCCTTCACCGAGCCTCAGGCTTCTGGACCACCCACCTTCATCAACAACAGCAAGCCTCGCGTCGAGCTTCCGAACCCAACCTCTCCTTTCCCACCCCCACTTCTCCCGCTTCATCTCTCCTCCTCGATCCAATCTCGCCTCCCGCTCCCTTTCCCTCCTCGGCGGGGAACCTATTTCTCGCTCAGCGTCGTTCGGGAGTGGAGGAGAAGCGCTGGAAGGGAGGGATCGTCCACTCTCCGCGTTCGACAGGCAGGCGGATGAGCGGCGAGGCGGAGGAGCAGCAGACTGTTTGGAAAGATGGGAGGCTGGAGAGGACCGAAGGTTGGACTGGACCTGGTCTTCTGAGGAAGGGAGGGAAGAAGAGGAAGGAGGGAGGAGGAAAGGGAGGGAGCAGCGGTTCGAGGAGGTGAGTCCGTCTTCTTCGTTCGCTCGACGCCTGAGTATTGTTTTCGTCTCGCCGCGCTCGGTTCTGCACCTCAGCAAGCACCTGACTGACATTTTTTTTCCCTTGGTTTTGACCCCAAAGGCAGTCTCTCTAGAGCCATCGTTCCGTCGAGACTCATGTCCGTGTCCGCGCCGACTTTCTTTCCCTTCACTCCGCTCATCTCCTCAGACTGTTACCCGCAGCTTTGGACTGCCGTCTTCGTCTTTGACTTGGGTTCTATATCCATTTCATCCGTCTATCTCGCGTTTTGACCCGTCGCTTTCTTCGTAGCACTTCCCTTCTCGCTCTTCGTTCATCGTTCGAGCTGTCCTCGTCGTTTCGTGCCTCGTTTTCCCTTCTCTCTCTCCTTGCTTGCCTTGTTTACGCTTCGTGATATCCTGTCATTTACCCTTCGCATCTATAAAGGCCTGTCACTTCAGCCCTCTCTCCTGAGAAGGAGAAGAGTTTCAAGGAACGACGCGTCGACTCCGAGGCTGGACTTTTTGCAAGGTGAGCAGCTTCCGCTTTTTTCGACAAGCGACGTGTCTCAGTCGTCGTCGCGAACGAACAAACCTCTGGGCGAGACTCGCGATGCTGTAGAGTCGCGAAACGCTGAGAAGTTTGGTTCCGGAGGGTCAGTCCGGGCGACGAGGGACGCGTCTTCGTTTGGTTTGACCTCTCTTGCGTCGCGTTCCTGATCCAGATCCTCTCTCTTCCTCATATCGTAGAGCACGGGCTGACGGTGCTTTCGCGAATCTCTCCAGGACCCGCCTCGCCCTTACGGAAGCAGAAAAAGTCATCGCGAGTCGTCGAAGATCATCGAATGGAAAATCGCGGCGGCGGTGAGCTCGACCTTTCCTCTCCTTCCTCCTCCGCCTCTCCTCTTTTTTCTTCGTTCCTTCGCTCAACCAGGAGGGAAACACTCGCTCGTCCCTGTAGGCCCTCGACATCTGTTTACTACCACATACCTCGAGACAGCCGCTTGCTTTCCACCCGAAGAGGAAAGCAAACACTGTGCTGAGTGTTTGTTTTGAGAAGGCGGAAGGGGGCTGAGAAGGTGGAAGGAAGGACCCCAACCACGACTTTGCTTGTTAGTTTCCCTCACTTTTCCTTCCCTTTTCTCTCTATTCTTCCTCCTCGTTGGCTCGGTTGGTGTCGAGGGTGGTTATCTAATCTTTAAATGAGGGAAGATCGGTGAGGATTCCAGCGGACTGGGTTCCTTTTTCGCGCGACTGTGCGAAGAAGGGGGAATGAGGAGTGGATTGGAGAGAGGTCAAAGCGAAGAAGGCCTTTGCTGAACACTGACCTTACCCTCCCTCCCTTTCGCTTGGTCTTCTTAGATGCCCAGGTCGAAACGAAGGAACAACGATGGAGCGGATCCACCCGGTCCTCCCTCTCAACGAGGTCGAGTCGCTCACTCGCCAGGTCCTTCGTCGACTCGAGGAGGAGCTCGAAGATCTTCGATTGGCTCAAAGGTCGATAGAGCAGACGAGAGGAGCGATGCGGAGGAGTCGAATGGAGAGTCTATGGGAGGGATCTCGGAGCTGAGGAGGAGGGAGCGAGAAGAAGGATCCGAACGAGTAGGAGGAGCAGGTTTACAAGATCTCTCCCTCGACCGATCCCAACCCAGCCCCCTCCTCCCCTCCTCTTCCTTCAGACCCTTCTCCTCCCTTCTCAACTATCTATCCTCTTCCTCAACAACCTCCTCTCACACCCCTCCAAATTCTCTCAACGTCACTCCAACTCCCTCCGCCTCCCCCCAACTTCCTCCTCCAGCGATCCTTCGACTACCGGTCGACTTCTTCCCCCACCTCTTCCCCTTCCTCCCATCTCGAGACCTCGCTCGCCTCTCCCAAAGCTGTCGACTCTTTCGAGACGCCATCGCATCCTGGCAAGGATTCAACTCGGTCGTCCTCGTCTCGCCTGGTCAAGTCGATCCCTCGGACTACACCTTTGGACTCGCCCACGACCTCCCAGGACCTCAGCCCCAACGAGCCGTCAGTGGAACTCTCCCTCCCTCGTTCCCTTTTCGAGGCACAGTCACTCTAGGAGGAAAGGTCTACCTTCCACAGATCAGCGAGCGCCCTTGCTGCTACGTTCTCGACCTGGAAACGCTCTTCTGGACTCGACACTCCCTCACCTTCGTCGGAACTCCCATCGTCGTGACGACTCCTCAACGATCGAGTAGTCGGACCTCCTTCTCGACTGTTCTCCCATCCTCTACCCTTTCCACCCTCCTCCCACCCTCCCTCGCTCCCTCAGCAACCTCCTCCTCCTCCCAACCTCCAACCCCGACCGCATCTCATTCAGGACCCGTCACTGGATCCCTCTCCCTCCTCCCAAACAGCTCTCCCATCCTTTACCTCTTCGGCGGATCTCGACCATCGTCAAACTCCAGGTCCTCTCCCTCCTCCTCCCCTCCGGAACCAAGCAGCTCCCTCCCAAGCGACGACTCAGTCAACAGCTCGCTTCCCTCAGGGAGGGAGTCCTCGTCGTCGTTGTTCCGAGTGAACGTCGCGACCTGGGAGCTTCTCGACATGACGGGCGTCGAAGAGGAGGATTCTGCGTCGGAAGGGTCGGGAGCGAGGCTTTGGCCGTTGCCTCGAAGGGATCACTCGTTCGACGTCGTGCAGGAGAAGTGGTTGGTCGTGTTTGGGGGTTTGGAAGGGTCGGGTAGTTCTGGTGAGCTCGAAACGCATCACCTCTCAGCTTCCCCCGAAACGTCCGCTGACTTTTGCATATTTACTTCGCAGGCGAGAGTGATATCTGGGTGTTTGATCTCGAGCTCTCAGTCTGGGAACACCCCGAGCTCTCAGGATGGAGTCCGCGACCCGTCTTCTTGCATTCGAGCGTGAACCACAAGGACGAGCTCTTCGTGTTTGGTGAGTCAGCACTTTGCTCCCTTCCTCCTCTATGGGTCGAGCTGACACTTCGCTCATCTTCGCTCTTCCAGGTGGAACGCAGAAGGATCACCCGTTCGTCGCGACCTTTCTCGACGCGTCTCACTCGCTCAGAATCGAGAGCTGACCTCCCTTCTCTCTCTCCCTTCGAACAGAACGAACCTCGTCATGGACGGTCTCGCTAGGTCAGTAGACCTCTCGAACTTCGTCCTACTTCGAGCGATGCTGACTCGTCTTCATTTTCTGCTTGCAGACTCTCCTGCGTCGGACCTCCTTCTCAGTGGGTTTGGCACACCTACAGGTCCTCGGATCAGTTCAACTTCCCTCGAGCTTCGAAGAATCCTCCCCCTCAGGACGCTCTCTCCATCGTCGACCACGAGGATCCCTCAGGTCGCTCGTCTCACACAGGAGGAGATGGAGCCGCTGCCAGTTCCTCGTTGGGTTCGACGAGCTCTCTTCAGGAACCGAAGAGCGGGAGCGGCGAGGATTCGTCCGGAGGCTCGTCGAGCGGGAGCGATGGGAACAAGACGACGGGGATCTCACCCCTCGAGCGGTACAACGCTGGGATGTTGATGCTGGGAGTGGACAAGCTGGTGATCCTCGGAGGAAACACGATCGAGGATGGGTACGATCCGAAGACGGGAAGTCCGTTCGACGACATCTGCGTGAGTCTGCTCGTCTCTTCCTCTTCTTCGTTCTTCCGAGACCGAAAAGGCTGACTTCCATGTCCTTCATTTCTCTATCAGACCTACAACATCGGAGCCATCGACATCTTCGACGTTTCGCGTCGACACTGGAGTAGGATTCGACCTCCCTCCTCCGTCAACACCAAACCCGGCTTCTTCTCGGAATGCATCTTCGCTCCCATCCCTCCCGACCTCAAATCCCCTCTCTCCGGCTGGAAGGTCTTCTCGCTCGGCAAAGCACTCGATCTCGACGACCTCTTCCTCACCGTGGTCTCGTCGGACGACGAGCAGAGCTCAGGAGCAGACGCGTCGTTCGACTCCTCCTCGATGGACCTCTCGAACCTTCAAGACCCAACTCCCTCCTCCAACTCCTCCATGTCCCTCGCCCCCCTCGCTCCACCTCCCCTCCCAACACCTCCTGCCTTCCCACTCCCAACCACCTCCGTCCTCCCTCAGTACGGCGTTCGAGTCGCTCCTCCCTCCCCTCCCATCCTTCCTCCCGTAGCCTCCATCCTCCGCCCCTCCTCCGCAACTCCCTCCCAGTGGCTTGCCAATCGAGTCCCAAACGACGATCGATCCAAGTCGGGAGGATACATCTCGCTATACAAGAGGAACGAGTCCCTCGTCACCGCGTCCGCCTTCGCGAGACTCGAGTCGAAATCGTCGGACGGCTCAGGATCGGGAGGAGGGCTGCTCGTGGATGGGATCTCGGAGGACGGAGACTCGTTGGGATCATCTATCTCTCATTTTGCTATCCCTGCCAAGCTCACCACATGCATTGTTATCTTTTCGTAGTCCAATCGTTTTCGTTGGGTGCTCGTCTGTTTTTTTGTTTCGTCTCCTTGCCTTTTGCCCCGGTCTATCTCTTCAATTATGCTTTCTCTTCAGCTCGCACTCTTGTATCTTTCACTCCATTCCGCTCGGTCATTTCTTTGTAATCTAATCTACATATCTAGGCCGTTCAGCTTCACTCTCGTCTTCTCCTCTCTTCCTCCATGCTGCTCGATCTGCTCGCTCCCCGTCCTCACTTTGCTCTGCTTGCTCCTCATCCACTCTGCTCTATATCTTGCACATCTCGCACGACACGCATCTTGATCTTCGCTTCGTTCTTCTTGCTCCTGCATCTGCCGCTCGCTACCTTACTCAACATTGCATAGTCCCCCATCGCTGTTTCGTTCCGCATCAGTTTCGTTTCGCAGCTTTCTGGCCTTCACGACAAAGAACAGATAACAGGTTTCATCAAGGTCGTACGAGAGAGAGAGAAAAGGCTACCGAAGAAGAGAAGAGACCCAGTTAAGAAAGAAGAAGAGAGCGAAGACGAAAGGACGAAGAAAGAAAGGGGAAACGAAACAGAAGGAACGAGTTTAGACGCGACGAAACCCGAGGCGAGCAAAGAAAGAGAAACGAGAGAGGGAGGGACGCCTATGCGTCCAGTCCGAGCTTGGTTCGCATCTCGGTCATGTAGGCCTCTGAGTGTGAGAACACGCAAAGCCGAGGGGAGGGGAGGGAAGGTGGTCAGTCTCGACGACGAAGGGAACAGACGGAGAAACGCGAAGTCGACTCGGACTCACCGACATGGGCTCGCAACCTCCAGTACTCAGCCATGAGCTCGTTCGCTTCAGCTTGGTTCTCGGTGATGTAGATCTCGGTCTGTGAATTCGAATGGAAAGAGGGACGCGGTCAGTCGACGTTCCACGAGAAGGAGAGAGTGAGAGGAACGACGACGCGTGAAAGGGAAACTCACCTCTCCCGTCAGTCGAGCGATCTCCTTCTCCGTCTCCTTGAGGGCTGCGTCGTCGGCGTCTCGTTCTCGGACGATAGCGTCGTATCTGTAGAGCCAGCAAGTATCGAGAGTCAGTTCGAGGCGACGAGGGAGAGAGGGACGAGGGAGGAGGAAGGGTCAACGAACTCTGCTCGCAACTGAATCGTAGTCACGGTGAACCTCTCCTTCTTCTCGGCGAACGAGTCTCGGATCCTCATGAGCTTCTCGTTGGCGTTGGCGAGTTGGGTGTTGAGTTGCTGTATAAGTGACGGGTCGAGAAGCGAAGGTCAGCTCGAGAGTTGAGGAGAGAGAGGGAAGTGGAGAAAGACGATGGGTCGAGACGACGCACCTCGATCCTTGTGGAGTTGGAGGTCTGAGCGACCACAGCCTTGGCGAACTCGTTTTTGAGAGCAGAGAGTTTCGACTTCGCTTGATCCGTGAGCTTCTGAGCGTCCTCGGCTTCCCTCTGGATGTCGATCAACGAGCGAACCTCCTGCGAAGCGAGAAACGAAAGAGAAGGCGAAGGAGGTTAGGTCAGTTCCAACTCGCCAACGATGCACCTCCTCTGTGCAGTACGCTGGAGGGTGACGACAGGTAAGAGACGAGGAGGAAGACAGCTTACCGTCTCCAACTGAGCGATCTGATCCAACTTGCTCGACAGCTCGTTTCCCTTCTTCGTGAAGCTCGCGAGCGTTGCCTTCTCGTTGTTGGTGCTCCTCGACAGGTCGGCGATGGTCTTCTTGAGCCGCTCCGGAGACTGAACGAGCCGAGATCGAGCGAGATCGATGTCTCCCTTGAGAGCGTGGATGTCGGCTTGATGGGAAGCCTGATGAAGGGATGGACGCGATCGAACAGTCGGCGTCAGCAAGGAACGAAGGGAGAGGACGCTAACCCGAGCAAGGGCATCGAGGGGAGGACTTACCATCTGATCTTTGAGACCTCTACGCTCGTCTACTAGCCTCGAGAGCTCCGTAACGACCACAGTCTGCTGAGCGCTGACTTCTCGAAGAGCCATTCGAACGCGTTCGTTTCGCTCTTTGGCTTCCTCGATCCGTGGGATATCGGCTGCTTGTTGGTTCCTGCAGAGGAGACAGCCTGAACGTCAGTACAGAGCCATCGCGCGAAGCAGATCTAAGGGTGGGAAGAATGAGAAGAAGGGGAGGACAGGACAAACTTGATGTTGGCGATGTCGAAGTGAAGGGCTCGAGACTGCTCCTCCAACTCGAACCGACTGGAAGAAAGAGGGATCAGGGTCAGCTGGTTAGCTCTCGAGAGATCAGAACGGCTTAGGACGTGATACAGAGCGAGGCAAGAGGGACGAACCGTCGGTTGTAATCGTTTCCTCGCTGAACGAGATCGTCGCAGAGTCCGAGCTTGTTGTGCCTGAGTAGGAAACAACGAGTCAGTTAAGACGAAGCTCGATCGTCTCAGGTCGTCAAAGAGCAGCTGAGAGACTGACCTGAACTTGAGGAAGTTAACCATCCCGGAGAAAGCATCCCTGACTCGAGGAGCTTCTGGACGAGTCAGATCCTGAATGGTGAAGCTATCCAGTCCAGCCACCTTCGCTAGACGTCGACTGTTTGGAGAAGATGAGAGTGCGAGAGACGAGGTCAAGTCAGCCTGTCTGAAGTCGAGAGAACGAGAGCTCGCGAGGAGGAAGAGCGAGGCTGAATGGAGGGGAGGAGGAAGGAGGTGGTGGACGAACGCATGAGTGAAGAACATCTGGAAGGTGACGGCGTCGTTGAGCAGTTCCTGTTGGTCGAGAGCAGACGAGGAAGAGTCAGTGAGGTGTTCTGAGAGCCGAGGGAAGGCTGAAGGGACGAGTGTGAGGAAGGAGTGTTGAGCTTCGTGTTTGGAACAAGCTAGACGAGCTCTCGTGTAGCCTGGCTCCTCCCAGCTCCTCCTGTGCATCCAGATAGATGCTGATGATAGACACCTACGCCGTGAAGACGAAGAGCGCATGTTTTGAGAGGTAGAACGGAGGGGAGAAGGGCCAAAAAAGGAAGGAAGAGGTTGAACGACCTTCGCTCGAGCTCGTCCTTCCCGGTCGAGCTGAGCTCTTCTTCCCCTTTTCCTTCCCAACCCATCTTCCTGAAGCCATCCACGACCACTCAGGACTCGCATCCACCCCTCCTCCAAACGAGAAGCTCCGAAAAGACCTCGAAGGGTCTCTACGAGCGGGCAATCCCCATCCCTCTCCCTCCTCCTTCCTTCCCTTCCCTCCTCCCCTTCCGTTCTTCGCATGTTTCCTGGACTCACCGGGTACTGCATCATCCCCAACAACGCTCCCTTAGGTCTCTCGAATCCATCCAGCGTGACTCCACTCGTCTCCTCGAGCAACATCTTCCAAACTCCCTGTATAGCTTGAGCTGTGGGTTTGTTGATGTCCTCCTCCTGAATCATGATCCCGAGCGAACCAAAGATGTCCACGATGTCCCACGCCTTCAGGATAGGGTACCCGACTCCTTTCGACTGCTGAGAGGAGGGTTGGGGTTGAGAGGAAGAGGGGATGGCGGTTTGTTTGCGAGGTCCAAGGGACTGGCGAGGATGGTAAGCCATGGAGGTCGTTGTTTGAAGCTCGAAGAAAGGCGAGGAGGAGGAGAGGGACGCGACTTGTTTTTCGTTCGGGGATAAAAGAAAAAAAAAAAAAAAAAAACGGTCGAAACGTGGTCGTAGATTTCGCAGAGTTTGGACTCGGGACTTGTCGAGAGCGAGAGAAGAAGTTTTTTCACGATCAGAGGACCAAACGAGGGCGAGGGAGAAGGAAGTCTTCCAAGGTCGAGCGTCGACGGTCATCATCAAGCTCACTTTCCCCTTTGGTGCTGAACGATACCCTTTAAGATCAACCTCACTGCTCTGCCCCTGCTCAGCAGCATGAGCATCACAGGGTCTCGTTCGACCAGAAAGGGAGGTTGCTCGAGAGGATCGAAGGGAGGGAGGGAGGGAGGGAGGAAGGAAGCGGAGGAGGAGCGGCCAGGGATGTCTCGACGACGTTCCTGAGGCTCTTCTGCTTGGAGAAGATGAGTGGAAGAGGTGCGGGACTTTGGAGGACGACGATCTTGGGGTATAGATGATGGGACGAGATGTAGAAGAGCGAGTTCGGAGGATATGGATGGGCTCGAGCGTGAGCTTCCAAGGGGCGAACCTCGAGGTAGGATCCTTTCGTGAGTGGCTCCCGTTTCGATCCGATCCTTCTTTCTAGTGTCCTAGGGGTGGAGATGGGGCTGGTGTACATCGTAGAGATAGAACGGGGGACGGTTCGATGGAGGGAGGGGAAGAAGAAGACGGGAAAGCTCGCTTCTCGTCGAGCCTTGCCCCGGGGTCGTCAAGCTGATGTAGAGACGAGATCTCTGGTTTGGGATTTCTGACTTCAGCAGCTAACTACCCTATTTCTTCTCTTGGGCTTTGGATGACCGAGAAAGGCCAAACCGGAAGGATCGACGTGGACGAGCGAGTACTGAACTTGAGGAGGGACGGCTGGGACTGAATCGCTTGAGCTCGACCGTGTGAGTCTCGTTCTCTGGTTTAGGAGTCGAGGGTAAGCTTGAACGACGAAACTGACTCTGTCCTTTGATCTCATGCAGGTGGGAGCTCCCAAATCCGAACTCGCTACTAGAAACGGGACACGACGCGTCGACGGTGACTTCGCTCCTCCGCCTTGGTTTCGCGGTCGTGTCTCGTCTTCCGCCAACTCAAGGATCTTCCTCAAGGTCACATCTCGCCTTATCTGGTAGTTCTGGACTATCTCTGGGACCGGATGAGCTGCGAGATGAGCGTTCGGAGTGATGGTGGCGGTGGGCAGACCAGTCGAGATTCCGTTGAAGGTGAGCTCAAGCCATCGTAGCTCCTTCCCTCGACCTCTCGCTGACCCTCATCTTTACTTTCTCACTCTCACCATTCCCTGCAGCTCTTTTCAGAGCTCTCCTCCACTCGCGCGAGGGACACGGAGGGATCTCGCCTCGACTCGAATCAGCTCGTCCAACCCTCGTCAACAATCTTCCTCCTCCCCGTCTTCGCCTCTTCACTCCTCTTCACAACCTCTTTCCGCAACGATGGAAGGCCAATACCGCTCGGAAGCGACTGTCACCCTCCGACCTCGAACCCACGGCACGCTCCTGTCAACAAGAGGAGCAGAAAAGATGGACGCGTGGGTCGCGATCCGGCTTCGAAAACAGCGAAACAGCCAAGCTCTCCTTCCCTCCGTTTCACCACAGCCTCAACTCGACCTCCAACCACCATCACCATCACCAGCAACAGAGATGAGTGCCATCAGCTACGAAATTGGAGGATCGGGTGTGTGAGTTGCTTCTACCTCGCTCGTTCTTCACGGCTTGCTTGTGCTCGACGTGGCTCGAGCTCATTCCCTCGCCCGTCGTTCGCTCATTATCTGCAGCTGCATCGACCCCCGCTACGTCTCCGTCCCTACTCAAGCTTCTGCAATCAAGGCTTTGAGGGTTTTGGGTGAGTTCACTCCTCAATCCAACCCGCGTTGAGCTCGAGCTGATCTCGTTTTTGCTTCGTCTTCGTTTGCCGCGACTCGCTCAAAGAGTTCCCCAGAGATCGCTTGAACGTTTCGCCTATCTTGGAAGGATGTGAGTGTCTCTCCAACCTTATTATCTTCCTCTCACTGCAGTGGGAAGGCGTGAGCTGACTGCCGCTCGTTTCGTTCGCTCGATCTCGCAGATGGTGCGTCGACGCGTCGCTTTCTCGTCCCTCTCTTTCCATCTTCGTGTACACAGCCATCTGACGCCGAGGCTTTGGCTTCTTCACAGCCATGCAGAAGCTCGAACGAGGAGTCAAGAAGGCTGTCATCTCTGCGAAGCTGGATCTGTTGGAGAAGGCGCTCGTTGATCAAGGGTGAGTTCGACTCGCGTCCCATTTGTTCTCCCTGTTCGCGATTCTTCGAGTTCAAGAGACTGACTGACTCGTTCCTCCCTCCACTTCGTGTCTTCCGGTTGGACCAGCTTCCCTCCCGCTATAGGCAAGAACGCGATGACCCTTCGAGCGATGCTCTTTCTGCCCAAGAGCAAGGTTTACCCTCTCGCTCAGGCTCCTGGGTCGACGGTTCCGGTGGAGGAGCAGTGGGAGCCTGCGCCTGCGTACAAGCCTTGAGAGAGTAGTGATACCTGTGAGTTTGCTGAAGTTGTTCGTGTTGAGGGAGGTGGGTGGGAAGAAGAAGGACTGACGCGTCGTCGACGACGACCGACGCTTTCTTTCTTTGCTTCGGTGGCAGAGGAAGACGAGACGGAGTTGGTAACGATTGATGATGATTGAATTGAGCTTTATACATGTCATGAGTGCTGAGGGGTCGTTCTCGTTGAAGGAGAACGAGATCAAAGGGAAGCGACGAGACGAACGAATCGAGAAGCTCCGTTTTCGCTCTCTGCTCGAGCTAAGATTTTCCATTTCTCGCACTTTCGAGCATCAGCGAGTTCGCTGCTCGTTCCTCTACTTTGAAGGCCGGTTGACGAAGATTTTCTTGAGGCTTCGCAGCCCTTTTCCCCTCGCCTGTTCTACTTTCAGAGTTGGCGATCGCTCCTTCTCCTCCAACCAGCTCCTCCATCGCCTCCCTCCTTCCCCCCCTTCCCTCTTCCCCCTTCCTGCTCCTTCCTCTTCCTTCCAAACTATGGGAAATGGGCAATCCTCCCCTGCTTCTCCTCACGGTGGACCCTCCCCTCAGAAGCATTCCGCTCCCAGCCATCGAGACAACCACCATCCTCCTCCTCCTTCTTCGACCACCATCGCTCGACCTGTCTCTCCTGGACTCGCGAACCGTCGACGGAAATCACTCGAGCTGCCCGATCTCGCTAGCTTGACGTTCACCAACGCATCCAACACTCCCTCCTCCTCCAACAAACCCTCTCCTTCAGCGAACGGACTCGTTTCTCCTCCTAATCCATCCAAGTTTGCGAGCTTAACTCGACCTGGAGCTCTCGGAGGAGGAAGGAAACGACCTTCGCCTCTCGCTCCTGCCATGTCCACAGCCCCCCTCTCCCCTATCACTACAAGACCTTCAACTTCAGCCACAGCAGGAGGAGGAGGAGGCGCATACAACCCTTACTTCCCTTCGTCGTCTTCGTCGGAAGGACCCATCCCAGCGACCTCGATCCCCGTGGCGATTCCTTCGTCGACTCACCACCAAGCTCCTCTCCTCTCGTCGGGTCTTCCTGATTACTCGAGAATGACCTACAACGACAGAGATCATCAATCCCATATGCCCAAGTCACCGCCTCAACCTCCTGCTCCTCACCAGCACCACCATCATCAACCTTCCAACGAGTCCTCTCCCTCCGCGACCAAGAAGGCAAGAATCATCGATCCCAAAGCTCAACCCTCCTCCGCTCAACTTCCTCCCATCGTTCCTTCTTCAACCACTCCTCAATCCACTCCTCCTCCTCGTGCTCACCATCACAAAGCCCATCAACCATCCGTAGGAGGAGCAGACGAGGACAACTACATTCGCTCTTCGCTTCCTCTCGGAGGAGAGGAGAGGGACACCTCCCGAACGCCAGCTGAACCGGGACTCGGAGAAGCTGGGAGCTCGTTGGACGCTGCTGCTGGAGTGAACGAGATTGGGAAGAAGGATCTGGACGAGGAGATGAAGGAGGTCGAAGTGGAGGATGGAGTCCCGACGATTATCAACTGGACTGGAGGAGGGAAGGAGGTGTTCGTGTGTGGGACGTTCGCGAAGAACTGGGGAGAGAGGGTTAAGATGAGTAAGAGGTACGTTCGAGGGCTTCGTTTGAGCTTCGTCTCGCTTGCCTTTCGCTAGGAGATGCAGTAATTGGTCGGAGAAGGGCCAGTGGTGAGTTCGAGCTGACCCTGCTTCCCTCTCGTAGCACTCACGACTTCACCCTCGTCCTCAACCTCCCTCCCGGTCCTCATCGTCTCAAGTTCATCGTCGACGAGTCCTGGAGGTGCTCGGATGATCTACCGAACGCTACGGACGCTGATGGGAGTTTGGTGAACTATATCGAGGTGAGTTGGAGCAGGTCGGAGTTGTCGAGCGGGCGAGATGGGTTTGCTGACCGAGCGATTCGTTCTGCTTCGTTTCGTTATCAGGTCGAGAAACCTGCGAGGGACGGAGACGTTAAGACGGACTGGGAAGGAGATTGGGATAACCAGATGGGAGGAGTTGAGCCTGGTGAGTCGCTTGCTCTCGCTTCTCGTTTCTCGTTCGCCCACCACCTCGCCCTTCCTTCCATTCCCTCCTCCTCGTCCTCCTCTTCTTCGTTCCCTTCCATCTCGCTCCCCATTAACCAACCATCCCTTCTTTCTCCCTCGCAGAGGACCAATCCCTCTGGACGACCGAAATCCCCGAAGCTCTCATAGCCGCTCAAGCAACCGAGGAAGCCCACCAAAACTACATCGCCTCCCTGGCCCCAGCGAACCGTCAACCTGGATCCGCGGCTCTTCAGAACCCTCCAGGTCTACCCAACCCTCCTTCACTGCCTCGACATCTCGAGAAGGTGATCCTGAACAACCCGCCGAAGGATGGAGGGTCCGTGGGAGTGAGCAGTTCGGGGAGCAGGTTGGCGAGGGAGGAGGGGACCAAGGCGATGAGTGGGAATGCTGCTTGTTGTGAGTCGGCTCCACCTCCTTGTCTTGTGTAGATCTCTTCGAAGTGGAACGTCTCGGAGGTGTCGAGACGGACCCGCTCTCGTCGACCTATCAAAAGCTTACCTCACCTCTCTCTCCCTCCCTCCCTCTCACTCCTCAGGGACCGCCACGCCGGACGACAACTCCATCCTCCCCATCCCCAACCACGTCGTTCTCAACCATCTCACCGCCAGTGCCATCAGGAACGGGACGCTCGCTGTTGGAACGACGACGAGGTACAAGAGGAAGGTGAGAGCACGCGTCCCGTCCCTATCTCTCGTTTCTCTCGCTGACCTGCCTCCCATCCTCCCTCCCTCCCTCCCTCCCCCTCCCTCTTTCGTTTGGCGTCGCGATACGTCCAGTACATCTCAACCCTGCTCTACAAACCTGTGGAGATCTGAGGAGCACGACGGAGACGCGTCCGGGCTTCGTTTCTCGTGTCTTTGGCTTCTCTTCGTTCGCGTGTAGATTAGACTTTGTTTCGTTCCATTTCTCGTTCGTTCTCGCTGTTGTTTTCGTCCTTCTCTACGTTACACATATCGTTCTCTCTGTCTCTACACCCTCATGCTCAACCATCTCGCTCTTCCATCGACTTCGTTTCTTCGACTCGTTCTCGTTCGTTCGTCTCTCTCTCTCTCTCTCTCTCTCTCTCTCTCTCTAATGACTTCTGCGCTGTTTTGTGTTTGCCTTGGCCGGTGCTCGTGTGGAATGGGTGGTGTGAGGGCATGCAGTGGGAGTGGGAGGCGACGAGAACGAGGACGAGGACGAGGACGAGTGAAGACGCGTCGACGTCGATGTCGTCGTCTTCTCTCTCTCTCTTTCCTCTTTCTCGTATCAAGTGGGAAAACAGACTGAGTGAACACTGAGGCACATAAAAGATTGAAACTGCGACAACTCCATGATCTCCTACGCCTTCCTGACCATCGAAACCGTGTCGAAGAGGTAAATTCTACTAGCTTCACCTGCTTCAAGACTTCGACAGTCAACGTTTAAGTAGATAGTATAGATACCGGACACGTCAGGATAGATCCGCACTCCCCAACCGCCGCTGTAGTGGTCGATTCCATCAGGTGCGATCAAGAAAAAACATGGATCACAATTCCCCGAGACGGGCATGTTCCCTTTTTCGAAAACAAACGACCGAGACGAGCGAAAGAAGCGGTCGGGTGTGTGTGTGAGCAATTTGGAACTTGAAGAGTTTCGCGGGGTAGGAGGGAAGGAAGGAGAAGTTGATCCCGAATTGAACTCGAACTCACCGTAATCGACAGACTGGTCGTTCACGACGCCGGCTCGCAGGGAGCAGGGAGTCCCAGCAGCAAAGATGGTACCGACGTGGAAGACTAGGTCGTACTCGAATCCACTGCAGAGGTCGACTTGCTGAGTAAGAGTTGATAGTCGAGGACCTGAGCGGGAGTCGGATTGACTGACGAAAAACAAAGTTGGTGAGCTGTTCGACGCGAAGACCTTCTTCGCTTCGATCTGGTGGCTCGTTCAGGTTCCTCCCTCGAAGCTGTTACTCACGCTGCATAGCAGAGAGTATCAGATCCCTCACATAGACTTCCACCCACACCGCTGACTCCGAAAGTGTCGTCGCTCGCGGTCCAGCCGATCAAACTCCCGCTTTCGTCTTCGAAGCTTCCGTTCTGTCGAACGAGAAGGATAGCAGCAGCAAGGGTAAGATTGAAGGAAGCTTGGTCGGCTCCGGAGTAAAAAGAAAGGACGGTAAGCTACTCACAACTACGATGTCGACCTCGACGGCTGGGACGCAAACTCCAGCTGACCTGAAACGACGAGGAAAGAAAAGTCAACACGCGCGCGCTCTCGTCTCTCCTCGAGAACAGGTCCCTACCTCTTTAACTGTTCACTACCTGTTGAACTCACATCCCCCTCTTTCTAGGTCCCTCCCTCACCCTCCTCAAAACAGCCTCCTTGCTCGTCTGCCGTCGCTGGATCGCTTCTCGAAGAGACGACGCGTCGAGGAGCGATGTTCGAGGAGGAGGGTGCGGGAATCTCGCTGAGGCGTTGACGCGTACGAAGCAGAGGTAGGTGAGAAGCAGAATCGAGAGAAGGTGTCTGAGCATGGTGGGTGTTGGAAAGACGGGAGGAAACGAAGTCGGAAAGGAAAACAACGAACGCGGGAGCGGGCATTTCTTTTCCTCTTTGTCGCGTCTTCCGGAGGCATTTCCTCTTCCTTGAGACAGGGTCCGAGGTATCGAGGACGCATCCTCTCGGAGTGGTTATGATAAATCAAAATGATCCGAGGTGTAGGTTCTGGGATCCGACGGGGGAAAGGATGATTGAAGGAATGGAATTCGAAGTCGCGACGCGACTCCCTTCGAGCCAAAATCGAGCCAAAGCGCTCTCGTATCCCCTCCCCTCCTTTGACGAACGAGCTGGTGGAGTTCACGCGGAGCGCGTCGTAAGATATGAAGTATTGATAAGCAAAAGAAAGAGGAGCGAAGAGCGAAGAAAATCGAAGAGAGAGAGAGAGAGAGCGAAGCAAAGCTGACTTCGAAACCTCCGCGTCGCGACGCGTTCGCTGTAAAACGAACGTGGACGACTTCTGGCGACGACAAAGAAAAAATTTAAAGACGGGTCAGAGAGGATTCCTTCCTAAAGAATTCCAAGGTATCGCCGTGCAGCCAGCGCTAGGGAAACGCGCGAAAGGAAGGTATCGACAGGGAACGGCGCTGCTTTCCCTCCCTCCCTTCTGCTTTTCTCTCTCTGCTCTCGCTCTCTCCTTCCCTGCCGCTGAGGTCGAAGACTTTTCCTTGACCGGAAAGGAGGATCTTCTTGCGCCTTGATAGACCTCTCGCTTGAAGGGCAAAATTGACGGAAAGCCCTTCGAAAGAAGCTCCGAAGAGATGTGAGCCCTTTACAGCAACAAAGAGCTCACCTCGGTCGCGCTCCCTTTCTTCTGCTGCCAATCACGCGAAGCGCAGCCAAGCGCCACGCCAACGCTTCGAGGAGACAGGAAAAAGAGAGGCTGTCTTTGCTCACAAACTGCCACCCACGACCGCTCTTCCAGTGTTCTGTGAGTAGGTCGACTGTGTTCGAAAGCGTTTCTGGAAGAACAGCGTTTTGCGACGTTCCCCTCTCTCCTCAGCCTCCTCCGCCAGTTTCCCTGGATTCCTCGCGTCAAACCAGCACACTGATGCCCTTTCTCCTCCTTCTCCTTCTTCGTCCATCCTGTTTGATCCTCAGATGTCGCTCGCTCTCAGCTACTCGACTCAGGCCGCTGCCGTCGCGTCGTCAACGCCGGAGGAAAGGAAGCCCTCCTCATGTTGAGAAGTGCGTCATTGAGACGAGCCGCGTCGAGTCGTTTCTAGCACCTTCTCTCTTCTCCATAGTTCTAGTAGTTTCTCCGTAGGTAGCTTAGTCATCTCTTGTAATAGTAGATACGTCATAGGTGCTGCGGAGGGTTCTCGTAGATTATATAAGGAGGGCTCACACTGAGAGGAGGAGGATCTTCACTTGTACTGAAGACCATCCTCCTCCAGGTGAGTTCTACCATCTCTCGCTACTGGATCTCGTTTATACTTCACTTGTACTGAAGACCATCCTCCTCCAGAGCCGAAACCTCACAACACCTCAGACGTCGAGAACCCGCCTCTCTCTTCCGAGAGTGCAGAGGAGAAGGAGAAGGATATCCCCGATCTCGGTTCCGATGGCCAAGACGACTTCTACGACGACCTCCAAGCCGACCCAGCCCCGACCAACAACGGAGTGAGAAAAGTCGAGGCTTCTCAAGCGGTTTGGGGGAGGAGGACTCGATGGTTCTTGTTCGGAGCACTCTCTCTCGCAACCTACGTATGCAGTCTTGACGTTTTGACGTCCTACCAGGTAAGCGAGCTTCGTTTATCCTCCTCACAAGTGCTCAATGCCCTCGTCTCCGAATTTCTGACTCGTCCCTCTTCTTCGCACTCGTCTCTCCCCTCGGCCGTTAAAGTACTTGTTCTTCGCCACCTCGAACGCCAACAACCACGCTCTAACTGGAACCGTCACTACCGCCGCTTCGATCATCATCTCTGTCGGACCACCTCTCAGTGAGTCGAGTCGTTTCAGATCCTCGAGCAACTCAAGTCGACGCGTCGCTAAGGACCTCTCCTTCCTTTCTCAGTGGCCAAACTCGCCGATACTCTTGGACGAGCTGAAACCTACTGCATCGTCATCTTTCTGTACAAGCTCGGATACGTACTCCTTGGATCGTCAAACACCATCGGACAGGCGAGTCAACCCAAGATCTACGCCAACGGCCCGCGTCGAGCTCGTTCAAGTTCTGACATTGGATCTTCCTCGCTCGCTCTACAGATCTCAGCAGGGACGATCATCTACTCTCTCGGATACTCAGGTCTAGATCTGTTGACGACCATCATCGTCGCAGATGCTACTACTCTTCGATGGCGAGGACTGATCACTGGGTTCGTTCGACTTGCCTTTTTGGGGAGCGCGCGTCGTCCTCTTCGCTCTCGTTTCCACTGACTCGTTCTCTCGCTCTTCTCTAACAGAGTCATGAGCATGCCCTACGTGATCAACACGTTCATCTCCGCCGAGATCATCGAAGGCTTGGTTCCTGGTCGCTGGAGAATGTGCGTCAACTTCTTCGTTCGTCTTCGACCGTTCGCTCCCTCGATTGACCCCCGATGGACTCTCATCCGCTCTTTCCGTCCTCTTCAATCCACAGAGGCTACATCATGTTCGTGATCCTCGTCCCAGCGTGTCTCAGTCCCGTCGTGGAGATTCTCCTCTGGTCTCAAGGGAAGGCGAAGAAGCTTCAACTCATCAAACCGACGACTCGCGACCTCGCCGTCAACAAGCTGCCCGTCCAAGCCGTCAAGAGATTCTTTTCCGAGATGGACGTGAGTCTAGATGTCTCTTATTTCGATACAGCAGTATACAGCGGGACTCGACTAATCCTCCTTGTTTTCTGGTTGATCAGGTCGTCGGCCTCGTCCTCGTTTGTGGATCGTTCTCCCTTCTGCTCGTGCCTCTCGGAATCGCCGGTCGAACTGCGAGCGTCGAAGGATGGAAGGATCCTGGGAACCTCACCATGATTGTTTTGGGCGTTCTTCGTGAGTCTTTGATCGCAGAGTTTTCGAATGTAGAAGAGATCTCACTTTCGTCGACGCGTCGTCCTCCTCTTCTTCACAGTCTTCCCCGCTCTCTGCCTCTGGGAGTGGAAGTACGCAGCTCATCCTCTCTCTCCCAAGCGATTCTTCAAGAACAAGAACATCGTCGCTTCCTTCAAGGATCGATTTCGTCAGCGTTTATACGTAGTGAGTGCACGCTCGCGTTTCGGTCCCTCGTTTCCGTCGCCCTTCTGACCTCTCTTCCACCATTTCACGCGTCTCAGTCAGTACTCTTTCATCCTGTTGGTCAAGTCTGGCGTCTGGTCAGAGCGATCCATCTCCTACTTCTCCAACAGTGAGTGATTTCGATTTACCTCGCGTGGTCGAACTTCGAGTCGCTGACCCTCGCTCGTTTCGTCTTCCCTCTCCGATCTTCTCGCTATATCAGCCTTGACTGTTGCACTCTGCCTCTTTGCTATCCCTACCGGAGCGTTCATGGCCTGGACTCGAAGATACAAGGTTCGAGAACAGCTCCTCCTTTCGCTCGCCTGCTCTCTTTCGATCTCGCTGACGCGCCTTTCCCTCCGTTTTGACTTCAGTGGTTCTCTCTCCGTCGTCGGTCTCCTCATTCGACTTCTCGGTGTTGGAGTAATGATCAAGTCACGCTCTGCTGAAGGGACAGATTTCGAGGTGAGCTGCGTTTTCGCTCGATTCGTTTTCGAACCGCAAGCCCTATGTTGACCTTTCGTCGCTCGTCGCTCTCCCTCAGCTCGTCGCCTGCCAGATCCTTCAGGGACTGGGTGGAGCTATCACCATGACCACCGCTACCATCGCTTCTCAGGCGGGAGTTACTCACGCTGACGGTTCGTCCCTTCCTGTCCCTCGCGTCGTCCTCTCGACCTGACTTTGAAGCTGACTGGCCACTCGACGCGTCGTTGGACTTCCCTCTTCGAAGTTGGAGCCATCACCGCTCTTCTTGCTCTCATTGGTGGTATCGGAAACGCTTTCGGATCTACTATCGGTAGCCTCTGCGAGACCGAACCTTGGATGAAGTCGTTTCACTCACGTTTCACTTTTCGACGTGTTCACTTTCTGCGACTCAGCAACCGCCGTGTGGGTGAATCAGTACCAGAAGGCTCTCGTGTCAAACCTTCCCCAGCTCAACATGACCGAGATCTTGACGTATTACGCCTCTCCTGTGAGTGAGGAACTAAAACGAGTCGAGGCGGTCGAAGGTCGTTCGTCAACTGACAACGCTTTCTTTCTTCTCTCGACCAGGTTGACGTCGTGGTTCTCGCGATCGACGATTCCATTCGACTGAGAGTAGCAGCCTCTGTATCTGGTATCATGAAGGTGAGTTCACAGTCCGAGTGAAGAAGAAGTCGGTGGGGGACACAACGAAGACGCGTGATCGACGTCGTCGAGTCCGACCTGACTTCCTTCTTCTTCTTCTCCCTTTTCTTCCAACCTCAGACCATGTGCATCATCGCTACGGGTAAGCTCCAGGCCCTCGATTCCGATGTTTCAAGACTCAGCGAAGTCTCTTGCTGACCTTCGACCCTTCTTCCTCGTCTCGCTCCGACCGGTTCGTTCTCACTCATCAGTCATCGCGGCGCTCCCTCCCTACATCGCCGCCTTCGTGCTCGAGGATCTCGCTTTGGGGGACGTACAGAACACGGTCGAAGGGCGAGATCTTCAGGGAAACAAGGTCGTCGATTTCGAGGTGGCGGGAAGGACCACTGCTGTTGCGAGAGAAGAAGGAGCGAAGATCCAGGACGCGACGTCCAGGACCCTCGGGACGGGGAGGACTTGATGGCGCTTGACATGTAGATGACTGTTTCTCCTTTCTCCCGTTTCGAGCTCGATCATTACTTTCGTATTCTTCCACTCCTTGAATCTCTTGGTGCATTTTGGGCTGCCGTCTCAGAAACTGAACGGACGCGAGCTCAATGGGTTGACCGTTGAGCTTCCTTTCGTGACGTCCGAGTCTCCCAATTCCCCAGTTCCCATCAAAGGCTCCGACTAAGAGTACAGAGCATCATACTACGTATCATTTAGAAGGGTTCCGAACGGCAGAACCAAACACGAACCTCGTTCAACCCAACCCGACGCGCTTCAGAACTTCACTCCCACATGCTGCTCTCTGAGCTCAACATACTCCCTCTTCCTCCCCATCCCCTCAACGACAACATCCCTCGCCTTCCCAGCAGCAAGAGCGACCTTTTCGACGGATCCTCCTGTGTGAGGCGCGTACGCGTGAGGATGGAGGGGGACGGTTGAGCGGGCCTGTGAAACGTCGAAGAGGTGAAGGTTGGAGTGAGCGAGAGAGCTCAGCGATATACCAGTGGTTTTTAACCACCTTGAGGAAGTCGAGAGTGAGTTTCTGTCCACCAAAGGTGAAGCACGAGCCGAGTCAGAAACGCGACGACGCGTTGAAACTCGAAGGCGTTCAAGTTGACTCACATCGTTCTCCTCCTGAGTAATCATCAACTCCAACTGAGGCAACCTCACTCTCTCCTCCTCCTTCGCATGCTCCAAGAACGCCTCGACTGCTTTGTCGACGAGGGAGTCGTAGGAGGAAGGGTGGAGCGTTCGAGCGGCGTCGACGGTGGCGACGAGGGTTGTGATTCGGGCGTGGGTTTCTGGGAGGTCAACGAAAGAGGAGAGCGGGGTCGTCAACCCTCATCAGCATAGAGCTAAAACGAATCGATTCGAGGCAAGTGAAGAGGGGAAGGAGACGAGGAAGCAAAAAATCGAGCCATGGCCACTCACTCTTATCCTCCTCCAGAACCTCCCTCATCAGCCCCTTCTGCTTCAAGACCTTTTAGAGCGTCAGCTCGGACGCTTCGAGATGGACGACAATCTCTCGGACGAGGGTGTTGGCGATGGCGATGGCCTGCTTCTCCTGATGCTCATCGGAGGAGGAGGAGGAGCTGGTTTGGAAGCGCGCGTAGAGATCGCGGATGTTGTCGTGCTGCAGGAGGACGAGAAGAGAATCAGGATCTGAACGAGGTGACGGGGAGCAAAGGATGACCTCACATCGATCCTGAGCTCGTGGAAGATGTCGAGAGGAGTGCCGGTGGCCATGGTGAGGGAGCTGAAGAAAAGGAGGAAGAGGGCCGAGGGGGACGGAGGAGCGAGGAGAGAAGAAGAAGTTGAAGGGGAGTCAGTGGGATCTGCGAGAAGTAGAGCCAGGGAAGAGAAGTAAGAACAGACCTGAGCGTGAGCTGGAGGGGGATGATGGTTGGAGGGAAGAAGAAGAGAAGGAGGAGAAAGGAAAGAGCTGAGCGAGCGCGACGGTCGCGTCAGCTGGCCAAGAACGAACACAGTTCGAGAGAAAACTTCGCTCGCAGAGCTGCGACGAGAAAATTCAGTCAATAAGTGTGGGTCTGATCAGCTCTCGATGAAGGTAGGAGGGCGGGACAACGGAACGAAAAGCGAGAGACACAAGGACGCGACGCGTCAGAATGAGGCTCGAGGGAACGCTCGTAGAGAGAGGGGCGATGCGATAGAGATGAACGTGAGATAGAGACATGCTACACGAGAAGATATTACGAGAGCAATAAACGACCTAAGAGCTACAGTGTGAACCGAAACGCAACACAGACCGAACGAACTCGACGTTCCTCTCCCTCCTCAACGGCACTCACCCTCTACCCAAAGGGACGACGATAAACTAGCGAGCTCAAGAGAAGGCTATATAAGGTCAAAACACAGTCGAAGGGGGAAGAGAGAGGGTCGTTCGAACGTGATGAACACTGAACCAAGAACGCGTCGCGACGGAATCGATGAGGACGAGAAGATGGGAGAGAAGAACAAAAGCGGTGTCAGCGATTCTGAGCGGAGATTCGAGGGAGACAGGAGGAGAGTGAGACCAACCTAGCAGCGAAAGTTTGAAGTCTCTGCGACGGCCAAGAAGCTGTACTGAGTTCGGCACGCGAGGGAGACGATGACGAGGGCGGAGAAGCGTTCTCGAGCGACGAGGAGGGCGAGGAGGAGTGACGGTCCTTGGTTTCCTAGGAAGTGTCGAGGCAAGAAGGGAACAGAGGGTCAGTAGCGTGCTTCTCTTCGAAACAAACTGATGGAAGGGAGGCAAGACGAGCGCTGTCAAGTTGGACGACTCACCTGTTCAACTTCCTCCAACTTCCTTCCCACAGCCTCCTTGCTATCCCCCTTCTTCCTCTTGAGCTCGCAATACCCCGTAAGCAGTCGATCTACGAGCTCTGGATCTTGCTGAGCCTCCTCGCTGTCGATCCCCTGGCAGAGCGAGTCCTTGGATGAGATGAGGACGGAGAAAGGAGGGAGGGTGTGGGAGGAACGGAACGGTTTGGAAACGGCGTTGATTATCTTGTTGGTGAGGTTGGGAGGAGGAGGAGAACCTCCTTCGCGGTAGGCAGCGAATCCGACGTCGTTGATGGGGAAGGTTGTGTTGGTCATGGTGGTTGGGATGGAAGCTGGGAGGGGAGAGGGAAGAAGAAGAGGAAGATGGGAGGAAAGCGGTGATGAGCTTCGGTCTCGAGGGTTGTTCGCTCTGGGAGAGGTTAGGGAAGGTTTTCTCGCTGATGAAAAGAAGAGCTGGGATAGATGAGACTCTAGAGTTCACTTTGAGAGGTGTAGGAGATAGATTTCTGTTTTGGTGTTGTGATGGTCGGGAGGTGACGAGCTCTGCTGCCCCCCCTTCGCAGACTGAACTTCAAGTCGGCGAGCAGAGTCCCCCAAACATCGACGAGCTCAGTTCTCTCTTCCCTCCCTCCTCCTCCTCTCTCTCAAAGCGCATACACCCACCCACCTACCACCACCACCACCTCTCTCTCCTACCAGGACTGCCTACGGTCTCTACCTCCCTCTCCGTCGTGGATGTCCTCCCCTCTCTTGATCCCTCGACCTCCTTCCTCCCAACCCGACCATCATCCTCCTCCTTCCTCAGCAGCCTCAACCTCCTCCTTCCAAACAGCTCAGGACTCGATAGCGTACTCCTCCTCCTCTCATTCTACGGAGGACTGGACGGAAGCCAACGGAGGGCAGGGAGAAGGACCGTCTACAGGTCGAGAAACACCAACAGGCAAGAGGAGACAGTCGGACTGGCAGCAGGAGAACGACGACGAGGAGGAGAGCGGTTCCTTCGCAAATCGATCCGTGAGTGGACTTCTCCATCTTCATCTCGTCGTGAAAACCTTCCTCCCCCTACATGGAACGGGGAGGAGGAAGAGGGAGGAGGGGTCACGCTGCGGGAAGGGGCGTGAAAGCTCACCAGCCGGAGCTGCCCCTCTCTGTCCGAGCAAGAGGGTCGAGGAGAGAAGACTTTCGCGAGCTTGACACTCTCGAGGAGACGCGCATACATGCATACATGCGCTCTCGAGACTCCTCTTCCTCCCTTGTTTGCTCGGAGGGAAGGCGAGTCGAGATGATGCTCGACTGGACCAGCCCTCGCTCTCTTCCTTCCTTCCCTCCCTTTCCCTTCTTGGCACTACTCCTCTTCGACCTCGAACATGTTGACTGATCTTTACTCTACACACACTCTTAAATCAGACCTCCGAACCTGAAGTGAACCCTTTTCACCTCCTCTCCCAATCCCAAGCTCAATACGCCGCCGCCGTTCCTCCTCCCAAAGGTCTCCTCGCTCGTTCCCCTCCGTCCCATCCACCGCCGTCAGAAGTCCACGTCCACAAGATCTCAAACGACCGAGTCGTCCTCATAGCAGGTCCAGCTCAGTCAGGAGGGGCAGTCGAGGTTGGAGCCAAGAGGTTGGGAGCTGCCATCAAGGGAGTCCTGAGAGGAGGAGGGAACGGAGACGTGCCCGTCGTTTCGACGACGACGACGAACATGGGAGGTCCTCCTCCTAGTCCGCCAGCTTCCGAAGGAGGGACTACACCTATCGAGGAGGACGAGGAAGATCGTCCCTCTTCCTCTCGGTCTGGAAATCCTTCGTCGGATTCGGATCATGCGAGCAAGTCGACAGTCGACATTTCCTCCTCCTCCCCGCCTACCTTCGACCCATCCTCACCACCTACCCTCCCTCCATCAGTACCCTTCAAAGAACGACCATCCACACCTATCCTTCCCATCCCACTTCGCGAATCGCCCATCCTCGAAGCCGACGATCCCTCACCCACCGAATCGGACGCGCTTCCTCCTCTCCCCAGCCACGACCAGATCAGTCTCAGGAAGTCAAGCATGTCCTCGTCCATCAACGGAGGAGGAGGTCGTTTGAGAATGGCTTCCGAGTCGGATACCGAACGAATGGGCTTCGCTGCTCCTGGATCGTTACCCTCCTCGCCAGTAGGAACGGACTCCTCCCTCCCTCCTGCTTCTCGTCCCTCCCCGACCTCGTCGTCCGGCTACTTCGACGGCCACATCGCTCGAATGAACACTCCTCCTTCCATCAAAACCACCACCACCCCACCAGCAACCAACATCCCATCCTCCTCTATGCTTCACCCTTCCTCGGCCTCCATCATCTCCGTCACTCCTCCTTCGCCAACTCGTCGCAACACGACTGGCTCCTCCTCTTCCACCATCCTCCCTTCCTCCCCTCAAGCGTCCAGTCCACCTCCCACTCTCCCTCGAGCCAACCTTCACAAAACCCTCTCCCACCACTCCAACCACCAAGGTCGAGCCTCCTCCACGCCCGTGCCAGCAGCGTTCAAAACCGACGTCCCAGGCGTCGACGGAGCAGCTGTCGACTCGGACATCCTCGCCCAGGCCGAGACGATCAGGAAGGAGAGACTTTCGAGACGAGCGAGGAAGGCTGCGACCGAGACGAGCTCGATAGGAGGAGGAGATGGGGATGGAGTGGGACAGCAGGAGGGAGCGAGAGTCAACTTGGATGGAAGTGCTGCTGGGCCGTCGCATCAGATGAGGGCGAGGAGCGGGACGGAGGGAGGAGGAGGGAAGGGAGGAGGGAACCAGATCGAGGAGGCTAGAGTGTTGGTGGGAAACTTGATTGGAGAGGATCATGTGAACTACGTGTTGATGTACAACATGCTGACGGGGATCAGGATCGGAGTGAGTACTCGCGTTTCGTCTTCGTCGCGTCTTCGAGCTCGATCGGATCGTGCTGACCCTCGTCTTCCTCTGCTTCCTTCCCAATCAGGTCTCGAGATGTCAAGCCAAGATCAGTCGTCCTCTCACTCCCGAGGATTTCCTGGCTCGTCACAAGTTCTCGTTCGATATGTGCGTTTCTCGTTTCATTCCCTCTTCGCTCGCATCCTTCGTTCGTCGCTGACTTTTCTGCTTCTCCCTCTTTCTCCTTCTCTCCTCCCTCCCCCACAGCGTCGGAAACGAGCTCACCCCATCGGCTCGGTACGACTTCAAGTTCAAAGACTACGCTCCCTGGGTCTTCAGAGATCTTCGAGACAACCACTTCCACCTCGACGCGGCCGACTACCTCCTCTCCCTCACCGCCAAGTACATCCTCTCCGAACTCGGCTCGCCAGGCAAATCCGGATCGTTCTTCTACTTCTCGAGGGACTACAGGTTCATCATCAAGACCATCAGTCACACGGAGCACAAGTTCCTGAGGAAGATCCTGCCCGAGTACCATGCTCACGTCACCGCCAACCCTCACACGCTGCTCTCGAGGTTCTACGGTCTCCATCGAGTGAAGCTGCCGAGAGGGAGGAAGATCCATTTCGTCATCATGGTGAGTAGATCGATCTCAGCACTCTCGCTTCGTCGCGTCGAGATCCAAACTCGTTCGAACGAAACTCTCGCGCTGACCGTTTCCCCTCCCCTTCCTTCGCTCCCTCCCTCGCGCAGAACAACCTCTTCCCTCCTCACCGAGACATCCACGAAACCTACGACCTCAAGGGATCCTCCGTCGGTCGAGAGTACCCCGAGGAGAAGGCCAAGAACAAGAAGGGAGCCGTCCTCAAGGACATCAACTGGGTTCGACGAGATCGGAAACTCGACCTCGGACCTGAGAAGGCTGCTCTCCTCAGCGAACAGCTCAGGAGGGACGCAGAGTTCTTGAAGAAGATGCACATCATGGACTACTCGCTGCTGGTGGGGATTCACGAGATGGAGAGAGGGAACAGGGATGGGTTGAGAGCGCAGAATCTGCAGTTGTTCGATGTGAGTTTCCAAGACGCGTCTTTCTTTCGTTCTCGTTCTCGCTCTCGCTCGAACTCTCTTCCGCTCTCGCTGACACCTCCTTCCTTCTCTGTACTCTTCGCGCTCTCAGCCCAACGTCGGAGGTCTCGTCCGTCGGAAACCCTCCTCGGTGAAGAACAACCACGAAGCTCAAGCGCTTCGAAAAGCCGTCCTTCGTTCGGATCCTCGAGCCATCGACCGTCCTGGATCTCGAGACCACCTCACCGAAGCCGATACCGCCGACAGGAAGCACTTCTTGTTCTACCAGGACGAGGGAGGGTTGAGAGCGACGGACGAGTGCAACCAACCGATGGACGTGATCTACTACTTCGGAGTCATCGACATCTGCACGCCCTACTCGTTCGTCAAGAAGGTCGAGCATATGTGGAAGAGCTTTACGGAGGATCGAGTGAGTTCTTTGGATCTCTCTCTTTTTGTTTCGATTGGTGGGGAGGGGAGGGGAGGAGAGGGGAGGAGAGGGGAAGGAGAAGTTCGAGAGAGCGATTTGGGAAAGCTGACCTTCGTTCATTCGTCCCTTCCCCTCCTTCGCAGCACGGCATCTCCGCCGTCCCACCCAACGAGTACGGAGAACGGTTCCTCAACTTCCTCCTCAGCTGCCTCCCCAACTCAGATCCCGAACTTCGTCCAGCAGGCCTTCGCTCGAAGGACATCAAACCTCTCCCCGACGTGCCAGCCGGCGAACAGGTCCCCATCAACGGATCCCTGCCTCCTCCGAACGAATCGACGGATCAGGTCGATACCAACGAGCACATCTTCGCCAAGAAGGAGAAGCCGAAGTACAAGGCTGAGTAGATTGGGTGCTCCTCTTTTTCGCTTTTCTTTCTCGTTCTCGACACGCGTTCGTTTTCCCTCACCTCCCTCGCCCCTTCTCTACCACTCCCCCTTAGACATACCCCTCCCATCTCTCCCCTCTACCATACACCTTACCATCCATTTACCCTACCCTACCTAGCCCCTCAATCCAACCCTTCGAGATCTTCGTTCTCGATTCCCACCTTCCTTTCGCGTTTTCTTCTCTTCCTCTCGCTTCCGTCTCTCTCACTCTCGGACTTTCTCTCCACCTTTCCTTCGGCTCTTCGCTTCTCTCTCTCATCACGCCTCTTCACTCTGACCTATATCTCTCTGATCTATCACGACACACACACGCTCCTTTTGCTGCTGTTCTTCTTCTTTGGTTTTTCGTTTCGTTTCGTTCCTTCGTTCGTTCGTGCCTGTTTCGTATCTATCCACGTATGCTTTATTTCGGGATTAGACAATGCTTTTGCACCTTGGTTACGAGACGAGTTCGAAGCGGATGGGGAAGAGAGAAGAGGGGGCAGAGTAGAGCGGGAGGGGGAGCGACGCGTCGACAATGGCATCCAGTTGCCTCGGGAGGCTCTGGCGGGGTCTCGCGTTCGCTTCTGGATCCTCTATTCGTGATGCATATGGGCATGAGATTGTGGACACTGGGAGCGAACTGCACAAGGCATAAAAGAGAAGAAGAGCGAGACGAGGATCAGCGAAAGAGAACATCTAAACTAAGAAGAGCGGGAGAGGTTTGGTTTGGAACGTAGGAGTCCGGGAAGGAGCTAAGGTAGTGAGTATATCTATCTAGGAATTAGGGGTGTAGGTGTTGTACAAAACGAGGAGGCAAAACGAGCGAGCGAGCAGCACAGAGGAGAGAGCGGGAACGAGAGAACGATGTAAATAAATAGACGGACGAGGAGAGGGAGGCTGAGATGGATATATGATAGGTTATTAAGTTTCTGGGAGAGAGAAGGAGGTATACCGTTGAGTGAGACTGGAAACAGCGAGAGAAAGAGGAGGTTTGCTAAGCTAGTGGTGGTGACAAAAAGTGCGAGGGAGAACGAGATCGGGAAGGAGAGAGAAACGACACACGGCGCGAGAACCTGAGAGCTAGGGATACAGTAAACTGAGAACGGGACTGGGAACTAGAACGAGAAACACCGAAGTCGACCCTCCTCTCCGCTCGAGGACCTCACCTCTCGGAAGTCCACTCGACGCGTCTCTCGACGACACCCTCCTCGATCCTTCCCTCTCCTCCGTACCGAGCTCGCTTCGCTCCTCCCTCAAACTCAGCGAGAGCGCTCGATCTCCTCTTCCTCGAGCCCACGACGAAGGCTCCAGACTCGTTTCCGTTGAAGTTCGTCGCGAGGGGAGACATCGAGCTTCGTCGAGGCGAGGGATGATGAAGCGACTCCTTTTGGAGGACCATTCGATGTCCCTGGAGAGGAAGAGCGGTGCGAGGTTGGAAGGACGACTGCCGTTGATGGTGGTACGAGGGGTAGGGGTCGCCGGCGAGATGAGGGTGGTAGAAGGAGGAGGGACGCGTCGACTGAGCTTGGGACGTCGAAGGATGGAAGAGGGTAGTGGAGTGGTGGTGGGAAGAGGTGCAGGAGGAAGCTTGAACGAAGGGACGACTGTTAAATTGGGCCGGGGGTGCCTGCTGGTGATGTTGATATCGATGAGCGTCGAATGGACGTTCGGCGACGGCTCCCTCCTCTCCTCGACCTCCTCGGAACGACCAGGGTAGCGAAGACCGACGCGAAAGATCCTCCTGGTTGTACACATCCAAAGGATAAGTCGGCATCGCGGTGGAAGAATGACGACGGGAGGAGGACGCGTCGAGAGAACGACGACCGTCGATGGGCGAAGGAGAGTTGGACGTGTGGTGGGAGTGACTTTGAGGGGGCATCGAAGGAAGAGGTTGGGTTGATCGGATGTTCGAGCTGAAGAGATGAGGAAGGTAGTAGGGCTGCTGCGAAGGGAAGGGGTAGGGGCTGCTGGATCCGCACGACGAATGAGAGTCGAGTTCGACGCGTTCCATCGAGTCCGACGAGCACGATCCCTTTCTGTAGTGATCCGAGTAGGCGGTGGGAGTGGAGGGTCCTGACCCAGTGTACGAGGAGTCGGTGGATGAGCTCTCGAAGGAGTACCTCCTGGCTTGCTCCGAGAGTGCGAGAGAGGAGATCGTCCGAGTCCCGTCTCCTCCGCTCTTCGACGTCCCTCGCTGCTCCCCTCCGACCTCCGGAGATTTCTCCTCGACTGGTGACTCCTCGTCCTCGATCTCCTCGATCCGCCTTCGTCCTCCAGCGTGGGCTTGTGGTTCGTCGTCCTCGTCCTCCGAAGTCTCGTCGTACTCCTCGTCGTCGGCGATGTGCTTGGTCGCGTGGATTCCGTCTTGTAGAACCTTCAGCACTGAGAGGTGAATTCAAGAGAAGAGAGAAGGAGGTCAGCGTAGTGTTTGTTCTCGAGAGTGAGCGGAAAGCCGAACGAAGACTAACCGAAAGAGCGAACTCGTCCGTTTCCTCGGTCGTTCACGTAGGTCGTCAACCTCTCGACTTCCTTCTTGAATTCGGGAGTGAGGGGTGGGGTGCTGGCCCCTACCGATGACGGGTCGTTATACTGCTCGACGAGGGCCTTGAACTTGTTGAGGTTCGAAGAAGCGAAGGTGTGTTGAGCCTCTGTCCATCCCTGAAAACAAAACGCGAAAGGAAAGTCGAGGAAGTCAGAGATGCGTCGCGAACGTCAAACCTGAGACCGTCGGAGGCAGAACTTGACGAGTGAAACACTCACAGATCGACGTCGCATGTTTGTGAACCTGAAATCAAGAGGGAAGCGCGTGAAGACGGTCAGCACGGCGAGGGAAGTTCCCGACACTCGTCCGCTCGCATGAGCACGAATGAAGAGGAGGGTTTCCTGCTGACCAAAGGTTGATCGAGTTGAGAGTCAGTCCCTTCTGAAGTACTAGGGTCTTCTTTTCGAGTTTTGTAGGGAAAGGGAAAGCCATGTGCTGCGAAGAATCGCAGACAAACACGAAGAGGATCGCGTCAGTTTATTCGTCTTCTCGCTCTCGAATGAAGTTTGCACGTTCGACCCTCGCGGCTGGGTACCAAGGAGAGAGAAAGAGAGGACAGAAAAACAAGCTGGATATCGTCAAACTCACTTCGAGGAACCAGTCCCTGGGTATGGCAAAAGAAAAGGAGGGAGGAGATCGTCAGTTGGTAGAACTCTTCTCAGACGTTCCTGCTAGTAGACCTCGAGCTTACCTGAGAGGGGCGAAGACAGTGTTGCTATCCGAGGAGTCTATCGTAGGCGAGAGATCCAGAGGGGAGTCGAGGGAGGGTTTGGAGGCTCTCTTGCGAGACGAGGGAGTCGTAGTCGACGAGTTGGTCGATGGAGAAGAACAGGAGGTCGTTGAAGGCGAAGATGATAAGGACGAGAGTTGTTGTGAGTGTGAGTCTGCTGCGGAAGAAGGTATGTAACGCAAGAAGGGAAGAATTCAGCTCAGGACAGGAGGGGAAAAGGAGAAAAGGAGGAAAGAGAACGGGCACAGCGGAGGTAAAAAAGCCAGATCGAAGGAGACTCACCGTCGCAATCGTTGCTATCAGACTCCAGCAGCTCCTTTTCGACTCGACCCTCGAGCTCCCTTCCAGAGTTCGAGCAAACCTCCTCCAATCGCTGCAGCCCTGATGCGAGCTCTTCGATGGTCTTCGCAACCTCGAAAGCCAGCTTTCCGTCTGCGGAGGAAAGAGTTGAGGTCCTTCGCGCTTCTTCGAGACTGTTGAGGAGGGATCCAAAGTCGACCGAGAACGCGTCGTTGATCTCCCCGCTGGTGGTGATGGCGAGAAGGAAAGAGTCGACCGTAGCGAGAAGGCGTTCTCGGAGGGAGGACATCGTCGTGTGAGGTGAGGGTTGGGGTGACAGCAGCTGGCTTGGGACGAAAAAAACGAGGAAAGGGGTACGGCTGGCCCGAAGAGGGAGGAGAGGAGAGCGTTGTGAGCTAGGGAGCCGGAAGACTAGCGCGGCTTTCTGTTCCCCCTCCCTCGTGTAGATCTTCTCCTTCGTGCCCTCCCCCGGAGTTTTCCGCGACGCGCGATGACTTGAATACCAATGATTGCCTCGACCACCTCAAGTTTTGCTTGAAGCGGTTGACCATCCATCCGACGAGAACAACGAGCTGGCCACGCCGCGATCAAGGGTCGCAGCAAGGTCCGTTCTGAGGAAGAAAGGCAGATGGGTGAGCTCGCGAGAAAGAAACGAAGGGAGACTCGCACAAACAAGGAGACCTCGACTTACCTGCGGTTCAAGACAAGAAAGACAAGAAGATCTCGGGTCGAGCGCGAAAGTGAGGCGAAAATGGACGAGGAGGAGCTTGCCTGCGAAGAGAAGAGAACAACGACGAGCGAGGTCAAGCCAGGAGGAACGTGAGCGAGGACCTGGACGGAGGGTGGTGTTGTTCTCGAGCGAGGGCAACTCAAAAGACGGTCAAACTGACTGATAAGGGAGTGGTCCTGAAAGGGAGAGAGAACAAGGAAGAGGGAAAGGCGAGCTAGGGAAGCGCTAGAGCTGTCTCGGAGGGAGGAGAAAATAAAAGACGCGTTCGACTCAGCCACGAAAACGGAGGAAAAACAACGTCCCGAACAGGAAGGAGGAAAGGAAGAAACTCACTAGCTCGGTGCGAGAGCACGCACAACGTGGGACGATATTGTGCTGCTGCCTGCTACATGCAAGCAGGAAAAGATGATCGAGTCAGTCGGGTCGACGATTCCCGGACGAAAATCGCGAGGACTGAAGGCGAAGACTTGCTCGTCTCGTCGGTACTGCGAGCAGTAACCAATGCAGCTCATTCGCGTCTGGCTCTCACCTGGTTCGGGAGGTTTGTGAGGATCCCTCGGCGTTCCAAAGAGGGTGGGACGTCGAGGGAACCAAACGAAGGGAAACGAGCGAGCTTGGTTGGGTCTGCAAGCAAGCGAGCTGTCGTCGAGCCTCTTGATTCGCTGCCGTCCAAAAGGTAGGGTTGTCTCGGGAGTACTGTATAGTAGCTGTTTGTGGGCGGGAGAAGACGGGCAGATCAGTCGAGGAAAGAGGGGAGGACAGGTGAACGAGGGCGACGCGTTTGCGAACAGGAAACAGCGGCGAGCTTCACGAGGTGAGATATCTTGAACAGATCCTCTGAACTCCTGTGTATATGAACTCCTGTAAGGAACTGGTCGATCTCTACGTCTCTTTGGTCGAAAGCTTCGAGCTCGAGGACACACCTTGGAGCCCTCCCCTCTCCTCCCTCCGCACCCTTTCCCCATCCACTCGCTTCCCGTTCAAGCCTAAACTAGGTTGGAGCGGCGACTCGTTTTGGATCCGGCGACTGGGTACAAGGCACAGCTTTCTTTTGAGTTTGGGAGGAGATGTGCAGGAGATAGGGTGGAAGGAGAAGAAACAGGGAGAAGAAGGAAGGGGGAAGGTGAGCTCGAATGAAGGGATGGAGGGGAGGGAAGTTCGTCGGCCCACGGCTCTGCGCACCTTGATGGAATGAAACGATGCTGCGAAGGGAGATAAGGGTGGTGGTGATGATGATGATTTCGATTATCCAGTTGAACAGGCGGGGGATGGGGCGAGAAGGAGGAGGGAAGATGGGAGGAAGGAGGGAGAGGAGGGCGAGAGATGGGAAGGGAACGAGCTCGGCAGGAAGGGAGATCAACTCGAGAGATTTGATGCCCTAGGTACCGAGCTGAGGTTCTTCCTCGCTCTTGTGTGGACGTAGAAGGTGTCGCTCGACGTCTGAGTGCCCTCCGAGGGATGGCGAACGTTGAGGAGAGGAGAGGAGGAAGGAGAGGTCGAGCTCATGAGCGCCTGTTTCTCTGCCTCTTCTCTTTTCGCTCTTCTGACTCCCAGCGTCGACTCCCTTCTTCCTCAACTCAGCAGAACCTCTCGTGCTATACATGGTCAAAATGTCTATCGAACTCTGCAATCTAGCCGACCCAATCACAGTCGAAGCCGACGACACCGACTTCAAACGTCCCTCCTCCCCTCCCTTCAACGAGTTCAATGATCTACAGCTCCCTCCTCCCTCTCCCATCGATCTCGAGCCCTCGACGAACGAGCAGAACTTCTCTGCATCTTCCCTTCCTCTCGCGGATGAAGGACTTCAAGCATGGCTGTACCTTCTCGCGGCCTTCGTTCTCGAGTCGCTCGTGTGAGCTCCTCCTCCTCCTCCTCCTCCTCACCTTTTTCTCCTCCTCTGCCCTCGCTACTTCTCGTTTCTACCAGCGATTCGACACTCATCACACTCCTCATTTCTTTTTATCTCGACCCAGATGGGGTTTCCCGTACTCTTATGGGGTCTTTCAAGAGGTGAGCGGCTGAATCGTCGCGCGATAAGGATCGATGGCTGCGTCGAGCTCGTCGAACGGCTATCGCTCGATCCTTAGCTCGTACTGACCCTTAATTGCTTCGCTAGTACTATCTCTCTCCAAATGGTCCTTATCCCAACGACCAGGGGCTGGTGACGTTAACTGGAACGCTCTCGTCGGTTCGTCTCTTCGCCTTCGTCCGCGACCTCGTCGCTCTTCTTTTCGACGCTGAATCCTCCTTTTCCCCATAACGCAGGGAGTCACGTACATGACTGGTATCGTTTGTGAGTCCGAAACATCTCGGACCTGCCTGAGCTCTGAAGAGAACTGGATTGACTTGCCCTTTCGATCCTGCCTCCCAGTATACCCTCTCATCGAGCGAAGGTGAGTTCGAACGACTCGCCTCGTTTCAGAAACATCGCTCATCCTTGTCGCTTTATACCAGACCTCGTTTTCGACAGCCCTTCATCTTCGTTGGCTTCCTCTTCTTGATCTCTGGACTGATCGGAAGCGGTTTCGTCACGACGGTCCGTCCCCATTCCTCTCTCTTTTTCTTCGAACTGAAGCCCGTCTGACGCCTCTTCGTATCACAGCCTGTAGGACTAGTCATGACTCAAGGTCTCCTCTTCTCTCTGGGAGGGTGTGAGTCCGCGCATTCCAACTTTCGACCTCTCCGACCTCTTCGACGCCTGACCCCCGACGCGTCTTCGCTCAGCCATCCTCTTCGCCCCAGTGGTCTCTTATCTCCACGAATGGTGGATCCTCAGGCGCGGTCTCGCTTACGGGGTAGTAGGATCTGGTAAGTCATGTCTCATATCTGTCTCGACGAGACGAACGAGGCTGATTCGAGTCTTCTTTCGCAGCGACGTCCATCAGCGGAGTCGTCTTCCCCTTCATCATTAACGCTCTTCTCCGACGTTATGGATCTCGAGGAACACTTTGGGGACTTGTGAGTCTACAACTGATGATTTTTCACCCTTCGCGGCATCTTACTGACTCGCCAATCTCAACGAAACAGGGAGTCGTGCTGTTTTTTCTCGTCGGCGCTCTACTTCCTTTCGTCAAACCGCGTCTCCCGAACCCACCCAAAGGACGTAGGAGCGATCGATAACGAGCACAGTCGTCACGATTACTCGTTCGTCAAGAAAAAGACGTTCTGGTTACTCTGGATCGTGAGCATCGTTCGCTCGAGTTGATCGACCGCGAGACGCGTCCTGACCTCTCGTTTCTTCTTCCCTTCTAGGCCAGCTTCGTTCAAGCTCTCGGTACGTCGTCGCTCCACGAAGATGTTTGGAATGGTACTTATCTCTTTCTCCCCCTCCCCACACAGGCTTCTTCCTCCCCATCCTCTTCATTTCACTGTACGCAACGAAGGTCGACCCGTCTCAAACCTCCCTCGGATCGGCTGCCCTCGCTGCTCTCAATGGCGAGTCTTTCTCTCCACATCTCCTGCCCTTCGACTTCGGCTGACCTCTGACTTCTCACCGTCTTTCTTAGGCGCGTCCATGGTCTCGACGATCGGATTTGGTGCCCTCTCCGACAACCCTCGCCTCACTCTCCCTCCTCTCCTCCTCTCATGCTTTGGCTCGGGAATATCGGTCCTCTTGGTCTGGGGATTCGCTGCCCACAACGTCTCTGGACTGATTGGATTTGCTGTGTTCTATGGAGCGATGAGTGGTGGATTCTCAGCGCTTTGGGCTGCCATGGGTCGCGAAGTCGGAGGTTCGTCTCAGTTTCGCTCGACGTTCGTCGAGACTTCAAAAGCTGACCCTGTCCCCCTTCTCTTCTTCTCGCAGTCGCATCGCCGGCTCAGGGAGCGACTATGTATGGGATCTTTGCGTTTGGTCGAGGACTGGGGAACGTGCTCGCTGCTCCTGTGAGTGTTTCGACTTTGTCGGCGAGACGCAAAGACGAATCGGCTGACGTTTTGTTTCGTCGCTCTTAGATCTCGACGGCTCTTCTCAACCGCCCTTCACTGAGCCCAAGCTACGGAATGGGAGAGTACGGACCCCTCATTCTCTTCACCGGAGCTGCCTTGACTCTCGCAGGCGTCGTCGGAGGGTCTGCTTGGATAGGGAGAGGGAAGTCGCGTCGCCTGAAACGAGCTTGAGCTTGTCAACTCAGTCCCGTGCTGAGGTTCTACGGCCTAGGTCAGAGCTTATGCCATGCCGTGAACTTCACTTCCGAATATTTCTACTTCCGTGCGGGTGATCAAGTGGTTGGAAAGTCGTACAGAGGAGTGACGCGGTCGAGCTCTTGATCGCGTCGAGAGCTCACAAAACGAGAGTGGTAGAAGTCAAAAGGCACATATCATGAGCGATAGATACAGAGTAAACGTCGTAAAACTCGTTAAAACAGCACCGCCTGCAGACCCCATCAAGAAGCCAACCCGTCGCCGTCCCCACCCTGCTCCCTCTCCTCCGACGATCTCTTCCGATGACTCCCCTTCAGACGAGCGTTCTCCAGCTTGAGTTGATCGACCTCAGCTCTGAGGAAAGCCACTTGAGCATCTGCTCGTCAAGGGAAAGCGAACAGTCAGCCAAAAGAAGAGAGGGGCAAAAGAGAACGAGGGGAGACGCGTCGAGCGATTGAGTGCATAAGGGAGCGAGACGGACTTTTCGCTGCCAGCATCGACTTCTGCTCCTCGAGCGTGGGCTTCTTTCGACCACCTGAAGAAGAAGAGAGCGTTGAGTGGTGAGGAAAGTATGAAGATGTAAGGTCTAGCGTCTGGTTCGATCTGGAGAGAGAAAGAAGGACTCGTGAGACGCTAGCTTGGTGGTCAAGATGTAGACGATGTATCGAGCTAACCTGGAGAGAGAAAGCTGTAGAAGTATAGAGAGAATATAAGTACACGACTGATGAAGAGAAGGAGAGTAGAAGATGAACGAACAAGGACTCGTGAGACGCTAGCTTGGTGGTCAAGATGTAGACGAGAGTAAGAAGGGAGGAGAGGGAAGTGAAAAAGGTTAAGGGAATAAGGCAGTGTGCGAAGAGAGAGAGAGCTAGCGAGATTAGAAACTAGAGGAGCGAGCTCAGCAACCTATTCTACTGTAGAAAAGAAAGAAAGAGATACGCAAATCTTCACACCCCCCCAGCGGATCTCAACCTTGAACCTCTTTTCCCTCCAACTTCACCAGCCCCCCCCATTTCCCTGAACCTCTCGAACTTGACCTTTCCTAGGGCCTTGGTGAGGATGTCCGATGGGTTGTCGTTCGTAGGAATCCATTTCGGTTCGATCACTCCGTTGATGTAGAGGTCGAATCCGATTCGAATCGACGTTCGAATGTGACGCGTCAACTTTCCGTGCGAACCCTTCTTGATGACGGCGACTGCTCCTTGGTTGTCGCACCAGGCGGGAACGGCGGTAGAGGTGTCGAGTCCAAGGCTCTCGAGGAGTTGTAGGATCCATTCGATTTGAGTTGCTCCTCGAGAGAAGGCGATGAACTCTGCTTCCAGGACCGATTTCGACGAGCTGGCGATCTTCTTCGAGGACCAGTAGATAAGTGATCCCTCCCAGAATATCATGATTCCCATCGTTGACCTGCTGGTGGCGTGATCTCCGTTCCAGTCTGAGTCTGTGAAGACTTCGAGCCCATTCCCTGGTTGTCGACCTCCGAGAACGAGTCCCCAATCCGTCGTTCCTCGAAGGTAGTAGAGGATGTCGAGGATCGCGGACTTGTGTTTGGGACCGGGGTTGGACTGGAATCTCGAGCATTGGCTGAGAGCGAAGGAGATGTCGAATCGAGAGTTGTTGGCGAGGAACCAGAGGCATCCTAGGATCTCTCGAACGGGGAAGTCCTCCATCTCGGCGCGTTCGACTTCGTCTTTGGGTCCGTCTTCTGCCGAGAGTTGAAGATCCTCGTCCATTGGGGTTGATCTGTTCTTGTTGGGGATGAGGAGGTGGTTGAACTTATCGAGAATCTCGAAGGAGTAGGGTTGTTGGGAGTACTCCATGGTGTTCGTCGTTCGATCTCTCTTGACGTCGACAGCGAGCATCCTTCCTGGATCGAGGTTCCCGAGGTCCTTGATGTCGTAGATCTTCTCGACTCCTTGGAATACGGCGTCCGCGATGGGTTTGGTAGGAGCTTTGATGACGAAGTCGTCGACGTAGATGATCATCGCGACACGTCGACCATCTTTCCATCCCGTGTAGAGGCAGCAGTCGGCGAAGGACGCGACCAATTCCATCTTCTCGAGGTTTGCTGAAAAAGACTTGTGAAAGGCTCGGGGTGACTGAGGGAGACCGTAGATTGCTCCGTGAACTTCGAGGACGATTGGTTCTCCGTACTCGTCTGTGTTGAATCCGGGAGGAGGTTTCATGTAGACCGGTTCCTCGAGCTGGGCGGTGATGAAGGCGGTAGAGACGTCTCCCTGTCGGAACTCCTCTCCTCTTGCGGCTCCGATGGCGAAGAAGAGACGACGAGTGGTAGCATCGCAGACGGGAGCGTAGGTTTCGAAGTAGTCGAGTCCTGGTCGAAGTTCGAATCCTCGAGCGACCCATCGACACTTGAACCGAATGGTCTTGGGATCGAGTAAGTCCCTCTTGAGGGCAAACACCCAACGTCCGCTGACGAGCTTCTTCCCTTCTGGGACCTTCCTGAGGGTGATGGCAGCCCAAGCTTTGAGTCTCTCGAACGATCTGAGCTCCTCGTCCTTCGAGATGATCCATTCCTCTCGATAGGGACCGTTCATGGCTTCTTCCCAGGTTCGAGGGAGCTTCGGGAAGGGTCGATCTCCGATGTTGATGGTTCGGAAGGCGCAGTGCTCATAGTAGAAGGTGGTTGGAGTTCGTTTTGGGCGGGAGGGACGTTGTGGGGAAGTGGGATTGGGAGGTTTCGATTCGGTGAAGGGGAGAGGGTGATCGTACTGGCGAGGGTGGATAGCTGATGATGCTTCTGGTACCCAAGTCCATCGTTTGGAGGCTGGGACTCGTCCTCTTGGAGGAGATGGAGATCGTGGAGGAGGTTGGTTTCCGTTGCGACGCGTTTCGTTTCGAGTTCTTCCTCGAATCCAATCTCCGCCGGAGACTGCTGGTGGATGGGGTGGACCGACTGGGATGGGTGGTGGTAGGACTGGTGGATCATCTGGGATTGGTGGTGGTGGTGGTGGAGGAGGTGGTAGTTCCTCTGGTGGTGGGAGAGCTTCGGAGGGAAGGTCCTCGAGTTCTGATGGACTCGACGGATTTTCCCCTCCTGAAGCAGGCTCCTCTCCTTCCTCGACCTCCTCCCCGCACTCCGATAAGGGCTCATCCGCCTTACCGGAATCCTCGTTGCCAAAAACTACTCCTCCTTCAACCTCCATCCCTTCCTTCTCCCAAGATCTCTTCTCCTTCTCCACCGTCTTCGACTTCCACGGCAGAGGTGACTTCTCGTCGACGAAGACTACACTCCTTCCAAAGAGGATCTTCCCATCCGAGACCTGTTGAAGACGATAGGCCTTCTTTCCGAACATCTCCTCTCCTGGACCGAGGTAAATGCACTCGATTCCTCGAGGATCGAACTTGTAGTATCCCTCGTTGTGGATGAAGGCGCGACTGCCGAAGAGGTGGAGTTGGGTGATGGGTTGTGGTATGCCTGTCCAGGCGTGGAGACGTTGTTTGGGGTGGGATGGGGAGAGTGGTGCTGCCGGAAGTCGTTCGAGGACGCGGAGAGCGAAGTTGAGGGCTTCTCCCCAGTATCGTTGAGAGAGTCCTGAATCGACGAGGACGGAGGTGATGAGGGATGTGAGGTACGCGATGGCTCGTTCGGCTTTGCCGTTCTGGGAGGAGTGCTTCGGGATGCTGGTTTCGTGACGGATTCCTCGTTCGAGGAAGTAGCTCTGGATCGTCGACGACGTGAATTCTCCTCCGTTGTCCGACCTGAAGGTTCCGAGTTTCTGGCCGCTCTCGCTCTCGGCTCGTGCGATCCAGTGGTTGAGGGTGGTTTCGGTGTCCGACTTCCTTTTTAAAGGGAAAGCCCAGTACATGTCGGTGAATTCGTCGACGAGGATGAGGAAGTATCGTTGACCGCTGAAGGTGGGAGATCGCATGGGGCCGGCGAGATCGCAGTGGACGAGTTGGAGTGGACGAGTGGTGATGCGAGTGGAGGTAGGGTAGGGATGACGTTTGATTTTGGACTTGATGCAGTTGATGCAGGGTCGATTGAGAGCTTGCTCGATGAGGGGAGTGGAGAAATAGGTGGGGAGAACGTTGAGATCTCGAAGTTTCAAGATCATTTTGAGCGAAGCGTGAGCCATGCCTCTATGGGTAAAAATGATCTCTTCGATAATCTCGTCATCGCTCCTCGCAGCCCTACAACTCTCCTCCCCACGCCCTCAGTTCGATCCCCAGATCTCCTTCCCGGTCTTCGACTTGATCTCGAAGATCGTTCCAACCATCTTCGTCTCAAGGAAGAGTTTCCCATCCTTGGTGTAGACGGCGAGGGAGGGTTCTCCAGCGGCGGTTCGTCGAGTTCCGAGGTTGTAGCCAGCGGAGAGGAGTGCTCCGACGGAGAGGAGGGTAACATCCAGAGCTGGAACGAAGAGGGTGTTCTTAAGGTGGTGGACGATTTCCTTTCCGTCGACGACGGTCCTGAAAGGAAGGGTTCCGATTCCCTTGATCTCGATCCGATCTCCGTTCGCGATAGTGATGGAGCTGGGTTGAGGAAGAGGTCGAAGGTCGAGGAAGGCGTTCTCGTCGCCGCAGGTGTGGGAGGAGGCTGCTGAGTCGAGAAGGATGGGATCTTCCGATCTCCTGGTGGTGATGGAGCGACACGCGATGTTGGTGGAGTAGGAGCATCGGTACATGGGTGGGTTGGATTGGTTGTTCGAGGAGTGGTCATGTTCGCAACAGCTCTGGTGAGTGGTTGCTCGGGCGTCGTTCCTAGCCGGTCGATGGTGACCTGGTCGGAGGTGAGGGTTTTGGACCCAGCAGAGGAGTGGTTGATGCTTCCATCGGAGGTTGAGGGCCTTGCAGTGAGTGCAGGTGGGTCCTGAGTACGGCGACGACGAGGTTGTTGGCGACGACGTTGCTGCTGCTCCTCGAGTGGTTCCTCCGTCTCGAACCTTGACAAAAGCGAGCCATCCAGGGTCGGTGCAGTCGACGAGGTAGTGTCCGAGCTGTTGACAGGCGTTGCATTTGGAGGTCGCGCTCGCTCGAAGGAGGGATCCAGGGGAGACTCCGAGATCGACGACGGCGTTTTGACTTTGGACTTCGAGGGTGAGAGCTGACTTAAACGTGCTCATCTTCCATTCCGAGGGTTTGGTGTTGGTTCCGAGGAAGACTGTCCTGAACGTAGCGTAGAGAGGTCCGAGCTGGTGGAGGAGATGGTTGACGACGAAGGTTTCCTTAACGAAGTCTCCGAGTTCTCCTGAGCCTGGGAGTGACTTGGCTCGAGTGAGGAGGGATTCGAATTCTCGTAGGCTTTTGAGCGAATCGGTTCCGAACTTGAAGTTCATGATGTCTAGCATCGCCTTGTTGATGAGGGCGGGACCGACTCCGACGAACTCCTCCTCGAGGTCCTCGATGAGCTCCTTCGCTCCCATTTCCATCCTCGATCCCGATTTGGTTTCCTCTGCCATGAGGAGCCTGATGGAGAACCCTACGGCATTCGACTCCTTGCTCCAGACGGCGTGGGCGATGAGGGAAGCAGCGTATCCAGCGGCGGTGGCATCGGCGAGGAGAGGGTCGACGTTTGTGAGGGCTGAGATCGTCTCGTCCGCCGCCAGAGCACTCCTGAGCGAGCTCTTCCAGGTAATGAAGTTCGATCCGTCGGGCTCGAGCTGGTTCCTGCCTCCTGAGGTGAGTAGCTTGATGTATTGGGTGCTGGGCGCCATGATGGGAGAGACGATGGAGAGGTTTGGGTAGTCGAGCGGGAGTTGGACGAAGTGGAAGGGAAGAAGAGCGAGGAGGTGGTCGAGCTCGAGGGAGGGAAGGAGGGAAGGAAGGACGGAGGACGTCGTGGAGGTTCTGGTGCTGGTATCCTTCGATGGGGAAGGTTGGTTGGTTCCTGGTTATTGCTCTCAAGCAATCAGACTCTTAATCTATGAAGATGTAAGGTCTAGCGTCTGGTTCGATCTGGAGAGAGAAAGAAGGACTCGTGAGACGCTAGCTTGGTGGTCAAGATGTAGACGATGTATCGAGCTAACCTGGAGAGAGAAAGCTGTAGAAGTATAGAGAGAATATAAGTACACGACTGATGAAGAGAAGGAGAGTAGAAGATGAACGAACAAGGACTCGTGAGACGCTAGCTTGGTGGTCAAGATGTAGACGAGAGTAAGAAGGGAGGAGAGGGAAGTGAAAAAGGTTAAGGGAATAAGGCAGTGTGCGAAGAGAGAGAGAGCTAGCGAGATTAGAAACTAGAGGAGCGAGCTCAGCAACCTATTCTACTGTAGAAAAGAAAGAAAGAGATACGCAAATCTTCACAGAAAGTCAGTTTCGAGAAACGAGACGGGCTTGATAAGCACGAGAGGACGACGTGTTCGCTCGAGCTCGACGAGACGGAGGCGACGGCAAAGGAACGAACTCACCTCCTCGACTACTTCCTCCTCCTCCCCAGTCCCTCACCTCGTAGTCTCCCATCTCACGAGGAACACTCCCATCAGGCGAACTGCTCCTCCTTTCGGACGAACCCACGTCGACGTCCTCCTCTTCCTCCTCCTCGTCCAACCGCTCCTCTTCTTGTCCGTTCCATCCTGACGGTCCAGCATCGCCTTGATCTGGAGGATGGTTGTCGAAGTATCCTTGTGAAGCGTGACGATGAGGGACGGGAGTGTCGTTGAGATGGGAGGAGGAGGTGATGGTGGAGGAGGACGAGCTGCAGCGAGCTCGGTTTCGAGGTCGGAGGAAATGTGATGAAGAGGAGGAAGGGTTGGTGCTGGTGTTGGCGGCAAGAGGGCCAGGTTGGTCTGTTGAGGAGAGCGAAAGGCACGAGAGAAAAAGGTCAGAAATACCTCAGCTCCTTGAAAAGGCGAGGCAAGGGAGAAGAGGAGGGCGAGCTCACTCGTTTGGTTCGATCCCTCCTCCTCCTCCTCCCCCTGTCCCTCGTCAGACGCGTCCAGGCTCGCAGGCATCTTCTTCGTCGCAGCGGCAAGAACGAGAAAATAAGAGAGGGGTCAGATCCTTGAAGATCTGCATGGTGGAGAGAGAAACACACGGACCTCGTCGAAGAAGGAGAAGAGGAAAGAAGAAAGAGTCGAGCTGACGTCCTCTCCCTTTCTCTTCGAGAGGGTGAGAGACACGCGTCCCTGGGAAAACGTTTCTGACTAACGGGACCTTTTCGCCGGGGATCAAGAGTTCGAAGTTTAAGGCATCTATAGAAGGCTCAAAGAAAGCAAAGAGTCGATCAATTGGAGGAGGCCGACGAGGACGAACGCGACTCGAGCTTTCGCTTGAGGTCGGCATTTTCTTGAGTGAGATCGAGGAGTTGGGCTCTGAGGCGAGCTACTTCTGCGTCTGCGAAGAGAGAAGGGTGGGAAAAGGAGGCAGAGGAAGGTCAGTCGAATGTCGGACGTGTCCCGGAGGGAGAGCCATGAGGTCCGCATGAAACTAAGGAGGGGACGCGACGTTCTCGTCCCTCCGAGATCTTGACCCTGACGACCAGCTCTCTTCAAGATACCGGAGAAAGCATCGAAGAAAAGGCTGAGACGAGAAGAATGAGAATCAAACTCACCTCGCTCTTCGAGAAGAGATTGCTGGGTGTCCAGGACGGCCTTCTGTCGCTCCCGAAACGCTCGAGCACCTGTCGAACGAAAGGAACAGCGAAGAGGAGGTCAGGACTGATAATTTTTTGAATCAGTACTGGAGCTTCGAGGTGGTGGACTCACTGTTCCTGTTCGTTGCTCTTCGTCGCTCCTTTCGAGCCTTCTCCTCGTCGACAACCGAGTCCTCTCCTGCCGACCTGTCCTCCTGTGACGCTGAGTGCTGACCGACATCCTGACTCGGCGAGGAGGAGCTCCCACTCCTCTGACTACGGTCCTCCTCTCGCGGTGATGGGTGTTGAGCGGGAAGGAAGGAGTTGCTGGATGTTGAGGTCGACGCGACGTTCGAGTCGAGGGCCGCGTAGTAAGGGAAGGCGAACGGGAACTGGCGAGGATCGACGATGGAGGAGAACGACGAGGATGATGAGGGGTGTAGAGAAGGGGTTTGATTTAGGTAGGGCCGTAGGAAGTAAGAGGGGTAGGAGGAGGAAGCGAAGGGAGGTCCATCGTCGGGCAGCTGAGGTCGACGCGCTCCTGTGATTTCGAACGAGAACCAAAGAGAGAATAAGTCAGATTTTCCGAAGGTCAATTCCATCTGAAGGCTCATTCGACTATTTTGAGAGCATTTGAGCTCACCTTCGGACGATCCTATGGGCTGAGATAGCAGAGCCGAGAAACTCGTCTCTCCGTCGTCCCCTCCCACCCGACTCGACTCTCCTCCTCCTCCAAACGAACCCCATGGGTGCTGCATTCCGAGGTCTTGGTACGACCTTTGCGGTGAAGGAGGCAAGAAGGGAAGGTCGAAGGAGGTAGGCTCGTTTTGAAAGTCGAACGGAGAGAAAGGAAGCAGAGGCGGTGGTGGAGGAGGAGCTGCTGGAGGCGAGTTGAGACCGAACGCGACGTCCCAGGGTAGGAAGAACTGATCTTCTTGGTCTTGAGCTTCGAGTTGCTGCTGATCCATGGGAACGTTGTGATGAGTCAAGGAAGGAGGGAGGGAGGGAACGAAGGAGGTGGTCGCGAGAGAAGGAAGGGAAAGCTCACTGATCAAGTTGAGGTTCTCTCCGCTCTTTTCGGCGATCGAAGCTCTGAAGTTATCGAGCTATGACGAAGACCGTTGACCGCTGCTGTATAAGACGGTGGTGGTGATTGATAAGAGGACGAGGCAGGGCTGGACAGAGCTGTAGAAAAAGCAAGCGAGGGCAGACGGTCATGCAGCGGCGATTGAGTCAGCGCGGTCGAGCGGGAAAAAATGGAGAGTGACGGTGCCTGTCGCCTCGAGGCAGGAAGGGCTGATGGTGACAGAGGGGTGGGAAGCGAGAGGGTAAGCGAGGCGAAGAAACGGTGGGCGAAGGAGAGGGAAGGAGGTAGGAAATGAGTGTCAAAAAGGAAGGAAGGAGAAGCGAGCTCACCTTCAACGTTCGACGCTGAGCCTCGAGAACGACCGTCCCAGACGAATTTGACGATCAAAAAATAGTCCAGTCGAGATGAGCAAGGCTCAAGGTAACTTGCGAGGTCATTAGAGCGACTGTTGGGCTGGTGTTTTAGCAAGGAAGGGGGGAAAGAGACCGCCGAGCGAGCTCGATCCATCTCCTTCTCTTCTCCCCTTCCCTCCCTACTTTTGGCTGCTTCAAGCTTCTTGCTGGTCCTACTTCCGATACAAGGAATCGAAAGTGAAGAAATCTGTCCCTGCTTTGCATCCTGAAGTCCTGGGGCGACGAGGTGGGAGGAGGGAAGGAAGGGAGAAGGAGGAGTAGCAGCGAGATTGTGGTTGGGGTCGAAGCTGAGCTGGCGATTCCTCCCGTCTCCTCGTTCGATCTCGCAAAGTTTGACTTTCAAAACGACACTAGAGTCTCAGAGCTCCGGAGGTGACTAAGAAAAAGGCCAGTCTCTAGACGTACTGCGAACAAATGTAGCAAGAGAAACTTCACCGAACGGACGCGTCCGTCTCAGCCACCTCGCCCGTCTCTTTCGTTTCGCGTTCAGAGGTCAAGGCTCAGCCAGTTTATAAGATCTAACGGTATCTCGTTTGTCTCCCAAATATATCAGTCTTTCAAATTCCTGCCTTTCGAAAGGGAGGGAAGGGAACGAAACAAAAGCTCAGCTCGACGCGTCGCGTCCCGCCCATTCCTCGACTCGTTCGCTCCTCGATAAGCACTCACGGAGACCTCAGCCCTATTAAGAGTACCCCGTATATCCAACATCCATCCTCCAGCCTCTCACAGCCTCATCAACCCCTCCTCCTCCCCTTCTCCTCCGCCCCCAGCAGCCTCCCTCCTAGCCGCTCTCGCTTCGTTTGATCGTCTCAACCCAGTCCTCCCGAGGTACGCGAAGAAGACCATACTCAGAGCGCTGAAGATTTTGGAGAGGAGAGATACGTTGGGGATGAAGAAGACGTTGACGAGGAGGGTGACAGCCCCGAGGGCGGCGACGATGAGGAAGACGATGCTGTAGAAGCGGAAGAGCGTCGAGGAGGGATCCATCATCTTCCTTGCTGCTTGAGCGAAGTCAGATTGGAGGTTGTAAGGTCGAGAGGGAGCTTCGGACATCGTGGTTGGAGGGAGGGAAGGAGGACGAGGGATGTCAACAGGTTCGTTCGACCCATGCGAGACGACAAGTCAAACAGGGAGGTTCTTTCCCTCCTCCTTTTGGATCCTCGAGCGTGGTCGTGAAGGCATTAGATTCGTGATACGTGTAGATGTCTACTGCTGCGACGTTCGATGAATATGAGGCGGCTGTAGACAAAAAGGAAATGAGCACAAGCGAGATGTCAGCCCGCGTCGGCGTCGACGTCGCCTTTCTCTTTTCTGACCCCTTCCCTACTGATTCGATAGCACTCACACATGTCAGATGCCATGCTCACACCGTTCCCAGTCCACCTGTTCCCTTCTTCGTCAAACCAGAGCTCTCCTCCTCTTCCTCCTCGTCATCCTTCTTCTTCGAGCCCAACTCCGCCCCTCCCATCATCAAGCTCTGCTCCTCGTCCTCGCCTCCCCTTCGCCTCCTCCCTTCCCATCCCCTCTGAGCGTCCCTCGTCTGCTTCAGCCTCGACCTCATCAGCCTCGTTGCCTTGATACCCAGGAAGGTAAGGAGGGTTCCTAGGGCAGTCTTCGGGAGGAGAGGGATCCAAGGGAGAAAGAGGAGGACGGAGAACGAGAGGAGCCAGCAGTAGGAGGAAAAGGCGTAGACGAAAGTGTAAAACTTGAAGAGAGTCGAGGTGGGATCCTTCATCTTCCGTCCTGCTTCGATGGCATCGGCTTGAGCGTCGTAAGGGCGAGGAGGGGAGGAGGACATGGTCGTTTGAGGAGAGGAAAGGAGGGCGGAGGGGGGGAGGAACAGGTCCACGCGAGACCTTCTGGCACCGGTTCGCTAACTAGCCAGCTTTTGTTGATGTAGACCTATGGCAGAGAGGGAGGATAGACATCTCAGCTTGAGTTTGGAGGGGAGGGAGCCCTCTCGAGCTGAACGTTGAAGGTCAGAAAAGGGAAGGAACGAAGACTCGAGCTCACCGATTTTCGATTCTCCTCCCCGTCTTGACGACGACGCGACTCGCTCTCTTTCCTTTCCAGAAGATGAAGAAGACGATCCAAAAGGAGTGTAAGATAAGTTGCAACAGAGGAGTGAGGGGAGATTACTATGGAAGAGGGAACAAAAACAAGCAAGAACGCGACAACCAAGGGGAACCAAAAAAAGGACAAGAAGCAGCACGAAGGGACGAAGCTGAAACTGAACGACCAACGATCTATCTACATCATCAACTCTACTAGTCTAGTCTAGTCGATCAACGGTAAGACAACGTAGCAGCCTTCCCAATCACCTCAGACCTCTTCGATCCAGCGAGCTGACCAGCTCGATCCTCCTTTGCGGGTCGCGCAGGAGGGACGACGACCGAGACGCGAAGTCTCTCGGAGGGAGGGACGGAGAGAGTGTACTTGTTGGCTTGGACGGCGGTAGGTTGTTGTTTGGGAGGTTGTCGAACGTCGGATTGGAGTCGATCAGGGTCGATTTCGGATCCTGGGAAGTCGGATTTGAAGGATTCGACCTCGTAACCGTTCTCGAGGATACCGACGCGCATCATAGCGAGGAGGTTGTGGGCGGCGTGGGAGTGGTCGTCTAGAGAGGAGAGGGAATTGGGGGGGAGTCAGTTAGTAGAAAGAGGGAAAGGAAGGACGAGAAGACGAGAGAAGGAGAGAAACGCGTCGAAACGAAACGAGACTCACAGACACCTCCATAGAAAGCGGTAGTCGCGTCGGTTCCGATGGCTCGCTTGATGAGGTGAGCCCCTCCGGGGTCTGAAGATGCGAAAGAACGAGAAAGAGAGTCAGGTCTGAGCGAAGAAGAGCACGTCGAGGAGAGAGGACTCACGCTCGTCGGCGAACGAAGTAACGTCGTGAATGAATCCGTGAACGGCGATGAGAGGTCGGTTCTTGGACTCTTCTTGGACTGTTCACCCCAAAGAAAACGGATCAGCTCGAGCTCGAGTGAAGGAGAGAAAGCGAGAACGGGATGCGAGCGACTCACAATCCTCCCACGAAACAACAGGCAACGCGTCGTTCTCAACGGGCCACTTGAGCGCCTCGGCCGCGTCGACGAGCTTCTTGAGCTTCATGGTGTACTGTCCCTTGGCGATCTCGTTGGCGGGGAAGGTCTTGAGGTGAGTGGCTTGTCCCATCCAGTACATGAGGCAGATGAACCACTGCGAGGGAGCGACCGAAGGGAAAGAGGACAGGTCAGCGACGCGTTTGGTTCAATTCTTCATTCGTTCGTTCATTCGAGCGTTCAAGCGTCGAGAGAGGAGATGAGCGAACCTTGGTAGGATCGTACTGATACCACTTGATAGCGTTCCTGTAGTCCATGGGGAACTGATGATGGAAGTTGTGGTATCCCTCTCCGACGGTGACGAGGGCCGTGATAAAGTGATCCTTGGGGGAGTGCTTGTCGTCGTAGGGAGTCTCTCCGATCCAGTGAGCGAGTGAGTTGACGCAGAAGGTCGACTGTCGAAGAGGAGCGTGAGTTTTAGCGAGCGAAAGAGAAGATTTGATGAGAGGGAGGGAAGCGAGAGCGGACGAACGTGGTGAACGAAGACGAGTCGAGCAGCTCCGGCGAAGAAGAATCCTCCAGCCCAATCTCCCCATCCGAGACCAGCGACGACGGTAGGGACGATGAATCCCATAGTGATGAGGAGGTACACGTACCACTGGGAGGAAAGGACGAGGAGGAGGAAAAGGTCAGCGTCGAGACCTCGAGCGAGAGGAGGGAGAGCGACGAACCTTGTGCTGCCATTTGACGACTGGGATTCGCGAGAGATCCGATACGTCGGCGCTTCCCATAGCTCGTCGAGGCTTAAGGAGCATCCATCCGATGTGAGAGTACCAGAAACCTGAGGAGGAGGAAGGCCGAGGGAGAGGGAGAGTCAGCTCTTCGAGTCTCGAATGAGGGATCGTCGTGACGAAGGAAAGAGAGGCAGACTCACCTCGATGAGCGTTGTAAGGATCGAGTTCAGTATCGGTGTATCGGTGGTGAGCTCGGTGTCCTCGAGACCACCACTTGATGGATCCCTGAACGGCGGAAACTCCAGCGAGAGCGAGAGCGTATTGAAGAGGGACGCTCGCGTTGTAGGATCGGTGAGACCAGTGTCGATGGTAACCAGCGGTGATTCCGAGTCCGGAGACGAGGTAGTAGATGAAGCACCAGACGGCGGTCTTGTTGTTCCAGGCGACGTGGTAGAATCCGTACATGGCGATGGCGGGAGTGACGGTGAGAGCGAGGAACGAGATCCACTGGATGTTCTGCAAGAGAGTTCCCCAGGTGATGGGAGGGAGTACCTATAGTAGAACGATAGGGGGATAGACAGAAAGAAGAGAGAAGTAGAGTTAGTGAATGGTTGGGGAGGCGGGTGTAATCGCTTTCGCGCGACGCGGTGGGGACGCGTCTCCAAGTTATTCCAGTCAATCTGGAATGTCGAGCTCGCATAAGAGCGAGCTAACGGAGGGAGGAAAGATCAGGGAAGGACTCACGATCTGCTTTTCCATCGTGTCCTGAACGTAGTTGGTTGGGACGCCCGACTCAGCGGGATGGCTTCGGTTCTTGGTCGTCGTGTCTGAGGGAAGGCGAAGGTGGAGAGAAGAGGAAGATGGATGAACTTCAGCTCGAGCGAGCTGGTATGCACGATAAGGAGAAGGATCGAAGCGAGCTCGAGTCAGAACTCACCATCAGCGTCGAGAGCGGTCGTCTTGCACTCTGGGGAGAGAGGAGGCGAGAGGGTATCGTCGGGAGGAGTCCTCAGGCGAGGTTGTTGAACCGTCATCTCGAGGGAGGAGGGGCGAAGAAGGAAGGGAAAGGGAAGGAGAAGGAGGAAGGTCGAGAGTCGAAGGTGGGAGTTGGATGGTGAACGAGAGTGGGTTGCAAGAAGTCGAGATAGCGAGGTCGGGAAGTCTCCCCAACGCTTTCTCAAGTGCCCCCCTTCTTCTAAATGGCATGCACTCCCCATCCCCAGAGTGCGTCGATCAAGGGCACGAGAAGTTCCACGTCCACGACGGTGCAGAGGCACTCCGAACATGCTGGAAGACGAGTCGAAGGGCTAGAACTCCAAACGCGCTGGGGTTGGGAGCATGAACCAAACAACGAGAGAGCTCGAGCGTTGGTTTCCCTCGAGCTCAGGATGTATAGCGGTCTTGGGAGGAGGTGGTCGAGAAGGAGTCGTCGGCTGGGAGTGCGTCGTCGAGGAAGCGGGATGGAGGTGTCCGAAGACCGAGGGAGGGATGGGAGCCTCGACGAGGGGAAGGAGGGAGGAGAAGGGAGGAGCGGGGTTGGTTGAGCTCGAGCTCGCTCTTCGTGGAGATAGAGAAGTTTTGCTGTCAGACTGGAGCTGGACTGGAGGTTGATACGATGAGCCTTGACGATGGATGACTTGGAGAGTCAAAATTGAGCTTCGGGAGGGTCGGGGTGATCGTCGAAAGCGAAAAGGAAGGAGCGAGCGAGCTCACTCTTTTCTTTCTTCCCTCCTCCATCCAAGCCCTCCCCTCTCCCCCTTCCTTTCTCGCCATGACTCCCTCTGCCTCTCCTCGTCCCAAGCCCGAGGTGACCCTCACTACCACCATCCTTCCAGAACACTACTCAGCCTTGGGATCAGCTCGTCTCCGTGCCTTCGCCAACGATGCAATCTCCCTCCGATACTTCCCTCTTCACCTTCGGCCTTCTATAGAGCAAGAGCTAGGTCAGTAGACCGCCCGCTCTTTTGCTGGAAACGCGTAGAGATCCTTGCTGACTCTGCAATCCACCGTCTTCCTCTACGTCCTTCCCCCCTAGAATGGAAGATCTACCAACGAGCGAAACGAGCGAGTCAACCTCAAGGAGATCAGCTCGAAGTAATGGCCCTCGTCGATGGAAAGCCCGTAGGCTACGCTACCTGGCTCGGACCTGTCGATCGGACGTCTACAGGAGGAGACCCTCTTCAGCACGAGAAGGAGGAGGAGGAGGGGGAGAAGCAGAGGGAGAGGGAGGAAGGCAAACCTCAGATCGAGATAGACATCGACGCGGCGACGGATTTGGTGTTTGAGAAGGCTTTCGGGGGGGAGATGGATCGAGTGAGGAAGGAGTGGTCGTTAGGAAGACCTCACTGGTATCTCGTGAGTAGTTTTGGATCGTTTGTTCGGTCGAGAACGGCTTGGGAGACGGGGAGGGAAGGAGAGTCGAAGCTCACATCCGTCCCTTCCTCCTCCCGTCGCTGTTTCCGCACAGAAACTCCTCGCCGTCGACCCTGATGTGCATGGACTTGGTGTCGGATCGGAGCTACTAAGCTGGGGAATGAAACAAGCAGCGGCTGAGGGTCTGCCGTGCTTTCTGGAGGCTACAGAAAGTGTGAGTCGTCGAGCTCGCGAATCCCTTCTTCTCTCGCGTCGTCGCTCGTTCTGACCTTTGCACCTCTGCCTTTCTATTCCACAGGGCCGGTTTCTCTACGAACGGCGAGGCTGGGAGGTCGTCAACTGGTGCGAGATACCCGACGAGAGAAAAGGACCTCTTCGGTTTCCAGGAATGAAGGCGGGAGATTTTGTCGACCCAGATCGATGAGTCTTCAACCTTCGGTCCATCTTTTCTCTCCTTTCCAGCTCGATCTCTCTGCTCGACCATCCGAGACCTCGAGCTCTGATCTGTAGGAGGAAACCATCCGCTTCAGTCCTACCTCGTGAGTGAAAATTGAGCTAGTTCGCCCGGCTCAACGCACCGAAGATCATCCGTCCTTACCCTCCTCTTTTCTTCCTCCCTGTCTTCGCCCTCCAACAGCATCTTCGACTTAGATCTCTCAGCTCAGAACAAGATGGCCTACGAGCTCCCGTTCGACAACTTCCTCCTCATCCCACCAGACTCGCCCTCCCCTTCCTCCCTCGTCCTCGAGCAGCCTTCGAAAACGCCCGGAGGAAGCTGGAGGTTCAGCCTTTCCCTTCTCTCTTCTTCCCAGCTTCGAGTCGTTCTCGGAAGATCCACTTCGGTTGGGACGATGGAAGGAGGGCTGAAGCGGAAGGAAGAGATGCCTACGAGGAAGATGGAGGGTCTCGAGGTGAGTCTTGAACTCGAAGGCACAGAGGGAAGGGATGGGCCGAGGTGAGCTCGTCAAGACGAGATGGGCTGAATCTGAGTCTGCTTTTCCTTTCCTTCCCGCGCCTCTTATCCCTTTCAGATCAACGAAGCAGCCAAGATCATTTCCTTCTCGCTCCCTCAAGACGTTCAAGTCACCCTCAGCTACTCGACCTGTCCCATCCTCAACGTCGTTGACTCTGCTGGCAGGACGATTCATCGAGACTTTGCTCAGAAAGGGTACTGCTTCGAGGGCAGCGCTCGAGACCTCGCTCGTCCTCGAGAGGAAGGAGACCGAGAGGGAGGAGTCTCTTGGTACACTGAGTTTGATCAAGAGTCGGTCTGTCTCGGTTTGGGAGAGAAGGCGGCTCCGATCAACCTTTCGAGGAGGAAGTTCGAGATGCGAGCTGTGAGTCTCGTCCTTTTGGTCCCTCGTCTCTCTCTCTCCCTTCCTGACGCGCAACGGAGAATCTTCAGTCGAGATGTTCTGACGGAAAATCTCGTTGCGCGTTCTCAGACCAACGCAGCTCACTACGACGCTTTCAACTCGGATCCGCTTTACAAGCAGCTCCCCTTCCTCCTCATCCTCTCGAATCCCAACTTCCCTAAGCCGACGAAGGTTCAGAATGGTGAGCTCGCTCTTCGTGACTGCACTGTTTCTTCGCACTTCATCCGCTGATCTCGACCTCTGTTCAGCACCTCCGCCGTTTGCTACAGGGATCGTTACTCCTTCCGCTGCAGCTGGGATGTGGTCACTCGGCTGCGACTCGAACGATCCCTTGGGCAAGTTCAAGAAGGTGCGTCGCGTGGCTTTGAGCTCGAGACCAGCTCGAGACCAGCTCGCTCGCACTCCCTCTCACTGATCGCTCCTTCTTTCTTCGCCTTGCAGTTCACTCAAACGGAGGGAGCCCTCGATGCTACCATCTCCTGGGGCGCGACGGGTCAGGAGGTCAAGGATGGCTGGCGAACTCTTTTGGAGTCGGAGGGAGGAGCGAGGACGTTGATCGGACGGCAGTGGCTCGGGTAAGCTTTTTCTTCCCTCTTTCTCGACATCGAAGGCCGAAAACTGATCACTTCGATCTCCCATCCCAACCAGGTACCTCGCTTCCACTCTCGGTCAGGCCGAATCGGTTCGTCTTCCCTCTTTCCTTCGCCGTCGAGTCTACGCGTCCTGACCTCGAACTCTTCGTCGCGTTCTTTCGCAGGATTCGCCTCCAGCCCAAGAGCTCTTGGCCCTCTTCCCTGAGACGTGCAAGAAACATCGGATCCCTTGCTCTGCGATGCATCTCTCCTCCGGCTACACCGTCGACAAGGCGAGTCTCTCAACCTTTCCTCGCTCCCTCGTCGCATTTCGCTAACCTCACTTCCTCGCTCCTGATTCTTCTCGTCTTTACAGAAAGACGGATACCGAAAAGTGTTCACCTGGAACAAGGATCGATATCCCGATTTCGAGGGTCTGATGCAGGTTTATCATCGCTCGGGAATCAAGGTGAGCGTTTCCCTGAAAGGGCCTCTGTCTCCTCCCTCGGATCTTCCCTGACCTTCTTCTCTCCTTTTTCAGGTCGCAGCGAACATCAAACCCTACATCTCCCATCTCCATCCTCACTTCTCCAAGCTGAGGGACGCAAATTCGCTCTTTCGAGACCCAGCGACGGGGAAGCTCTCCTCGACGCAGGTCAGCTCAACCTTCCTCTCCCTTCTTCAGTTCGAACGAGCTTTGACTTGACCAGACTCTGTTTCTACTCTACAGGTATGGAGTGGACTCACGGACTCGTCTTCAGAGGGATCTTGGGTCGACATGACGAGTGCGTTGACGACTTCTCTCGCTCACTTTTTGCTCGCTTCGACTCTTCCTGACCTTTCGTCTTTTGCCTACCCCTGCGCACAGGCATCGCTGGTCGAGAGTGGTGGGCCGCTGGAGTCAAGGATGTTCTATCTCGAGGCGTTGACGCGATGTGGAAGTGAGCGCGAACTTCATTCTCGTCCTCGCGGCCTCCTCCCTGGACGCGTCGAACTGATCTTCCTCGTTCCCTCTTCTCTTTTTCTAGCGACGACAACGAGGTCAGTACTGCGAGCATCGTCATATATGAGAAGAGACACATCCCTGACTCCCTTTCTCTTCGCAAACGCAGTTCACCATCGTCGACCACTCTCACACCTGCAAATGGGAGCTCCCCCCAACTTTCACCAACGCTGGACCCCCTGGACCGAAAGCAGTAGGATCAGTGGGAGGTATCGTCAACTGCGAGCTAGTGGGACAAGTCAGGTACGTCAAGACGTCCATTTGAGTTCGAACGTCGAGGTCGAGCACGATCTCGCGCTGAGCTGAGCTGACTCCCTCTTCGTCCTCCCGCAGCAAGCAAACGACGGAAGCCTTCGCTCCTGGACGACGACCTTTCATCCTGACCCGGTCAGCCAACGTCGGATCGCTGAACTACATCACGTCGAGCTGGTCAGGCGACAACTTCACCTCCTGGAAGACCTTCCGAGGCAACATCTCTCAAGGTCTCAACTCGGGGGTCTCGTTCCTCCACTCTTACGGCGATGACATCGGAGGATTCGCTGGACCTCTCCCATCTCCTGAACTCTTCCTTCGATGGGTTCAGTCGGCTGCGTATCGATCTCGATTCTGTGAGTTGCTCGACGCGTCGAAACCACTTCGCACCGAGACTGACGCGTTTCGCGCTCGTTCAACAGGTATCCATTCGTTCAAGCCTACACCCGACAGCCCTCACGGAGGAGGCGAGGTCAACGAGCCTTGGATGTACCCAGAGATTCTTCCAGAAGTCCGAGCAGGTCAGTTTCATCGCCTCGGAGAAGGAGCGAGGAGCGAGGCGATGAAGGACGAAAGACTGATCCTGCTTCGAACTCTTGCTATTCTTCCTCCTCAGCCATCGAGCGACGGTATGAGCTCATCCCGTACCTCTACGCACTCTCCTGGGAAGCGACCGAGCTCGGAAAAGGTTCGTTCTCGCTCTTTCTCCTTGTCTCCGCCTTTGGATCGAAGCTGACCGACGCGACGCGGCTCTGCTCTCTTTCGTCTCCCCCAGCTCTAATGACCTGGAGTGGATGGGATCAGTTCGAGAGAGATCCGAAGTGCTACGAAGAAGATGTTTTGGACGGTCAGGACTTCTGGCTCGGAACTGGGAAAGTCGTGAGTCTCGCTGTCGAATAAACTCGGCCTCCCTTCGTCTCGGTCTTCGCTGATCGGTTTCGCGTCGGTTCTTCCAACAGCTCGTCGCTGGATGCTACTACCCTGGAGTCACCTCTCGACAAGTCTACCTTCCCTCGAGCAAGGCCTCTGGTGGAGTCGACGAGGTGAGCTCTTCTCGTTTCGACGCGTCGACTCTGTTTCGAGCTGACCCGCTCCTTCTTCTCGTTCCCGGCAGGGATACTACGACCTCAACACCGGATTCTTCCACTCTGCTGGGACGACCGTCATCACTCCTACGCCCTTCAACAACATGTAAGTTCCGTTCTTCGAGAGATCTCAACTCGAAATGATCGAAGCTGACCCAACCGACGCGTCTCTCTTTTCGCCTCACAGCGCCGTCTTCGTTCGAGCTGGAACCATCATCCCCATCGGGAAACCTTGCGTCACCATCACCTCTTCTACTGGTCTCCCTTCCACCACCGCCGACGGAACTCGAATCGTCCTGAAGTCCGAGGGAGGGGTAGTTGAGCTCGACGACTACCGAGGAATCGAGATCTTCCCTCCTCCTCCTTCCTCGTCCTCGACCTCAAGAACCTCTTCCTCGTGGAGCTGGGAATGGAATGAGGACGACGGAGAGTCGCATCAAGAAGGCCTCGCAGTCTCTCGGATTCGCGTTGATTACGCCGTCGTTGGCGTGGAGGAGGTCGAGGTGACCTGCTCGTGGGTGAAGAGAGAGTTCAAGACGCTGTGGGAGGAGTTGTGGGTAGTCTTGCCGAAGGGAGATGCTCGAGTTGTGCGAGGTGGAGAGCCGAGGGAGTGGAGAGGGAGGCGGGGTTTCGTCGTTTCGATCTGCTCGTGAGATCAGACGCGTCTTCGCCTCGCCGTTCTTTCGATGCGCATGCATCATCTGGTACGGTTTTCAGCACCGTATAAGCCCCTCCACATCGTTTCCTTCCATTCCTTGTGTTCGTCAGCGATTTCTACCTCGGTCTGTCAGGAAAACAAAGTCAAGTCCAAGCCTTCATCAAGATGCTTCAAGACAATTCCGAATGCTCGGACAGTCATCACCTCCACTACCAAAATGCCGACCAAAACTCGAGCAGCTCCCTCCTTCCTCCCTCAACCACCCACCATCTCACCTCTCCTCACTCCCGCAATGTCCACTTCCATCCTCGCCACTCCTGTCACCTTCCCTATCTCTGGGAAGACTGCTCCCAATCGGTGAGTCGAGCCTCGCCCCTTTCAATGTCCTCGGTCTTCTTTCTCTCGACTCTTCGAGTCGGAACTTGGGCTTCTCGCTGCAGAGGGAGTCGAGCTTCGGAAGAAGTCCTCGAGACGAGCCATCCAGGGTGCTCTACGACCGAGAGGGCAGGAAATGGTGTGCTGAGCTCGAGCTGGCCTTCGTCTTCTTCGCTTCCCTCGCCTCGCCTCGCTCCCGCTCTTCTCTTCTTCCCAGATTCTTCAAGTCCGCTATGACCGAGCGGCTGTGCACTTGGGATCAGGAGAACGAAGACCTCCGAGGCAAGCCTACTCCCGAGTACCTCGAGCTGTATGACCAGTGGGGAAAGGGCGAGATCGGAATCATCACTCTTGGTTTGTTCGAGTTTCTTTTGACTCGACGCCTCGCTTCTTTCCATCTCTTTGGACTTCGAGCTGCAGTACTGACTTCATATCTTGTCCTTCTCTTATCAGGTAACCTTCCAGTCGATAGGACTCATCCCGAGGCCAAGAAGAACGCGATTATCGACAAGCGAAACGTGAGCGACGCGTCTCTTCCTCCCTCTTTTCGCTGCTCTCAGCCTTTTGTCCTCAATCGGACCACAAAGATGCGCATTCTGACTCCTTCCCTCTTTTGCTTCGATCGAAATGCAGTCCTGGGACGCCGTCGCCGCCTTCAAGCCTGTTATCGCTGCTGCTAAAGCGCACGGATCTTTAGTCATCGGGCAGCTCACTCACGGAGGTCGACAAACCTCCCAGGACGTCAACCCTCATCCTGTCTCCTCGTCCGATATCCAGAACCCTCCGTCTATGGGTATGGTGGTAAGTCGAGACTCCGTACGTCGTCGCGACGCGACTCGAGCTGACTTTTCGTTGTTTTCGTTTTCAGTTCGCCAAACCTCGCCCTATGACGGTCGCTGAGATCGACGACCTCGTCGACTCCTACGGATTCGCCGCCGAGACTCTTTACAAAGCTGGAGCCGACGGAGTTCAGCTTCACGCTGCTCACGGTTACTTGCTTTCTCAAGTGCGTTTTCGTCTCTTCCTTCGACGGGTCGTCTCTCTAAGCTCACCTGCTCCCTTTCTTTCCTTTCCCTTGCACCAGTTCCTCTCTGGTCGAGTCAACAAGCGAAACGACGACTACGGAGGCTCGCTCGAGAACCGATCTCGAATCGTCTTCCGAATCTTCGACGAGATCAAGCGACGAGTCCCCGTCAACAACTTCCTTCTCTCCATCAAGATCAACTCCGCCGACTTCGCCGAGGGAGGGTTCACCGATGAAGAGTGTGGTACGATCGCCGTCATGCTCGAAGCTGCAGGTGTCGAGCTGATCGAGCTTTCTGGAGGAACCTACGAGTGCGTACTGTGTTTCATCTTTCTCGCGTCGACCGCGTTCTTCGTCGCCCGATCTGACGCGAGCGGTTTCCTTTCCTTCTGACAGGACTGGAGGATACTATTCGTACAAGAAGGACTCGACTGTGAAGAGGGAGGCCTTCTTCATCGAGTTCGCGGATCGAATCCGTTCGTTCCCTCCTCCTTCTTCTTCTCGACTCGTCCCGTCCTCGTCAGTCGGTCCCTGACGCTTCCTCCTCTTCACTTCCCTCTCTCCAGGACCTACTCTCAAATCCACGAAGCTCGTTGTCACTGGAGGTTTCCGATCCAAGGCTCCCATGGAAGGAGCCATCGCTGGAAAGTCTTGCGACTGTGAGTGTTCTTCCTTTCCTCGGTTCGACGCGTCTCGAACTCTCGCTCACTTCCTTTCCCTTCTTCTCAAACAGTCATCGGTCTCGCTCGACCATTCACCGCCGAGCCCTTCTTCTGCCGAGACCTCCTCTCCGGAGCCATCTCCCAAGCGAAGGAGAACAAAGTCGTGAGTCGCATCTCGTCTCGACGAAAGCAGATCAAGTCGCGATCGCGACGAAGCTGACTCCTCCCCTCCCCCCCGTCCTTGCTTCCTTCACCAGAACGACCCCGATCAAACCCAATCCTCGCTCTACCAGATCCACGCCATCTCGGAAGGCGAGCCCATCCCCGACCTCTCGTCCCAAGCGGTCGTCGACGTGTTGATGAAGGAGAAGCGAGGACTCGCCTAGCTTTGGCTGCTCCCGTTTGGTTGCTTTTAGATGGGAAAGAACATACAGATCCGTCCCCCTTTGATATATATGTGTGTGTGCTGCTTTCATGGTGTCTGAGAAGCAGAAGGGTTCGCGACGCACTTTCTAGACGCGTCGGGGGTCGAGATCAAGGTTCAACAGATGTTTGCTCTCGCTTTTTCGCGTCGAAATACGATGTGATGTACTACGAGGCATGTCTACCAGTCAGCGAGCAGTTTTCCCTTGGCTTTGTTGATGAAGCAGGAAGAAGACGCGTGCAAACTCCGCGGTCGCCACTTTGGGCGAACGTCGAAGCTCGAAACGGACGACGCGAGCTGGCCTCAACCACCCTTCCCCTTCCTCTCAGCCAACGATGGAACCTCTCCCCCTCTACACCCCTCTCCTGACCTCTCTCCTCTCCCCTTCCAGCCCACCCCCTGAAATCCCCCACGTCTCCTCCCTCCTCTCCCTCCAAGCCTCTCTCGACACCTTACGGACGGCCGCCACCCGACAACTGATCCTCCTTCGTACGGGGAAAGAACGGGTAGATGCGCTTCGACAGCGAGATCTGACTCGAGAGAGGGTTGCGAAGGAGAAGGAGCGTGAGAAGGAGAAGGAGAAGGAGAAGGATCGATTGAGGAAGGAGAAGGAGAGGCAGAGGAGGGAAGTAGAGAGGGATGAGAGGGAAAGGGAGAGGAAGGAGTCCATTCAGGAGCAGAGGATGGCGAGTGGGCAGGGAGGGAAGGGAACGAGTAGTGATGGTGGGAGTGGGAAGGGTGCTGGGGGAGCTAGTGCGAGTGGCAGTGCGAGTGCTCGGAAGGGGATGAGTGCTGCCGGAGAGGTCAAGATGGAACAAGGTCAGCTCCTTCCTCCTTCCGCCCGTTCGTTCCAAGCTCACATCGTCCCCTCGTTCTTCGTTGTAGATTCAACAGAGTCCACCTTACCCATCGCATCAACGAGTACCCTCCCACCACCCCCACCAACAACTACGACTGCCGCTCAAGAGGGGACGGAGGAGGTGGAATCCGACGGGTCAGACGTCGCTCTTACTCAGCATCGCAAGTGAGTCCATCGTTCTCTCTTTCTCTCGTCCGCTTCGTTCAACCAGAACTGACTTCATTTTGCCCTTCGCGCCCACAGGAAGAAGAAGAGAAAGCATGGATTGATCACCAGCGACGGGGAGAGCGAGAGGACTGGAAGGGCTGGGAGTGAGGACCCTGGTGAGCTCGAGCTTTCGTTTCTCCTTCTTCGAGAGATCGCGCCCATGCTGACTTCTTCTCCCTTCGTTCTTTTCGTTCAAGCCACTCGAGATCGCTCAGTCAGTATATCAGCACCACCTCCAGCACCACCACCAGCAGGTGTCGTCGCCCCCATTCGCCCAAAGATCAAGCTCTTTACCTCTTCTCGAGTTCGTCCCACCATTCCCCTTCATCAATCGCGTCTTTCCCTCCCGTACTCACTGCTCGCCTTCACTTCGTTCACAGCGCTCTCCCTCTCCCCTGCACTTCATCCCAACACCCTCCGTCCCCTCCAACATCGACTTCAGCCTCGCCACTGGAACTCGCTCTCTCGTCCCTACTCGACCTCCCGTCCCAGCTCCTCCCATCCCTGGACCGATGAACCAGTCCGAGGTCAACGAGGACTTCAGCAACGTCAAGGCTCCTCCGAATCAAGTCATCTTTGGAACGTTCTGGCAGGGGATCGAGCCGTACGTGAGACAGATTGGCGAGGAGGATCTGGCGTTCTTGAAGGGGTATAAGGTCAGTTTCGTCTCGCGTTTTCGGTGCACTTCGTCGACAAACTTCGAGAGCTGACCCTCCTTTCTTTTTCGTCGACTTGTCGCGTTCTCAGGACGAAGACACAGAACCCTACGTCCTCCCACCTCTCGGGAAACCCTACCTCGGAGTCTGGGAAGAAGAAGATCGACTCCTCTCCCTCGGTCTCCCTCTCCCTATCATCTCCTCAACAGCGAACACCCCTTCCTCCCGTCCAGGCGTCAACAACCAGACCGCGAGCCCGAACAAGGTGCTCGACTACCCGCGGATGTCGAGGAAGGAGTACGAGTTCGACTCGAGGGATCTGAAGGAGGAGGATCTCGTGGTGGAGGATAAGGGAGCAGGACCCTTGACGGAGAGGGTTGTGAGTGCGCTGTTGGCGGCGAGGGAGGAGGCGGATGCGCCGATTGGGTTTGGGAGGGCGGTGAAGGAGGGAGGGGAGGGGATGGAGGTTGATGAGACGAGTGGAGGAGGAGGAGGAGCGGGAGCTGGTGGTGGAGGAGGGGAGGAAGAGGAGGGTTGGGGAGGGCCGATGGATCCTGGACCTGAGAGACTTGGGATGGGAGATATGGAGGCGAGGATGAAGAAGGAGTTGCAGGCTGTCGGACTCTTGGGCGACGAGGAGGTGAGTCTTTCTCCTTTCTTTGGGTTTGGAGACGCGTTCTTGTTTTCGCCTCGCTTCGGTTCGCTGACTCTTTCTCATCTTTTCCTACTCTCTTCTCTCTTCTCTGTACTCACTACCTTCACCATCCACCTCTCCCTTCGTCCCTCCCTCGCCCACCCACCCACTCCCAACCCTCCCACTTTTCCTACGCCTCAGATCGACTGGTCCCAACGCGCCGACGACGAAATCTCCACCTCCCTCCGTCAAACCCAACGCCTCCTAGCAACCCAAGTCTCCCTCAACTCCACCCGTCGAACCACCCTCCTCTCCATCGCCCAAGACCGTCTCGCCTACGCCGAGTACCTCCAGTGCCTCGAAGGGCTCGACCGCATCATCGACTCCGGCTGGCACAAACGTCAACGTCTCCTCCAACGTCAACAGAAGCGGAAGGAGAACACCAAGCCTGGAGGACTGGGTGGGCTTACGGGAGCGAGGGAGAGGGAGAAGGAGGAGAGGGAGAAGGAGCAGAACAGGAAGATTGGGGAGGCGTTGAAGGTCGCGATTGGACGGAGGAAGAAGTTTGTGGAGTTTGTTGGGGGGGTGTTTAAGAGGGCGGAGGTGGAGGAGACGCAGGGGAGGTTTTGGGGGTTGCCGAGGGAGAGTGTTTACAAGAGTCTCGGCGAGGCGAAGGAGGGTGGGGAGGAGAAGGAAGAGGCTGGGGAGGCGAGTGGGAGTGGGACGGTCGCTGAGGAGGAGGCTGATGTCGCCGGGGAGGCTGATGCTGCTGCTGAGATGACGGCGGTGGTGGTGGAGGAGTCGAAGGAGCGAGGAGACGAGGCGATGGAGGGGATCGTCGTAGAGTGAGCGACCAGCTTCGTCTCGAAGCGTCTTCGGTTTTCGTTCTCCTTCTTCCCGCTCGGACGCTCTTGTCTTTTTCCTACATACTTACATAACGATCTTGAACGCTCTTTTTTCTTCTCATCTTCTTTCGAGTCACTGGCTGACGAGCTCGCTGGGTCTGCTCGCCAGTCGAGAGAGGCGGCTTCCTTCCCTCGCGTCCGCTTTCTCCCTTTCCTCTCTCTCTTTCCCACCATCACACACCTCGAAGAAACAGAACACAGAAAACATTCATTCTAACCTTCGCCCAACTCCCCTCTCTCCTCCCTTCCATCTCCTTAAGATCTCCCCTCCTGCTCCTCCTGCTTCTCTCTCCCTCCTGAGCTCCTGATCCCTCCTCCTTATTGCGGAGTGCAAGCGAGATCGAGCTTCTTTTCGTGCGTTCGTTCGTAGATTTTTAAATGGGTATCGGATGGGTTGAGTCGGTGGGGTTGATTTAGAACGCGACGGGGTCGACTGAGGAAGGAGAGGGCGGAAGAGAGGTTTAGGTGAGCTCGAGCGAGACGAGAGAACAAGAGATGAGAGATTGCACTCACTGGGATCAGCACGGGCAGCTCCAAAGTCGAAGGTAGCTTCCAGGTTGGGGTCGGTCTCTGCTATCAGGGCGCTAGAGGGAGGAGGGCGAACGGGAGGGAAGGGAAGGGAGAGGTCAGCTTGAGCTTTGGAGGTTCGGCAGCTGCGAGGGGACGAGGGGTTGGTAAACAGGATAGAGGAGCGACGTTGAGCGATACATGTATGCATCCAGATCGTTCTTAAGCACTCCAGACAGCACCAGAGGCTCGCAGAGGGAAGAAAGCGTTGAGCTCGTCCTCCCGACGTCGAGGTCGAGCGTCCCTTCCCTCCTTCCTTCCCCACTTCGACCCTACCTCGCGCCCTTCCAGCAGACAATCAACATGGAAACGACGAGTTCTGACTCACATGTTGTCTCCCCTGATCATGTAGAGTCCTAGAGGGACCATCTCTACTGGTTCATCCGTCGAGAAGACTCGTTCCACGGCTGAAGCGAGGATGATGTTGGTGTGAAGGTCGTAGCCTTTGAAAGAGCCCTGTAGAAGAATGAGAATCGAAGCCAGAGAGGGGGCGAATACGAAGATCAGTATGAGCGATAGAGATGAGGAAGGAGCAGAGGCTGATAGACGAGGAGAAGGGCGTGAAGGTGAAGGGAAGGAGAAAGGGAAGGGAGGAAGGAAGAGGGAACGAACCGAGATTAGACGACCATCGTGCAGGAGGACTAGCACTTGTTCTGAGCGATGAGAAAGCCGAAGAGGAGAAAGAGTCAGTTCTCGCTCGAGTGGGGGTATAGGAAGCGATCCGGGGATGGATAGAGAGAAAGCAAAGGCGAAGGGATCCATCTCGACGTCAGCGTCCCTCTCGACCCCCTTCTTCCTCCCCGACTGCTGCTTCCTTCCCAGCTTCAGCTCCTTCAACCAACGCATACACGTAGAAGGAAGAAGAAGAGTGTACTTACGATCCACGTACTTCTCCAGAGTGCTCATCGAGGTGGATGGGGAGAACGCAACGCTTCTCGAACGAGCTCAAAGCAAGTCGGCGACGCGAGCTCGCAAGAGTCGTTTCAAGGATATAAAACCTGTAGAAAAAACTTCGGACGCGGGGAAACAGATATAGAGTTCCTGGGAGATATCATGAAGTCGTGCGAAAGTTTGCTTGCGGAAGGCGAGGAGGTTACGAGACCGAGAAACGTTGAACCTCGAGCCAAGTCGAGCTCACCGTTTTCGACTCCTTCTTCTTGCTTCGAACGACCACTCCCGCCTCTCCAGATATTCTTGAGCCTGAGCTGATCATCTTATGCACTGTTTCATCACTCATGGTGTATGCTCCTTCGATTGTTTGGTGCGAGGAGAGCGAGCAGGACGGAAGAAACCAAGACGTCGAGGCCGTTGTCCTCCGCCGACTCCCAGCTCGACTTTGGTGAGCAGCATCCCTCTCACTATGCTCCTAGAGCTCTTCGCAAGCTATTATGTACACTAGGAACTGACTGACATACTCTTTCCTGCGTTCGAAGGCCGTTCGGAGGCACTGAGGTGGGGACAATGCAGGATCTGGCGTTCGTTCCTCCGCGAGCTCGAGCTCAACTTCTCTCTTTCTTCTGCTGCGTCTTCGTGCCTTTACTGGACTGACGAAGCCTGTGTGATCTTTCTACAGTCGATATCTAAACTCCTGGCTGACATTAGTTTCCCCTGCACTCGGTTTCAGGACCTGCTGGCCGCTCTCTTCGAGCTCGTTGGGAGAGCGAGTCGTCGCTGCTCTTCTCGAAGGTCTCCTCGGTCCTTTCGCTCTTCACTCGAGATCTAGAGGCCGAGCTTTGAAGCAGGCGCTTCCCAGCAAGTTTCAACTCCGCTTATCGCAGTAGTTTCTCGACTCTTGACCCTGGCCGGAGCTCGAGCTCGGAAGATCCGGTCGAGCTGTGAGTCTTCCCTCCCTCCCACCCCCCCCCTCTCCTCAGCGCTCTCGACACCAAAGACCTCGACAGTATGACTGACCCCTTGCCTTCCACTCACACTCCTCTACAGCTTCCCCAGATCGCAGGCAATACCCTCGCTCTCCCTCTCCGAAGACGCGTCTCCCTCGTTCCGGTCCGCGTCCTCGTTGATTAAAAGTCGAGGACCTCGCTCGATTTAGAACCACCTTTCTGGCAGATCTCTTTCGGCGAGGTGCGTCTCGTTTCGGCGTCCGTGGTGCGTCACACACGTCTTCTTTTCTTCCCACGGGAAAGGAAGGCAAGGGAAGGGCTGAAGCACAAACGAGGGTGGGCTGAACGAACCCCTTCTTTTTCTCTTCTTTTTCCAACCCAAACCCCCACGGTCCACCACCTAACCACCACACTCTTCCCCCTCCCCCTTCCCCTCCCCCACTACTTAATCCTCAGCCATGGATACAGAAGAGAAGAAGATCGACACCTCAGGTCAACACATCGAGAACTCGCCGTCGCGAGAGCAGGAGGTCGTCGTCGCCGACGAAGGCGAAGGGAAGGAGGGCTTCTCGTTCGCGAAGCTCTTCCAGAGGAAGGACAACTCGGCTTTCTTCCAGGAGGCTCTCGACAAGTATGGAGAGGAGGGATCTATCGACCCTGAGGTTGAGCGACGTCTTGTCCGCAAGCTCGACCTCTCAATCATCCCAATTTTGGGAGTGAGTCTCGTTTTCCCCTCGGTCGTCGACCCTCGTTCTCCTCGGTCCACGTTGCTGACGAACCTGGCCTCGTCGATGTCTACTTCAGTGCTGCTATGTCTTCTGTGAGTTAGGCTTTCTCTCGCCGTTCTGGGCTCAGCAAGGAAAGCTCGAAGGCTGACTTTCTCTTTCCGCTCCGTCTCTCGAACACAGACTGTGAGTCTCGACCGAAGCTTCCCTCGCTCGACATTCTCGAGCCGACAACAGCTTGTATACTGACGCTTCGAGTCGACTTTGACTACTACAGACATCGACAAGACTACGCGTGAGTTCTCGTTCTCGACTTGCGATACCCACCTCGTCTCTCTTCGTCTCTTCTCTGACCTTCGATCTCGTCTGTTCCCTGATCTCAGTCTCCTACGCCGCCATCTTCGGACTCAAAAGCCCTGCGCCTCTCGGATTGGGACTCGTCGGCACTGAGTACTCGTGGTTGAGCTCGTGAGTGCATCGCGTCGACTCTCCCTCTTCGGTCTGCGCCGTCGCTGACCCTGGCGCCTCGCCTTGCTGCCCGTTACTCTCAGTGTCTTCTACTTCGGATGGCTGGCCTGGGCTATCCCTTCTAACTTGATCCTTCAGGTATGCACGCTCGAGAGTTGAGCAGAACGAAAAGCTCGACGCGACCGCTGACCGACCTCCCGTGTCCGTCGCGTTCCCTTCCTCTTCGCAGAAATTCCCCGTCGCTACTTACCTTGGCTTCAACATCTTCCTTTGGGGAGTTCTCCTGTGTGCTCAGTAAGTGGTTTCGATCTGCCATCAAATCGAACGTAAACGTGCGAGTCGACCAAGGAGCTCGGGCCGACAACCTCGTTTCTTCCTTCTTCCAGAGCTGCCTCCAAGAACTTCGCCACCCTCATGGTCCTCAGGTTCCTGTCCGGAGCTGCCGAAGCTATCGCAGATCCCTCGTTCATGCTCGTCACTTCGATGTTCTACACCAGGCGAGTTCGCTTTCCCTCCTCTTCGTTTCGTCGTCGCGTCAACTTCTCCTGATCGTCGCCTCTTCTTCGTCCTCTGCACCAGAGCTGAGCAGCCCTGGAGGATCAGTGCCTGGTACATCTTCAACGGTGTAGGAACAGCCGTCGGTGGGCTCCTCGGATACGCGATTGGAACGATCAACGGAGCTCTCGCTTCGTGGCGATACGAGTGAGCAACGACTCAACTTCGGGTCGCCCTCGTTCTCGCTTTCGCCCGTGCTGACCTTCCGCTTCTCTTCTCCAGGTTCATCATCATCGGAACCATCTGCGCTGCATGGGGAATCTTCATCCTCTTCTTCCTTCCCTCCTCGCCTGCTACATCGATCTGGTTGACCAGAGATCAACGACTCATCGCTATCGCTAGACTGAAGGGAAACCAAGTGAGCCGGCTTGTCCGCACCCTCTCACCAGCCTTTTCACGTAACTGACCTCTCTTCTCGAACCCTTCAGACGGGAATCGAATCGAGAGTTATCAAGATGCACCAAATCCGGGAGGCCTTCATCGACCCGAAGACCGTGAGTTCGAGCTCTCGACGCGTCGACCTGTCTGGCTCGAGTTCGAGCTCAGCTCATCTCTTTCTCTCTCCCTCGCAGTACCTCTTCTTCCTCCTCGGTTTCGTTGGAAACATCCCCAACGGAGGAATCTCGAACGTGAGCGCTTCCTGCTTCCTCTCTCTCTCACGAGCTCGAGTGAGACGAAGCGCTGACATCTTCGGCTCGTCGACGCGTCCGGACCCAGTTCTCCACCCTCATCATCCAGGGCCTGGGATTCAACACGCTCAAGACCGCACTTCTTGGAATCCCTCAGGGTGCCTTCGTCGTATTCTGGATCGGATCCGGCGCCTACCTCAACAGCAGACTCCCTGCGAATTCGCGTACCATCGCGGCCCTCCTCTACATGCTGCCAACGATTGGAGGAGCACTGGGATTCCTTCTGGCCCCCAGTGACGCATACGTCGGAAGGTTGGTTGCTTTCTACATGACCGTGAGTGTGCTTCGTCGAAGAAGAGCTTGTCGAACGAACGAACGAACAACTGACGACAACGCGCTTACTTTTTTGGGCTCAGGGATCCTGTTCGTGGCTCTCTTCCAATCATCCACCACTTCACTAAGATGCGACTCGCAGCTGACATGCCATCTCATATGTTTTCCAGACCAAGCTACCTTCGTTCTCTCTCTTTCGCTCATGTCAGTCACCACACGACGGACGCATCGATTTCGAGCTTCGACTGACTCGCTCGCGTTTCTTCTCCAGTACCTCAAACGTCGGAGGACAGTCCAAGAAGATGGTCACTACCGCGTTGATCTGGCTTGGAGCCTGTGTCGGTGCGTCGAGCTCTGTCTGCCTTCGTCTTTTCTCGACGCGTCGGAAACCTGACGCCTCTTCCTTTCGCTTTCTCCTCTCAGGTAACATCGCCGGAGTGAGTAGCTCGTCTTTCACTCCTACGGGTAACCCTGCTGACTCTCCATTCCTTCCTTGCATCCCTGCTAGCCCTTCCTCTTCAAAGCGGAGTGAGTCTCAGTTCGGCGAGTTTCGGCGACGCGAGGTTGAAACTGACCCTCTCTCTCTCTTCGTTCGTCCTTCAGACAAGCTCCTTCCTACAAGTATGTCATATCTCCCTATCCTCTGCATCTTAGAACCCGTACCGACCTGGCCTCTTTCTCTCTTATCCTCCTCAGGCTCGGAATCGGAGCGATGTTGGTCTCGAACTGCCTTGAAGTCCTCATCGTAGCTCTCCTTCGTTTCATCTTCATTCGAGGTACGGCTTCTTCTCATTCGACCTTCGTATTCTTCCTCTGACTCCCTCGTCTCTTCTTTTTCCTCCAGCGAACAAGCAGAAGGCCCTTCAACGAGCTGCTCTCGACGCCGCTGCCATCGACGAAGACGGCGAGCAAGACATCAAGGGAGTCCGCCCAGACGACAACGCTACCGCCTTCGCTGACCTCACGGACTGGGAGAACCCAAAGTGAGATGCCGTTTTCTCATCAGCCTTTGCATACCCGACGGGCTCGAAGCTGACCTCGTTTTCCCTTCGTTTTGCTTCCAACAGCTTCGTCTACGTTTACTAGGCTGCTAGTCCCTTCTCGGCCTGCTTGATCGGCTGGCAAAACTTCCTATATGTCTATTAGATTCCCAGTGTCGAGGCCGAGACGAGATAGAATGCCTTCACTGCATTGGAGCGACGACGCGTTCCGCCTCTTCTTCGACGAGAGCGAACTTCGAGGAGAAGAGCTGTGATTTGCTGAAAAAAATGGAGTCACATCAGTGGAAGAAGGCGGGGTCTCTTGCCTTTGAATCTATGACAGGGCTGACAGATTTCTGAGCTCTGCAAAAACCTGTCGGCGCGATCGCACAGGAAGGAAATCTCCGTCGAGCTCACCTCCGCCTCCAACTCCTTCCTTCCTTCCTCTCCTCTTCCTCCTGCCTCTCCCTCGCCCTCTCGTCTTCACCCTCGTTTCTTCATCTCGTCAATATCAACTTGAACATCACTTTCCCCTCGATGACCAGACACGCAGCGAGCGTGAATCGTAGAGGTTGGGAATGAAGGGAAAGAACCAAGGAGGGCTTGGTGTTTCCTCCTTCCCATCCTCCCCTTCCCTCCCTGCCCCTCCTTCCTGTCACCACAACACCGACGACGCGAAAAAAAGAGGACTCAGCCATCCTTATTTCCCTTCCCTCTTTTCTCTTACCTCGACCTCATCAACCAGGACGACTCCATTCACTCTCCTTCCAGTGCTCTCGACCGCCGAGCTTCCCCCCTACCTTCGATGATCACCTCCTTTCCCTCCCTCCTTCTCGCCTTACCGTCGCTACTACTACTTCAACAGGTCAACGGAGCTCCTTATCACGAGAGATGGGTGGATTACAACCTGAACACGAATCCCAGTGAGTCGTCAGAGATCAAAAGAGGAGGAGGGGAGGGTTGAGCTCGTCAAAGGTCGACGTGTTCTCCGAAGGAAGGCATGTTTCGAGCTCGTTCGAGAAGGGGAGCTCACTTGAACTGAGTTCAGGTCGAGCAGAGAGGGACAGCTACCCTCTCGAAGACGCGATGCTGTCAGGGAGCGGTCGTAGGGGGCATACGACGCGTGGGGAAGGAGAGCACGAGCTCAGCCCTCCCTCAGTCCATCTCGACCTCGACCATCCCGTCTTCTCGACCACCCACCACCTCCTCTGCCTCACCTCCCTAAGCACTAATCTCCACTCGACTCGCACCCCCTCCATCCTTTCACTTCTACCTTCGCTGAGTCCGAGCTGTCGACCAAAATCCACCAAGCTCTCGGCCTTTCCTTCCAAGACATCTCACGTCGTCGTCCTCTTTGATCTCGAACGAGACTGACTTTCGTTTGCGCCCTTCTCTTGCAGACTCGACCGCAATCGTTCAAGAGTTCTACACCGCCAAGTTCAGTGCTAACGAAACCTACATGCCTTCGCCGACGAACTGGAGGTGCGTTCTCGTCCCGTCTCGTCTCGCCTCTGTCCCTTTCCTCCCTCTCTCAATTCGAGCTCGATGCTGATCGCCCTATTGCTTCTTTACAGGACTCTTCCCGCCTACACCATCCTCTTGGACAAGTGGGCTGACTCTGATGCTGCCAACAACGGTTCGTTTCGAGTTGCTTTTCTGAGGGAAAGTAACCGAAGGCTGAACCTGCTTTTGCTTTTGCGCAGACTACTTCAACACCACTTTCGAGCATACTCCTCTCGAGTAAGTCCACTCATGTTCATCGCACGAGCTCTCCTCAAACAGTCTGGGAGCTTAGAGCTTCGAACCCGAGCTGATCCCTGCTCCCTCTCCTCCCTCGCCGTTCCCTTTTTCCACAGCACTCAACTTCGTCATGGAGGAGATATCAAGGGACTGGTCTCGGACAGATCTCTCGATTACTTTGAGCTCTTGGGAGTGAAGGTCATCTACATCTCTGGAACACCATACTTGTGAGTCGTTCTCCTTCTTCTCGTTTCCCTCGTTCGACTCGTTGAGCTGAATGTTCCTCGCTCGTCCTCGTAGGAACATGCCCTGGCAGGCCGACGGATACTCTACACTCGACTTCACCGTCTTTGATCCTCACTGGGGAACTATCCAAGATTGGGCAGACGCCATCCAGCTCATCCACAACCGAGGAATGTGAGCTCTCGAGATTTCGACGCGTCGACTTTTCCTCCTTCTCAACCCTCGTGACTGATTGTTTTTCGCGCTACGTAGGTACATCGTCGTTGACTCTACGATATCTACGATGGGAAATCTCATCGCTATGGAGGGGTAAGCTCGCCACTCGATCTTTGATGCGACGAGGGACAGTCGATCTTCGACTCGCACGCCTCGCTGACTCTTTCCTTTTCTTACAGCCATCTCAACACGAGTGCTCCCTTCAGGACTTCCGAATGTATGTCTTCTGTTCAGCTCGGAATCAACCCGGTGCTCTGCACGAAGCCAACGGCTCACCACTCTCACTTTCTTCCTCTGTTCAGACGACGCCGAATGGAATCGAGCTCCCTACGGCCCCTGGAATCTCACCGAGTACCCCGACTTCAAGTTTAATAACGTGATGAACGAGAGTTGCGTTCTTCCTCCGTTCTGGGACACGGCGTGAGTTCGCTGGACGAAGGGAAAGAGACGAGCGTTGAGTGCGAACTGACTTGTTCCTCCCCTCACCTTCACAGCGGACAGATCGTCAACGTTGACAAGGGACCTGGCTGCTACGACTCCCAGTTCGATCAGTACGGTGATATGGAGGCCTTCGGAGTCCAGTGAGCTCCTCCTCTCATGCTCTGCGACGTCGTCGAGGCTGGGTTCGGGAAGACGAATCGTCGAGCTCATTCTTCTTCCTCCCTCCTCCCTCAGCCCTGACTGGCAGCGTCAACTCGCCAAGTTCTCGTCCGTTCAAGATCGACTGCGAGAGTGGCGACCCGACGTCGGTGCCGACCTCATGAAGTTCCCTTGCTTGATGATCGAAGCTCTCGACATCGACGGAATTCGAATCGACAAGGCGACTCAACTGACGGTCGACTACGTCTCCCAATGGTCCAACGCCACGAGATCGTGCGCCAGGAGACTCGGGAAGGAGAACTTCTACATCCCTGGGGAGATCGTCGGAGGAGATATCCATGGTTCCCTCTACATGCACGTTCAGCTGGACGAGAAGGAAGGCCGACGGCGCGACTGACTTTCGCTGACCTTCTGTCCTCTCGATTCGCAGCGGACGAGGTCGAACTCCCTACCAGAACAACAGGACCTTCGAGGAAGCCGTTGCTGCTACTCCATCCGATTCTGGGATGTTCATGCGAGAGGAGGGTCTCACTGGTTACGACTCGACTGCTTTTCACTACTCGTGAGCTTCCTCGTCTTACCTGTTCACGTTTGAACCCATCCTCGAGTTGACTGATTCTCGCCTTTTCTCCTCGACTTCCACAGCTTCTACCGATCCCTCCTTCGTGTCTTGCAGATGGACGGAGATCTCAGTGTTGCCGACGATGTCTCGATCGATTTCTCAACCGCCTGGCGACAGATCAACATCAACGAGGATATGATCAACTCCCAGACGGGTTTGTATGATCCTAGACACTGGGTGAGTACCAGCTCGTCATCCTTCGCTCGGTTTGGAGACGCAGAGGAAGGATGAGGAGGGCGGCGGAAGGAAGGAAGAGTGTTGAGCTCGACAACGCGACAAGGACTGACCTCTCTTCGCGCCTCTTCTTCTCGTGCAGATGGGAGTCACGAATCACGACGTCTTCCGATGGCCGGCTATGGTGAACGGAACTCAGAAGCAGGCGTTCGGAAACTATGTTGGGATGCTCATGGTGAGTTCGACGGTCGTCGATGAAGACGAAGAAACGAGGGCTGACCTTCTTCCTCCCTCTCTCCTCTGCCATCCAGATTCCCGGAATCCCTCTCATCTACTATGGAGAGGAACAAGGAATGTACCTGTTCGATAACACGGCCTCGAACTATGTACGTGTCGTGATCTCGAGGGTGAAAGAGGAGACGACACGCGAATGAAGACTGACTCGAATCGTTCCTCAGCTCTTCGGACGACAAGCCATGACTGCCTCGCCTGCTTGGCAGAGGCACGGATGCTACAAGCTCGGCTCGACTCAGTACCACAACTTCGAGTTCGGAAAGTCTCTCTTCGGGTTCGTTTTAATCTTCCTTTTTTCGTTCTCGTCTGCGAGCTTCGAGCTTCGATTCGACTGACCCTCCTTCTTCCTTCTTCCTTCCAGATGCCAAGATCCTTGGAACGCTCTCGACCACCTCGATCCTACCTCCCCGGGCTTCCGATATCTCCAGAGGATCTTCAACCTTCGAAACACCTACCCAGCTTTCACGGACGGTTTCCAAGTCCTCCTTCACTCGAGTCAGACCTACTTCGTTCAGTTCCCAGGATCGGGTACGGCTCAGACGGAGAGTGAGTAGACCATCGTTTTACTCTTTCTTCGAAAGATAGACGCGGGAAGAAGAAGAGGTCGCAGTGCTGACTCGTCGTTCGCGTCGCAGTCGGACTTCGATCCAACTCTCGAAGCGCTCTCACCTCCCAGCTCAACACGGATCAGTTCCTCGGAGAGATGACCGAGTCAGTTTGGCTTCTATGGCACAATGAGAACCAGACGACGACGTACGCTGCTGCCTGTGGAGATGGAGACGACCCGAGCTGGATTCAGGTTGGTCTCGACGCGTCTCATCTCGTCCTTCCTTCCTCCTGCCGTTCCAAGCTCACACTCACCTTCTCTTCCTTCCAAAGTCGCCCTATCCCGGTCCAGTCACCGTCAAGAACCTCTTCTACCCCTACGAGACGCTGGATCTGACCAAGTCGGGGCTCTACTTCAACTTGGACGGACAAGAACCGACTCGAGCTTGGTGAGTCCCTGTCTCTCCCTTCCTTGACCTCACCTCTCTAGCTCAACCTCACACCTCTTCCCCCTCTCTCCAGCCTCCCCGAGATCACTCTCGAGCCCTTCGGATTCCGAGCCTACGTCCCCGAGGATATCTGGCTCATCGGTCCTCCCGTCCTCACTCGGTTCTCGCCAGGCCACGACGCTCGGATCAGTTCGAACGAGACCTCGTTTGAGATCGCGTGAGTGCCTCCTTGCTCCTCCTCCGACTTCCAGGAACTGAGCTGATATACCTCGTCCCCTCCTGCAGTCTCGAGTACGATCAAGAGATGGATTGGTGAGTCGAGCATCAACGCCGTCCTCGTCGTTGCTCGTCTCGGCCTCCTCCTCGTCTGACGCGTATTTCCTCTTCACTCTTGTCTTTCTAGCGACTCGGTCACCGCCAACCTCAGACTCAACTTCGTGGGCTCTGGAACGACTACTCCTTCTTTCGCAGGAACATCTGGTACATGCGTCAGGCTCGAGAACCAAGCTCCTCCTTCGGAACTCGGCGGCGTCCCTCCTTCAGGCTGGAGGTACACTCGAACGATCCAGAACGCCGCCGATGGAATCTACGAGATCCTCGCTGGAAACGCTTCGACCTTCGGGGGATACATCGGATACACTGGGGTGAGTGTGGCGTTTTAAAGGCCGATATCAGGGAACGATTCGAAACGCTGACCTTGGTTTCTCGTTTCGTCTTCTCTTCAGGCCGACGCTCATCTCCTGGTTCGGAAGGGCTCGCTCGACAACGCCATGGTTTGGACGACTGAAGCCGACTACAGCAAGACTCTCCTTACTGGATCTGCGGGCTCGTGGACTCTCAATCACGTCGCTGCTGGAGCTGAGTGCGTTTCGACTTCGTTTCTTCTCTTCTCTCGCGTGTCTCGAGCTTCCAACGAGGACTGACGACTAGCTTCTACCTGGACTCACAGGAGATTCCGATACAGTGGAACCTACGGGCTCTCCTGGTCTCCCTGGGCCGACTACGAGGAGACGACGAGCATCGGCGACGAAACGTTCGACGACCAGTTCTGGATCGATCAGGTTCGCAGCTTCGACGCTTTCGATCTCCCGATCTGACCCTTCGAAGTTGACTTTTCCCTCCTCTCGCTCGCTCTCGAACTCTCAGCACATCCAAGTTCAATACTGGTCCGAGCTCGCTGGATCGGCAGCTCCGATGGTTCACGGCGACAGCTCGACCTACACCGGAGGAGAACGACGAGTCCCCAAGATCCTCGCAAGAGGAGACTTCAACCAGTTCGGTTACGATCAGGGAGTCCCTTCAGCTTTCAAGCAGTCGGGAACGGAAGGGGACTGGGAGTTGCCGGTGAGTTTTCTCCAGCGTTCAAACGATCAAAGAAGAGACGAGCTCTGACTTTCGTTCGGTTCTTCATCCTTCTTCCCAGATCATCGCTCGATGGCCCTCCTTCATACAAATGAACGTCTACGGATTCGACGACTACTTCTTTGGAGATGCGGATGGAGACGGTGTGATGGATCGTTTGCCTCCCAACTCTTTGAGTGAGTCGTTCGCTCTTTTTGTCGAGCTCGCGAAAGCGAACGCGTCTCCTTTCTTCTTCGAGGGAGCTAACTCCTTTTACTTTTCGCATCAACTAGCCGCCAACTACTTCAACATGACTGCCCCTCCCGTCCACAAGCTCGGATGGACCTTGAAGATCAACGATAAGACGGGGAAGTGGACTCTGATCCCTCGAGGACACGCCGTCCTCAACATCGTCGTCTTCTTCCTCTTCCTCATCATCCCTCCTCTCACTGCTCTCCTCACCGCCATTCTCTACCAGAAGAGGTTCTACGCTATCAAGGTGCGAGCTCATTCTCGCTTGACCACTCTTCTCTCGCGGCTCGCTGACTTCTTCGCCTCGTTTCTCTTCCCCCCCCCCTTCAGATCAACAAGTACGGAGTCAAGGCCGGAAAGGAGAGCGTTGTTAACGAGGAGAAGGAGGGACGTCTCGCTTCGGGACAGAAGATCATCGGATGGCCCGAGGACCCCAACAAGAGGAGGAAGATGCTCATCGCGACGCTCGAGTACGAGATTCTCGATTGGAACATCAAGGTCAAGATCGGAGGGTTGGGAGTCATGTCGAAGCTCATGGCTTCGAGTATGACCGACTGTGATGTCGTTCGTTCATCTTCTTTTCCTCTCTCCTCTCGTTCTGGTTCCTCCTCGCGTCGTCTCTCGGTTCGAACGCTGACTCTTCCGCTCTTCTTCTCGACAGGTTTGGGTCATTCCCAAGGTCGGAGGCATCGAATATCCCGTTGGAGAGCCTGCTGAGCCCATTGAGGTCGTCATCTTCGGAGAGTCGTACCTCATCGAGCTGGAAATCCACATCGTTCGTCGCCTCGCCGTTTCTGATCGCGACTCTTCGCTCCCTCCCGAGCTGATCGCCGCCTCCATCCTCTCCAGTACCAACACATCACCTACTACATCCTCGATTCTCCCGTCTTCCGAGCTCAAACCAAGTCGGATCCCTGCGAGTTCTCGCCTCTCTCTCGAGAAATATCAGTCTCGCTCGAAGCTGACTCGTCTCCTTCCCCTTCTTCGCAGACCCGGCTCGAATGGACGATCTCTCTTCTGCCGTCTTCTACTCGACCTGGAACCAAGCTATTGCCGAGGCTATTCGAAGAAACCCCACCGTCGACATCGTGAGTCGTTCACGCTCAACGAGACGGAACTGAGCTGACATCGCGTCCTCCTCCAGTACCACATCAACGACTACCACGGAACCCTCGCTCCTCTCTACCTCCTCCCCAAGGTCTTCCCTACCTGCCTCTCTCTCCATAACGCCGAGTTCCAAGGTCTCTGGCCGCTCCGAGACTCAGAGGAGTTGAACGAGGTCTGCGCTGCCTTCAATCTTCCGACGGAAGTCACGAGAAAGGTGAGCTCGCTTAACTTCTTCTTCGTGCGATCTTCAGTAACTGACTGAGACCCCTTCTCACTCGTGTCTTCCAGTACATCCAATACGGAAACACATTCAACTTGCTTCACGCTGGTGCTGTGAGTACTGGCTGTGAGAAAGAGACGAATGCAGAGTCGATTTGAAGCTGATCCGAGCTCGTCTCGTCCCTTCCCTCCTCTGTTCTCGCGCTCTCATCAGGCCTTCATCGCCGCTCATCAGAAGTCCATTGGAGTCGCCGGAGTCTCGGACAAGTACGGAAAGCGATCTTGGGCTCGATACCCTGCTCTCTGGATTCTGAAACAGATCGATTCACTGCCGAACCCAGGTTCGTCTCCCCTGGCACTTCTCTCTCGGTCTTGAAGCTCTCGCTCACTTCACCACTTGCATTCTCCCCCCTTAGATCCCGACGACATCGAAGCTCTCGATCAACAGTCCATCGATATCCGGCACGTTCAGATCGATGCAGCCGCTGAAGCCAAGTTCGTCGCGTCCTCCTTTCGTGCTTCGACCTCCTTCTCCTACCTTTTTATTCCTTCGCTGGCGACATACTGACCTTCTCTTATACTCCTCGTCATCTTCAGGCGACCTGGACTCAAGCGACAAGCTCAGGAATGGGCTGGAATCAAGCAGGATCCCAACGCTCAGCTCTTCGTCTTCGTCGGTCGATGGGTTCGTTCGCTCTCGACCTTCCTGCTCGCATCTCTCTCTCGTCGCCGCTGACCCGTCATCTTTCACTTGTTATCGCTCGCAGAGTAAGCAGAAGGGAGTGGACATCATCGCCGACGTCTTCCCAGCTCTCCTCGAAAAGAACAAATCGATCCAACTCATCGCCGTCGGACCCGTCATCGATCTCTACGGACGATTCGCCGCTGAGAAGCTCGCTCGTCTGATGGAGATGTACCCCAAGCAAGTCTTCAGCAAGCCCGAGTTCACCTCCTTGCCGCCTTCTCTCTTCAGCGGAGCCGACTTCGCCTTGATCCCTTCGCGAGACGAGCCTTTCGGATTGGTCGCCGTCGAGTTTGGAAGGAAGGGAGCTCTCGGAGTCGGAGCGAGACTAGGAGGTCTTGGGTTGATGCCTGGATGGTGGTTCCCCGTTGAGTCGACAAGGTGAGTTCAAGAAGACGCGGGGAAGGAGAGACGCGTCAAGACATGAGCTGACCTTCGCGTCGCTTCCTCCTCGTTCTCAGTACCTCGCACATGATCTCTCAGCTTCAGAAGACCATCGTCCGTCCAATACAACTTCTGTCTGTCATCTTGTACCTGATCTTGCTGACCACGACTCCCTTTCGCTTTGAAAACAACAGAAACTCGCCTTGAAGTCGACCGAGAAGGAGAGAGCGGTCCTTCGAGCTCGATCTGCAGTTCAACGATTCCCTGTGCTCGAGTGGAGAGGTCGAATCGAGATCTTCCAGAAACGAGCCATTCGAGCTTCGAGGAAGGGAGCCGGCACTCATGCCTAGTTCGTTTTATTTCTTCTTCCTCCTCTCGTGCGCGTCGCTGATCTTCGCGTCTTCTCCTTCTCGCAGCGACTACTCCGACTACGTGCCTCCCTCGGCTCCGTCTGCCGATCGACAGTACGGAGATGCTACCAGGATCGAGAGGGCTGAGTGGTCGAATCGTTCTCCCATGGAGCATCCTCAAGCGACTTACGGAGACGATGGTGAGTCGCCCTCGAGTGAAAGAAGGCGAATCAACGCGAACTGAACTCGGCCTCTTCCCTTCTTCGTTCTTTCACAGGCTCTTCATCTCCTCGTGGCTCTCCAGAGATCATGGATCCTTTCGATGCCAACGCTCGATTCGACGGGGAGTCTCGTCGAAGTCCGAGGAGGCTCGGAGAGAGCGTTAGTTGTCGTCCCTGCTCGCTCTTTGTCTTCCTCTTCGAAGGGCTGACCAACTTCTTCTGTATCCTTTTAGGACTACGGAGGCTCCCAAGACTCTCACCACAGCTCAAGCCTGACTCGATCCGAGTCCGACGAGGATCGTTATCCCAGAACACCCAGCGAGTTCGGTCACCCTCCGAGACTCAACGACCTCGAGCGAGAGGCGGGCGACCGTTCGAGCTCTTACGCCAACTTCCTCTCTTCGGCCAACAAGCAAATCGCGAAACAAGCTTCGTCCACGAAGGATCCCTTCTTCTCTTCCAACGGGTCTCAATCGAGTCTTCGAGGCCTCGACGGAGGAGTCCTTCCCGCTCCCAGCCGTCCCTTCACCATGCACAGTGAGCTCTGCTTCCCTCCCAGTCGTGGCTCTGACTCTCCGATCTTCCTTTCGCATCGTTCAGCTCGAGACGCTTCGCTCACTCCCGCTCTCTCTTTCCTCCTCAGGTCGCGTCTCATCTCGGTCATCCATCAGTTCCATCGTCGACGAGCACGGATCGTCTTCACCTCTCAACAAGGCTATGGTCACCTTCACCGACAAGGATGGAGAGGTTACTCAAGCCTTTGTTCAGCAGCTCAAGGCTTTGAACTCGGACAACTCAAAGGGAGAGCTATGTGTCGAGAAATGCGAGCTTCTTCTTCCTTGCTCTGCTTTCTTTCATCCTCGTCCCAAAGTCCTGACGGCTCTTCCTCTCTTCCAGACCTCCAAAAGGCCGAGAAAGCTCACTTCGTCGTTCTGAGACGCGAAAGGGTAAGTCAGCCTCGGCCCCCTTGACTCTCTCGAACTCTACTAATCGCCCCGTTCGTGTTCTCCTTCAACAGGTCGAGAATTCGAAGGGAGTCGGCAACGGCTCGCTCGCTCCATCAATCTACACCGCCGAGGGAAATCCCGTCGATCCAGACGACAACTTGATGGCCGAGGTGCCTCTCACTCGTTAGTCCCTTCGAATCGACGTCGGGAAGAACTGGCTCTGCTTTGTCCGCGTTCGGGCTCGTCCACTCGACGCGCGAGGGATCCAGCTCGACTCGCTCGTCGTTCTTATCGTTCGCTGACTCCCTCTCTTTCCTCAAAACAGGGATGCAAATCTTCATGGGGAGGATGATTGGGAAGTGGCCTCTTTACTCGATCGTCATGTCTTGCGGGTAAGATCGACCTCGCTTCGTCTCGACCTCCTCTGACTCGAAGCTGAACGACCTTTTTTCACTTTCGTCGCAGTCAACTCCTCTCCGCCACCGCTTTCCAGCTCGTCCTCCTCTCAGGTACCGCTACTCAGCAGGATCTCGATCTCTACGTCGTCGGAGCCGTCTTCTTCACCGCTAGTATCGTCTGGTGGTGGGTCCTTCGTCGATCAGTCCTCGTCGAGCTCGACGCGCGCTGACCTCTTCGTTTTCGCTCGCACTCGGTTCTCAGGACTCTCTTCCGACTGAAACCTGCTGCTGTTGGACTTGCTTTCCCATGGATATTGTGAGTCGAGCATCTCAGTGCATCGGAACTCACTTTTCCCTCTTTTTCTGACCCTGTCGCGTCTCGCTCGACCGCAGCTTCGCCATCGCCTTCTTCCTCATCGGTATCCCTTCCCTCGGTGCAGATTCACTTCGAGAGGTGCAAACACGTATCAGTAAGTGCCGTCGAATCGAGACGCAGCGTCTTTCCAGTCCCGGAGGGTTAAAACCCCGAAACCAAAACGCGTCGCTGACTTCCTCTTCTTCTTCCCTCGCAGCCTCGGGAGCTACTTGGTCCTACGCGATCGCTTCTTCTGCTGGATTCTTATTCTTTGGAATGAAGTGAGTCTCGGCCTCGAGCTTGAGATGCTCTCGTATCAGCCACTGACTCGTCTCTCTTTTCCTCGCAGCTTCGGAGAGGAAGCAGGAGCGACGACTCAGTCCTGGATCTTCCGAGCTTGCGTCGTTCAAGGACTCCAACAGTGCTGGACGGTGAGTACTACGCGAGTCTCTCGAAGGGATAAGGATATACTGACTCATCTTGATCGCGTCTTTCCCTCTGAAGGCCGTTTTGTGGTGGTGCGCTTTTACTTCTTCTTCTCTTCCCGTCGGCTCTCTCCCCCGCGAACGAACGCCTCCTGACATCTTCATCCTTTACCCTCCTCTTCTTTCTCAGGTGGGGTTCGACATTCATCGGAACGGACTCCTCGGAATACGTCGCTCCTCTTGCGATCCTGTTCATCGTTTGGCCTCTCGCCGTCATCTCTCTCTTCTTCTTCCTCTTCATGTTCTGGGGTCTTCCTCAGTACTACCTGCAGGTGAGCTCAATATCCCATTCTGGACCCTCGAGCGCACGATCGACGTTCGAAGCTGGATGAGATCACGCGCTGATCGTATCGTCTTCTCTTTGCTCTCCTCGCAGGCGCCTCCCACCGTCCCAGATTTCTACTCTACTCTGCTGAGGAAGAACATCGTCAGGTGGTTCTTGATTGCCGAGATTCTTCGCGGTTCGTCCCAGCAACCCTTCGTGCTTCGTGCGAGACGCGTCGAGGACGGGAGCATCAAACCAACGCTCACCCTTTGATCTTTCTTCCTTGTCTCTAGACTTCTGGCTCTCCCCTCCCTACGGTCGAAACTGGAGCTACCTCTGGAAAAATCCCGCCATCCCGGTGTGGGCGACTGCCATCCTCGTCATCTTCTTCTTCGTTTTCGTTTGGGGAGGTCTGCTGGCCGTCCTGACAAGTGAGTTTACTTCGGCCTCGGACGTCTCGAAGATCATCGCTGACTCTTCGTTCTTCTACAGGATACGCGAAGGTTCATTCGTGGTTACTCCCTGTGGTGGCTATCGGACTTGGATGTCCTCGATGGTAAGTGGAAAGAGCGTTTGAGTCTAAGACGCGAATGTATCCCTTCCCTGGCCTGCTCGCGTCTCGATTCCGTCCCTGCTCGCGTCGATGCCTCTTAGACCACTCAACTGACTCTCACATTTTTCCATTATCCTATCGCAGGTGTCAGATGTTCTGGGGAACGTCGGGAATCGGTGAGTTGAGAGCTTTCCTCGTCGAGCCAAATTCCGTCGTCAAACCGAGACTGACCTGCTTCCTCGTCGCCTGCTTCATAAGCTCTCAACATGGCCTGGGCTGGTAAAGTCGGACCCTTCCTTGGATCTGCTCTCTGGCTCTACCTCGGAGTTCTCGACGCTGTACAAGGAGTAGGACTGGGTATGCTTTTGCTTCAGGTCCGTCGCATCTCCCCGAATACTCTTCTTTCCTCGCTCTTTGCTCGCCTACTCTCCCGCGGCCGCCCTCTGACCTCTTTTGTCTTTTTGGAACAGACTTTGAGTCGATTCCATGGTCAGTCGCGTTTGTCTCCTGGCCTCTCGATCGAACGAGACGTGTCGCTGATAGTCAACTTCGTTCTTTCCCTAGTTTGCGCCGCCATCTTCCTCTGCCAGTACCTCGGCGCCATCGTCGTGGTCATCGCCCGAGCTGGAAGTCCCGGAAGAGTGCGTCGTTCTCCTATCCTCTCGTGCACGAGATCGAGAACTGACATCGACTCCCTTCGCCTTTCTCTTTCCAGCTCGGACCCTCTACCGTCTTCCCTGACTTCGCCCTTTGGGATCGAGCCATCGACGGAATGGCAAAGATCCCTCTCGCCGAGCCGCTCTTCTGGATCTGCTTGCTCAGTTCGTCCGTCTCGAAACGGGGGTTTGAAGACGATGATGCCACGCGACCGTTTCTCGAACTGACTCTTTCCTTTCCCCCTCTTATCTCCTTCTCAGGTCAAGTCACCATTGTCATCGGATACCTGTGGCTCTTCCGAAAGGAGCAGCTCACCAAACCCTAGCTTCGACCCTCGGGCGTCGTCTCCTCTCTCGTCTCTCCCCTCTCTTTCTTTCATCTTTCGCGTCTCTTTCATCTCCTGATCAGTCTCGATCCTCCTCTGTTCATTTAGAACCACCCCTTCTCGTCTTGCATATCCTTGTCCCTTGCATCTTCCCTCTCTCCACCCCTCTCGCGTCGACACGTTTCGACGCGTCGCATTTCTTTGTCCTTCTCCTTCATCTCAAACGGACTATCATCTATCTATCTTGCTTTTACCTACCACTGTATCTCTTTATCTTCCCTCGGTGTATCCCCCCGAGGTCTACAGCTCTTCTTGGAACGAAATGCACTTTTCAACCACCCTCGACGCGTCGAGTCACGTCAACGGAACTTTCCTTCGTCGTCTTCTTCCGCTTCCCTTCACTCCAGAGCCAATCAAGCAGACGCGTCGGGTCTCAGCGAGCCTTTGCCTCCCTTACCGAGCCGTCTTATCGGTGTTATCGCCTCCCAAGAGCGAGGAAGAAATCGGAGGACGGGGCAAGAATGGGGAAGAGCGAGGAGAAAACTTTGCTGGGCCGCATCGGAACTTCGAGTCACCCTTTCTACGCCATTTTCATCCGCTCTTTTTCTTGCGAAGCGTCGCATCGCGAAGAAGCAGAGCAGAGAAGAGAAGGTGGACAGGAAAAAGGAGCCGAGGGAGAGTTCGTTTGGTTCGAACTCAAAGCCGCATCGCCCCTGGCTCGTTTCAGCCCACGCACCTTCCGACGCCGCTTTTTCTTTCTTTCTTTAGCTCCTCTCTCGCATGGGAGCCGACTCTTACTTACGCAAGCCTTCTGTAAGCTGTTATGTACATGAGACGAAACCGCACGCTCGAGCTATGTAAAAATCACGTTCTTTGAGCGTCAGAAAACGGAGCGCCGTCGCGTCCGAGAAGGGGAAGGAAGGAAAAGGCGAAGCTCACCGAAAACGCGGTCGGTGAAGCTGAGAAGTTCTTGCGTTTCGCCTTCGCCTTCGTTTCTTCTGTGTTGTGTTTTCGCTCGGCTTTTTCATTGTTCACTCTCAACCACCATTCCACCAGCGAAAAACCTGCCTTCGACCTCTTTGAGAACCAAACCAACGTCGCTCAACTCCCCGATGACTCCCTCAGCCCACCAAACTCTCGAGCTCACCACCAAACTCCCTCCCTCCCTCCCCTCTGAGCTCATCCTCCTCATCCTCGAACAACACCTCCTCGACCTCTCTTCCACCTTCCTCTCTCAAACCTCGTCCACTCCTCAACCCACTTCAACCTACTCCAACTCGATCCTCCCCCTCCTCCTCTCCTCCTCCCAAATCTACCACCTCCTCCTCCCCCTCCTCTACACCACCGGTCCTCTCCTCTCCACCCCTTCGCAATCCTCCCACCTCCTCTACACCCTCGCCACCACCTCTCCCTCTCGTCACCTCTCCCACCTCCACTCCCTCACCCACTCCGGTCCCCTCGATCCAGCCTTCGTCTCCCTCCTCAACGCCTTCGGTTCCCAAATCACCTCCCTCACCCTCCTCAACGTTCCCCTAGCCGACGAACTCGCTTCCTCCCACGGTGGAGGAGCCTCCTCCGCGCTCCTCAGCGTGCTGAGCGAGTGCAACCCTGTATCGGCGCGAGTCGAGCTGGTAGGGAGGGAGGTGATGAGGACGCTCGAGAGCGAGGGGATCGAGGTCGAGAAGGGCAGCTTGAGGAGGAGGGTGAACTGTTGTGCTGGAGCGATTGGAGTGGGAGGGAAGAAGATGGGGAGGGTGGAAGGAGAGGAGGAGGAGGGCGACAATAATGCTGGGTTGGAGAGGGTTCAGAAGACGTTGGTGGGTGGGAGTGTGTGGGATGTGGTTGAGTTGGGGGTGGTGGGGTGGAAGAGGTGGGAGCAGGGGTGGATTGAGGTTAGGGAGGAGTAGATCTTCGTTTGTTTCGGTTCGGTTCTTTCACTGTACGTTTCGGTAGATAGAAGAGAGAACGTCGCGTCAGTGCGCGACTTCTCGACTCGATTTCGTTTTGTTTCACGACCCCTTGGACTTCCTTCTCTGCTTTACGACCTCTTCCTAGATTACTTAGCTTCTTCACAATCCACCTAATATTCCCTCTCTCTTTCCCACTACTCCGCAGACACGAAAGGAAAGACAAGAAAACGGACATACTAAGGTCGCTCGCTCGCTCAAACGTCCCCAAACTCAGCCGCCCGGTCTCGCAGAGCAGCCGAATCGTACTCGTCCAGGATCCGAACGACGCGATCCAGGATGATCTTGGGATCCATGACGATGTCGTCCTGCGAAAGCAAAGCAAAGGCGAAGTGGATCGGTCAGCTTGGAAGGAGAAACGAACGCGAAGGCGAAACAGCGAGCCGTTCGAAAACTCACATCCCACCTCTCTCCTCTCCCCTTCTCGACGTCCATAAGCAGCCACTCGGACTTCGGCAGGATCCCGTCCTCTCGAACGATGAGATGTTCGTGATGCAGCATTTCGGAGAGGAGTTGGTTGTCGCCTGCGAAACGAAGGGAACGAAGAGTCAGCTCGACGCGTCGAAGAACGAACCGAGTCGAACGCGAAACGAGGACTCACGAACGAAGCTTCCGGAATCGAAGATCTCCATGACGGTCGAGAAGGGAGTAGTAGGCATCCACATGGTGTGAATGAACTCGGCGCAGTGAGGGGAGATGACGATCTGGTGTGGAAACGAAGGTCGAAGAGGTGAGCTCGAGCTCATTCGACGCGTGCGACTCAACGAAAAGTGTTCGTAAGGAGGGACTCACGGTCGCCGTGCTCATCAACTTGACGATCTCCTCCTTCCTCATGTTCATGAGAACCGACTGGTGAACTTCTGCTCGTCCAGAGATCGACTTGAGAGCTTTGATGAGACCGGTGTGACTTTCGAGGTTGAAGCGAGGGGATTGACTCTGTAATCGCGCGAGAAACGAGGACAGAAAAGGTTGAGGGGTTCGAAGGTGAGATGTGAAGAGGAGATATGTGGGACTAACGTTCCTGTTCCTATCCAGGTAGACGACGACTGGCTTCTTGGGTCCATCGTCGACCAGAGGAGCACCGAGAGACTGGAGAGCGTTGGCTCGGAAGGGCTCAAACCAGTCTTGAACGAGAGAAGGTTGCATGGCCATGTGAGACATCATCTGAGAAAGGCGAGGGAAGAAGCGAGAAAGTGGGAGTTAGGTCGAGGTTGAGGAAGGAAGGAGAAAGAGACGCGTCGAAGCGAGTTCGAGCTCGAGAGAGGAGAGACAGACGCACCTTCTTCCACTGATACGTATCAGGATGTCGATGAGCAGCCCCTGAATATACGACCACCCGCAAGTCAGCATGTGCCTCGTCCCAGTGAAGAATCGAGAGAAGGAAGGAAACGTCGCAGCTGAACGTCGGGGACTCACAACGATCCACGATCACCACCCTCTCAAACGCGATCAGCTCTCCCGACCCAGCTCGCTTGTCCCAATCCTCCTTCTCCTCGATAGGCACTCCAGGAAGCGTGATCTGAAGCATCCATTCGTCTACCCAACAACCAAGCAGCACCGAACAGAAAGGTCAGCTCTCTCTCGACCCTCGTTATCTCAACCTGTTTGGTTCTCTCGCCTTTCGAGACTCACTCAATCCAGCATCGTCCTTCCACCCTTTCATCCCCATCTCCCCTGTACATCTCGGGAAGATGATCCTCGAAGGGATCGTCGTACTCTCGTTCACGAGATCCGTTTCCGAACCTGCTGCTCGTCGAGTGGGCTGAAGGAGATCGTCTCGACCTTCCGTTGCTGGAGCTGGAGCGATGTAAGGGCGCGTGGAAGGGAGGGTAGTGTTGAGCAGGGAGAGCGCTTTGAGTGCTGGGACGAAGGCTTCCGGTCCGAAGTGGCTGCGAGAAAACGAAGGGATGGAAGGGGAAGGGGTTCAGAGAGGGAAGGACGAGGAGGGAAGGGAAAGAGGTTCGAGGATCGAGCTCACGGGAACATAGGAAGATACCCTCCTGCTCCTGCTTCGTCGTGGAAGATGACCTATACGAAACGAAAGCTGGAAATCAGCTCTATGCTCCCAAGAGGTTGAAACCGAAAAAAAGACGCTGCACTGACTGTAACACCCCCCAAAACCCTGACCCCCCCTTCCCCCCCTTCCTTCCCTCCTCCCTTCCCATTCTTCTTAACCTGATGCCACCACGCCTCACTCTCCCCTTCACTCCCCTTCTCCTTCCAATCCTCCCTCTCCCCCTCCTTCCAACTGAGCACATCCACCCTCTCCATCCTCTGATGCTCAGCGGCTCGAGCGAAGTACATCACGCCGGAGAGGAGATATAAGTGGTCCACGACGGTGTAGCCTTCCATGGACGTAGGGGACATGACCGAGGGACGGAATTCGGTGAGGATCGAGTCGGGGGGTGGAGTGCGAGGTGAGGAAGGTGACTTGGGTTTGGAGAAGGAGTGTTTGGGACGAGAAGAGGAGGAGTGAGAAGAGGGAGGGTAGCTGGAGGAAGGGGAGTCGCGTTCGGAAGAGAGAGCTGAAGGGGAGGAGGAATGATTGGACCATCGGTAGAGGAGGAAGAGGAAAGAGAGGAGAATCGCGAAGGTGTACGTTCGAGCTCGACGGGAAACGGCCATCCTAGCAGTACCGGGAGGGGAGAAGAGACGGGATGGGGGTTGGGAGATTGAGCTCTTCGAGAACGCGAAGGTTCGTGTTCTCGAGGCCTTTTTTTGGTTTATCCTCAGGGGCGCGTTGGATTGTTGATGGAGAACACGCGTCTGTGTATACAGGGGAGAAACTGCCGAGGAGAAGGTTTTCCAGTCGGCTGTATATTGAGGCAGCGAAAAGGAGCTAAGCAGGGTTTCAACGAAGAGGCGTTTCACCTGTCCGTCTGGCGTCTCCTTTCTCGCTCCTCGGTCGAGAGTCGAGAGTCAAGTCTACATACACACACGAAGAGAGGGAGAGAAAGAACGTAGCGATACACCGTAGAGAGAGAGAAGAAAGACAAGACCCCTTCAAGAACCAAACCAAACCAAACCAAACCAAACCAAACCAAACCGTCCCTCGAACGCGTCGCTCTCGTCCCCTCCATCTCCTCCACTCAACCCAACCAAAGCCACACCACCCCCGTACCTGTCACCCTACCCACCTCAACTGAAACTTCCTCTCCGTCTCCCTCCTCCTCTTCAACCCGATCGCGAACGGAGAGAGCTGAGCCTCGTCCGCGACGTCGAGGTCGTAATCTCCGAACGTCCCTGTGGTAGGGTGAGGAGGTTGAGCGAGGACGACGGTGTCTGGGATTGGTTCGTGGGAGGTCGATATTGGGAGAGGGAGGCTTGGGAGAGGCTGAGCGATGGGGTAGGAGGAGGATGAGCGGAGGGTGTGGTGAATGAGTGAGTGGGTGAGGGAGGTGGTGATGCTGTTGCTCGTGGGCTCTTGGAGGAGGTGGGAGGAAGAGGATTCCGATGAGTAGGTGGTAGTGGAGGTGTCGATGTGAAGAAGAAGATGAGAGTTGGAGTTTTGCTGTTGCTGCTGCTTCCCATCGACGACCCTCCTCTCGTCTCCATCTCCCTCCGGCGGGATCACCAGCCCAATACCCTCTGCTTCAGACCAGATTCCCAGCCCCAGACCAGTCGAATCTCCACCCTCGCCCTCCGTCGCACCCCAGCTGAAAGCGTTGAACGTCTCAAAGTCGAACTCTGCGTTGTGGTCCTCCGGGAGGTCGAGGAGGTTGGACGTCGACTTCGGGAGAGCGGTGGAGGAGGGTGGGTAGAGATCGAGGGCTGGCGTTCGAGGAGAGATGAGTTCGAAGGCGGGAGTTGAGGTGGAGGCGGTGGAGTTGGATCCGTTCCGAGTAAGAGGAGGTGGAGAGGCGGGGAAGAAGGGGGAGGTCGTCGTCGTCGTCGAGACTGGAACAGGAGGGAGGGAGGGACGAGACGGTGAGCTTCGTTCGAGGGCGCTTCTCGAGCTCAGAACAGCTTTGAGAGGTTGAAACGAAGCTCGAGAAAGAAGATATACACTCACAGAGTACACCAAACCCAGTAGTCTCCTCTCTAGCTCTCTTCCTTCCTTCCCTTCCTCCAAACAAATCTAGCAAACCCTCGTTCCTTACTTCTTCATCCTCCTCGTCGCTCTCGTCCTCCCCTCTCTGTCGTTTCCTACTCCCACCAGTGGGAGTATGAACCCCATCGACTCGTTCGTCATGCTGTGGACTGTCCATCTGGGAGGAAGGGAAGTAGCGGGATGGAGGTTGGAAGGTTGGGAAGAGAGAGGGAGGAGACGGAGGGCAACGTTCGTTTCGATTGAATATTCTTCTTCTCCTTGGTTGGTCCCTGGGACCTGAAACTGATTTTCGCAAGGGTGGATCAGAAACGAGGCTAAGAAAGCCAGGGCGGATGGCGCATCCAAGTTTGGGGGTGGCGGTGGCGAAGAGGAGGGAAGGGAAGGGAGAAAGAGGGAGGGAGATGGAGTCGAGGAGGAGGAGACGAGGGAGGGGAGGGGAGTTGGGTGAGCTCGAAGCGGAATCAAACCTGAACTTGTTTTGCTAAATTCTCACAAGGAGAGAGGCTAAAGGCTGTCTCGTCCAGATCTCAGAGGGTGTCTCGGGCAGCAAAAACTGACCCTCGTGAAACTCCGTAAAGAAGGGCTGAGCGCGTCGTCGCCTCGACTCGGTCGCTGAAAGGACGAGAAGCTTGCGCTGGAAGCTCGGCTGTTCTCGCGCAGAGACCCTTTGTACATCAGAGGAAAGTCGGACAAGAGTGGGAGTCTTTGAACTCGACTTTCAAGATCGTTATAACTCAGAGAAAAGAACGTCGCATCGATCATCTTCGGGCCCGTCCTTCAAGCCAATCGGTAGACGAGCTTCTCAGCCTTGTAGTCTCCAGAATCGAGGATCCTGAGGCCTGCCTCGATTCCTGCGAAAGAGAAAATGCAGGAAGGAAAGGGACGGGAGGGACGTTCAGCTTCGTTTCGTTTCGACCGACGACGCGTCGAACTCGAGACCAACGAAACTCCCCCGAACGAAACTCACCTTCAAGTCCTCCCTTCTCCATCCTGAGCTTCTGACCCTTGAATCTCCTACTGCCTCCCTTCTTCGAGTCCCATTCCTCGAGAAGAGCGGGAAGTTCGTGGAGGATCCAGTCCGACATCATGTCCGAGTCGTTGTTCTTCGGATGATGGACTCCGAAGTACACGGACTGCCATTATCCAAAATGGACGAGATGTCAGTTAGGGCGAGCGAGGGGTGGAAGTAGGGTTACTCACGTCCTTCTCAAGAGTCTCGTACGCGAGGTGGAAGGTCGCTTGAACTTCTGCTCGACGCGTCTGGTTCGCTTTGGAGATTTTGAGAGTGGTGACGACGTGGCCTCCTTTGGGGACGATGGCATCTGAAGAGAGGGAGATGAGAGTGTCAGTCAGATGAAGGACGATCGCTCGAGCTGGCACTCGGGGAGGTTTCGAGCGAGAGAAACGAAAACGACAGCAGAGTCGGCGAACCGATGCAATCCGCGACGGTAGCTTCCTTCGCGATGGTATCGTAGGCGTACTCGACTCCCTTTCCGTCTTCGGTAGCCGCCTTAATCGAAGTTGTGGGAAGAAGGGTGAAGGAAGGCAAGCGAGAGAGAGAGGGAGGGCCGGAGAGGCGAAAGGTCAGCGTCGCGTCCGAGCCACTCGTCCGAGCAGCGTCCAAAACAGCCAATACGTACCTTGATCTTGCTGACAACATCGGGATCCTTGTAGTCGAAGCATTCGGCAGCTCCGAGAGATCTGAGAAGCTCGTGGTTCGAGGGTGACGCGGTGACGAAAACTCGAAGACCTGAGAGAGCAGCGAGTTGAACGGTGTGGTGACCGACGCTGGTGGCTCCTCCCCAGATGAGAAGCTGGAGAGGAGTTAGAGAAAGAGGAACCGATGAGCTCGAGCTCGGGATCAGAGCGCAAGAGATGCGGGAATGGAGAGAGCTCACCGTTTCTCCCGACGCGGAGGGTGAGGAAGGTCGACCGTGGAACTTGAAGGTCGCGTAGAGAGCTTGGACGGCCGTCGAGTGAGCGAGCTGGCGGATGTGAAGGGGATTATAGATATCAGCTCAAGAGCTGGTCGAGTAGAAGGAAGAATGAGCGCAGAACTGACGGTGAAAGCAGCTCCCTGCTCGTGGGACATGCCGTTCGGAAGCACCCAGGTGTTCTTCCTCTTCGACTTGACAGCCTCAGCGAAGGCTCCATCGGTCTCGTTTTAGGTTCCAAAGACGAAGGACGGGACTCGATCTCCGACTCTGATGTGCTTGACGTTCGAACCGACGGCGAGGACGACGCCCGAAGAATCGCATCCCACGATCGTAGGATGATCGTACGAGAGAGTGCAAGGAACGGTGAGAGCATCAGTGTCGGTGGGATTGAGAGCGACGGCGGTAGTTTTGGTGTATGAACGCGAGAAAGAGGTCAAGGTCAGAGCTGAGTCGGATGTGAGACGAAGGAGAAAGGAGAACGAACGATGACCGCGTCGGGTTGAAGGTTCGAGACGTCCTGTCGAGAGCCGAAGGGAATGGAGACGACTTCGAGCTTGGCTGGTTGGCCCTCAGAAGGAGTGGATCGAAGAGCTTTGATGGTGGAAGGAATGGCGGACATGCTGAGGTGATGATGGTTGGGAAGGCAAAGGGACAGGCAAGAGAGGTGAGGTGAAGTCGATTGATCAGCCGGTCCTCCAAGCTGACCTCAGCACTCTTCCAACGATCAGGAGGCCTGCCGATTTGGAGGGCGCCGAAGAAGGGAGGGTGGAGAGAGAGCCAAGAGTTGAGCCGAGTTGAGCCGCTTGAAATTGTCCGTCGACGTGTCGAAGTCCCTCCACGCGTCGAAAGCTTTCCACGAGAGGAAGACTTCGCGGATGGGCGTAAGATCATGAGTCAAGTCGAAGCGTTGGGTAATGAAAGTGTCGAAGGGAAGAGGAAGAGACAGAGGGAGAGTTTGGCCGACGTCGATGAGGAGAAGAGAGAGGGAGGGTGGAGAGAGACCTCACTTCCTCCCTCCTCCTCCTCCTCCTCCTCCTCCTCCTCCTCCCCTCTTCCCTCTCCCCTTCCCACCTCGATTCGCACCTCTTCCACCTCGTCTGACACCACTACCTTCCTTCTCAACCCGGCCACCACCAATCACAGCAGCCTTCCCCTTCCCTCCTCCGCCGACGTTCCCGCCTCCCCTCCCACCTCCGCCAGCTCCTCCTCCCCTCTTCGAGATCTTGTTCCCGTGCTTGTCCCACCTCGGCCTCGCCAACCAGGACTCCTCGAACGCCGCTCTATCGACCTCCCCCTCCTTCCCTCCACCAGCGACGAAGGCAGCAGCGTGCGCTGCGAACCCGATGACGAGTGCGAGGGACTTCTTCTCAGCGACGAGCCTCTTCTTCTGCTTCATCGTCCCCTTGTCTCTCTACTGCTTCTTCTCATCCAGCCGAGAATCCGAAGGTCAGACGGAGTCTTCCTCTCTCTCACCCGAGGGAAGAAAGAGGAAGAGCGCGAGAAGAGAGGGAGGGAGGAAGAGGGTCGGACTCAACGGGGACCTCAGCAACACCAGTACCAGAAGCCTCCTCTGACTCGTTCTTCTCCTCCAGACCCATCCTGACGTCTTGATGCGACTCGGAGTGTTGTTTTCCGGAAAGAAGGAGATCGTCGGAAGCCTGGGAGTGAGTCGGAAGTGAGAAAGACGAGAGTGACGATGCGAGACGAACGAACGAACGAGCGCGGACGGGTCAGCAAAGGCAAGGCGCGAGCTGGAATGAACAAAGGAGATGCCCACCATGATGAAGAGGTGGCTAGAGAGATTGCTGGTACAACTGCGGATCCCGAGAGGAAGGGAGACGTGAAAGGTCGAGATGACCGTTGACCTTCAACTCCTTCCTTCTCTTCCCTTCCCCGTTTCATCTGCTTTTCGCTACTCGTTGACTCCCTCATGAACCCTTTCCCTCTCGTCCTCGACAAGTTCGGCTCAACTCGACTGTTCTACTTCGAGGAAACCAAGTCATTCCCATCGTTCTCGAAGCTCAAACGAAGGAAGGAAACAAGTCGAGCTCACCTCTCTCTCTCCTCCCTTCCCTTTCACCCTCGCCTCTTCCCATACATCCAGCTCAGTCGTTCAAGTCACTCTAGAGAGAGACAAGTGAGCCGTCATCTACATCTCGGATCAACCGCGTCGGAGGAGGACACGCTGCTCGACGACGAGGAAGGGAGGAGAATGGAAGGAAGCTCAGCTCGACCTCGACCTCCCTCCTTCCCTCGTCTCTTTCTCTCTTCCCACAGGTCCTCCACCTCCTCTCAAACCCAGCACACCTTCGACGTCTTCAAGTACTACATCCAGGTGTGCCCTCTCTTCCCTTCTTTTCTCCCTCGGCCGATCTCTCAAGCTCAAAGCTCACCTTTCCCTCTCCCTCCCTTCCCTCGACTCCATCTCGAAGGAACTCATCCTCCACGCCCTCCTCGCCGAAGAAACCCACAACTTCGCTCTCCCACAAGACCTCGTCATCCTCGGCACACAGGATGGATGGAGCTTGAAGCTCTCGAGGGCTCCGTGGAAGCTCGGGGAGACGTTTGGCGAGCTCGATTCCGCGGTTCTCGCACTCTTCCCTCCTTCGTTTCCTCTTTCCTGAGGGGAAGAAGACTGCTTACGAGGGTTTCGGTTTGGATGGGTGTGTGCGCGAACAAAGATTTCTTCCACGTCCCTAGTCAGGTCGAGTCGTCGAGGAGAGGAGGAGGAGGAGGAGGAGGAGGAGGAGGCAATGTCGCATTGGGAGCGTGGACGGAGAAATTCACTTTCTTCTTTGGAGTTGTGGAGAAGTAGAGAGGATGTATCCGCTACTTCTGATCATATTTTAGTCGTATTTGTGAGTCGCTCGACACCTTGCTCGCCGTGACCTCCAGCCGGCGAGACGAAACGGCAAGGGGGGAGAGAGGGAGACGCGTCGCGGGTCGAGCTCCAGTCCTGTAGGTTCATTTCCTCTCCTCCCTCGCCGCGGGACAGCGCTGTGACTAGCTTGCTCTCGGTGCTTGTTTCGTACGAGTACGTATCTGGCGTTCTACTTCTTTTGACGAAGTATCTGCACGTTTTTCTACGAATCGACGGACGAGCGAAGAAGGAGAAAGGCTGTCGAGCGAAGATTTCATCGCATCGTGATGTGGGCGTGAAGCATCGTCGAAGAAAGTGATATCATATGCCGAGATGAGAATAGTTGACTACGTGCTCCGCTGGCAGATCTGGTGGAAGCGAGAGAGAGCGCGAGTCAGAAAGCCGCGAGAAAAGAGACTGCCTCGACATGTTCGAATTCACCTCATGCAGTCTCCTTCCTCGAGGTGGATAGGGACCATCCCCGATGAATACCTAGTGGAACGCGAGAATTTATAACCGTCAGTCTGAGTTCGAAACGAAAGGAGGAGAACGCTTGAACGGATCAACTCACCTCGACGCGTCGAGCTCCGAGATCGGTAACCCACCCTCCCCTCAGGCTCTCGTTCACGAGCCTCTTAGAACATCATCACAGTCTCGACGTCTCCGCCGGTCCCCCCTGGTCCACCTCCCAGAACCTCGAACGCGAGGTTCTCCGTAGCGGCGACGAGTTCTGAGTGTTCGAGGAGACAAAGCGACACGAGCGAGGTCAGCCGTCTCGTTTTCGCTCGACTCTCTTCGCCTCTTCTCCCGCCAACGAGAAACGCAAGCCAGCAGCTCAAGACTCACTGGTAGTCTCCAATATGACTCCCTTCCCCCATCCCTCTCCAGCTCGATCAAGCACCATTCCCTTCATTACGTCGAGCCCTCCTGTTCCCGTCGTTCCTCCTTCTCGTCCTCGAGGCGCTGCCGCTATCGCCGGTGTTGCGGCTGAAGTTGGTACCGATAACGAAGAAGGAGTCGATTGTGAAGATGGCTGCTCTCTCTTAGAGTTCTTCTTCTTCTTCTCGGACGTTCCAGGTGGAGGAGAAGGCGAGGGCGAGGGAGAGGTTGGGAGTGGAAGAGAGGACGGGTTGGCTGGGACGGGAGGGTTGGTGAGAGCTCGTAGAACGGTGCTTGACCAGTCCGAAGTGGAGGAGGAAGGGTTGGTGGTGGTGGTGGAGAGGGAAACGAGGAGAAGGGAAGCCTGAAGAGCGAGGAAGGCGAGAGAGCAGTGGAGGGGTCAGTCCCTGATGGCGACGCGACGAGAAGAGTGACGACGGGATGGCCGATGCACTCACCTTGGTGGTAACCGAGAGAGGTGGTGAAGGTGGATCTGGAAGCGAGGGATAGAGGAAAGGTCAGTTCTTGGCCGCGTGAGGAAGCGACTAACGGTCAGACGTACCAGATCGCTCGTCGCCTTCGAACTCCCACGGACATCGCTCGTACCTCCCGAACTGGATAGCTCCCGGTAGGTTGGAATGAAGGATGATCTTGTAGACCTTGTGAGAACGTCCAGATATCAAGAAGTCGATTCCGTACTGGACGTAGTTCTGAAAGTCTAGAAAGCGAAGCGCGAGCGGGAAGAAGGTCAATTCCACGAGTCTTCGCGGACTCTGTGAGACTTGGACGAGCTCAAATTTCAGACTCACAGGATCCTTCCTCCTCCGCCAATGCTTTGGCATCGTCCGAATGGATAGCCATGCGCGTGTCCTCCTTGTAGAACGTTCGAATGGGAGGTCCAAGTTCAGCGAGGAGATCGGAGACGGTCGTCTCGTTGAGGGTGATGGAGAGAGGAGGAGATGAGAGGAAGTGCAGTTGTAGCGAGCGTCGAGTAGGCTGGTGAAAAGATAGAGCAAGGGAAGCGCGAGGTGGTCAGACAGATCGTCAGAAACCGACGCGTTTCGAGGACTGGTCGAGGGAGTTTGAAGGGAAGAAGAGAATCGACGACGAACCTGAATAACAGCCTTCACCAACCCGTCTCCCTGCTGTTTCGCTTTCACCATCTCAACCGAGCTTCCCATCTCCTCCTTCTGGCAGATGTGAACTCTCCTGACTCCTTGGCTCCTGTCCTTCCCTCCACCACTCGACGACGACGACGACTCGTCGAATCCGAACCCAAGTCCAGGATACCAGATCTCTCCACTCTCTCCTCCGTCGAAGGTGGGACCGAAGACTCTGTTGACGTCTCCTCGAGTGAGCGGCTTGGCTGGAGAGGCGAGGACTTGAGTCGAGTAGAGGAGGGTGAGGTTGGGCGAGGGGAGGGAAAGGACGTGGATTTGTGTGAGGCGCTGAGATGGGGAAGGGAAGATGAGGACAGTCCCTGGGAGAGGGAGGAGATGGATGTGGATCGGTGAGGTGGCGGGTGACTGTGGGAGGCAAGGGAAGGGAGGGAAGGGGACGAGAAGGAAGGGTTGGAGGGATGGGTGAGCGGAGGAGATGGGAGAAGGGAGGAAGGAGCTCAGAACGAACGAACGCACTTCTGGGTCGAACTTGATCTGAACCCAAGGGAAAGAATCCTTCCCTGCTGTTCTGAGGTAGTCGAGGATGGTGAATATCGTAGAGCCTGGAAGGAAGGGGGAAGGGAGAAAGGTCGAGTCAGAGGGGGAGTTGAGCTCGAGTCGGAGGAGAGCGGTGGGAGACGGTTTCCTCCCCGACGAAGGTATATGTTGGGCTGAGACCATGTACAGTACACCCAAAGGTATACCCTAAGAGGCGGGGTCTCTGTTTCGTGTCGGAGGTATACTCTAGCAGGAGGAAACGGGCCAGGAGGCCAGAGCGGACACCTAGCTCGCCCCTTCCCTTCCCCATCGTTTCCTCCTTCTCCCCACCTTCCCTTGTAGACACCAAGCGGTCCCTCTTCCAGCACAGAGTCAAGGCCTCATCGAGCCCTCCATCTCAAGTCGACAAAAGGCGTGAAGGCTGACCTAGAGCGAAAGGACCGAGAGCGTGCTTGCTGAGCTCGAGCTGGAGAGGAGGTCCCATTGGAACGCTGGTTTCCATACGATCCTGAGCTTGACACGAGTTTGGAGGGTACGAGAGGATAGTTGAGATGCTAAGGAGTCGGCTGGATGGCTTTGTAGAGATGTGAGAGGAGGGGAAGGGGAAGGGAGGCTGGTGGTTGATGATGATCACCTTCCGCCTCCCCCCCGGTCGACGAGCTCACGAGTTCAGTAGCTTGTTTTTCTTTTATATGGGTCTATCGTCGAAGTTCCCGACTTGAGGAGTCGAAAGTACATGAACGAGTTTGGATACATAAAAAGCAGCTCCGAGAAAGAAACCCAAAAATGAAGACGAGGTGCAAAAGGAAAGTGAGACGACGCGTCGCATCGGCGAACGATCTGCCTCCTCTCAGACCTCCGAGAGATCCATAGGCTTGGAGACGAAGATCGAGTTTCGAGGATCTGTGTTCCGAAGGAAGGAAAGAAGCTGAAGGTCAGGACCTGTTGCAGAGGAGTAGACGGCAGCGCTCGTTTCGACTCACAGACTGCTCGAAGTCCTTGTCCGAATCCTAGGAACACGATGACGCTGTAGATGAGAGACAGCACCACTAGGAGGTCTGATACGATGGTTTGGGTGAGCTGCAACATGAAAAGGTCGAGTCAGAGAGGCTGAGAAGCTGAAGCGAAGACGCGTCGCGGTTGCTCACGAGTTTGGCTGGCACTGAGAGAGGGAAGAGATCGATCAGCGTCCTCGATGGAGTGGAGGAACTGAGTTATTCCACTCACTCATGTTAGCCACGAAGAGGATCTGAGCTCCTTTGTTTCGTCCCGCTGTCGGCGTCGAGACGGAGATCCAGAGCTTTCCGATCGTCTCGATGAAGGCTGCTGACCAGCCAAGGTAGGCGAGCTGTAGAACGAGAAGGAGACACCCGTCAGAGAGAGAGAACAGTCGAGCTCTGATTTACTCACCTGCAGTAGCAAACAAACGAGCATGAGCTTCGGAATCTCCCTCCTCGCTGCGAATCGCTGACCGTAGCACGCGCCGAGGTAGAGAGCGCATCGAGCGAACGACGAAGGGATCCAGGACTTGGCAGGTAGATCGTCCCAGAGTGGTTTGAGGAGCATGTCGAATGTGAAGAAGTAGACCTGCATGACCGAGAAGAAGGCGGAGAACTGAACAGAAGATCGAGTCAACTTCGGATCGCGAGACGCGTCGAACTCTCTCGCTCAACAACTCACGAGGAGAAGAGACGACATGATCAGGTAGTTCCTGTACAGGCGGCCTAAGGAAGGGGACACGAGGTCAGTTGGTGACTCGGGAAGAGATGAAAGCGAAGGCAAAATCAGGCTCACGAAGTCGAAGGTCGGCCGACACCTGAAAAAACAACAGCGAGGTAGAATCAGCGCTGAAAGCCAGAGGGGAGAGGTCTACGAGTGCTCACCTTCTTGTATATCGACCATCCTATCTCCTTGTACAGTCCCCAAGCACCCCAGTCGCAGCCGATGTGGAAACTGGCGAAAGCAAAGCGACGATCGTCAGCGAGGCGACTTTGACTTCGAGCTCGACAGTCGCTTCCTTCGACTCACCTGAGGTCTACGACTGGAACAGCCCAGACCAGTCCACGGACGAGCTTGAAGCCTCTGGTGAGCTCGTCCTTACTGAGGTTCGTCTCCATCCTGTCGAGGTTGTTGATCTCGAAAAGGAAGCCTTCGCGTCGTTGTTGAACCTCGACGACTTGGAGACGAAAAGAAGGGATCGGATCAGCTGGTGGCTTCGAGGAAAAGCATCAGGACCGAGAGATGACACTCACATCCAACGAAGACGAGATACGTGTTGTAGAGAACGACGGCGAATATCGAAAAGGTGTTCCGAGTCTTCACGGCGACGTACCCAGAGCCTACAAGGAAAAGCCTGCAACGAAGCAAAACCGAAAGTCAGCTCGTCAGAGGAGAGGAACCAAGAAGAGATAAATTGACGTACTCTGCTATGATGGTGTGAATCGTAACAGCAATGTTCTTCCGATCTCCCACGTAGGCGTAGTACTTCTTATTCGAGTTGAAGTCGGCAACGTCGTTGAGCGTGCCACCCAGAAGTATCTTGACGAGCGGTGTTCGAGCTTGGATGACGAGGAGAGAGATGAGGAGGAGGATGGTGGAGAATGCGAAAGCTGAGATGCTGAACATGAAGATCTGAGGCGAGGAAAAGAGAGAGAAGGGGAGGCGGTGGGCTCAAACTCGTTCAACATCGACTGAAACGAGTCGAAGCTCTGAGGCTTGACAGGCTGGAGAGGAGACGAACCTTCGCTGCTCGAGTCCAGATCTCAGGCTCCTCAGGCTCGTCTCTGACCTCCTTGAAGCTGAACGTCGAGGTCGAGTCGAGCTCACGAGTCGGAGGGAGGTCTGACGAGGGGCGATGAAGAAGAGGAGCGAGGTTCGTCAGCTTCATCCCCGATCTGCTTTGAGCTAAGATCATGCTCACCTTCCATACATCTGAGGTCGAAAAGGAAGCGAAGGAGAGTTAGCTCAGGGTTCGACGTTGGAACAGAAAGGGGAAGAAGAACGAAAGAGGGGAAGGAAGGTCGGAGAGAGAGGATGAAACGAAGCTCACATCTCGCCTTCTTCCGAGGTTCGAACCGATGCGGCAGGTGTGAACGCTGGAGAGTGAGCGGCCGAAGCGTCCCTAAGCTGCACCGAAGGAGAGAGCATTCTTGAGGAATGAGCCTGGATGGTGTTGGAGTTGGAGGAGGGAAGGGACGAGATGACCGGGAGAGCAGGAGGAAAAGAGGCGAGCACAGCTCGAGAGCTCAAGTTTTCTGCTGCCCTGCTCAAAAGGTTAGAAGTTGCACCGGACTGGTATCTGAGAATGAGGAGAAACACTGCAGTCAGTGAGGATAGAAGAGAAGGCGGTGGGAAGGGAAGGATGAGAGGGGGAGACGAGATGAAGGACGAACGAAGACGGACGCGTCGCTCGCCTCGAGCTCTCGCTCGTTCGCTTGAGTAGAGAGGTGTAGATCGGACCAGATGTAAAAGTATATAGATCCATAAACAAAGAGAGCTGATCACGTAAGCAAAGAACGAGCTGAGGGACCGAGTGAAGTAAAACGAAACGAAACGGAGCGACGCGACCTCCGACCCTACTTGGTCTTCCTGTGTTCCGGAGCGTGAGTGACCTCGTGGTCGACGTGAACGAAAGCTCGATCGATTCCTGGCATCAACTCCAGGGCGTCTTGTAGGCTCTGAGAGATGTCGTGAGCTGTCGAAAGGAGGGTCGAGCCGTCCATGACGATGTCGAGTTCGCAGATGAAGTCGGATCCGTTCGAGTAGATCTTGCACGAGTCGATAGCGGTGATGAGAGGGGAGAAGGTCATGGCCTGAGGAGGAAGAGAGTGAAGGTAAGGGTGAGAAAAGGTGGGGACGCGACGAGCGAGGGAAGGGGATGGATGGTAGGACGAACCTTGTAGACGACGACGTTGTTGAAAGCTGGATCGGCAGCTCGTCCAGCGAGGAGAAGAAGCTGCTCATGGCACGTTCGAGTCCAGGAGGTGATGATAACCGTAGCGATGATGATCTGAGAGTGAGATCCGAGGTCAGCGGGGGGCTCAAAGGATGAGAAGGAGGAGAAAGAGACGCGACTCACAGCTCCAGCGGGGTCGAGCCACCACTTCAGCTTACTTCCTCCCGCTGAGGTCAGAATACCGAAGCCGTTGATGAGGAGATCGTTCCTGTGATCCTCCCACAGAACTTGGACTTGACTGCTCTGATCCTTGATTCCCCAACAGAAGAGGAAGAGGGCGAACTTGGTCACTGATGAGGAACGAAGCGAGCGAGAAGATCGAGGTCAGCGCTTGATCGTTCGTTCGCCCGCCCAGGCTTGAGCTCGTCGTACTCGGGAGGGAGAGCAAGCTCGAGCGATAAGAGGAGAGGAGAGGAAAGGGAAAGGCGACTCTAAGTACTCACAGAAGGCGATACCGACGGCGAGAAGGGAGGGCCAGTTGAGCTTGGTCGTTTCCTCCTCGTCGTTGTGAGTGACCATGGTTCGGATGGACTCGACGATGAGGATCATGTTGACAGCTCCCATCAGGAAAGCGTAGACGACCTGCGACACTCGAAAAGAAAGAAAGGGAGTTCAGGTCAACTCGACTCGACTCGAACGCGTCGTCGTCTTGACTCTCTCTGGCTTTCGAACGGCGACGCGACTCACGTTTCCGATTGTCTCGAACCGAGCACCACCCTGAGGCCATTTCAGAGGGTCGGCGGTGAGACCTGAGTGAAAGAAAAAGGAAGAAGCAGAGAGACGAGGAGGAGGGAACGAAGCGAGCGACGATCAGTCTTCGCTGTTCCTGCTCGAGGGACGACGCTCCAAAACAAAAAAAAGAAGGGAATAGCTCACCCTTCTTATGCGCAACGTTCAAGATCCAGTTGGCGAACGGATCGAAGATCGAGTCGGCAGCGGTCTGCGAAAGAACAAGCGAGCGAGCTCGAATCGAGTCAGCCCCAACTCTCTCTCTCTCCTCCCTTTAATCCCTATCTTCCTCGCCCCTCCTTTGCTCGCAAACTTACAGCAAACAAACTGAGCGAGAGCGAACTAGCCGCCGCATAGATCTGCAGTACGGCGAGCAAGCAGTTGGCGATGAACGACAGTTGAACGGCGAGCTTGACCTTCTTCGAGCTCGCGGCTTCGAGCTCCGCAGCTTCCAAGGTGTGCTGCAGAGGAAGGACGAGGGTTAGTTTTTCGCGTTCGCTCTCGAATGGAAGGTGCAGCGAGGATGTATACGTACAACCTCCATAGGTTTGAGCAAGTTCCCAATGTGCTAGAACAGACAGAAAACAAGTCTGATCAGCGAACGTCGAACACCTCATGGCCCTCTGTCCTCCCCTCCCCTCCCCCCCTCTGTTCCCTCCTCAGCTGGCTCTACCCACCTCATTCTGCGTCTCATAAAAATCCACCACCTTCTTCCCCTTCTTCCCTGCTCCCCCGAAAACTCCTCCCCCTTTCCTCTTCCTGAGCGCATCCAGCCCTTCGTCGTGCATGACTCGCGAACGAAGAAGCAAAGGGTCCTCCTCGGACCGGTTGCTTCCTGTCCCTGCTTCTTGCCGCGAGGGAGTCGGAGAGGAGAGCGTGGAGAGCACTTCGAGTTGGATGGAGGTGGAGGACATCGTGAGAGAGAAGGGGGTGGGAGGGTGGCGGTTGGGGAGCGAGTGGGAGCAAAAAGAGGGAAGCGAGCTGAGAGATTGCAAAGTTGGGTCGCTTTCGCAGCTGGCCGGTCGTCATCGAGCCAGCGTCGATTTTGGGTCGCTAGAGATGGGGGAGGGAGCTGGGTCGGGGGCACAAGGAAGTTTACATGCCTAGCCTTCGGATCATGAAAGATCTGGTGCGAAAAACTTCGAAAGACGCGTCCCAGAGCTCTCGCTGTCAGGCCCTCTCCTTCTCGACGACCTCGTCGTCGGCGGCACGTTCTGCTCTCTCTCCTCCCCTTCGTTCTCGCCAAGAACCTCAAGATTGGATCTCTCTCTCTCGCTACTCACCGATCCAGGCCTCTCTATCTCTCTCGGGTCTCGCGCGCTCCAAAAGTTTCCGAAAGTCATGCACATCGTACTCCTCTCTCCCCAACTCTCCCCAACCAAAAACGAACACCATCCTGCTTCAAAAGCTAGTTTAAGCTCGGAGCGAGGTGGCGAGGTTCTGGAGGAGGTTTCCCTTGGGTCGGAGGAACTGTGAATGAAGCGAAACAAAACGGTTTGAGGGAGTCAGCGGGGAAGAGACGGGTCGAGCGAGGTCGCGAAAGAGAAGGGACGACAAAACGAACCTGGACGTAAGCTCCGTCCTGGATAACCTTCTTCTCGGCCTTGAGGGTCTCGTAGTCGGGTCGGTTGACGGAGGTGAATCCCCACTTCTTGGAGACAATGATCTTCTGTCGTCCAGGGAACTGAGGAAAGCGAAGGGAAGGCCGAGGGAGGTCAGCTTTTGAGCTCGACGAACGAACGAACGAGACCTGTCCTTCCTTCTTTCTCAGCAGAGCGCGAGAAGAGGAAGACGAGAGGGGAAGAGAGAGAGAGCGTGCGACAAACCTTGTATCGAGCTCGTCGGAGAGCCTCCATGATGACAGGTCGGTTGACGTCCTTGCATCGGATGGAAAGGATGGCCTGTCCGATGTTAACTCGGGCGACGGTTCCGTAGGGCTTTCCCCAAGCTCCTCGCATACCCTGAGACAACCTGTGACAGCGAGAACGAAGGAGGAGAGGAAACGAGTCAGCGGTAGCTCGGGTGAGGCTCGGGTGCAAGACTGAGGAAAGGAAGGGAGGGGAGTCAGAGGAGGGACGCACCTATCGGCTCCGGCGCAAGACAAGGTCTTGTTGCATCGGACGACGTGGAAGGGGTGAACTCGGATCCTCAAGTGGAAAGCGTCCTTTCCGGCGGTCTTGACGATGTACTTGTTGGCACAAATTCGGGCGGCCTCGAGGGACTCGGAGGAGATCTGCTCGTACTCGTCGGAGACGAGGTGGCAGCAGAAGGGGAAGTCGTCGACGGAGGCCTTCTTTCGTCCAAGATCGAAGATTCGGATCTGTGAGAGGTAGTGGTGATGAGGTGGAGGTGGTTGAGGGAGGGTGAGAAGGCGAGCGAAGGTGGTGATGGAGGAGGAGAGAAGGTGAAGGGAAGGCAGTCAGCGAAAGGTCGACCTCGAGCTGAAAGAGCAAAGGTCCTCCAGCGATCGAATCCAGCTTCGAAGGGGACGAACCTTGGGGTCGGGAACTCCTCTGTTGTACCTGTGAGATGGAGAAGCAAAGAGGTGGTCAGCTCGAGTCGTTTGAAGCAAGTGGTGGCGATGGGAAGGAAGGTGTGAGGTCGAGGAGGAAGGGATGAATGAACGTACCTCGACTTAGGGAACGGCTTGTTCTTGCAGTATCGGTAGCACTTCGCGGGTCTTCGTCCCATTGTTGATGCTGAGAAGGGGTGGGTGGATAGGTGGGGTTGGTTGAGAGGGGTAGTGGTGGTTTGGAGGGAGGAGAGGGAGGTGGAGGGAGGCAGAGGGAAAGAGAGAAAGGGAAAGGTCGTTGGTCAGCGTTCTGATCCTTTGGGTTGGTAAGACGACAAGACCCTGGTGCCCTGTTCCATCGAGAAAATCCTTCATTCCTTCCCCCTCTTTCCATCAACCTCACACATCCACCACCACCATCCAGCACCCAGAGGAGGAGGGCGAGGAGGCCAGAGGATTCCTTCCCTCCTGCTCTCGCTCGTTCGAGCTCCCCTCCCTCCTTCCCTCCCATCCTCTTTTCCTCCTCTCCTTCCACCTCGATCCTGGGCGATTTTCGTATGGCCGTGTAGATGTGAAGGAGGGCTGTGTGTTGACATGTGCTAGATTGGAAGGGGAGTGGAAACGAACATTTGCGGAGGGGTTGGTTCGAGGTGAGAGGGTCGCCCTTCGCCTGCTCCTTCAAACCTTTCAGCTCGAGCTGTGCGGACTCAAATCGTGCTGGCCTGGTCGTCCTCTTCCCTTTCGCCTTCTCTTCGTGCAGTTGGACTTGCTTAAAGGCAAAGAACGAGCCAAATCAATTCCCCGTCCGAAATCCCAGTCCAGAAAATCTGCTCGTCGCGCTTGAGCCCTTCCCGAACCTCCTCGTTCGAGCTGACCTTTCTCCCTCCCTCCGAAGCACCTCTCTCGCTAGCTGACCACATAGCAGTCTAGCACCGGAGCTGACATCTGAAGACACGCCTTCCATCAGACGTTCACGTTCGAGAAACAGCTCGAAGTCGAAGGATGAGGGTGAGGGACTCCTCCTCTCGCGACCTCTCTTCCTCCTCGACGCGTCCTTCCGCTTTCAACACTCGCTTTGCCTCTTCGAACGTCTCCACCATCCAAACTATCCAGAGATTCAAAGCGTTGAGATAAGGACCCCAGTCCTGAAGGGGCGACTGGGCGAAAAAGCTCAGTGAAGCGCAAGAAGAAGGGTCGTCGACAGAGAAGAGCTTGAGGGATTGACCGCGAGCTTAAAGCTCGCAAAATTGAAGGAGGGTAACTCGAGACCAAAGACTTACGAAGAGCTGCAAGTGAAGTGCGAGGAAGAGAGGTAGAAGATTGAGATGGTGAACTTTGACGTCGTCAAGGTTGGAGGAAGGACGGGGAGGAGTCGTCGAATGTTGAGCTCGACCTCTTTGGTCCCGAACCGCATCGACGAAATCGACCTCTTCAGCAAACTTTCCGCCTACATCGACCTCTTCTCTCTCACTACTGGCCCAACTCCTGCAGGACTGGTTGACATACAACTCCATCCAGATCCGAGGAGGGGTCGGAAAAGCCTCACTTCGATGATCACCAAAGCGTTCGCTTCGTTCCTTCCTTCCCTTTCTCGCTTCTCGTCCTCCTCTCCTCCTCGCCTTCTACCCTCACACTTCGGCTGCAAGCTTATCGTACCTACACCTTTTCAACCGTCTTGAACTCGAACAAGATCTCCACGAGGCTCGACCGCTTTCGATGCTGGAGGTTCATTTCGTCTTCATCGACCTCAACCGCTTTTCCAGATCGCCCTCCTTCGTTCTCTTCATCTCGTCCTTCTGTCTCGTACGCCTCCCCTCATCCACCCCTCACAGTGCACGCTCGCTGGCCCTTCCCAAGACAATCTCCTCCCTCAGCTAAAAGAACTCCTCCCCTCTCCTCTCCTCGGAAGGGCCTCGTCGGTCGCGCAGCTAATCGAGCCCATCTTCCCTCCTCTTGATTTGACTGATCTTCTCACCCTCGCGAGCTCTCGGAAGAAAACTGGTCGCACCCTACTGGTTGCCTCACAACCACCAGCAGCAGCTCTCTTCTTTTCCTTCTCCCGAACCCTACCCAGCTCAAGCTCAAACTTCGGACGCCCTCGAGATCGACGAAACGCGATGGACGACATGGACATGCCCGCTGCTGGCTTCGTGCCTCCCATCATGCCAGATGGAGATAACATGGCAGATGCGATGGCGTGGGCTCTCCTCGATAACTGGTATCTGCAGGTGAGTGGGCTTCTCAGCAGCGTGAACCTTCGACGCCGTCACTGACTGTGCTTCTTCCCTTCTTCCCCGTCGTCCGTCTATCTCAGTACCGCTACGCTCTGGCAGTCACCTTCTTCTTCGTTGCCTTCGTCGGTATCGGGATGTTCTCTCAGCTCTGGAGATCTATCAGAAGGTACGTGCGAGAAGGGGTTCCGTCCGTCGACTTCGTCCTCTTCCTCGACGCTGACAGCTCCCCTCGTCTTTCTTCTTGCTTTTGCTTCCCTCCAGTCGCTACCCCTCGATCTCCAACAACAAACTCTACCTCCTTTTTACCGCCGTCGCTCGCCTTCTCGTCTTCAAACGCGTTTTCCCGAGATCATGGACGGCTCCTCGACTTGGACCTCTCCTACCGCTCGGAATCTTCTTTCGTTCGTCTCTTCGGCTTCTATCCCCTGTGTTGACGGTAGGAGCTGACCTACACATCTCCTCCACAGCTTGGACGACCATCTGGACCTTCTCGATCCGACCTTACTATCGCTACCAAGCAAACTGTTCGTCTTTACATTTCGCTTCGCTGCTGCGTTCTCTCTCGCTCGAGCTAACATGAACTTCTCTCCTTCGACTTCGGTTGCATCGGAATAGGGGGATCGCCTCCTTTGGGAACTCGAGCTGGCTGGATGGCCTTCGGCGCCATGCCATGGACGTTCGTCTTCGCGTCGCGGACTTCGCCCATGCCCCTCTTGACGGGAGTTTCAGCCGAGAAGTTGCAGGTCTACCATCAGTACGGAGCTAGAATCTTACGTGAGTACCCTCGTCTCGGCGCTTGGTAAATCAGAGCTCTCGTTTTGTCGCGTTTCGAAAGCTAACGAGCTCGTCGCGTCTTCCCTCAGTCTTCCTCTCGGTCGTTCACACGATACCCTTCAGTCAGTCGTCCCCCTTTCTCTTTGGTCGACGGGCCTCACGCTGACGGCTGGTTTCGTTCTCAGTCTACCAACCTCTCAAGGACTGGGGACCCGAAGGACTGGCCTACCAGTGGAACGTGAGTCGAATTCACATCGACGGGACTCTCGCTCAACGCGTTTGCTGACTTCGTCTCCCTCTTCTCTCCATCTCTTCTTCCCCTTCTGTTTTTCAGTTCGACTACGTCACCAACTGGAACGTTCGTATCCTCCTGATCGCTTCTCGAGCGCTCCTCATCGAAATTCGCTGAACTGACCTCGCTCTTCACTCGCGTCTTCCTCCTCTTTCTCGACCTCGCAGGGGATGGTCGGACTAGCCTGCCTCTTCTGGATGGTCTTCTCATCGTTCGCCAAGCTACGAGCCTACAACCACACCTTCTTCGTCATTCAACACATCCTCAGCGCGACGGTTCGTTGGTTTCGACCCTCTCCTTCTCCTCGTCCTCCTCCCATTCCCGCCCCTGACCCCCCACCTCTTTCCTCTTCTCCTCAGCTCTTCCTGGTCATGATGATGATCCACATCTGGTCCATCACAAACATCAGGAGATACACGCAGGCGTATGTGATCGCTTCCATGGTCATCTTCGGCGCGTCCTTCCTTACTCGAGCCCTCCTCCTTCTACGATCTGGACGAGGGGAAGCTGAAGTTACGGTCCTGGAGGGAGGAGTTGTCCATTTGGACGTCGAGACGAAGATGAAGTGGTCGCCTGGTCAATGGATTCTTGGTTCGTCTTCTTTGATTCCCCCCCCCCTCTTCCCTCCTCTCGCTCGTCGATTCCTCCTTCATACTGACGACGGAACGACTCGACTTCTCTCCTCAGTTCGAGTCCCTTCCCTCAGGAAGTTCGCTTCTCACCCTTTCACGATCAGTACCCTCCCTCAAACCTCCTCCGACAAACCGACCTCGACCATCACTCTCCTCGCCCGAACTCAATCGCCTCACGGTCTCGTCTCCGAGCTTCGCCTGAAGAACCATCGAGGACAGAAGGTCAACGTGGTTATCGATGGGCCTTATGGAGGAGATTGGATCGGGGAGAAGATCGGTTGGAAAGGCTACGAAAAGGTCTTGCTGATCGCGGGAGGAGTGAGTCGACGCGTCTTCCTCCCTCTCCCCCCATACTTTCTTCTCGATCCTGGAGTTTACCGAGCTGACCACTCCTCTGCTGGTAATCTCTCCCCTCCTGCAGTCGGGAGCCTCCTGGACGACAGCTCACTTCCTCGGCCTCCTTCAACACGCGTCGGACGAGAACTTGTCCGTTCGTCAGATCGACCTCGTTTGGGTCGTTCGACACGCCTGTGAGTCTCACGGCATCCTCCTGAGACTCCTTCTCTTCATACCTGACGTTTCTCACCCCTCCTATTCCTTATCTAGCTCACCTCGACTGGTTCCGACCTCAACTCGAGTCAGCTCTCGCCTCAGCAACCCTGCCTTCCTCCGTCGTCGTCAACCTCAAATTCTTCGTCTCGTCGTCGCCTTCCACCGCTTCCGAAGTATCCTACGAGGAGGAGGAGGGGGAACATCATCAAAGCTCGACTTTGGAGAGCGAGAAACCCAAAGCTTCGACCTCCTCCTCCTCTGGATCTTCGTCGCCTCCCTTCGAGATCGGTCGACCGGATCTTTCGCTCATGATCTCGAAGATGGCCAGCGAGTCGGTTGGGGCTCCTGTAGCTGTCGGTGGTGAGTCTATATCCATCTCGCTTTCTTTCCTTCGCGAAGACGCTCTTGGGTTGTCCTCGTTTGCTCTCTCTCCATCGATGTGGAGTCGCGGACGCGTCGAATTCTTCGAGCTGACTCTTCGGCGATTTCGTTTCTTTCCTCGTTCAGTCTGTGGAACTCTTGCCATGATCGACGAGGTCGAGGATAAGCTCGCTGAGGTCCAGCTTAGGATCTTGAAGGGGAAGGAGGGCTGCAGCGAGATGATGGGGAAGGTTGAAAGATTCGGGTGGTGAACGGATGTGGGTCGAGTTGGGACGAATTGCTTTTTGGTCGCTTCTCTCACGACTATCATGAACTTCTTGGACCTCGAGAGAATTTCTGAAGTAGTCTCTCACGTTCCGGAACAGTCTGCAGAGCGACCTGAGGAGGAATGCAGAAGCTGACGACCTACGACGCGTCCGGCCCCTCGTCCTCTTTCGCTTCCGTCGACGTCCCGTGAACAAGATAAATAAGGGTGTGGGGATCGATAAATAGATAGATAAGCTTCTAGAAGACTGGGTAAAGACTGAGATGAGCATGAAGATGCGAGGCAGAGATAAATAGACGATAAAGAACGAAGGGGGAGGCTGAAGAGCAGAAGAAGATCCGGGAAGCGAAACCAGACGAGATAGAGAGGAGGGAGGGTGACCTTTAAGAAGGTGTTTATGAAGACTTGTAGTACTGGTAGTTGAAATTGAACTCGGTTGTGGTAGCTATAGCAGAGAAATGAAGGGGCAAGAGGTCAGCGCGACGAAGAACGACGGCGAGGGAGACGCGTCTTTCGATAGCGACGTAGGAACGCCAAAGACTCACCGGCGAACGTGAACGAGGGCGTAAAGTCAACGTAGGTCTTTCCGCCCCTGCTGAGAGTGGCGGTCATACCAGATCCGGCGGTGAGAGGAGCGGTGAGGATGGTGATTCCAGCTGGGACGGTGAAAGTCTTCGAGGACGATCCACTAGTCATGACGACGGTTCCAGCCGAGGTAGCAAAGACGAGCGCGAAGAAGTCGTTGGTCTCCTTTAAGAGCAAATACGCAGACAAAGAGGTGGCGGTCAGCGAGATTTCCAACGAGCGAGAGGACGCGGGAGGGAGAGGGAAGAGCGACGAACGACGGTGTAAGATCCAGCAGCACCGTTCTGACCGAGAGTAGGAGGAGCTCCAGCGGTGTCAGCAGTAGCGACGGCGGTGTTGATATGAGGTCGAGCTTGGAGGTAGATCTGAGCAAGGAAGAGGAGGCAAGCGAAGAAGAAGAAAGGAAGGTCAGCTTCGGCGAGATCGAAGACGAGACGACGCAGAGCCAACTGACCTTGTCGCAGGTGATGGCAGGGTAAGATCCGGTCTTGAAAGCGGTGTGGTAGTAGGCGTTGACGTCGAGGAGAGCTGTTGGGGTTTAGGAGCGGGCAGAGAGATCGGTCGAAGCGGGAAAGGGAATCAGCTCGCTGCTTGTTAGTTTTGCGAGGGAGCAGTTGATAAAGGAACTAACGAGTGTGATCAAAGCCGTTAACCCAGGACTGAGAGTTAGGCTGAGCTCCCTTGATGGGTCCCATGCTGAAGAAAGAGGAAGATAAGGAGGGTCGTCAGTTGAGGTCGCGTCGAGGGGAAGCGAAACGAGCTCGCATCTCGTCGAGCGAGACGAGCTGCTCACTAGTGCGACTCTCCGTAATCTGCAGAACCAAAGGATAAACGTGGGTTTCAGTTCGAAGCTTCCGCGAAGTCGAAAAGGCAGGACGAGAGATGGACGAACCGTTCCAAGTGAGCTCCTCGATCCAATCGTACTTGTTCCTCATGGCGATCAGCTGCTGCCATCGAACGGCGAGGACCCAAGCGTCGGACTGATAGAGCCAGTTCTTGTTGTAGCTGTTGACTCCGTAGTGAGCGTAGAAGAGAGGCTGAAGACGGAGAGAAGGTCAGCGAAAGTCGAACTCGAACGAGGTCGATGGAGGAAGAAAGCGACGACTCACCGAGACTCCTGGAAGGTAGCTCCTGCTTCCGAGAGCGGACATGTAGGTGTAGTCGGTATCGGTGGTGATCATGTTGGCGTCCATCGACCAGGCAGAGTTCCAGTTCATGATTCCGTCCATCGACGACCAGCTCGACCATGAAGTTCCTCCGAAGAATCCAGGAACGAAGTACATCGAGACTCCCTTCGCGGTCAAGAGAGATCGAAGGTTGACCCAAGCGGCATCTCCGCAGGTCTCTCCAGCGAAGGTCGAGACGAAGACCTTTCCGTTGTAGAGGTACTGGTTGGGGTGAGAGGCGAACTGAACGATGTAGTCGACCATCGAGCTCGAGATCGTTCCGCATCCCCAAACGCTGTGATATCGAGAAGAGGAGCGAGTCAGCTCGAGATCCCGAAGGGCAGCAGACGAAAGTTTTCACGAACCTCATGTCGAAGGAGAAGAAGAGCTTGAATCCCTTTCCGTGAGCCTTCGCAGCGGCGTAAGCGGCGGTGGTTCTGAGGAGACGAGGACAAGGAGAGAAGCTCGTTAGTTTGAGCTCGACGGAAGCGACGAGAGTCAAGAGAAGCACTGACTGAGTGAGCTGCCAGCTGTCGGTTCCCTAATGAAGCGAAGGGCAGAAGGAAAATCGTCAGTGATGGAGGGAGACGACTGGAGGAGGGACGGGAACGCGACGAACGAGGTTCAAAGCGAACGCGTCGACTCCGGAGTTGTAGGCCAAGGTGACGTCTGAGAGCGAGAGAGAAGAGAGTTAGCATCTCGCATAACTCCGAGACAAGAAGAGGGAAGCGAGAACAAACCCTCAGTCCAGGAAGCGGCGGTGTAGGGGTCTGAGAAAGAACCGGAGCGAATACGAAGAGGTCAGACGACGAACGAGCTCGAGAGACGATTTAGAGGCGAGAAGGTCCGAGTTTCTCCTCACAAGTGTTTCCGACGATGTGGTGCGAGAAGATGTACTTGGTTGAGCTCGAAGCGGGAGCTGCGAGAGTGGGAGTGAAGGAACCAGACGCGGCGCATCCTCCAGGTCCAGTCGAGAGCTGAGTGTTGGGGACGACAGCAGCGGTACCGTAGTTGTAGAGGTTCATGCTGAAACGAAGACAAGGCAGACGAGAGGGGAAGGAAGCGAACTGCTCGTTTCGTGACTCGTTCTCGAGAATGAATCGAAACTCGAGCTCACACGTTGTTTCCTCCACAGGTCTGAGCAGAGTTTCCACCGCAGGGAGCGGTGCATCCAGTAGCGGTGTATCCAGCTCCGGAGTTGAGGGAGTTTCCGCACCAGCACTGAGTGTAGTCTGCGGAAAAAGGGACAGGTCAGCGAGTCGAGTTCGACTTCGTCGCGTCTCGTTTCGATTTGACTCACACTAAGAGAGAAGAGGAAAGAGAAGCGAGTCAGTTCCGAGAAACGTTCAGTAAGGTAGAGAAGATGCTCACCTCAAGTCCAGCGAGAGTATAGCCAGCAGTTTTGCAGAAGGTCTGGCAAGACTCGACAGTGAGGGTGGAGCTCGTGGTCATGGTTCCAGTGAGAGCTCGAGCAGCGGCCGAATCGGTAACGCAGCCGACGTTGTTCCAGACGGGAGCGACGGCAGTGTAGACGGTCATTCGGTTGCCTGAGAGAAAGGAGGGACGAAACGAGAGGGAATGATCAGCGACGGAAAGAGGGAAACGAGATGAGTGAAACGTTTTCTCACTTCCACCACAGACCTCGGCCGAGTTTCCTGAGTGGTCGCAAACGACAAAAGGCATATGAGCACTCTACATCTCTCGAAAGAAGTTGGGAATGAAGACTGGGAGAGCTCACCAGAGCACTTCATCGCACAATCAGTCGAAGGTTGGAGAGTGTTGGAGTTCGAGATCGCGTTTCCACAGAAGCCTGGAATGAAACGAGTATTGTTAGAATGATATGTCACTCGAGGCGAGATGAGGCAATGTACGAACATTGGTTGCCGTCTGAAGAGAAGGGAAGCGCAGGGAGAGGACAGATCAGTTTGACGAGGCTCTTCCGACGCGTCTTCGAGTGACGAGACAAGAAACTCACACTCGGCTCCAGCGATCGAGTATCCCTTCCCGGCGCAGAGGGTGGTGCACGACTCGAGAGCTTGGAGGAGAGAAGAGGGAGAAGGGCAGTCAGCGTCGCTTCGTCGACGAAGCGAGAAGGCGAGTGCGAGATTCAAACTGACTGTTGGCGACTATTCCCGTTTGGGCCCACCCAGTCAAGGCTCGATTCGCACTAGAGTCGGTGTAGCAACCGGTGTACTTCCATCCGGAGATAGCAGGAGTGGCGGCGGTGGTTGTCGAGGTGGTCTTAAAGACGCTGAGGGCGTAGCTGTGAGAGAAGAACGAGAGGAGAGAGAGATGGTCAGCGAGCTCGAAACGGACGAAGAGCGGGCGGTTGAATTGAACTCACGCTCCTCCACAGGTTTGAGCAGAGTTTCCACCACACGAAGACGAGCAAGCAGTCGAAGTAGCCGAAGGGAGGGTGTTTCCACAGTCTGCCAAAGAGGGAAGAAGATGATGAGCTCGGAGCGGGTGAGGAGGAGGGGCGCGAGGAGGGAGACGCGACGAACAGCATTGGGTTCCATCTGAGTTTCGAGAGAGGAAGAGCGAGTTAGCAAGGATCTCAAGGGAGAGTTTTTCGATAAGGGAAGGGCTCACACTCGGTTCCAGCGTAGGTGTAGCCGGCGTTGAAACAGGTAGTCGTGCACAAGTCGGTCGCTGCGATAGAGGAAGGGCGAGTCAGCTGCCGTTGTTACTCGAGTCAAACCGGTGCGAGAAGAGACTCACTCATGCTGGTGGAGGTGGAGGAAGCTCCAGTAAGCTGCCGGTTTCCGTTGGGATCAGCGTAGCATCCGAGCGAGGTGTAGAGCGATGAGGTCGCAGTCGCGGCAGGAGCGGAGGTCGTCGTCGTCGTGGAGGCGATCTGCTGGTAGACATTGATCCTGTAAGATCCTCCACACTTCTGGGCACTGCGAGAAGGGAAGAGAGTCAGTGGGAAGCTCGTAGAAAGCAAGAGAGAGGGGAACGAACGCGTCTCCGCCGCAAGCCATGTTGCAATCCGTCGAGGTTGCGGTAGAGGCGGTGAGAGTGTTTCCACAGAAGCATTGAGTTCCGTATTCGACTCCAGCGTAAGAGTAACCCTTGGAGAGACAGGTAGCGACGCAAGAAGCAGGGCTGAGGAGGGAAAGGGAGAGTTCAGGGTCGTCGTTCTCGAGGCGAAGGAAGCGAAGGATCGAACTCACGTGTTGGAGCTCGTCGAGACCATATAGCTGGAGAGAGTGACGGGAGAAGCAGCGTCGACGTAACCTGGAAGAAGAGGTGGGAGGCTGGTCAGAAAATGCGAGGCGACCGAAGAAGGGAGACGTCGAGCTCACATCCCAAAGGCTTCCAAGTCGTTCCTCCCGAGACGATGTTCGCGGCAGCAGCGCTCGTAGTAGCAGCAGCGGCCGAGGTCGTGGTCGTGGTAGTAGGAAGAAGGTAGACGTTGATACTGGAGAGGTTGTGGACTTGGTCAGCGAGGCTAAGCATCGAAGGAAATCGAGGCGAAGAAAACAGAACGAACGCGTAGTATCCTCCACATTTGAGAGCGCTGAAAAGCAGAGGAGAAAAGCGATCGAGTCAGTATATACGGCGACGACCGAGAGAGGATCTGCAGCAATGAGTCTCACGAGTTTCCTGAAGGGGAGGAAGGGGAAGAAAGAAGACAAAGGAACGGTCAAAGTCAGCTTGAAACTCGACGCGTCGAGGAAAAACAAGCCAAGGGTCGAACGCACCAGTGCAGGCCATCGAGCACGATGTCGAAGCAGCAGCGACTCCAGTGTTGGTCTTTCCACAGAAGCCTGAGCAAGAGAAGGGCGCGAGATTCAGCGAGGCGAGGGAAAGAGAGCGAGGGCGAGTCGAGCTCACATTGGTTTCCGTCTTGATCGCGTCGAATGAAGAGGGAAGAAAGGTCAGCTTGGAACGGCCTCTTCGAGCGATGGCAGGTGAGACTCACACTCTACTCCGGCATATGCGTATCCAAGGTTCGAGCAGTAGGCCATGCAAACAGTCGGCCTTGGGAAAAGGAAAAGAGAAACGTAGAGAAAAGAGAGCGAAAGAGGTCAGCGATCCTTGGCGCGTCGAGAGAGAGAAGACGACGAGAGAGGTGAGAACGTACGTGTTGGTGTTGGTGTTAGTCATGATTCCGCCCGTCAGAATAGGTGTAGCTTTGTCGGTGAAGCCTAGGCATCGGGGAAAGCGTGAACGAGATTTCAGCCTTCGTTCGTTCGATCGGAGGGAGCCGAACAACGAGCTCGCAGTTCTTCGCGCACTCACATCCAAGATCGGTGTAGGTATCGGACCTGGCGACGATGCAGGAGGTGTCCGTGGTCTTGTAGAGACTCATGTAGCCGGTACTGAATGAGATGACGCGAAAAATGACGGTCGAAAGGAGGTGTGAGCTTCTTCACTCGATCTCCGAGACAACTTTGATGATAAGAGCCTCGTCGCTCGAAGAGGATGAACTCACCCTCCGCAGGTCTCGCTAGAGTCTCCAGTGCAGGCCTTGTTGCAGTTGGTCGAGGTGGTAGTGAGTCCTCCTCCGTTGTCGAGCGTATCCGAGCAGTCTGGAGAGAACAACAGGCGGAGAGGCGGAGGAGCAGCGAACGTGGGGGAGAGAGTGAGCTTAGGTTCGACGAGAAGCGAAAAAACGCGTAGAAAGATGGGATGGGGGGACTTACAGCATTCGTTTCCGACTGATGGATGTTCGGAAGAAAGGAACGGAGATAGGGCGGTTGAGATTGGAAGGATCGACCAGGAACAACAAGAGGGGCGACCTGGTCAGCTCGCGAGGTCTCCTTCCTTTCCCTTCCTTCGCTCTTCCCTCTCCTCCAACGACCACCCTCTCACCCATCCATCCAGCCAGCCCATCGATCTCAGCATATGTAACAGTCACTCACACTCGGTACCTCCGTAAGTGTAAGCCATCGAAGCGCAGGTAGCGAGGCAGCTCTCGACTGTGAGGGAGCTCAGTCCTTGCTGAGAGTAGCCTGTCAGGACTCTCGCTCCTGAAGTTCCCTCAGTCACGCATCCTACGAGACTCCAGCCGGAAGGAGTAGCTCGTCGTTCGAGGGTGGTGGTTGACCTGACTGAGAGGGCTGAAGCGATGTGGTTGTGATGGCTTCGAGAGCGAGAAGGGAGCTTCTCGACGTGAGCTTCGACCGACGAGGAGAGGAGGAGTCCGAGGAGGGTGAGGGCTCCAGTGAAGGCTTTCATCCGAGGGAGGGGAGGTTGAAGGGGTTGAGTAGGGTAGAGAGGAGGATTTTCTTGGGTTGAAAGGGATCCGGATCGATATAGAAGGAGCGAAAGGGCTGGTGTGCTGAAACGAGTGTGGGGAGGCGAGGTTGAAGGATCGTCGACTCGAAGCGACGCGAGCTCTTTGAAGAGACGCGACTAGGAGAGACGCGTAGAAGAAGAGAGGAGGAGGAGGAGGCGGAGGGAAGGGAAAAGGAAGAGAAGTCGAAGGTTGAAGGTTGAGGAAGAAGAGCAAAGAGGCGGCGTGTTGCCGTTTTCCTCCTTCGAAGAAAGCGCGTCGAACGCGAACCTTCTCTTCGTTTGTTCCCCAGGCCCCAGGTTCCCTTCCCCCCCTTCTCGCAGTCAAACACTCTTCTCCAGCTTCTGATTGCCTTCTGGCCTAAAACAGGGCCTCTCGATCGACACCCAGTCCAGATCTCAAACCTCCGTATCGGTGAGCTTTCGATTTTGTTCCCTTGTGTTCAAGCTCCTGACGCACGCCTTCCCGCTCCCGCCTTCTTCCTCCCAACCACCAACACCTCCTCCTAACACACCCTTTTCCCATACCTTCCAGATCACAACAAGCTTCCTCCCCACCCCGTCTTCCTCGTGGAAAGTCAACAGCAATCAATCTCCGCCCTCCAACAAACGAAGATCAGCAAGCTCTCCCCCTCCCTCGCTCTCGCTCGCGGCACCATGTCTCACCGTTCTTCTTCTCCTCCCACCTCTCCCACCTCCCTCGCCACCTCCTTCCTCTCTTACTTCACCTCCTCCTCAACCCCAAAACGCTTCCGCAAATCCTCAGGAACGGAACCCCTCCTCCCGTCCGTCTCGCCCTCGGTCAGCCCTTCCTCCTCCTCCTCGTTCGTCGCTCCTCCTCCCCCCGCCTTCTCCTTCAGCAACAACCACACAAGGAAACCCTCCGACTTCGACCCCACCACCATCTCAACCTTCACCTCTTCCCTCCCTCTTCCATCCATCTCAGAAGTCGCCAATCCCAACGCGAGCCTCTACGGATACGCTCGAAGAGCAGCGAGCCCGCTCGGGAACGAGAAGGGAGGAGGAATGCTGAGCCCGACGGGTTGGAAAGCGGGAGGATGGACGAAGGGGAGGATGGGGAACGTGTTGTTTGCCTTCGTCTTCTGGTTGTGCTTGATCTGGTGGGTGAGAGCGCTCGGTGGATGGGGAGCTGAGTTCACTGTGATCTGAGGGAAGAGAGAGGTGTGCGGGAGCTGTTGAGCTCGCGAGGGATCGGGAGGAGGAGGGAGCTGTTTTTAGGCATTTTTGTTGTTCTCTATCGGTTTGGTTCGTCTTTTGGGCATCTCGTCTGTACTTCTATCCATCCATCTATCTATCTCTATCTTTTCTTACGCGTGTGTGTTGTGTTTTTGTTCGGATCTCCCTTCGTGCGCGCTTCTTATCCATCGTTGTTTCTCCTCAACCCTGGCTCACGCGTGTTTGACGAAGCTCTCGCGAAGTCACTTTCGGGAGAGCTCTCTCAGGTTCTACCTGATCTGCTTCGCCGGCTCAAGGTAAGAGCTTTCAAGGAGGCACAAAGCGGTCGAGCGAAGAGACGAGCGAGCCGAGCTCACGTTTCGCTCGCTTTGCTCAATCCTCTTGCATTCAGCCTCGAATCCAAGTGGATCACTCTTTCGGTTGATCAAGCAGTCTTCAAGTCTGAGTTGCTTTCCAGCTTCGACTTTTGCTTTGCATCTCATGTTCGGGAGGTTGAGACGCGTCTCGCTCTCGACTCCCCTTCGATCTTTCAGCGCGAGAGGGATGACTATAGAATTAGATCGTATCGTGTATGAGATCAAGAGTAAATCGAAACTGACCCGTCCCTGTCAAACCATCCCATCTCTACTAGAGCTCCCCAACAGCACCCGAGTCTCGTCCTCCCCAACCTTCTTTTCCTCCTCGAACTCCCCCAACCCAGCGCGTCTCCACGACTCCAGATCTACGATGTCCTGATCTCCTCTCCAGTTCGACGGACAGTCCATAGGGTAGGCTGACTGATTGAGAGACAGGATGGAGGTGAGAGGCTCGGCTCGCTGGGATTGAGCCTGGAAAAGAGAAGAACGAGAAAGCAAAACGACGCGACGGTGATCAGTTTGAGGGCAAACGCTCGAGGCTCGAAGAAGCTGAGAGAACGAGATCGTAGGCTGACCTTGGATCTCATGGGACAGCGACTGAACTTGACCTTTCCGGAGGTTCCAAAGGTCGAGGCGGCAGCGGGAAGGACTTTGGTTTCGGAAAACTTTTTGCGAAGTCGCCAGCGTCTGAAGGTGAGGGAGAGGGAGTCAGCGAGACGAAGTCAAGAGGGGGCTGGGGGGTTTGACTTACCCGTTTAGCGTATGAAGGAGTGATATCGAGTAGAGTTTCCCTGGCGGACAGAACGATGGCGGAACAGAAGTCAGCGCGTCGAGCTCGAACGAAACGAGAAAAGGAAGAGCTCGCGACTCACCTTGGATTCCGAGGAGAAACACATAAACCGTAGTGCTTGGAACGCATAGGAAGGTTATGAGAGCGGCGAGAACGCAGAGGGAAGGCTGAAGACGGGGAGATGAAAAAGAGCGAGAAAAGCAGTGGACGCGTCGTGTTAGTTCTCGCTCGACTTCTAGACCGATGTGAGCAGCTCGTCTGGAAGCTCTGACGACCGAAGTGATGCAGAAAGAGATAGAAAGGCGTACCGGCAGCATGCTCTCAATCGTGAGGATGAGAAGCCTGGGACGAAAATGGACGTCGTGGGAAAAAGGCGGACGAGAGAGTTCAGTCGCTCGCTCGAAAGCACCCGAGAAGAGTCTTAAGCGAAACGTCAACCACTCACTTCTCGACCAATGTCTGCGTATCTACTGTGTCTCTGATCTGCAGATGCAGGAAGAAGAGCACTGAGGTCGAACGAAGAGGGGGAAGTGTCGAGGCGTTGAGAAGTCAGCGCTGTTCACTCCCGGTTGTGAAGATTAGCATTTCGAAAACTGACAAACGGAGGTAATTAGAAAGTCTGTAGCGAGCATTGAGCTGAACCAAACGATCAAAGGGGTCCGTATCTGAACGATGAAAAAGGGAAGGGGGAGATGCGTCGAGTCAGGCTTGGCTCGATGAGTTCGTCCTTTTTCTGCGATCTCACATTGGAGTTTATAGTTGCGTTCCCCTGCAGATACGAGTTCAGTTTGAGGTCAGCGTGCAGCGACAGTGGTGGTGAAGAAAAGACGACTCGAGACCAAAGGAAAAAAACGACGCACCTCCAGCGGTTTCGCGGACGCGACGCCCTTTGGTTTCGAGCGAGGAATGAAGGTGAAAGACGTCAGTATCCTTGATCGTTTCGATCGAAAATGTGGGTGTGCTCACGACGGAGATGCCAGCCGCAAACGAGCACAGAACCAAAGGAGCAACGACGACGAGAAAAAGCCTCCGAAGCTTCAAACTCCCGATACACTTGAAGATCCGGTGGCAAAAGAAGACATGAGAGATGAGAATCACGGTCGACGTGACGGGAGGCTATGGGCAAGACGAGGCGGAAGGCGAACGGAAATCAGCCTCGATTTGCTCGAGCTCGTCGTTCGTCGAGCTTCGTTCAAAAGAGAAGACTCACTACAGATAAAGACAGCCAAGTTCCTTTGGCGAAGTACCCCAAGTTCCCGTAGTGGGATGCAAACCTGGGAATAAACGAGAGAGGGAAGTAAGAGAAGTCCGAAAGTCAGCTCAACCGCGACGCGTCGTTCGACTGCTCCTCCTCGATTGCCCGAGAGCTGTGACTCGCATATCAACGGCAACTCCTCCGGCTTGTAGATCTTGCATACTGAAGAGGTGAGTGAAAGAAAGCCAGGTCAGATAGATGAGCGAAAACAAAGTGACGGTTCAGCTCGTCGAACTCACAGATTGGTCGCCCAGAGTGCGAAAACAAGGGCTTTGATGAGAGGAGGATCGAGGTTGTAGAACCTGTGGATATACAGAAGCAGCTATCAAATTATCACGTGTCAGTCTAGAGCTGACTCGAGGGTGAGAAGAGCAGGCAACGAACCTCTGCGAATCTGAATGAAGGGAGCAATGAACGACGAGGTCAGTAATGACCGGTCGACGAAGCTCGAACTGTTGAGAAGTGCGTCACTGAGACGAGCCGCGTCGAGTCTTTCTAGCACCTTCTCTCTTCTCCATCTTTCTAGTAGTTTCTCCGTAGGTAGCTTAGTCATCTCTTGTAACAGTAGATACGTCATAGGTACTGCGGAGGGTTCTCGTAGAGTATATAAGGAGAGCTCGCACTGAGAGGAGGAGGTTCTTCACTTGTACTGAAGACCATCCTCCTCCAGGTGGGTTCTACCGTCCCTCGCTACTACATCTCGTTTATATATAACTTGTACTGAAGACCATCCTCCTCCAGAGCCGAAACCTCACAACAGATTAAGAGTCTGAACCGCTCCCCTCAAAGCTCATCAAGAAACCATGTCAACCTCGAAGAACACCACCACCACTCCTCGTCTCGAGACGCATCGTTTCTTCAAGCTGGAGCCTCTGGACAGTCGAAACTACCAGACCTGGTCTATCCGCATGATGATTGCTCTAGCAGAATCCAAGTGCAAGTCTCTGGTCCTCGGACAAGAGAAGAGACCAGAAAGAGGCGACGAAGGCAGGGAAGGAAAAAGGACGAGCTCAACCTCGGAGAAGCCCGAGGAAGTTCCCCTTCCCTTGGGAAGCGAAGAGCTTCTCGCGAAGCAAGACGACTGGGATGCTCGAAACGAATTCGCACTCCACAGGATCCAGATGGCCGTGAGCGACCGAGAGCTGATGAAAATCTCCTCGGCTGAGCTCGCGAGCGAAGCCTGGGAAACGCTCAAAGTCGCTCATCGAGTCGAAGGAACAGCAGGGAAGATGATGGTTCAACGAAAGCTCCGAGACCTCCGCATGGATGAGAGTTCGTCGGTACAATCATACATCGACGAATTCGAAGAAATCCTCGAGGAGGCGACGACTCTCGGCATGGACATCGTCAAGAACCCAGAACAGCTCGCCCTTCAGTTCCTCGCAGGTCTCCCCAAATCGCTCGAAACCTTCACCGACGTCCTCTCCCTCTCCTACCAAGAATCCGGAAAAGAGCTCACACCAAAAGTAGTCACCACCGCTCTACTCACCCACACCCGCACCAAAACCTCACGATCAGACGTCACTCCAAAGGAAGATTCGGCGATGAAGGTTGACAAGGTGGACGCAAAATGTCACCACTGCGGGAAGAAGGGACACTTCAAGGCGGAATGTTGGGACGTAGTTGGGAAGCCGAAGGATAGGAAGGGTGGGAAGAAGGGAGGAAGGTTCAGGAAGGAAGGAGGTGGGCGTCGGAGGGAGGAAGCCAACTCGACGAGCTCGAGTTCGGGGGATTGGGGGTTCTCAGCGGCCGCAGGGGTAGGTGACGACGAGACAGTTCTCGCCGTCGCCGAGGAGGATTGGATTGCCGATAGTGGATGCTCCAATCACATCTGCAACGACCGTAGCAAGCTGAGCGACTACAAACCCTTCGAAACCTCAGTCAAAGTCGCCAGCAGCAAAGTCATCAAAACGGTCGGAATCGGCAATCTGAAAGTCATCGCGACCGTTGGGAATCGAAAGAGGAAGACGATCATTCATGACGTCTACTTCATCCCAAATTTCCCGAACCTCATCTCCATTGGGCAGCTGACGGCCAGAGGCGCGACGGTCGAGTTCTCTCAGCAGGGTTGCACATTCAGGAAGAATGGGGAAGTCTTGCTGGTAGGAAAGTCATGGAGGAAAAACCTCTGGAGACTCGAAATCGAACCAAAGCCGGACGACGCGGACCAAACGGAAGATAAGATCTCGAAAGAGACGAGCACAGCCCTCGTCATCAACGAGACGGCAACGGCCGACCAAGCAGTTCTTCTTCACCGGAGGTTGGGACACGCGTCAGTCACAGCGATGAGGAGACTCTCAGCCGACGGAGTCATCCCAAAAATCAACGAGGAGGATCTCATCAAAATCAAAGAAGCGCCGTGCGTCGTTTGCCTCAAAGGAAAACAACACAAGTCACCATTCCACGACAGCACGAGCCGATCCTCCACTCCTCTCGCACGCGTACATACCGACCTCCAGGGACCAATGCCTGTTGAGTCGATTACTAGAAAGCGCTACATGATGGCGATCTGGGATGACGCGACGAACTTCCACTGGACGTACGCCCTCGAGCGAAAGTCCGAAGCATTGGAGACCTTTAAGGTCTGGAAGACACAGGTCGAGAAGGAGAGAGATCAGAAGGTGAAGGTCCTACGGTCGGATAACGGCGGGGAGTTCACCTCAGACGCATTCAAAGCTTACCTCAAAAAGGAGGGGATCAAGGCTGAAACTACGATTCCCGCGACACCCGAGCAGAATGGGAAGGTAGAGCGAGGAAACCGAACCCTAGAAGAGAAGATCACGTGTTTACTGCACGACTCAGAGAATCTTCCAGGAGAACGGAGGCGTTTCTGGGTCGAGGCGATGATGACCGCGACTTATCTAATCAACCGCCTCCCCTCCTCGCCGAACAGAGGAAAGACGCCCTACGAAGCGTACTACGAGATAAAACCTCCCCTTACCCATCTCCGAACGTTTGGCTCGATTGCCTACGCACACAACCCCGACCGTCAGAAGCACGAGTCGAAGACGATCCAAACGATCCTTCTTGGCTACGGCGAAGACCATGGGAAGAAGGCTTATCGATTGCTGAGGACCGATACTGGAAAGATCCACTACTCCCGAAACGTTGAGTTCGACGAGCAACTGCCGCAAAACTCGCTAGGGGGGAAGATGGTGACGCTGGATCTGACGGCTCCCAGGATCGAAGAGGTCGAGGAAGACGCGGACATCCCCGACGTCGTTCCGTTGAAACCTCCAACTCCCAAACAACCAAAGCCATCCTGGGAGTACGTCCCTGTCGTTGATCAAGACGTGGTCGACGACAGTGGGAGCTATGGTAGAGGTATGCGAAATCGAAAGCGCGAAGTTCAACCAGAAGAATTCGCGAACTTTGTTCGTCTCGCCCAACCCGAAACCACCCTGGATCTCGCAGCGTTACCTGAACCAGCAGTACCATCTTCAACAAAGGAAGCACTGTCTTCTCCTCACTCGGCGTTCTGGAAACAAGCCATGGACGCTGAGATGGAATCGATGGAAGCAAACGGAGTTTGGGAACTGACTGAACTTCCTCTCCACGCGAAGGCAGTGGGAGGAAGGTGGGTCTATGCGCTCAAGCGAGACAAAGAAGGGAAGGTCGAAAAGTTCAAGGCAAGATGGGTCGCCAAAGGATACACCCAACGCGACGGGATCGACTACAACGAAACCTACGCGCCTGTCCTACACCTGAACTCTTTCCGAACTTTTCTTGCCATCGCCGCACGCGAAGACCTAGAGCTCCGACAAGGAGACTTTAAGACCGCCTTTCTCACCGCCCGACTCGTCGAAACCGTCTATATGGATCAGCCAACTGGTTACGAAACGAGGGGCGAAGGGGGGAAGAAGCTAGTCGCTCATCTCCTCAAGGCGATTTACGGACTCAAGCAATCGCCCCTCGCGTTTGCGAACCACTCTCGTTCCTTCTTCACCACCATCGATCTGGAGGTTCTCGAAGCAGACACCTGCCTATACGTGGGCTGGAAGGACAAGAAGAGACGGATGCTGATCCAGTACGTTGACGACTTCGCAGTCGCAGCTTCCTCAGAAAAGGAAGTCGACGAGATCATGCGTCTCACCAAAGAAGCATTTACGATCGACGACCGAGGCGATCTCTCAGACGGTTTGATGCTCGGGATGGAAGTCAAGAGGGATCGATCTCGTAGGACGATCACCTTATCTCAGTCACGATACGTCAAGGAGGTTCTAAGCCGCTTCGACACGTCGACTTTGAGACCAGCCCGAACTCCGATGGACGAGCACAAGCAGCTCATGATCGAGCAGGACCTTTTGAAGCAGGATCTAGAGCGAGTAAACCAAAGTCGGTATCTCCAGGCTGTGGGATCACTTATGTATCTCATGGTTTGCACGAGACCCGACCTCGCCTTCTCAGTGGGAGTCGTGAGTCGATTCAGTAGCGACCCCCGAGAGATCCACTGGTCAGCGATCCATCGGATCTTCCGCTATCTAGCAGGAACATCACATCTTGGCCTAGTCTTGGGAGGAAACCAAGAAGCTCCGTTGCTCGAGATGTGGACGGACGCAGACTACGCGGGCGATCACGAAACGCGTCGATCAACCACGGGCTACGTCGTCAAGCTCTACGGCAGCACTGTCGTTTGGGCAAGCAGAAGACAGAGAGCAATCTCCAAGTCCTCGACAGAGGCGGAGTTCATAGCTCTCTCCCAGGGAGCTCAGAATCTCCTTTGGCTCTCGAAACTCGTTTCTCAACTCGGATACGAAGTCCCCACCATCCCCGTCCATGTCGACAACCAATCAGCCATTACAACCACGCAGAACGGTCGCCATTCCGAACGAACGAAACACATCGACATCGCCTACAAGTACGGTCGCGAACTACACCAAAACAAGACGATCGCACTCTCGTTCTGCCCGACGGACGCGATGACCGCCGACATTTTCACGAAGGCTCTTGGACGCGAGAAGTTTGAGAAGCATCGAAGAAGTCTAGGGGTCAGGGATAAGGATGAGGACGCAGCTGATCTCATTGAGTGGGAGTGTTGAGAAGTGCGTCACTGAGACGAGCCGCGTCGAGTCTTTCTAGCACCTTCTCTCTTCTCCATCTTTCTAGTAGTTTCTCCGTAGGTAGCTTAGTCATCTCTTGTAACAGTAGATACGTCATAGGTACTGCGGAGGGTTCTCGTAGAGTATATAAGGAGAGCTCGCACTGAGAGGAGGAGGTTCTTCACTTGTACTGAAGACCATCCTCCTCCAGGTGAGTTCTACCGTCTCTCGCTACTATATCTCTTTTATATATAACTTGTACTGAAGACCATCCTCCTCCAGAGCCGAAACCTCACAACACGAACTCTCTCTTACCCTCTCGTTCTCGTCGAAGAGAGAAACTCACAAGAATCCCGACCCCCAGAAAACAGCCAGACATCCCATCATCCACTGTGAAGAAGCAAGAGAGGATGCAGGGTCAGCCAGCGTCTCAGCTTCTTGGTTGAGCTCGACCTTCGCGAACGAAGACGAGATCGTCGACTCACTGGTCCAAGGACAGCCAGGAGAACAGAACGAGGGGGCATCGCTACCACCGCTGTTGGATCGTCCATTCTGACCCTCGAGCGTTGGATGAGGGGGGCGAAGGGCGAGTGAGAGAAGGAAGGGGAGGGGAGGGAAGGAAACGCGAAGTCCTTGGAAGTCGAGCCGAGCGAGGGTTGTTTTGAATAGTCGACCGGTCGAAAGAAGCTCTGTTTCGCGAGAGGCCGAGTGCAGATATATACAAGAGCGAGGAGGAGGTTGCGAGGAGGAGGTTGACTGTAGAGTCGATGATGGTGGTTGAAGGTGAAGGAAGGAGGGAGCAGCTCTTGCCGTTTTGCTTTCCTCGACAGCTCGAGAGCCCTTTTGGGTTTGGACGGTTCGGTTCGGACGAAAGCAAGTCTGAAAGCAAATGAAGGGTCTGATCGAGCTCTTTGAAAGGGAATTTCAAGGCGTTCGGATGATATACTTGCCGCTCTGTAGAAGCCTGGAAAGAGGAAGGTTTTTCTGGACTGTTGGAGAAAAAGAAGAAAGAGAAGGTGCCTCAGTCGACGCGGACGAAGAAGGTCGACGCGAGGTCACTCACCTACGGATCTCCCTCTCACCTCGTGTTGATCTGCAGGTCGATTCCTCTCTTTCGTGGACCACGAGTTTGTCTCGTTTCGTTTCTTGATCTCCGAGAGCTCGTGTCAGCAAGCTTCGCCGCACATCGCGTCTGGTTAATCCTCTTCCCGCTCGCCACTCTTCCCAACCCAGCGTCCTAGAGCGAACCACATCCCATCAGCGTATCTTCTATCACCCACCAAAGACAACACAACTCCCCACCCCCACCAGCACCAGCGGCAACGCTATCCATCGTCCCCAAGTTGTTCCCGCTACCTCGCTCGACGACTCCCAACCCACCCATCTCCTCCCCTCAGCCAGCTTTCTCTCCTTCTCCTTCCTCGCCATCCCCATCGCCAGCCCTTCTCGCGCTCGACTCTTCACCGCCAGCGGCATCGAAGACTCCTCCGACGATGAGGAGGGAGAGGGAGAGGAGAGGTTGTCGTCGTCGAAGGATTCCGACGCGATTACTGATTCGTCTTCCTCTTCTTCGTCGACCTCAACCTGAGCGACTCCTCCGAAAAAGTCGGTGAGGAGGGTGGAGTCGAGGTCGAAGGGGAAGAGGTCGGTTCGGATCCCTGGGTTGGATTTGATACGGTCGAAGGAGTAGGTGTCGAACTGGTGAGATGAGGGTGAGCGAAGGGAGGGATGACGGAGGGAGGGAGGGAAGGTAGGTCGACGAGAGAGAAGCAAAGTGAGATGAGGGGGAGAGAGAGGGGAGGAGCGAGAAGTCAGTATCAGAGAGAAAGAAAGAACGAAGGAGGGAAAAGTAAAACGCGAGACGCACCAAATCCTTCATCGTCTTCGTGCTCGTCTTGTTCTGCCCTTCCATGAACTCGAGGAGGTAGTGAGTGTAGGAGTCGATGACGGCTACTCCGATGTCCGGGTCGTTGTGGTGCTGCGAGAGGAGCGAAGGGAAAGGTAAGTGAGCGGACGAACGAAGGAACGACACGAGACGCGACGAAGAGATCGATGCGAGAACGAGCAAGACTCACAGAGTACGAGTTCTCTCCCAGCTGGGAGGAACCAGTAGCGAGGATGTTGGGAGAGTAGAGTTGAGAGAAGAGAGTGTTGGCCTGGCAGGTGTCGGTCATGAAGAGCATGCGGTTGTATCTGGAAAAGAGGGAGAGGAAGAGAGAGCGCGAGGGGAGAGTCAGCAAGGGAGGTGAGATCTTCTCGCGAGTGCTCAAGGCAAGGACAGTCATATCGAGAGCATATGAAGTCAGCTCAGAGTTACTCCCTAGCTCGGAACTCACCTCTTCTTCTCCCACATCTGCTCAAACGCGTCCGCGATGTCGAAAGCCGAGATCTCCTCGTTGTCCTGAAACTTGAGGAACTCGTCTCCCCCGTGTCCGGTCATATACACGAAGATGTTGGACCTGTCGTCTGTGAGGAGGCGTTTCGAGCGAGGAGTTGAGGGAGGAGTCCTGCCTGAGAGCGAAGAGAACGACGACGTGGGGGGCGGGAGGTGAGCTCGTGCGAGATCTCATCCTTCTACATCTCCCCTCGTTCCCTCCAAAAATGTGAAGCCGACTCACCTGTCATAAGCCTGATGAAGCTCTCTACGGATACCTCGTATCCTCTGTAGTCGACCTCGATGTTCTCTCCGTAGAGATCGAGCTTGCGATCCGAGTTTGCGTAGACGGTTGCTGGGAAGGAGTTTAGAGGGTTACAGGCTACGTCGTCGGCGAGCATGAGGATGATGTTCGAGTCAGGGATTCCAAGGCGCTTGACGGTTCGGTACCTGGTGAAGAGGTAAGGAAGAGTGAGCTCGAGGTTCGGAGGAGGAAAGAAGGGGGGGAGAGGAGAGAGCGAGCTCACATCCCCAGAGTGTTGGCCATGTGCTGGAGGAGAGCATGAAGGTGAGCAGGGTCAGCCTGAGGGCTCGATTCGAGCAAGAGGGAAAAGCGAAGGACTGACTCTATAGTTGAACCTGAAGAGCAAGACCAGGCAGAGAGAGTGAGCTCGAGAGAAGGCAAGGGGGAGGCACAGGAAGGGAGGAGCGAGCTCACCAGTATCGAGAAGTGCAGACCAGGACAGCCCAGTTGTTCGTATGATCAGAAGGTGGAGACGTAGCCCATGCTGTAGAGGCGAGAGCCAGGAGCGAGAAGAGAAGGGTGGATATCCGAGGTTTGAGCATCCTTGTCGGCGTTGGCAGACACGAGAGGAGGAAGAAGGAGGAGCGAGCTCGACGGGTTTCGTCCTCTCGCCATCGACTCCCACGACCTCCTTCTCGACCCTTTCTCGATCTAGGACAATCTCAGCGATTTCTCACAGCTACCCGGTATGTTGCCCATCTGAAGATGATCCATGTCGACGTCTTTCCTGGGAAACGAACAAGCAAACGTGAGGCTGGCCTTCCTCCGCTCCTCCTCAGGCTCCTTTTCCATCTCGAGCTCGAGCTGACTTCCTCTCCTTTTCCTGTCTTCTCTCTCGCCCAGCTCTGGCACCGGCGTACCAGCTGCTTCCAGAGGTCTCCTTGTTGAAGAGCTGCTTTCATATCCGCGAGCGCCAGGGAGAGACGGGCTGATGTTTTAAAAACGTGAGCTCGCTTCTCCTTCCTCTCCTCTCCTTTCCATCCTCCCTCCCCTTCACCTCGCTCGCCATCTGTTCCCTTTCGCTGGCTCCTTCACGTCTTCGTATGTGTTCCTGCACTGCAGGGCACTGCATCTGCTCTTTCTCCCAACGGCCTCCTCTGACAGACCTCTTCTTTCCCCTTTCGTTCAACCTCAGCCTCACCAGAACCTCACCATCTCTCGAGCTCTTCTTCTCTTCGTCCCTTCTGCTCGCCTTCTGTCCTCGCTCTTTCGAGCTTCCTATATAGGGGCCGAGGCCTATAACCAGAAAACAGATCAGCAGCCGCGGCGGATCACCCTTCTTCGATCGCGGGCGCGTGTGAGTGAGATCCGCTCCTCCACTCCTGTCTCCCACTTCACCCTCAACCCCGTTTTAGGCCGTTCGTTCATGTTCTTCCTTGACGGGATCGATTATCCTTCTTCCGCGCTCACAGGAAGTAGCTCTGGTGACAAACAACGAACAGGAAACCCTACAAAAAGCGTCGTTTCTCGCCTCTTCCCTTCTCGTTCGACAACCACAACCTCAGCCCTCTTCGCTCTCCGCCCTTCGGACAACTCAACCTCAAGCCAAAAGCCAAGTCACTCCTTCAAGAATGCGATCTTTCACCATCACCCTCCTTCTCGTCGCTCTCTGCTCCGTCCTTGCCTTCTGTCCTCAACACGTCGAAGGAGGTGCGTCCCGATGCTCATCTCTTCGTCGCTCTCCTTCCTCCCTCCTTCGCCTCGACTTTCTTAAGCTGACCTTTGTTTATCTTATCTTTATCTATCTCGCTTGCCAACCTCAGCCCTCGCCCTCGCCGTCAAGAACAACAACCTCGCTCGAGGGCTCATCGTCGCGAGACAAAACGAGGAGTCGTCCATCGCCGGAGATCCCTCCGTCGAAACCACTATCCTCGAGGACCCTGCTACTACTGCTGTAGAGACTGATACTGCAGCCGAACCGTATGCCTCTTTCCTTTGCGGCTCCCTCTGCTTGTCCCTTCGCGAGAACTGACTTGGAATTGGCCTCTCTTCCCTCTTCGTTTATCTTCTCTCCCTTTCAGCGTCGCTCCTGTTACGACGGCCGATCCTGTCTTCCCAACCACTGCTGCTTCAGTTCAGGTCATCTCCATTGGCGGACCCCCCACCGCGACTCGAAGCGTCGTCGCGTCCGTTGCGAGAACCAGTGAGTTCGCCTTCCTCTCTCCTCTCTCTTCCTCTGCCCTCTTCCCCCCCCCCCCCCCCCTTCCCTCCTTTATTTCAAGGGATCTGACCTTCTTTTCCTTTTCTCCTTTTGCCGTCCAGCCTCGCTTCGATCTATCGCCTCCGCTGCGAGCAAGCCCTCGTCCTCGATCATCAAAGCGTCGTCCTCCCTATCCTCCTCCAAACCCTCTTCTTCCGCTCCGGCTAGAGCATCCGCTTCCACTTCGAGGGCATCCTCCGGAATCAAGACGTTGAGTTCGTCTTTGGGGAGGGGAGGGCTGGGTGGGATTGCAGCGGCGATGGTTTTCGGAGCCGTCGTCCTTCTCGTCTAGCTTACTCCTCCGCTCCCTCCCCTTTTCGTATTTCCCTTTTTTGCTTAACATCATTGCCCTAGCAAGAACTGTCTCTCTCTCTGTTTGATTCCCTAGCTCCTTCCTGCATTTTCTGCTTTTCCAGCGTTGTTAAATTTGAACGAACCGCTCCACGACGCGTTAAACCGATGGACTCTTTTTCCGACCAGAAACTGCCTCTTTTCGCCCCGCCAGCAAGAGAGCTCCAGAAAGGCGAGCTGAATTCGATTTCGGATCCAGGCCCAGTCTACGAGAGGTCTGCAGAAGAGAGCTGACCATTCTTTCCGGCAGCGAAGAAGCCAAGACAACATCCACGTCTCAACTCTTGTTCCCTTCCAACCATCTCCCTGCTCGTTCTTCCTCTCCGCTTCCAGCCAGATAAACACTTCGACGGCCATGCGAATCTCTATCGTCACTCTCGTCTTCCTCGCTCTCTTCTCTGCACGCCTCGCCGCTGCGTCCAAGGATCCGGCTGAAAGAGGTTCGTGGAGCTCATCCTTCCTCCCTCTCCTCCCTTCTTTGTCTTGCATCGACATCGTTTCAAAAGAGAATGTGATGATTCAAACTCTTCCCCACCTCGATGCCTCCGCTCATCAGCCGTCGTCCTCTTGAACAACCATTTCCCTCTGATCCAACGCGTCGACGTTCCCCTCGCACCTCGACAAGACGAGGAAACGACTGAGCTCGCTGTTCCCGAGGAGACTGCCACCATCGAGACTGAGGCTCCCGAGCCTACTGAGACTGAGGTCACTACTACTGAGATCGATACGTGAGCTCTACATCCCGTTCTTCCCTCCCTCGCTCGCCGGCTGAAACGAGCTCAACCCTTCGCTTCTCCTCCTTCTCCTCTTTTCCAAAGCGTCCCCCCGACCGAGATCGCGACAACTGAGGCTCCTGAGGAGACGGAAACGGAGATTGATACGTGAGCTGCGTCGTCTTCGAAATCAGTGCGGGGAAGGGACTCGCTGAGCTGAACTTCGACGCGTCGACGCTCAATCTTTTTCACCTGTTTGGAAGCAGCGTCGAGCCTACCACCACCGAAGATCTCCTCACTTCAACCACTACCTCTACCACTCGATTCGTACCGATCTCGACGACAAGGATCACCACTCCTCTTCCCACCATCGTTCAACCCAGTGAGCAACGCGTCGTGTTTTTGTCTCTCTTCCCTTCGACTCCCGACTCAGCTCCTCGTACTTCTCTCATCTCCTCGCTGACTCCTCTCTCCATCTCCACCTCTTCATCGAGCCTCATCCTCCTCCACTCGAGCAGCCCTCTTCCCTCCAGCTGGCATTCCCGAAACCTCCTCCCTGTCCGCCTCGACCGCCAAAGTCAGCTCAGGAGGGAACCCCAACGCCGACGCTGCCTCTTCGGGTACTCCTTCGGCCGCTGAGAAGTCATTCGCATTTGGTCTCGCGGGAGGAGGATGGGCTGGAGCGGTTTGGGTGACGGGAGCCGCGTTCGCGATCGGAGGTCTCGTCTTGTTCGCTTGAGTTCATCATCAGCTCTTTTTCCCTCCTCTTTTTCTCAGCGCCGCGTAGATGGACTCGAAGCTTTTTCTTGGACCTTTCTCTTTCATTTCGCACTGCTCTCATCTTGGCTCGGTGGTTCAAAGGGGACTTTGGGCTGAAGCGCGACGACGGACGCATGGACTTCTTCACTCTTTGAGACAATCAGGATGAAAGAGATGGAAAGCCAGACGAAGAGGAAGTAGCACTCGCACGGTTTCGAGGTTTGGGACGAGTGCGGAAAGAATCCAGCACAGAAAGTGGAAGATTGACGCGTCGTCTTCGACTCGGTCGTCTCGCTTCCCATTCGTCCTTTTGAGCTTCGAAAACCTGTTCTTCGACTTCTCCCTGTCACCACGCTCTGCTCTACTCGTAAGAGGAGAGCTTACAAGCAGAAGTCCCGCCGTCATCTCCACACGAGTGGTCCTCCCGCATTGATCTCGCGAGATCCAGCTCCCTCAACGACGACGCGTCGTTCTTCGGTTCATCAAAAGGTCATGGTCGTTCGTTAGGATAGAGAGGGAGAATCGAGAGTCAAGAGAAGAGAAGAGCAAAGGACCACTAGGTGATACATGACTAAAACTACAATCGAGGGGGAGCAGAGGGAGGGAGGGAGGGAGGGGAGGGGGGAGAGTTCCAAAGGTGAGCTTTTGGAACGTCGTCTGCCGATCAAGGGAAGCGAAAGGCTAGATTCTACAAAAGGGATCGAGAGAAGAGAGACAGAGCGGCAAGGGGAGATCGAGAAGCAAGAAGAAAGTTTGAGAAGCAGAGTGATAGCGAGGGGAGAGCGAGCAAGAGGCGCAAGCATGGGGGAGGAGGGGAGGTCGTTCCGACAGCGAGAGGTCTACTGGAGGGCGAGGTTTGAAGCGAGTTGACTCAGCTGTAGAGGGAAACGAAGAGGAAGGGAGTGAGCTTCCGATAAAAATGAGCCAAGAAAAACAGATGACCGAGGAGCGGATGACGTTCCGAGGGCGAAAAAACGAGGATGGGCGAGGACGGAGAGGGGAGGAGGAGGAGGTCGAGGAGGGAGGAGGGCTCACCTTGATTTGCTCATCAGCGTCAGCTTTGGCTTTGAGGACCAGTCCTTTGGCAGCTGAAGACATGGGTTGGTGGTGAGCTCGCATCGACGCTCGGTAGTCTGAGGGAAAGAAGCGAAAAAGGTGAACAAAAGCTGGTCAGTCATCGAAAGCTCGCTTGGACTTTGCGCTCTTTCCTCTCTCTTCCTCTCCTTCCTTCGCCCATCGCTCTCGCCCAAGACCAGGAAGTAGTACTCACTCTCAACAGCAGTGATTTCGAGCATCCTAGCGGTTTCGGAATCCGACCAGGCGGTGACGAGAGCAGGAGGGACCACGGAGGACGAGGCGGCGACGACAGGAGGGAGAGAAGCGTTGGTCATTTTTGAACCTGGGTTGAAGGGGTGAGGAGCTGGAGAAGGTAGGTAGGAGAGTCGGAGAGGAGATATAGAGTAGGGTCTGTATGAGAGAGGGTCGTGGATAGAGGAAGGAGAAGCAGAAGCAGAGTCAGAAGCAGAGTGGAAGTGAAAGTTGATTACGGAGTTATTAGAGTGGGTGGCCCAGCGATCGTCGGCTCGATTGGATCACGATTCCCAGTTCAGGCTGCATCATTTCTGCCTCTCGCGACGACGCGTTTCGAAAACGTCCCTACGAAGAAGCGAGCGTGTGGCTCCTACAGGCTCCTAAGGACGAATAACTGCTTCTCTAGCACCTCGAGAGCGTCGGGAAATCCCGTATCAACGATTCTCAGCAAGCGCAGGTCGTGCTTGCTTCCACTCGACCTCACTCGACGCGTCACTTCGACTCTTTAGAGTGCTCGTGGAACGTCAACGAAGACCTCAGTCTCGCTTGGTGCCGAGAAAAATCAGTATCCGAACGACGCTGGGTGTGTGACTCCTGTTCTGTGTGCCAGTGGGCTAGCATCGAAGGCGGAGAAGATCTGCTTCTGCTTCGAGCTCTGGTGTTGATCTCCGCTCGAGAGTTCCAATCCGGTCTTCGTTCCGAGTTTTGCTGCTAGACAGGGAAGGGGTATAGAACAAGCTATCTACCAGAAAGAGCGAAAGACCATCCTCTCCCATCTCTAGCCGCCTCTCTATGATCCCGTTCCCGCCCTCCCTCTTCGCCTGCCGAAAGACCTCCTCCTTCTCCTCGTCTTCCCCAGTCCACCCTCCTCGTTCAAGCCCTCTCCGTATACCAGCAACCTTCCCTCCCGCTCCTACGCTCTTCGCAGCTCCGCCGTCCGCACTACCAGCCTTGGGAGGTCCTCGGTAAGGGTGTTGGACCGGGTTGACTCCCTCGTCCGTCAGTCGCGGAGGCGGACTGGACGACGACGACGACGACGACGTTGAGGGACGAGGAGCCGCAGCGAGGATGGCTGGATCGAGATGGTGAGCCCCAGGTTCGAGGGCTTTGACACCTGGTTCGATTGAAGGGGTGGAGGGTTGGGAGGGAGGAGGTGGGTTCGCGAGGGAGGGGAGAGGGTGAGGTCGCGAGGAAGATGGAGGAGAAGCTGGTTTTGCTGGAGGTAGCGATGGAGGAGATTGGGGAGAGGTCGAGGAGGAGCTGGTCGAGTTGCTGAGCTTGGAGTTGTTGGGGGTGGGGAGGAAGGATCTCGAAGTCGAGGAGGTGGAGTTGGAGATGGGAGTGGGAGGGGAGGACGACGCGATTTCGACTGAGCCAGCGTACCAAGGGAGGGAGAAGACGTCCGCCTGTGACAGTGAAGCAAAGAGGATGACGGCGAGAGAGGGCCGGGTCAGTGGCGACTTCGAGGAGGAAGAGGTACGAGAAGAAGAGGGAGGGGGACGAACGACATTCCCCGTTTTCCAGCCTTGAGCCTGGATGACTGAGTAGATCTTCATGAAGACTGTTCGTGGAGAGCGACGAACAAGAGAAAGAGTCAGAGATTTGAGCGAGAACGGAAACAATCGAGATGGACCTGCCATCGACTGCTCCTTCCGAGAGTTCGTGCTCGAGAGCGAGAATGCCTGAGGAACAGACAGCGGTTTGACGGTCGAGGGCGAGCGAGGTTAGTCAAGTCCGACCAAAACTATGAATGAGACGTCTTACTGCTGACCTGGAGACTTGGACCCCATAACCCTCGTGTTCAAGGCGTCTGCGAGGGGAGAAGAGGAGAAAACGCGTCAATGGTCAGCGTTCGGTTCTTCTCCTCTCGTTTCGGATCGAGAACTTACTGAAGATCTGATCAGCAGGAGCCCCCGTTCCTATCGTCCAGTCCTCAGAGTCGAAGTTCCAGAGGATGGTCTTGAGGCCGAACACTTCGCTCGCGATCGCTCGAACTCGGTTGTCGACTGAAATGCGAGAAAGAAGAAGAAGAGGAGCATCAGGGACGGCTCGAGGTGAGAACTCGAGAGTCAGCAGGAGTAGAGCTCACCATCTCCGTAAGCTGAGGTCAGAGGAAGTGCGTGTGAAGGAAGAGAGGGCGCGAGTGGAAAGTAAGCAAAGGTTCGACGCGTCAGGGACGACGAGGAGATCTGAACGGAAGCAGATGGAGGTGGGAAGGATGCTCACGAGGTCTCCAGGACGCAGGCACGTGACCCGTATTATCTGCAAGAATCTGCATCGTCCATCCAAGCTGGAAGAAAGTCGAAGGAAAAGGAAAGTTCAGCGCCTCGTTCGTTCGGCATCCTCGCGTCGCATCCGTCCTTCGAGAGCTCGAGTCGACTCACCTCCGACACTATGTTTTCATCACTGAGAGTGGTCATGTAAGGATGTGTCCCTGGAAGGGATAAGAGCGGGAGTCAGTCCAAAAGCACGTTAGACGGGCGACGAGCAAAGGTCGAGAACTGACAGGTGTGGACGGCGAAGTGTTGCTCGTTCGGAAGACTGAGAGCTTGTTGGAAGACGTCGTAGTTGGTGAGGACGTTGGACCTGAGCCAGGCGAGACGGGAAGAAAGGGAGGTGAGCTTGGGTTGAGTGTGAAAGGAACGCGAGAGAAGAGGAGGGGACGAACCCGATCTAAGGCAAGCGAGACGAGAGAGATGGTGAGAAGGACCGTCGTCCTGGTTGATCTGAAGGAGAAAGAGGCGCGAGATCGTCGTCAGTCGAGTTTGAGATGACCCCCTCGCGAGCCCGGGAAAGCGTCAGAGCCAGACGAGAGGGAGGAAGAAAGGATACGTACAGCAAAGAGACCATCTGGAGCATCAATTCCATCCGAGTCTACGTGACATCCAATCCCACAGGCAGCGACGTTCGTCTGGGAGAGCAATCCAGCCGCGTCGACCCGAGCGAGAGCGTCCAGCCAGAGCTGTTTCGGAGGAGGAGTGGTTCCTGAGGGTGGGTAGAGAGATGTCCAAGCTACAAATGCGAAAGTGGAGGAGGAGAGAAGACGAGCTTGCGTCAGAGGGGCGAGAGGTTGGACGAAGAAGGGAGGAGGGAGGGAGAGGAAGGGAGGAAACGAGAAGCTTACCAGCACTTCCGAGGGCGGGCATCGGCGAGGCAGAGGATGGGAAGAGTGATACCACATCTATGATGGAAGCTGAAGTCGAGGAGAGTAGGAGGAGGGCAGCGAGGAGGAATGTTGGACTTGTTGGACGAGGGAGGAGCATGGTGAAGGAGAGGAAGGAGGGAAAGAGAAAGGTCAGCGAGAGCTGTGAATCGATGGAAGAGTTCTCCTCTCAACTCACGAGCCATTTCGAGTGCAGTTGTTCCAAGCAATTGTCGAAGGAGGCTATCAACTCCATTAGGGACTGTTCAAATTTGAGCTGCGACTGATGATGGCCGCCCCAAGCCAGGAAGCAAACGAGGGAAGGAGGAGCTTTCGAGCTTCGTGCGAGCAACCTCGACCCTCCAGCCTCCTCCTCTCCTTCTCGATTCGACCAGCCATATTGACCTGAGACCGACATGATTGCGGCTTGCATCGAAGTGACTTCATCCAACTTCAGACGACTCAGGCCTAGGAAGGATCAGCCAGAGGGAAGGAGCAGCAGCAGGTGCGAAGGAGGACCAGCCAACTCGTCGACCTTCTCGTCCCTTTCTTTCTTCCTCTCTCCTTGAACGACTTCGACACCCAGTTCTTCCTTTCTTCTCCCATTGGAACCCAAGCCTCATAGACGAGTGAAGGCTGGACCTCAACTACATCGTCTCCCCTTCTTCACGCTCGCTTCAGCACCCTTTCTTCTTCGTCCGACATGTTGATCATCCCGACCTCGAAGGTCGCTTCCCTCTTCCTCCTCTTCATCACTTCTTCAACCACCACTCTCCTTCCAACCAAGGCAGCGCCTCTCCCTTCACCAACTTCCAGTCAACCTCTCTCATCCATATGCCCCTCAAGCTCGACAGCAGTTCCCTCAGCGATATCCTCTCCCTCGCCAGCCATCCCTCGGTCGACTTCGAACGTCTCGTCCCCCTCTCCTCCTCCGCCTTCGTTCGATTCAGCTCTTCTTACGGATCCAGGAGGCGGGGTAGAGGTTGCTGGCTATGGCTACGGAGGAGGTCAAAGTGGTGGGAGTGGGCGTGGGAGAGGAGGAGGAGGAGGAAGAGGAGGGAACAACATGATCGTGATTCACAAGGTGTATCGACAGGTCAGTCCGTCTTTCTCGATGCCTCAAGACCTTCAGCAACTGATGGTATTCATTCTCCTCTTTCCTCTTCGCCTTATAAAGAAACCGATATATCACTGGGCTCCTCCGATGATCCTTCATCGTCCGCGACCGACACCAACTCCTGTTCGTCCATTTCCCTTCGTCTTGTTCCCTCCTCTCTACCCTCTCTCTCTCTCGCTCAATATACTCACATCTCTCTCCAATTCCACTCTCTCATTCTCTGCTTTTCCTTCAGACACCCAAACCTCGCCCACCTCCTCCACCTCCGCCTCCCCAAACAGTCTACCTCACGCTCCCCGCCCAACCTCCTGTCCTCCAACTCATCCCCACCACAGTCCTCCTCACCCAATCCATCATCGTCCCCTCCCCAACGACCATCTACCTCCCCACAACCATCAACCTCCCCTTTGCCGTCCCTACCACGCTCCTCGCAACCGCAACCCAACTCGTTCTCATCCCCGCGGACCCGATCACGACGACGACGACCGTCCTGCGAGAACAACGGACAGCTACTCTCACCGTCATCGAGCCTACCACCGTCTTCGTTCTAACTACGGTGCTGGAAACGATCACAGCAACGACAACAGCGACGACAACGACGACGGCTCTCCCTCCTCCTCCTCCTCCCTATCCAGAGGACCCGCCGGAGGAGGAGCCCGTGGAGGAGGTGGAGATGGATCCGCCGCCACTACTGGAGGAGCCGGATGGGGAGGAACTGGCGCCGCCGGAGGAAGATCCTCCTGAGCCTGATCCGGAGGAGGACGAGGACGAGGGAGGGGAGGGGAGACGCGTCGAGAGGTTCGTTGGTTCGTTCGAAAGGGCTTTCGGGGGCTCGGTTCGGGGGGTGAGGGATGGATTGCGAGTTGGAGAGTGGAGAGAAGAGGGGCTTGAGGGGTCGGGTTGGCTCGGCGAGGGGAGGGAAGGAAGGGAGAGTCAACGGATGCGATTCAGAGACGGCTGGTCCGACTCTTTCTCTCCTTCTCGCGTTGCTGTATCTCGAATAATTTCTTCTTCAGTAACGGACACTTTCAATACACACACAGCTAGTCTAGTCCTCAGTCTCCCTTCTCGACCTACTGTTGTATCAATACGCGTCCCCCTCCCCTCCTCGTCCCCATCCACCCCCTCCCCTGCCTCGCCTTTGTTCTGTTTCGTTCGGCTTGCTTGATTTTAGATTGGTACATGGACCTTCATCTCTCGCACTCTGCATCTCCGGTAGGGCGAGAAGGGAAAGAGGAGAGAACGAAGGAAAGAAGCGACGACGAAGCGAGTCGGACGGAGGAGGGTCGCGACTCTTGGAGAGGGGTCAGCTCGTTTCGACGAGGGAAAAACCTCTCGCTCTGCTTCTCTGCGACATAGATATCGGAGCAGTCTCTCGCAAACACTTCAAGAGTTTTTTTCTCGTTGCTGGAACCTACGACGCGCGTCTCGCCCTCACCTCGGCAACCTGCCCTCTCTCTTCTGCTTCTTTGCGCCGCTCGCGATTTGTTCCCCCCACCACCCATCAACCCTCCCTCAACCCTCCTTCCCTTCCCACCCTTCCCACCCACTCTCTCACTCCAACTCAAAAATGGCTGTTCGTCCATCCTCTCTTCCTCTCCCACTCTCTTGCCCCAAAGCTGACTCCCTTCCCTCGTTCTTCGCAGCGTTCAAGAGGAGGATCTCGACCCGCTGCCCGACCGTCTGCTCCCCAGCAGCGATCCAACACCACCGCCGCTGCTCCTCAGCAGGCTCGAGGAGCTGCCCCCGCCGCTGCCCCTGCCGCTGCTGGTGCTGGAGGAGGAATGTTCGCTAACGTGAGTGTCGATGGATGGGAGGGGAGAGAGCAAGGAGAAGAAGGGAAGGAGGATTGAGCTCAAGCTGACCATCCTTCCTTCCCCTTCTCCTTTCCTCAACCACGTTTTCGTTCATCTAGATGGCCTCGACCGCTGCTGGAGTCGCTGTTGGTTCCACCGTTGGACATGGTCTCTCAAACATGTACGTCTTTCTTTCCTTGCCACCACCACCATCCATTCGTTCGAGGGCCTTCTCTTCCTCTCCAAGCTGACCGATTTGCCCCGACTCCTCCTTCTCTCTCTCATCTCTCCCATCGCTCCCTCTCTTCGCTCCCCGCCCACCCCCAAGGCTCTTCGGAGGCTCTTCCGCTGCCCCCGCTGAGGCTCCCGCTCCTGCTGCCTATGCTGCTTCCAACGCTGTCGGACAGGAGAACGGAGCGTCGTGTTCCGTTCAGGCCAAGGTGCGTCCTCTCTTCTGCTTTACTTCGTTGAGCTCGTTGGCTGGAGCTGACTCGTTTTCGGTTTGAATCGGGCTTGTGCAGGACTTCACCAAGTGCCTCGACGCTACCAACGACATGAACTCTTGCTCTTACTACCTCGGTGAGTCGTCCTTTCGATCCCTTCGTCCCATCGCCTCGAGCTCGAGTTCGAGCTCGCTCCCTCCTCTCCCTCGCCTCAGCACCTCGTTCATCATCATCGCCACCACCCACCTTACACCCCCACCCTCCCTTCTACTCCACCGACACCTCTTCTCCTCTCTCTCCGATCCCGATCTCTCGAGCAGCAAGCTGACCTTCTCTCCCTCGTTCGTTCGTTCACCTCCTCCTCAGACGCCCTGAAGGCTTGCCAGCAGGCCGCTGCTCCTTACTAAAAGCTGCCTTCTCTTCGTTGGGTTATAGAGGAGGGTTGGTAGTTGGAGTGCGCTCTCGATTTTTCGCATGCATGTTCGTTTCACGTCTTGGAGTGAAGAGCTGGGAACGAGAGAGAGGAGAGGGCTGAAGCTGAGATCGAACTCCCCTTCACCCGTTGAGAGAGGAAAAAAAGAGACATGGTTCAATCGAGATCGAGCTCAGCCGTAACTGAGAGAGTGATGGTCTAGAACAAAGTATACTCCACAGAGACAGAGAGATGCGAAGGAAGACTCTTCCGTGTTTGATCTGAGCTCAACGATTTCGCTCCTTCCCCTTCGCCCTTCCCTCCCTCCCCTCCACCACCCATCGCCCAACCAATCCTCTTTTCCCTGTTCTCTCCCTTTTCTCCGGATCGCTCGTGCATGGTCCCAGGATCTAGACTTCGGTCGTCGTCGTCCGCGTTCCGTCTAGCAGCAGCGTCGTCGAGGAGCTCAACGAGCAGACCGCTCGGAAACGGACTCGGACGTCGCCACCTCGCTCAAGCTGTCGAGGATGCGAAACCCGGTCAGAGGACGTTCGAGTTGAGAGGACAGGCTGTCGTTACTGAGGGTGAGTCTACAGAAGAGTGGCAGAGAGAGGAACGGAGGGGGGAAGAGGGGTGGGAGAGGGAGGAGGAGGGAGGGAGGGAGGGAGGAAGGTGAGAAGGGAAGGAGTTGAGCTTGGATTAATGGATCGGGAGGGTTGTAGAGACTGAGGTCTGAGCGAAAGCTCTGAGTTCAGCTTGAGCTCGAGCTGAGTCTTTGAGTGGGATGTATATACGAGAACGAGAGGAGGGAAGGGAAGTCGAACGAGCTCACGTCCCTCCCTTCACCTCCTCCTCCTCCTTCGACTTTCGTCCCACCTCTTCTCCACCACCTCTCGTCTCTACCCAAACTCATTAGCTGACCATCTCACGCCCTCCCTACAGACAAACTCCACCCTCGAATCAACCCTGTCGGAATCCAACTCCTCTCTCGATCCCTCCACTCCCAGATCTTCCCTACTCCCAACCCTTCCTCACCCCATGGAGACGACATCACTACCTCTCGAAACCATCTCAAGAACAACAACCTTCTCCTCCAGATGCCCCCTCACCAACCTCAGATCGATTTCCAGCTACCGAAGCTGCAGGGGAAGACGATCGATGAGCACTTTTATCACTTGGGAATCGAGGTGAGTTCGAGCGACGCGTCGAAGCTTCTTCGTTCTCTTCTTTCTCCTCCTTTATGAACGAGACGAAACTGACCTCAGCACTCTTCGTCTTTGTTCTAGGAATCCGAACCCTGGCTCACCCTAGCCGAAGATCTCGCCGTCGCTCCCACTCCCGACCTCCCTCCCACCTTCGCTCACACCTCCGGCTGGACTCGCTACGACCCTCTCACCGGCTCCCACACTCCCGTCCCTTACCCCGAAGGAGAAACCATGCTCACCTTCGATGTCGAGGTCCTCTACAAGATCCATCCTTACCCCGTCATCGCCGCCGCCTGCTCCCCAACCCACTGGTACACCTGGATCTCCCCCTGGCTCCTCTCGGAGTCGACTCAACAAGAACACCTCATCCCTCTCGGTCCTCCCGAGATCCCTCGAGTCATCGTCGGTCACAACGTCGGCTACGATCGGGGACGAATCAAGGAGGAGTACTCGCTCGCTCTCTCGAGGAATCGGTTCCTCGACACGATGAGCTTCCACGTCGCGACGCAAGGAGTGTCGGGACCTCAGCGAGGACTGTGGATGGGCCACTGGAAGAGCGTGAAGGATAGGGAGAAGGCGAGGGTGGCGACGGAGAAGGCTCTGCAACTCGAGATCGAGTCGACCAAGGAGAGGATCGCCAACGGAGAGGTCGAGGAGGAAGTCGAGGAAATCGTCGAACCCGACCAGGACGAGCCTTCGGAATCGTCTCCCACCACCTCGTCCAACGTCGAGGTCGTCGTTCGAACCGAGACCGTCAAGCTCGCCGACAAGCTCAAACGACTCCAAAGCCAACTCGAGGACCTCCCTCCTCCAGAAGTCATCGACTCAGGCAAGAACCGACGCGTCGCGCTCGACAAGTTCGGCGAACCCGTCGTCGCCGAATCCTCCTTCGACTCCGAAACCCTAGGCTCCCTCTCGGTCGACTCCAACTCAGTCTACTCCCAATCGGAAGCCGCCCGTCGAGCCTGGGAGGACGTCACAGCCACCAACGGACTCGCCGAAGTCTACAAACTCCACCACCACGGTTCCGAACTCGACAAATCCGCTCGAGACGCCTTCTCCTCCGAAAACCCTTACTCCGTCCGACAAGATCTCGACAACCTCATCCGCTACTGCGCCTCGGACGTTCTCGCCACCCATCGAGTCTACAAGAAGGTCTTCCCTCGCTTCCGACGCGTCTGTCCCTCCCCCGTCTCCTTCGCTGGTCAACTCAAGATGGGGTCCGCCATCCTCCCTATCGACAAGTCCTGGGACGACTACGTCGAACGTTCGGAGTCTACCTACGTCACTCTCAACATCAACGTTCGCAAGAAACTCGCCGCTCTCGCTGAAGACGCCCGCAAGAAGTTCGTCGAACCGAGCTCGGATTGGAAGCCTCCTCCGAAGGAGACGCACGCTCTGGTGGATCTGGAGTGTCCGGACGAGCTGAGGGACGATCCGTGGTTGAGTCAGTTGGATTGGACACCGAAGAAGGCCAAGTGGTTGCTTTGGAAGAAGAGGGAGCATTTGGGGATGTCGAACGTCAAGAAGAAGGGAGACGAAGGGAGTTTGATGCCGATCAACTGGACGGAACTCTCGAAATCGAAGGTCATCCCTCCTCTCCTGGGACTGAGGTGGAGAGGGTACCCTCTCGTATGGTCCGTCGAGCATGGGTGGGTTTACCGAGTCGACCACTCGTCGTCGGAGTCGTCGTCGTCGTTCGAAGAGGAGGTCGCTCAAGGAGGGATCCATCTACCGCCGCTCGTGTTCACCAAGGATGCGGATCAGGCGCTTCAGCTCGAGACGAAAGTGGAGGGAGGATCGACGTTCCATGGGATCCCGATCGGAGTCAAGAAGAGCGCGATGAAGGTGTCGGGGTGGTTGTCGAAGGCGTTTACTGGGAAGCCGGCGAGCAAGCTGCATTTGAGTTGCGATGATGAGAGGGTGTTGGATATGGCTAGGACGGAGGATTGGGAGGGGTTGAGGGAGATTGTGAAGGACGTGCTGGAGCGGAAAGGGTTGTTGGAGAAGACTGGTGAGTTTTGAGCTCCAGACGCGTCGAGGGCGAGGAGTTCGTTTCGTCTTCGCGAGAACTGACTTGTTTTTGCGTGTGGTGTCCGGGTACAAACAGTCGAAGCGAGTTCTTCGTCCTCGGTTGGTGCTACGGAGGTGGTGGATGGCGTTGAGTCAGCGTCTTCTTGTGAGTTCATTCGTTTCGTTCGTTCGAGTTCACGACGACGCGAAAGCTGACTTCTCGCCTCTCTCTTCCTCCCTCTCTTTGCTTCACCCAGCGTCTCTCGAGCTCGTCCCTCCCTCTCCTACCCCACTCGACGCCGACGAGGAAGCCGAACCCTCCGACAGCTTCTACCTCAAAGCCTCGGACGCCGCTCTCGAGGCGCAGTGGTGGCCAGCCTGGTACACCAACCTCTTCAGTCCTCGACCTGGATACCCTCGCGACTTCATGAACCTCAGCGTCAAGGTCACCCTCGCCGCTTCCCTCCTTCGCCTCACCTGGCTCGGACACCCTCTCTACAAGTCTCGAGAGTTCGGATGGGTCTATCGAGTCCCGATCGAGGAGCTCGGCGACGAGAAGGAGAAGGAGAAGGTCCTCCAGTTCGGACTGGGATCGCAGGCCGCTGCCGAGGAGAAGCTGAAGACGGTGGAGGATGCTCTGAAGGACGTGGGGGAGAAGAAGGCTTGGAAGGATCAGGAGAGGGAGAAGAAGAAGAGTGCGAAAGCGAAGGCCGCTCTGGAGGAGGACGGGGAGGAGGAGCTGGAGGAGGAGACGAGCTCAGGAGGGAAGAAGAAGCCAGTCGCGACGGTCAAGAAGAGACACCCGGACATCTCTCTCTTCAAGATCACCGAGGGAGGTCAGTACTCGTTCCTCAAGGTCCCTCATCCCAAAGGAGAGCATGAACGCGTCGGTTCGATGATCACCAAGACGTCGGTCAAGGACTTCGAGGCCAACATCCTCTCGTCGGTCTTCCCAGCAGCTCGAGAAGCCATCGAGATGAACGCTCAGTGCTCCTACTGGGTCTCGATTCGATCTCGAGTCAACGAGCAGATGGTCGTTCGAGAAACGGAGGATCTCCCCATGGGTTTCAAGTTCGGACCTCACGTCGCCGACGCTCCTCCCCTCACCTCACCGGATCCTCTCTCCACCTCCCTCGTCCCCGCTCCTCCTCGAACTCGACAAGGTCTCATCATCCCTCAGGTCGTCGTCATGGGTACCATCACTCGTCGAGCGATCGAGAAGACCTGGCTCACGGCTTCGAACGCGAAGAAGAACCGAGTTGGATCCGAGCTCAAGGCCATGGTTCGAGCTCCCGAGGGATACAGCATCGTCGGAGCCGACGTCGATTCCGAGGAACTCTGGATCGCTGGACTCATGGGAGACGCTCAGATCGGACTTCACGGAGGATCCGCCATCGGTTGGATGACTCTCGAGGGAACCAAGGCAGCAGGAACGGACGTCCACTCCAAGACGGCTTCCATCACCGGAACCACTCGAGACGCAGCGAAGGTCTTCAACTACTCGAGGATCTACGGAGCCGGAGTCAAGCACGCTACCCAACTCCTCATGGACTCGATGAAACCTCCCGACGTCAACCTCGCGACGAGGAAAGCCGAGGATCTCTACGTCGCGACGAAGGGGAAGAAGATCGCTTGGAAGAACAACAACCTTCACGTCTTCTGGCACGGAGGAACCGAGAGCTACCTCTTCAATGCGATGGAGCAGGTCGCCAGGAACTCGAGACCTCGAACGCCAGCCCTCGCGTGCGGGATCACGACGGCTCTCCAGGAGGAGTACCTTCCTCGACCCACCGACCACATGACCTCTCGCATCAACTGGGCCGTTCAGTCCTCGGGAGTCGACTACCTCCACCTCCTCATCGTCGCGACCGACTACCTCTGCAGGACCTACGACATCGACGCTCGGTACCTCATCTCCGTTCACGACGAGGTCCGCTACTTGGTCAAGAACGAGGATACCCTTCGAGCGACGCTCGCCATGCAGATCGCCAACCTCTGGACGAGGAGTCAGTTCGCTTTCAAGCTCGGAATGGAGGATCTCCCCCAGGGAGTCGGGTTCTTCTCAGCCGTCGACGTCGATTTCGTCCTCAGGAAGGAGGTCTTCATGGAGTGCGTGACTCCCTCGAACCCGTTCCCCATCCCACCAGGAGAGGTTCTCGATATCCATCAGACCCTCGAGAGGACAGGAGGAACCCTTCATCGAGATGGATCGCCGATGAAACCCACCCAGGGCAGACTCTTCGACCACCGCTACGACGCGTCCTCCTCGTCGTCGTCCTCGTCCCTCCCACCGAACGCTCTCTCCTCCCCTACTCCCCTCCCCACCCTCACCGCCGGTCCTTCCACCACTCAAATCCAAACTCGCTCGAGACCCTACGTCGCTCCTCCGCCGTTCAGGACGTCGACCCAGGAGGCGTGGAAACGGTTCTACCTCAAAGCTCAGGCGATGACGGACGAAGGGGGGATCGATAAGCTTTGGGAGAAGTCGAAGAGGCCGTCGGATCCGCTCAAGAGCTTGTACAGGGAGAGGTCGTTCAAGAAGTTCAAGGATACGGAGGAGAGGACTCGGGCGGCGCCGTTGTAGGGTGGGGTTGGGTAGGAGGGAAGTCGCGTCTCGACTCGTCGCTCGCTCGTTTCGAGAGCTGGGGAGGATGGGCTGTGCGTTGAGTCGACGAAACTCGACGGACTCTCTCGGAGGGGATGTTGGCGATCTAGTTTCCTTTATCTTAGATCTGGATCTGTCGGAGGGAAGGGGGAGTAGCAGCACTTCGATCTCGTTCGTTTTCTTTCCACTCTCGCTTATTTTGTACGCTAGCCTTTTTCTGATCCCGCGAGCGAGATATGTAGTAGTAGCCTAGTATCAGTGACATACCTAATGACTTCTCGCAGTTTATCTGCACCCATCCTGTGCTCGCTTCGAGTTTTCCTGACGACCGACTCTCCACTCGGCGGCCTCCCCTCCTCGATCATCAAAGCTCGAACTTCCTTCCTTCGTTTCGGTTTTGACCCCCAACTAGCTCCCCCAACCCTTCTCCCATCCCTAAAGCGACCACATCCACACGCACAGGAAGCAGACCTTTATCCCCCTCTCAAGATCCAGCACCAGCGACACGAACTACCGACGGGAATGAGCTCGAACCGGAAGGAGCGAACGGAGGAGGATCAGGACGAGCCTTCGGAGGGAGGAGGAGTGGGGAGTAAGAGGAAGATTACTAGAGCTTGTGAGTGTTTGGATCTTGTCGAGGGCTGGGTGGTGGAGGGCTGGGATCTTTGAGCGCTCATAGAGAAGATTTGGGAGGACTGGGAAGAGCGAGGGGAAGAGCGAAGGAAGGAGATTGATTGGGGCTTTGTGTGAGCTCGACGAGTTCGGCTCTTCAGCCCTTCGTTCGATGGTCAGAGGGGGCAGACCCTCCGAAATGGGTACTCGAGTGTGGATACTTTTCTCATTCCTCATTCATCTGCATGGCTCTAAGCAACGAAGGGCAAGAGGAGGAGGACGACGGGGAGCTCGATCGTTTCAGTTTCAGCCCTTCATTGAGCTCGCTCGTTTTCACCCCTTCTCATGACCTCCTCTAGACTCTGAGCTGACCTCCTACTCGTGTATACCTGCAGGTGATATCTGTCGTCGTAGGAAGGTCAGTGCTTTTCTTTTCAAGGGCAGCGGGTCGAGGACTTGACTTTGCTCCCTTCCCTCGCTCGACCTCGCCGTTTCACTTTCGCTCACGCCCTTCCTTCGTTTCGTTTTGATCTCGTTTAGCATCGATGCGACGGACCAGAGAAAGGTCCAGGAGAGAGTTGCACGAACTGTGTAACCGGGAATCTGTCCTGCACCTACGTCGAGAGCTCGAAGAGGAGAGCAACTCCCAAAGGTTACGTCGAGACGCTCGAGAATCGACTGGCGAGGATGACGGAACTTCTTGCCCAGGTGAGCATGTCTCTCTCGAGGGACTCTACTGGGAGACTTTCGAAGCTACTCGAGCTGACTCTTCCTCCTTTCTTTCGTCGCTAAGGCTCGCCCTGACTTCGATCCGACGACGGAACTCGGAGAGCTCCCCACCGCCGACAACTTCAGTAATCGACGCCCAGCAATCCTTCCCAAGGGTGAGAGTTCAGCTCTCAACAAGAGCCAACCACCTTACATCCACCAAAGCTCTCCCTCGTCGTCAAGCTCGGAGCAGCAGCAGTCCTTCCCTCTTCGTCCAACCCACACCGAACTCGAACGATCCATCGCGTCTCGGCAACCCTACAACCCACTACCAACCCAGTTCCCTCCCATCACACTCCCACCCCTCTCGGGGGGCCACCACCACGCTCTCGACTACCAAGTCCTTACACAGAGCTCGTCTCGGCTCAACCCTATCCTTCCTCGATCCTCCTCGGCTTCGCTCCCTTCCTCGATCCTCCAGCATACCTCGATACACCGAGCCCCATCCACCTACGCTTCAGCGTCATCATCAGTTAGAGATGAGGCTCCTGTTTCTCAGTCGGAGATGCTTCAGAAGGGGAAGGACGAGGACGAGGTGAGGTTATCTCGACGCGTCCACTTCTTCGCAGCTTCGATGCGAGGATTTTTGGCTGACCTCCTCGCTCTTGGGTTCCACAGGATGAGTTCCTTCGGAAGTTCGTCAAGCTGAATCGACCTGACGAACTAATCTTCAGGTCGTTCTTTGGGAAAGTGAGTCCGTTCGTTTGGAGCAACATCGACGCGACGAAAGCTGACTTGTTCTTCCTCGGCCACAGTCGTCGTTCCTTCCTCTGCTCTGGAGTGGCATCGGCTTCAAGTGTTAGTTTAGATGCTCTTCCATCTTTAGAAAACTGCGCGCTGACCGATGGTGTTCTCCTCTCGCTCGCAGACGGAACGAACGCTGCTCGATGTACGTCTGGCTTTCTTGCGCAGGACGCGTCCCTTTCTGACCTTTCCTCTGATGATCGATTTTCTAGACAAGGAAGAGAGCTCTCTTCACCCCGCTGCCCCTCAACTCTCGCTCTGGCAGACTCCGATGTGGGAAACTACCCCGGATCCAACAGCTGCTCCTTCTTGGATCGGAGGACGAACTCGCGAGTACGAAGCTCTCATGAGCCCCAACCCCTTCCACTCCTGGCCAGATCGTGATCTCGCCAACGAGTTGATCGAAGGATACTTCGGAGCTCCCAACGAATACGTTCCTCTTCTTCAGAAGGCTCATTTCCTTCGGTGAGCTCGACTTCCTGCCTCGCTTCCCTTCCTTCGAGATCGCCATCCTCCATCGCTCACCCTCCTCCTCGCTCTTTCTCTTTCCATCAGTCAATACGCCTCGCAGCTCTACCTCTCCGATCATGGTTTTGCCAGACTCTGCTTCCTCATCTTCGCCGTTGGCTCGATGCACTCGGGAGACATCAGGACCAGATACCCTCTCCAAGACCCCGTCTTCGCCGAAGTTAAATCAGCGGGTTGGATGTGAGCTCCCTCCCTCTCTCCCCCAACTCCCACCTTTCCCACCTTACTGATCCCTCTCGAACACTCGTTTTCCCCCTATCGCAGCTACTACCACGCTTACAGGAAGCTCGCCAAATCTCCTCTCGCTCCTACGGGTGAGCAACTCGACGCGTCCTTCTTCTCCTCTTCGTTCGCGAGCTGACTCTTTCTCTCTCCTTCTCTCTATCTTCTTCAAGACCTCTATGACCTTCAGACAACGGTCCTTCTCGTCTCGTTCCTCCGAGTTCAGTCTTCGCAGCCTCGCGCTTGTTGGTCCATCGTCGGATCAGGCCTACGCTTCGCTATCGTGAGCTGACTCCATCCTCGCCGTTCAGTTTCATTCCTCGAAAGAGTGCTGATCTGTCACTTCTTCTTCCCAGGATGTCGGTGCGCATCGACGAGAAACGCAGAGATCAGCTGATCCTGCCGAGAACGAGCTGTTTCGACGCGCGTTCTGGTGGTGAGCAGGTCTCCTGCGAGTCGAGAGGTCGAAGCGACGAGATGACTGACCATCTCTTCTCCCTTCTTGCGCAGCCTCCAAGTCCAAGACAACGAGTTCGCCTCTCTCCTGGGACGTCCACCGAACCTCGAGGAGGCGAAGTGAGTTCAAGGCTTTCCCTCGAAGCCCGTCGTCTGATCCATCCACTGACTCGTCCTCTTCCTCTCTTCTGTCAGCTTCGACGCGACTCTCGAACTCGACGCGAACTTCTGGATGGATGGAGAAGCTCTGGAACCTCATGGTCAACCTTCGAGGCTACAAGCTTTCGTCCTCGAGGTTCAGCTTTCGATGATCTTGTCGAGAATTTCAGCTCAGATCGTACGTTCTCTTCGCGTGCGAAACGAGACATGACCTCCTCACTGACTTTGCCTCTTCGCGGAACACAGTACGGAATTAAACCTCGCACCAACGGAGTCACATCTCAGCAACTCGTCAAAGACTTCGACGATCAACTCAGGGAGTGGCTCGAGAGCGTCCCTCCCCAGTGAGCTCGTTTCGGCGACGGCTTCTCTTCTTCGAACTCGAGCTCACTCCGTTCTTCCTCGTTTCTATAGTCTTCGATGGGATCCTTCGAGGCCCAACAGTCTGGACTTCAGGATCTCCTCTCTGCTGGCTCTCAGCTATCAAGTTGTCGTCGTAAGTCGAGCTCATTTATTTCTCGTCGCGTCGTCCTTGCTAACCCTGCCTCCCCTTCTTCCTTCCGCTTCGTCCTCTACCTCGTTCCTTTTTTTTCCCTCACAGACGCTGGTACACAGACCTTTCCTTCCCTCTCCTCAACATCCGATCTCGACATCTCCGAGCTCAATGGCGATGACCTTCGAAGCTGCACTAGCTTCCGTCGGCATCATCCAGAGCGTTTTCGACAGGAATCTTCCGCTCCCTCCCGGAACCTACTTTGCCGCTAATGTGAGCTCGCCTTCCTCTTGCTACTGAGGCCGCTCTGGTAGAGGCTGATCTCCCTCTTCATCTCGCCTTCACCCAGTCCAACGCGCTCATCCTACTCATCTCGATCTGGGGAGGGACAAGCACTCAAGGCTCGGTCGAGCCAGGTGTGGCCATGGGAGCCGTCGAACAAAGCATCCATATCCTCGAAGAATCGTCTAAGAGATACTCTGGAGTTGGTCGTACGATGTGAGTCTGCCACCCGCCTCGAATCTTCGTCTTCCGCGAATTTCGACGAGCATCTCTGACCCTTCCCTCCCCGCTCTCTGCCATTCCTCCTCGATTACAGTGCCTCAATATCCGTTCTCGCTGCTCCGAGAATCGACTACCTCGCCGAGTCCGTCGCACGTCGTCAAGCTCGAGAGCAGAAGGTCGCGCAGGCGGAGGCTCTTCAAGAGTCCTATCGAGCCGCCTCGTCTGCGAGGTCTCCCCACTCCTCCAACGAACCCTCTCCCAGCATCTCCTCGACGATCCATCAGCAAAACTCTCCCATGGACTCGTCTCTCTCCCAAACTCCCTCTCACCTCAACTCCTCACACCTCCCGCTCGACGACCCATCCTCCTCCTCCTCCAACCAGTCGTTCGACCCGATGCGCTTCGATCTCAACCTGTTTCAGATGACTTCGGACTCGAGATTCGTTGGAACTGTCTTCCCAGACTTCTTCACGGCCGACGATCCAGCCATGGTTCGTCACATCGCTCTCGTTCTTCTCGTCCTTCGTTGTCGCGTCGCTGACTTCTTCTTTTCTCCTCCTCGTCCTCTCTCCACCCTTGCAGACCCTCTTCCCCTCAAGCTCCGAACCTCAGTTCCCTCCCGAAAACTTCTTCTTCCAACAGGGAGGAGCTTCAAACGCAGGAGGCTGGTCCGACGGTGTCGATCCGCGAGCGGGAGGGAGAGTGGGAGGAGAGGGTCAAGGCTCGTTTGGAGCAGGTTGGGAGGGACGTTAGAGTTGGTGATATAGTAGCGAAGACGATTATCATGCCCTTCATCTTTTTCTTGTCGCGTCTCTCTTCTCTGGCCGGCACTGCTGGGCGGAAGGACGAGGAGAGTGCAGCGAGCGATCCGATGGGCTGTTCCAAGCTCGACGCGTCAGCGCGTCACTCAGTCTTCTTTCGCGCACGCAGAGAGTTGGTCAGAACGAAATAAGTTCTTTCCCGCTACCACCGATAGAGCAAAAGAGGGTAGGAGGAGGGGAAGAGCGAGGGAAGGAAGGAGGGGTTGAGCTCAGGTCGCTCACCGTTTTCTTTCCTTTTCTCGGGCTCTCCCGAGCTCAAGTCATCACTGCTGGCCTCGCTCGGGGGCTGGGATATTTAAAGGGGGGTCGGGTGTCCGTATAGACTTTTTCATATCTATCCGAGGTTGGTAGACGTTGGTCGCCGAGCGCATCAAAAGGCAAAGGTTGAGCTCGACTTTTCCTTCCTCAGACGACGACCCCCTCCCCTCCCTTCCCTTCTTCCTCCCATCATCCCAGTTTCAAGATGGTCAGACCCTTCCCCACCGAGATCCTGGAACGAATCATCTTCTACTACTTCCAACGAGATCAACTCCTCCACACCCCCGAGGACGACTTCACCCTCGTCACTCCCACTCGCGGCTCGACCTCCCTCCTCCTCGTCTCCAAAGGATTCCGCCTCCTCGTCCTCCCTTCCCTCTTCTACTCCATCAGCGTCACAGAACAGCGTCACTGGGAACTCCTCTTTCGAACGGGATCTGGATTGATGGACGGAGACGGCGAGGCAGCGAAGACGAGGAGGAAGTGGGTCCGCGAGGTCAGGATGGATCCCTCCGTTCGTCTTCCCGTCGCTCTCGAACCCGATGGCTCCCTCTCTCCTAATCCCCTTCACGAATCGAAGGAGCAAGGAGACGATCCCTTCCGATACGACGAGCCATCCGCTGGCCTGATCAGGTTCTCCAACCTGGATCCCTGGCATTCCAACCCTCGCTCCCTCTTCCTAAACCTCGACCGAATCACCCTCCTCCCTTCCTCCTCCCGGCCCTGGCCCTCCCGCCTCCTACGCCAACTGGAAGACCGCCATCTTCGGCTCTACAGGAAGAGTGTTGACGATCCTCTCGCTGCCTTCCCTGAGGAGAAAGGGACGCTCGGAGACGTCGTGCGGGGATGGTCGTTGATGGAGAACGAGATGAAGAAACGAGCGTTCCTTCCCTCGTTGGGAGCGAAAGGTCTTTGGATCGGTTTGAAGGAGGAAGATCGAAATCGAGTACTGGCCACGGAGTGGTTCTGGTCGAGGGAGAGGTTGAGGAAGTTCCTGGTCTGCTTCCCTCCGCCCGCCGCATCCCCTTCCACCCGCGACGCATCCCTCCTCGACGACCCCTCCATCAAACTCCCTACCCACCTCCTAGAGCTCCTCCTTAACCTCGCCGATTTCGAGGAACTGCCAGAGATGGGTCAGAACCTTCGCTTCGTCGGGTTCCCTTCCTCTCCTCGCGTTCGTCGACGATTCTGGGGAGAGGCGGCGGACGAGATGGGCGAGTCAGATGTAGTCGATGACTTGGTCGAGGAGGATGAGGAAGGGAGGGAAGTGGGGGATATCATGTTGGAGGTGGTCAAGGAGAAGAATTGGGCTTGGGTCGAGGAGGATAGGAGGGAGGTCGACTTTGAGGAGGGGATGAGGTTGGTTGAGGAGGTGGAGGAGAGTTGATAGGCACAAGTTAGTACCCTTTACGCCTCTAGAGTCCTCTTCTGAAGTTTACGAATGCCGAACATCGTCGTTCTCCCTTTCGCTCGCAGGAAGGACGAAGTAACTCACTCGTCGCGTCGGACGTCGCACCACGCACGAGCTTCTCTCTCTTTTCCCCCTCTTTCGATAACTACTCGCCGCCAGTAACATCCATAGGCAGATCATATGCTCTACATCTTCATCGACCGATCTGTCCGCGCTTTTGGAGCCTGAACGAGAGAAAGATCGACTCAAATCGAGACGCGTCGAACGAGCGAACGAACGAGGCATGGATCGAAACGATAAGACGACGAGGGTAGATACAACGCTGAGACTAGTCGAATATTAGCTGAAGCACACAACGATGATAAGGTAAACAAGCAAAGAAGGTGTCGAAGAAGCAGGAAGGAGACGAGAGCTTGACGACGACGTGAGAAACGAGAGAAAGAAACTAAGGCGAACGTGAAGAGGGTCGTTGAAGGCGTGAAGCGCAAGAACTAGACAAAAATAAAGGGAAAAAGGGGAAACATAGGCCCAAGAAGGGAGTCGAGGTGAAGAAAGAAAGGTGGGAGGGAAGGAGGAGGAAGTCGAACCGAGACGCGTCGACTAAGCCTGCTTCGACGCGAGGATCTTCGACTTCTCGTCCCTGAGTCGAGTGATGAGGAACTGGAGGTCTCGAATCTCGGCGTCTACAGATGTCAAAGGTCGAACGAGCCAGATCAGCGAGATTCGACGAGAGAGGGAGAAACAAACGACTCGAAAGCAAGCTCACTCACCTCGTTCCGAAATCTGAGTCTGGATGTCGTTGAGGAGGTTCTTTCGTCGAGCTCGGAAGGCTTTGGCGGCTGCAAAAAACGAGCGCACATAGGAGGGTCAGCGTGGAAAGTTATGGATGCCAGAGAGAGAAGAGAGAGGAGCGAACTCACAAGCTCGATTGGTAGCCTTCCTCCTCTCCTTTTTGTCGACGATGCTCTTCGCTCCTTTCCTCCTCCCACCTCGACCAGCTTGACTTCCCCCACCCTCCTCTGAGCCATCGAAGTCTGATCCTTCATCCTCTTCCTTGTCCTCATCCTTGACCTTCTTGCCCTTGCTGCTCCTCAACTTCCTGGGAGAGGAAGAGGAGTCCTCGTCGTCCTCAGCGAACGAGGCGGGAGCGACGCGTTTCCTCCCTCGACTCGAGGTGCTGATGACTGTCGAGGTTGGGGTGTGGATTTGAGGTGATTTGGGGGTAGGGGGGTGGTCGTTGTCGTAGAGGTCGAGGATTTGGGAAGGGAAGAGAGGGAAGGAGGAGGAGATGGGCGTGATGAGCGACGCGTCGAACGAGGAAGATCGAGAGGAGGAGGGGGAGGTGCATCCTGAGGAGAGGTCGAGGGTTGGGAAAGGAGGTTGAGGAGGATTGAAGTCGAAGGTGGGGTCGAAGAACGCAGGAGCGAAGGCTTGAGAAGAACGAGAGGGGCGAGAGATAAGCTTGCGTGTGAAGGTCAAGAGGTCGGACCCGCCGAGGGAGCCGAACGAAGGAAGGTCGATGAGATGGAGGGCAGAATTGCTCACAGTAGCTCCAGTTTTGCTGATCAGTCCACTTCTGATCCTCCCACGAGGGCTTCTGATGCGAGGAGGGTCCGTTGGGGTTGATGCTGAAGGAGCAGGAGGAGGAGGAAGCGGTGGGGAAGAAGTCGATGAGCTCCTCCGAGGGTCCTCCGGCGAAAGGTGGAAGAAGAGGATCAGAGAAGAAGGTGGTGAAGGGAGATGCTGAGTTCATTTCGAGGATACGAAGAAGGTGGGCTGCTCTTGATGGTTTGGGAGAGAGAAGAGGAGAGGTGGGGGGGGGCGATGGTGATGGTCAGAGGAGCAAAGACGAAAGCACGGATCCGGCGTCTTCACTTCCTCTCCGACTCAGTCGCGCCTCGAGGCGAATCTCGAAAGCCGCTAATCCCAGGTTCTAAAGATCCCGATCGCGATTGGCCGTCTTGGAAAGCTTTCGACCAAGCTTGCGAAGGCCTGGATCAGCTTGAAAAGTCACGACGTGTCGAAACGAGATCTCTCGCTTTTTCTCCACTCGAGTGTTGGTTCACGTCAGCAAACTCCACGAGAGCTCGCTACAATACAGAGAGGAGCCCTCCCTATTCTGGGGTACTGTTTTGAGAGCAGAGACAGGTCTGGGGTTGGAGGACTGAGCGTTTGTGCGGATGTCGGCTCGACCTCTTTCGACTCGCGCTGAAGATGCGCCGTTTTCTCGGACGAGATAAGACCAGAGATAGGTTTTAATGGAGCTGCGCGTGCGAGAAGGTGCAGGAAAGCCGAGAGCGGAGGAAAGGCGAGGAGTAAGGTTAGCCTTGCGCATGAAACGTCGTCGAGACGCGTCGCGAGACGAGCTTCTCGCCCTTGGTTTCTTCAAGCTCTCGTCGTTGATCAAAGAAGTCTGTGAAGCCCATGAGCTGTCATCGGAAGATTTCAACGACGGCGAGATATCCACAAAAAGGGGGCGAGGAAGGTCAGATGAAGAGCTCGGAGCTATCTCATTCTTCTCTTCACTTGGTGGACTAACTCGCAGACCTCTCTCTTTGAACGACCGAAGTATGAGTAATCCTCTTTGATGAGTGTCGAAAACCTTCAGGAGACTGCGACCACCGCATCTCGACTAGAAGGAGAACGATGCGCTCGTTTATCAGCGAGCTCGCAACGGCCATTCTCTCTTCCCCCCTCCCCTTCCTCTCATCCTTCCCTTTGAGGCGACTTCTGGTTTTGGTCTACCCTAAATGGCATCACCGAGACTCGTCAAGCCATTTCTGGACCGATCAAGCTCAACAAAAAGGGCTTCCTCCCTCTCGATAGTTCGAGCCTTCACCTCCTCCTCCTCCTTCCTCTTCGCCATCTCATCCCTACCCCTTCAGGCTCCCAAGCTTTCAAACTCGCTCAAGTCTACCACCAAGAAGGCGGGATCGGCCTCTGGAGAATTGACTCCGAAAGTGAGCTCGACCTGCTCCTTTTCTTCTTGTCCAAACGAAGCTCATTGAGCTCCCCTCTCACCTCCTCCCTCTTCCCCTGCAGCCCTCGCTCGCCGCCGCTCGTCTCGCCCGTATCCAATCGAAGGTCACTCACTCCAAACTCAACCTTACCAAGGAACTCCATTTCCAGCGATACCCTTACCTAGCAGAGATCAAGGTCGCTTGCTACCTCCCCTCCCCATCTTCAACCTCAACCTTCTCCTCCTCGATCCTCCCCTCCCTCACCATCTCCCTCGGACCCTACTCCTCTCGCTTCCCTCTCCAACTCCTCAAGCTCCCTCTTCACCCCAGCACCTCCATCTCTGGCCTACTCACCTTCACCCGTCGAGCGAACGCCGTCTACGACCACGTCAAGCACTTGTGGGTCGAGGATCGAAACGAAGGGGAGACCGACAGGCTTCAAGCGACGACGCTCGTCGTGCTCGAGGAGCAGGATATGATGGACCTCGTCAAGGGGAAGAATGGGGAAGGAGAGGGTGTTGGGTTCATCGAAATGGTAGAGCAGGTCAGGGAGTTCACGGGCGTAGGGAAGGGTCAGTTGGCGAACGGGGAGATGGCGGACGAGACGATGAAGGGAAGGGTGATCTGCGTCGTTCTGGGATGGAGCTGCTGGGAAGGGAATGCTGATAGGGAGGATAGGAAGTGGAGGGAGAAGGTCGTGGGAGATCTGGTGGTGAAGGGAGGGTGTTTCGTTCAGGATGGTGAGCTCGCGTCGTCCTTCCTTCTTCGAGCTCACTTCATCTCGTCTCGTCGCGTTCGAGAGATCCCTCAGCTGATCCTGGACCTCTCTCTACCCCCTTTCGATTCTTGGACAACTAGTCGCCACCGTCGAAGAGGCTATCTCGTTCCTCAGGACATCCTTCGGTCACATCGCCGTTCGACGACACTCGTTCGTTTCACTTCATTGCTTCCCTCCTCCCCATTTCTCTCTTCGTCTCCAGCTCACGTCTTTCCTAATGCTGATCTCTTCTCCGACTTCATTCTCAAACCCTCCCATAGGCGCCTCGACCACTCCACTCCCACTCCTCCGCCGCCGCCCATCAAAGTCCGTCGCACCTTCGACACGAAGGCCCCTCGAAAGGGCGTCAACTCCCTCGACACCTTCGGTCTGATGCATCAGAAGATCACTCGAGGAAGCGAGGACAAGTCGAGAGCCATCACCAACGAGTTTGGGTCGCTGAGGAAGCTGCTGGAGAGGTACGACGACGAAGAGGCAGGAGGAAGAGCAGCGTTGCAGGAGCTTTACGTGAGTGCTTTTCATCCTTTTCGCGAGGTCGGTAAGGAGGTGTTGACACGTTCGTGTGCGATCGAGGCGCGTGTGGGAGAGGGAGACGAGCCAGCCGCTGACTCGCTCGTTTTTGGGTTGGCTTTGGATCAGCCCGTTGGAGAGAACGGGAAACCCCAGCAGAAGAAGATCGGACCGGCTTTCTCGAAGAAGGTTCACAAGATTTGGACTTCGGAAGATTCCGAGGAGCTAGTTTGATTCGGGGAAGGTGGGCCGGATTGATTAGGTGAGTGTGATCTCTCGTTCGACGCGACTTGATTCGTTTGGGCGAGAGCTGACTTCGGTTCCTTTCAATTAGGCTTCGCAGGTTGTTCGCAATACGGTTGGCGGAACTGGCTCGTGGCGTGGAAGACGGGGGAAGCGGGCACTTGGCTTCTCACGCTCCTTCGTTCGTTTGGTCGTTCGATTGTTCGTCCGACCCTCCTCGCATCCCCCTCCTCTCATCCCCCTCGCCGTCCGCACGAGCTGACTTTCTTTCTTTCTCCCTTCTCAGTAGTCACCTCAAGCTTTCATCCCAGCTGCAACTTTCATGAGGCAACTTTGCGGGAAGGGGAGAGCGAACGTTGGTGGTTGACTCTGAGTCAATCAGGTACGAGAACGATCTCCTCGAGCTTCAGCCAGCCTTGCTCGTCCGATCACTTACTCTTCTTCTCTTTATTTTTCTTTGCTTCCAGACCAGGCGTGTGACTGCAGCTCTGCTGCGAGCGACGAAACGAACGAACCCAAAACTGGCCATTTTCGTGAGCCTGTTGCCCTCCCAACACCCACCTTCCCTCCTCCCTTCCCGCACTTACTCTCCTTCCCCCCTCACCCCCTCTTCGTAGCCTGAGCTCTCCACCTCAGCTTCCCTCTCTCAGAAACTCCCTCATCGCCCATCCCTCCTCACAATGGTTTTCCCCTTCGCCCTCAGGTCGCTCAAGTCGACTCTCTCTGCTCCGGTTCTCGTCGTCGCTGAGCCCCAAGTTTCGCTGACCTCCTTCGAGGACCTCTTCATGGTAACTATAGCACTCCTCGTATCGCGCTCTAAATTGTCTCTCATTAATCGCTGACCTCTCTTCCCTTTGTTGCGTCTCTCTCAGGTTCGGCTCTCCAACCTCTCCCTCCCCGCCGCTCTCGCCTCCCTCGTCGCTCTCCTCAAAACCAACCCCTCCGTCACGTACGCTTCCTTCGCCTCCCTCCTCGGCAACCTCGACCTCTCCTCCATCCTTCCCTCCAAGCAAAAACAAGAGGTCGTCTCCGAAACCCCCTCCCACTCCTTCCCTTTCGCCAACTTCGCCGACGAGATCGCCTTTGAACGAACGGAGGAGCAGCAACAACGAGCTCAGCGAACCCTCGACGTCGATGCTGCCGTCCTTCGAACCTTTTCTCCTCTTTCCGCTCTCCACCTCGCCCTCGGACTCCCCGACGCTCTCTTCGCGAAGAAGCAGCAGCTCGTCGAGGAGGCGCTGGAGAAGTTGGTGAGCTTGGTGACGGACGGGTCGACGGGAGAGAGGTTGAAGGCTGCTGGGTCGCTTCCCGAGAGCATCAGGATGGCTTTTGGGTTGGAGGGGGAGGTTTTGACTGGGACGGAAGGGTGGGAGTTCGTTGAGTCGGTCGCGAGGAGGTTGAAGGAGAGGGTTGAACAAGCTCAGCTCTCGTCCTCGTCGTCGTCGTTCAACCCCCTCGGAAACGGTTCCTCCACCTCCTCCCCTCTCTCGAACCAAGCAACTCGGATCCTCATCCTGACCCACTACCTCATCGGTCGAACGTCTTCTCCCTCCTCCTTCAACCTCACCGAAACCTCGCTCGGCTCGTACGCTCGATGCCTCGACCTCGCTCAACTCGACGTGTCCTTCACTTCCGTCACCTCATCCTCCATCTTCTTCACCGCCAACGGATCAACCTACGTCGCCCACCTCCTCGTCAAGGCCACCAAAATCCTTCAAATCCACGGCCGAGTCAAGCGAGAGGTTTTGAGGAAGGAGGAGAAGAAGATCGCCGCCTCGACGGTCGCTCGCATCGCGACGGAGAAGAGCGGCAGGGACTTCGATGAAAGGATGACAAGGATTGCTTCGAAGCCCAGACTCAGTCGACACGCGTCTTCGAAGTCATCGGGATCGCCTCTCTCCATGTCGGTCGGATCCCTCGACTCCACCAACTCAACACCTTCGCCCGTCCTCCTCACTCCCCCATCTACTCCTCCTCGCTCGCTCAAGAAGGTCCGAGTTATCTCATCCTCCTCCGTCCTCTCCTTGGAACTTGCGCAGGGTGAAGGAGCGGTTGGGTCGTTCAGCGAAGCAGGGAAGGGAAGATTGGAGGACGCGTTCGGATCGAGGAGGTGGCAGAAGTGCTGAAGAGGGGAGAGACGGGTAGTCGAGGTTGAGGACGAGCGACTCGTTTGTTTATAGATTTGTTTTGTCGGCGTTGTTGTGCAGGGAAGGGGTGGTTTGCTTTGAGGGAGGGAAGCGCGTGAGGGAAGGGAGGAGAGTTGTTCATCTTTCGTTTTTACTTATCTGTTTGATCTCGATTCCCCGGACTTGCACTCTTTGATGACTGTCACAGATCTAAGAGAAAGTACTCCATTGCATCAAGAGCATTTGAAATTGACGGACAGCTACTAAGAGAGAAATACCAAAACGAAAGCAGCTTCGTGGCGTCGCGAGCGGTCACCTTATTCATCCTTGCTTCTGCGTCTTTCCACATACATCTCTTTCTATAGTGGTCTGTGAATTATCAGTCTATGCGTCGACTCCTAGATCCGTTCCTCTCAACGAGCAATGGGTCGTCGACGGAAGAGAGGACTTCGAGAGTCGCGTCGTCTCTTCGCTGCCCTTTCTTCGCCGGCAAGCGACGACTGCAGGGAAAGAAAGACGAGCATAGTGTGGGAGTGTATTGATTCGTAAAGTACGCGGATGGACGAGCGAGAGAGTATTGTCGTGAGAAATCGAGAGGATCGTGAGAGTCGTCGCGTCGAAAAAGGAAAACGAAGGGAGAAGAGCGAGGAGAAAGGAGTGGTAGTTGACGAGGACGAGAGAGAAGTTACCGAAGGTGGATGAGAGCGGCGTGTTGGTCAGAATTGAAGTCGCGAAACAGCAAGAAAGTAATGTAAGGCAAGGAAGAGGGGAGGGAGAGTGACGAGGACGGCGATGATCGAATTAGGCGAGGACGACCTCGAGACTGCATCTGTCGAAGATGTAGTCCTTTCCGTCGATGTGAGCGATCCCGGCTCGAAGATTGGCCTTCCACTTTCGCTTTTGATGAGAGACCTGGGCAAGGGAGAGGGAGGAAGGAGCGTCAGTGAGGGGAAGACAGATGCGACGCGTCGACTTCACCAGCCTGCGTCCTCAAGAGGAGACCTCGCCGAATACGAGTCATAGACAAGACTGGGACACACCAGAAGCCAGGATACTGACCTTCTCGAATGTGCAGAGGACCATGTTCCTTCTCGCGAGAGGCTCGTCGTCGTCCTCGTCCTCGCTTTCCTCCTCGTCGAGATCCGAGTTGAGGTCGTTTTCGTTGGGAACATCGGGAGAGGAGGTTCCTGGAAGTTGAGAGGCAGATGCGAGGGGAGTCTGGGTTGAAGTGCAAAGGTCAAGAGGAAGGATAACAGATCAGACGAAAGGACGGAGACGAGCGAAGCTGGCGAAGGCAGCTCCTCGACGTTGATCAGCTCGAGAAGGTAGACAGGGAGGGAAAAAACTGACCTTGAGACCATCCTCTTCCTCCTCGTCTCCAGCCCCTCCTCTCAACCTCAACGAAACTCCCTCGAAGACGATCTCCCCTCTAGCAGCTCCTCCTCCCTTCAACCCTCCGTTCCACTCGTCCTGCCCACTGTCTGCTCCACCTTGCTCAGCAGCCGACGACGAGTGTTGAGCTTCCTGCTTGAACACAGGACTCGAAGAGAGGGACGGTTTGAATTCCTCTTGCTCCTGAAGCTGAGAAACGGAAGCAGAGGGAGGGATTCGATGGGATGCGGAGGAAGGCGTCTGACGGGAAGGAGGTTGAGTGGTGTTGAAGTCCGCGACTTGGGATTCGACGAGCTTGGTTTCCCATTTCTAAAACGACACGAGAGGACGAGAGTGGAGGTGAGCCAACCAGGATCCAAGAAGAGAGCAGCGGATGGGCAGAACGAGAGGAGGAAAGAGCGACGAAAGACGGGAGGGAAGGGGGAGGGAAGATGAGCTGACCTGTTGCAGTAGCGCCAGAATCTCCTCCTCGACCGCCAGCTCGTCGAAGTCCAGTCGAACCGAAGCGACAACTGAGTCGATGACCGACCTATAGACCTTCGGGATGGCGAGGTTGGACATGGTTCGCGCCCAAAGAGGAGGAGAAGGGAAGAGAGGTCGAAGCCGTTGAAGGTCAACCTCGTCGAAGCTCGCTTGTCTCCTCTCCTGCTCGCTGAGGCTTGGTCGTCGCTCTTCAATTTCTGCAGGAATGTCAGATTCACATCTGCGAATCCAAGAGGCAGGACGCTTCCTCGTCGTATCACTTTAAAGGTCGTCGACGTTGAGGGTCCTTTTGGAACTCTCTTTTGTGAGCCGTCAAGCGAGACCTCTCGACGCGTCACATCCCTCGCCCTCTCGATCTTCTTTGAGCAGAGTTCTCTCTTTCGGAACACATGCATGCACTACTGTGCCCCTCGGTGACGATCTTTCACAGTTCGTTTTCGTCTCGAAGTCGGGTCGCTTTCGGACGAAACCCCTTGGCCTCCGTCGTGCGTCGTCTTTCATCAAACCACATCATCAATCCTTCAACATGCGTCCTTATCTCACCCGTTTCTCTCACCCGTCTTCCTCTCCTTCGAGGAAAGGTCTTACTTTCACTCAATACTTCATGCAGAAGTGCTTCGCGATAGAGGCAATCCCGTGAGAGCTCTCCCTTTTCGCTACACCTCGCGTTGAGCTCGACGTTGACGCCTCCTTCTCGCCTTCTTCCCCTTCCTCTCCTCTCAGGATCTGGACGATCTCAGGATGCGCAATCCTGGGAGGCAGTTGGTATCTCACTCGCCTTGCCCGTGGGCCCAGTGGTGAGTGAACCAGTTCGTCGAACGAAGAAAACGGAGGGTTGAAATCCAGGTCGCTCACTTTTTCCTGCCCACCTCGCTCTCCCTCTGTTTCTCGATCTCAATCAGTCATCTGGGATAGGAGCGCGAAGACTTGGGAGGATCAGATCACCCCCCCAGTGAGTCGATCTACCTTCCATCGCTCGCCTCAGTCGAGTCGTCGGCTGTCCTTTTTTCCATCGTCCCTTCGAAAGCTGACCCAGTGGGCACTTCTCGCGATCTTCATCGACAATTAGGTCAGCCCGGTGTACAGCGGAGAGCCGTGAGTTCTTCATACCGTGCCGCTCCGTTTTTATCGTCATCTCCTCGCTCAAAACGAGACGACGCGTCGTCTCCGGGGTTCCCTGATTGTTGACTCGTCGCTTGTTTTCGGTTCTGTCAGGTACAAGAGGGGAACACTTTGATCGTGACATCTGTGCTTGAATAATGTACTTCTCATATGTGAGGTATGGAAGATCCTTTGGAGAGCGAGAACAATGGAGGACTGAAGGCAAGGGAACCGAAATGACGGACGAGTCGTCGTTCTGCAAACAGAAGGCTGCTGGGAGAGATCTAGGGGGGGAAGATCGAACGAAGGAGGGAACCAAAGAGAGTACGGTGCGTCGTGATCCGAAACCAACGTAGATTTGGTCGAAGGTGGAGTCTGAAGCTGAGAACGACGCGGACGGGACGCGCGCGTCGAGTCGTCGATCGACGCTTTCAACCTCGTTTCAACCTCGTTGCTGCAGATGAGCGACGTGTATAAGTTAAGAAGATCATTGTTTACCTTGTACGCAGCCAGCAATGATCACAGATCTACCTCAGCAACTCTTCGATTGATTGAACCGAGCAGAATCTTCCTCAACAAAACAGCTTCCTCCACCCTCCCTTCCTCGCCCAAACTTCCTACAGGAACTCCAGAGCTTGTCGAAGCCGGCGATGGTAGTGTCCAAGAAGTCGAATCCGCGATCTCACGTCCTAGCGAGGGATGCGTCGCCGTCAGCTTTGAAAGCGAGCGAAGGTACTCTCGAGCGAGAGGGTCGGTCTGCGAGAACAGGAGAAGGAGACGGCGAGGTCAGGGAAGGAGAAGAAGGAGTGGACAAGGTAAAGGGGTCGGAAGCTCACTCCGAGCTGGAGGAAGAAGACTCCGAGTTGACCTTGAGGAGCGTTGAGACGGTCGAGTCGTTTGGACGCGGAGACGAGGACGCTCTAGACATTCGAGGGCAAAGGAGAAGGATAGTCAGCGTTTCAGCGGGAACAGAGAATGTCACAAGGAGACGAGACGTACCTCCAGATCATCCGACGAAGTCCTGGTTTGAAAGAAGAGAAGAGACGTAGAAGAAAGTCAGCTCGAGGAGTCAAGTCGCGTGATCGAATCAACAGTTTCTGAGCTCACCCGTCCGTCAAAACGATCTGAGCGAAGCCAAACGAGAACAGCCGAGAGTCAAATGTATCCCGTCCTGTGCTACACCCTTGAACGAAGGGTCTCGTCGCCCACTTACAACAATCAACGGTCGACTCGTCGTCCCTGAACTCGACGCGTTCTGACCCCCCCTTGCTGACCCTCCCTCCTTCCTCCCCCCACGCCTGCTCCTCATCCTTTCCTCCCTCTCCTCCTCCCAAAATTCTAGACGGTCTTCCAAAATTCCCTCCAACCTCCTCCCCAAGCCAGCACCTCTCTCCAACCTTCCCGTCTCCAACCCGTCCACATCAGCACTCGCCATCAACCCCCTCAACTCTCCCTCCGTCTCACACCTCCCTCCTCCCAGCTCCTCGGCTCTGACAAACGCGACCTCCGAGGAGCACGTTGGTTGGAGGAGCGAAACGAGTGGTACGAGCTTCGAAAGCGCGTCTTTCGCCACCTTCCAATCGAGGGTTGGAGAGTCGTCGATGAGGAAGAGGGTTCGATAGTTCGCCGAGGTGAGGATGTTGAGAGGTTCGTTGGAAGTGAGGGTTGGAGAGTCGAGAGTGGGAAGGGGGAGGGAGAGGAAGGTGGAACGAAAGGTCGGACGTGTCGAGGAGGAGGAGGGGAGAGGTTGAGCTTGACGAGGAGGGGGTGGGCTTCGTGGTAGAGGGAGTGGAGAGGAAGAAGCCGCATCAACGACCTCAGACGACGAGGTGGGTCCAACGAGTAGACTCTCCCTCATCGCTCTAGTCAGGTCGTCGTCCTCCTCGCTTGAAGAAACCCGAACAGGAGCGACGACGGTTGGAGGAGGGTCGTCCATCCGAGGCGTCCAAGCAGGAGGAGGAGCGAACTCTGGTTCCCTCGCCGACTCCGGAGCTCTATACAACACTCTCGTCGAGCCCGGTGCTGCTGGAGGTCGAAAGACAGGCGAGCGTCGAAGTCCCAACTCGTAGCGGACGTCGATGAACCTGAAAACACGAACCGAAACAGAGTCAGTTCAGCTCTCCCAACCCCAGCCCGACCCAAGATAAGTTCAACCTACACCTCCACCAACCCGTGAAGCATCGGTCTCCTCTTGAAATGAACGTTCTTGCTGAGCTGCTGCTCGATGATGGAGAGCTTGTCGGAAACATGAACGCGACCTGCTCCTCCCGTTGAAGAGAGCTTGTTCTCGCAGTAGTTCAGGAGGATGGCTTTCATTTGGGTGGGCGTCCAGGATGTGGCTTAGCGCGAGCGGGGTGAGTGAGTGGGGCGGGGAGAGCGAGGGAGGGGGCGGGTGGGGTGGGTTGGGAGGAGGAGGGAGAGAAGAGAGGAAGGGAGGGAAGGTGTGAGCTCGACCCTTCTTCATCTCGTTCTCCTCCGTTGATGCTTTGGAAGGCGAGCGAGCGACTCACGACCCGAAAGCGCCTCCAGCACAGAAGCCTGAGTCTCGTAGCCCCGGAGCTGGCCTGCTAGGAATGCAGCGGTAGGAGAGGGAGGATGGGAGGAGGAGGAGGAGGACATGATGGTTTGAAGGAGGAAGGGTGACCGACCAAACAGGTTGACCTCCTGCTCTTTGGGCTTTGTCCTTGGCTTCGTCTATCTCGGAGTCTATCTGGTGCACTGCCTTATATGGCTAGCTCGATAAAAAAAGTTCTTGCGTGAGGAGACGGTTCAAAAAATAAGGGCGTGATGATAGAGAGAGAGAAACGAAACCACAAAAACAACTACGAAGAACGAGAACCCAACGACCCTTCCCTTCCCTTCGAAACGACAACGACCGACCAAGCCACGAGGCGAGGAGTTTAGGCGGTCTTCTCGGCGAGGAAGGACTGCCAGAGGGAAAGAAAGGAAAGACGAGGAGCGGGGTGGGGGAGTCAGCACAAGCTCATCGCGAACGAAGGATGGTCCGTCGAGAAAACACTCACGTCCATCTCGGCATCCAAATCGGCCTGACTCTTCGTTGGCCTTCGTCCAGTATCAGCTCCTCGTCCGCCTCGTCCTCCACCTCGTCCTCCTCGGCCAACTCGGGGCTCTCCTCGACTGCACACACGAACCGAACCGAAAGCCCAACGAAGTGAGAAGCGCGAGGTCAGTTTCGCGTCTCCTCGTTTCTCTCTCCAGTGCAGAAGAAGGGCGGCGTTTCCACTCACGGAGCTCCAGACATAGGGACGGCGACGGACTGGTAGATGGGAGCGGGGGCGACGATGGGGGCGGCGATGGGAGCGACTCGAGAGGCGAGAGGAGCGACAAGGAGGCCAGAGTAGACGATCTCGACCTTCATGGGGGTTCCTGGATGGGTGGGAAGGGGAGGACCGATGGGAGTATTGAGAGAGGGAGGTGGTTGGTGAGGTTGGCGAGAGGGAGGTGGGTTGAGTTGAGTTGGCGATGGAGAAGGGTTGGCGAAGGTGGAAGGAGGATGTTTGGCGACCGAGGTGGATGGAGGGAGGATGGTTTGCGATGGATGATGGATGGGAGCGATGGAGGAAGAAGAGGAGGATTGAAAAGGTGGGAGGGAGGAGGAGGAGGTTTCGTATCAGTCGAGTGTTGGAGTCGTGTGGTGGAGAGCGAGGTTGAGAGGAGGGTGTGTGTGTTTGAGTTTCGAGTCGAGGAAAGCGGGCGTGGTGGGATAGTGGAGGGTTCGTGATAGCCAAAGGAAGGGAAGGGAGGGCACGTCGAGGCGCGTTCCTCCATCGGGAAGGGAGAGGTCGTGATCGTTCGACTCGTTGGAGATCGAGAGCGAACCGAAGAGGGAGCCACCCTCGGAGGGAGAGCCTGCTGGAGAGCCGAGGGGGAGGCGAATCCTCGACGTCGGGTTCGTGTCGGTGACCGAGGAGACTGCTTGGGAGGAGCGAGACCTCCTGGAGGAGTTGATGGCGGCTGCTCGCTCAAGCAAGGACCGAGGTCGAGCGAGGAGACTGACGAGCCGACCGACCGAGCGACGACTGGGCTACCGACGAAGGCGAACGGCGAAAGGATTATCGCTCCCACGACTGTTTGGATCCCATGCCCTGAGACAGCTGTTGAGCGTCTGTTCGTGGTCGTCCTTCGAGACTGCCGTACCGAGTCCTCCATCGCGACTCCCTCCTCCATTCGAGCCAACGAGACTCCGACCGATCCAACTCCTGCTGCCCTACGAGCCTATACGGTCCTCGACTCCGACTGGATCTGCCGTTCTGCCTGCCCGGTAGTGAAGCGAAGTCGACCACCGAGAGGAGAACGAGCGAGGTCCTCCTGCTTCGTTTGGTCTAGTCGAGCTAGAGATGTGGATCCTGTGACGGATCTGTGGGGATGTGTGGATGGGAGAAGATAAAAAGTTGAGTCTACTAACGTCCATCGATGAGTCGGTTGTTGTCTTTGAGGGAGAGGTGAAGGAGAAGATGGGAAGGGAAGGAGAAGGAGGAGAGCGTGCGAGTCAGCTGCTGTTTCGATCCCAACGCGAACAGACCGAGCAAGGACATCTGAGGGACCTCTGAGGCGCAGGTGACTATAGTAAAGGTCGAGAGAGGCCTAGGAAGAGGGGAAATGAAGAGAGAAGGCACTCACAAGTCTTGAAAGCCTTCTGAGCGTCTCCTCGCCTCTGGAAGACGACGGTGGCGACTCCCTTGTGCTTTCCGTTCCTGTCGTAGGTGAGCGAGCAGTCCTTGGTAGGTCCGACGGTAGATTGGAAGAGGTCCTGTGTACGAGAAAGAAACGGGAGCGGATGGATGGGGAAGGGAGAGTCAGAACGCGTAGAGGAAGGGACCGTCGACGTGGTGGCGAAGGGAGAAGGGAAGGAACGGAAGGAGAGAGCGAGAGGGAACGTACCTTGACGGCGTTATCGTCCACGTCGAGAGGAAGGTTTGAGATGATGATCTTGAAAGCCTCCTGCTCGTGAGCTCCCGCCTGGATGGCAGCAGCAGCCTGGGCCTGCCTCTGGTTGGTCTGCTGAGCCTGAGCGATGGGGACGGGTTGAGCGTATCGAGCTCGGACGGTGGTTCCCTTGACGGGAACGAGAGTAGTGGCTCCAGCAGCAGCGGGTGCTCCTCGAGAAGGTCCTCCCCCACGTCGTCGTCCAGCGCCTCGGGGCTTGGTAGCGATCATCTACGAGTAGAGAGAAGAAGAAGGGGAGAAGGAGCGGAAGGGAAGAGGCGTCAGCGGGTGGCGAAGAGAAGACAAGAAAGAGAGGGCGAAAAGAAGACGTACATCGTCGAGAGACATATCAACGTCCATGGTGAGAGTAGAGAAAGGAGGGTAGGGGGTTGGGAAAGGGAAAGGGGAGGATGGGAGGATGGGGTGGGTGTTGGCGAGAGGAGGAGAGGGAGGGGACGAAAAGCGTGAAGAGCAAGTCGTGGTTTCGTTTCTTGTTTTGGAACTCAACCGCCAACAACTCTACTTTTCTCCTTTTCTCTATCCCATCTCGTCAGAAGGAGTGAAATCCATTCATGGAATCGAATTCAAACAGAATCTGAACACATCAACCACGAGCAACGAACGAACGAGTGAGTGCTCTCTCTCTCGACCTCTTTCGGTCGACGTGCCTGTCCCTTCTCTCTTGGAGCTGACCCTCCCTCTGCATCTCTACCAGCTTTCCTCCACCTCCCCATGGCCGCTTCCCCTACGCCTTCCTCTGAATCCCGTCGTCGACCTGCCTACTCGAACGACGAACCTGGCCCTGCGACCTACGACCGTTCAGCTTCCTCCTCCTCCTCCTACCGTCCCTCAAACTCGAGACGATCCCCTTCTCCGACAGCATCCAATCACTCCTCATCCACTCCCTCGGGCTACCCTCGAAGGAACTGGGAGTCAACAGACTCACCAGCTTCAACGTCAGGAGGAGGTTCAGCTCTCCCTTCTCGTCCAACGTTCGACAACAAACCTCCTCTAGCTCGGAGATTCGACAGACGACCAGACAGGGACAGAGACCCTTCAGGAGGAACGAAACCCTTCTACGAACGAGACAGCAGGGACAGGGATGGAGGAGGTCCTTCAGGTGGAAGGGATACGTGGGTCGCTCCAGGAGGAGGGAGAGAAGGAGGAGGTCCCAAAGGTAGCCGAGGTGGTCCACCGGGAGGAGGAGGAGGGGACGACGGCTGGAACGGCTCAAGACGAAGAGGTGGAGGCGGAGGGGGAGATAGAGGGAGGGATAGTAGAGATGGAGGTGGTAGAGACTCGAGAGACGGGGGCAGAGGCGGCGGAGGAGGAGGCAGAGCAGTCTACGAGAGGGATGCCCGAGGAGGAGACTATTCAGAGTGAGTTTGCCTCTCTTCTTCTTCCCTTCCCTTCTTATTCGAACCTCTTTTCGAGCAGGTCTACATCCCAGACTCACCTTGACCCTCTGCTCAACCCATCCCAGTCGTCCACCAAACCGTCAACCTCCACCACACCTCTCTGAATCCCTCAACAACTCCCCTTCCTCCTCCTCGAATCCCAATCCGGGATGGCAACGTCGCAACGGTCCTCCACCTCCTCCTCCTCACGACTCAGATCGCTCCTCCTCCTCATCTATACCTCAGAGTTACGCCAATCACTCCAATCGACCTCGAAACGCCTCAGGGAACACTCAGCCTTACTCGCGAGTAGGAGCAGGAGGGGGAGGAGGACCCAGCAACTACTCTCGACCACCACCTCCTTCGTCTATGGTCGATCCTTCCCTCTGGAGGACGTCCTACAACCCTCCTCCGCCGTCCGATCGATACCCATCCCTTGAGTACGACCCTCCAGCCAGGCCAGGTCAGAGCGGGAGCGGTGGATCAGCAGGAGAGAGCGCGAGTGCGAGCGGGAGTGCTTCGGTGGATCGATTCGCAGGCAGCTCGAGCGGAGGAGCAGCAGCAGGAGGGTCTTCGACGACGTCCGCTGGGATGTACGGTGTGCAGAAGAGGGACGAGGAGCCGGAGGAGGGAGAGGAGTTGGAGGAGGGAGAGGTTCAGTCGGAGGATGGAGAGGAGAAGGAGACGGAGAGGGTCGATCCCTCGAGAGCCGTGAAGGTCGAGCAGATTGAGGAGGCTTCGCAGGTGCTTTCGAGACGAGAGGAGGAGGAGGAGGGTCCGTCGAGACCTACATCACCGCCTCGGACGATGGAGACGAAGGTCGACTCGATACCACCAGCAGCGAAGGCTGTCGCTTCGACCTCGCCTCGTCCCTCACCACCTCCTCCGGCGACTGCTCTTCCTTCTACAACGACAACGTCAGAACCACTACCACCTCCTCTACCGACGGTCGTTCTACCTCCAAGCTCACAAACCGAATCGATATCTTCGGTAGCACCTCCCTCACCTCCCAAACCAGCAGCCTCGATACCGACGACAAAAGAAGTCGAGTCCTCCGCGTCCCGTCTTCCTTCACCACCTCCACCACCTCCCTCTCAACCCATCAACGCAACCATCTCCTCCGATCCCTGTCCCCCACCATCACTACCACTTTCCACCCAAGTTGCTATCCAAACACCATCCCTTCCAGCACCTGCATCGAAACCAGAAGACACGTCCTCCTCCCAACCTCGTCTCCCTTCGCCACCACCCGCTCCCTCCTCCTTCAAGAAACCCTCAGTCGAGTCCTCGTCCTCCGATTCCGCACCCATCTCTACCCTCAACATCCCGACCATCGTTCTTCCCACTCCCTCACCCGTCCTCGCGTCCGCCGTTCCTGCGTCGATCCCAACATCGGAAACGAAGGTCACTCCTCCCTCGACGTCCACAGCTCAGGCTTCTCTACCGACCCCGAAGGACCAGGACGTCGTCATGTCGTCTCCTCTCACTCCTACGGCAGTCGACATGGTGAAGGTGACGGTGGTCGAGGAGCCAGAGGTCGCGATGGACGTCGACGAGACCAGTTCGAAGGTCGTCGTTTCTGTCGTCGCCGACGCTGGAGAGGAAGAGGTCGAGTCGACGGCCGACATCTCGATGGAGGTCGAACCGGAACTGCAACCAGAGGAAGAGGAGGAGGAAGCACTCCCAGCCGTTCCTCTCACGGAGGAGGAAATCGCCGACGTCGTGGTCTCCCAAGTCAAAAGTCGCGTTTCGCTCAACCCTTCGACAGCCCTCCTCGAAGAAGAAACCATCACCTCCCTCATCCACTTCAACTCCCTCCTCTGCGACCCACCTTCCTCTCGACTCCCTCTCACTCCTCTCTCCCTACCTAATCGCTCAACTCCTCCTCTCGACCCAGAAGACCTCGAACCTTTCCTCACGCTCTCGCCTCTCCCAACTCGCTTCCGTCGAACCATCGAAGCCAGGATCCAGACTTCCCACGTTCAGGACTCGGAGAAGGTCGAACGACTCAGGAAGGAGTACCGAACCATCAACGCCGAGTGGTCAGCGACCTGCCAACGTCTGGATCGTCTCACCGAGAAGAGGAACGCTGCGAAAGCGAACGCGAAGAACCATCAGTACGGAGCCAACGGAGGCCATCTCTTCACACCCTCAGGAACCTCCACTCCCAACGGAGGACCCTCCAACGATCCCAACAACAACAACAACAACCAACACAGCTCCTCCTCCGTCATGAACACTCCCGGCGCGTCCAACTCCTCCTACAACAACCCCGTCCCTTCCTTCCTCGAAGAATCCTCCCGTTCCTCTCGAGCCTCCCGTTCCAGAGCCAACAACCACGATCCCAACAACCTCAACGGAGGCTACTTCGCCGATGCCGTTCGTTCGGAAGCAGAGTTCCAGTCCATCCTCGCTTCGCTCGAGGACGCAGACTCGAGAGACCCGAACTTGAGAGCGGCGAGGACGACGGCGGTCGTGCCGGATATGATCTTGAGGGATATGGAGAGGAACGAGGATGGGTACGATGATGATAATGGGAAGGTGGAGGATCCGGTGGAGTTCTACAAGGAGAAGGAGTACAGCGAAGGGGAGACGGAGGGAGAGGTGATTGCTGGGGAGTGGAGCAAGGAGGAGATTGAGATCTTTGAGAAGAGGTTTGCTGGGTACCCGAAGCAGTTTGGTGAGTCTCACGTCTTGCTTCTTTCTTTCTACGGTTCGAAACGAACGTGAAACCCACTCGCTGACTCTCTTCCCTCACTCCTCTCTCGTCGCATCCCATCAGGCAAGATCTCCGAACTCCTCCCTCTCAAATCGACCCCTCAATGCGTCCTCTACTACTACCGAACCAAGAAGACCATCGACTACCGAACCATCGTCGCCCAACGAGGAGGAGCAGGTCGTCGAAAGGGAGGACGTCGAGCTGGAAAGGCGTCGAGGTTGCTCTCGAACCTCAACGGTCAAGGGAAACGTCCCAAACGAACTCCCAACGACGATGCCAACTCTGGGAACACCACCCCGAAGGTCGTCGACGACGAGGAACTGGGAGCAGCATCGGCTCCTCCTACGCCTGCTGGAGGAGGGTTGGAAGCTGGACCTCACGGAACGACGACGTCGAAGAAGAAGAGAGCGAGAGTCGTCGCTGGAGCGGGAGGAGAGCGGGAGTCGACGACGCTGGAGGAGTTTGGAGCTCAGGCGAAGAAGCCTAGAGTGTTCGATCTTTCGACGGAGGGAGCCAACAGTCATCATGGTCGGCATTCGAACGCGAACGGAACTCCCAGTCGAGGACACGGCGGACATGGAAACGGAGGAGGAGGAGCTCTTCAACTCGTCGACGCCTCTCTCGACCCATCTCACCCTCACCCTCCAGGAGAGATGTCCACCCCAGCTCCCAAAGCCAAACCACCCTCCAAACCTCGACGCAAGAAACCTTCCCTCGTCCCACCTCCTTCCAACGACGCTTCCTCCTCCCTCCTCTCCCCGAACAACAACCTCCCTTCCCCCGATCTTCACGACCCCAACCACCCTCTCCACCACGACGACGAACCCTCCTCCCTCACCGCCAGCAACAGCAACAGCAAGCGCAAGAAGTCGCAGTTCAGCTCGTACTGGTCGGCAGCCGAGAAGGCAGGGTTCATGAACGGGTTGAGTCAGTTCGGGAAGGAGTGGGCTTTGGTCAGTCAGAGCATGGGAGGAGGGAAGACGGCCATTCAGGTGAAGAACTACTTCCAGACGAACGCGGAGGCGTTGGGGTTGGAGGAGATTGCGGAAGCGGCGACGGGGGATTTGGTCGCGTTGTTGAATGGGTTGGAGGAGGATGGGATCTCGGTGAGTTTTTTTGACGCGCCGACCTTCCTATTTCGTTTCGTTTCTTCCCCTCCTTCGCTTCTGCCCTCCATTCGTATCGAACTCCTACTGACTACCAACTCTCTCCTTCGTCGATGTTTGATTCTGATCTCCTCCAGTCCGCCGATCCAGCGTCCCACTACGATCAACCTCAAGCAGCTCTCTTCGAATCCCTCTCCCACTCCCTCCTCGGCTACCAACCTCCTCAACCCCCTCACTCTCACTCCCAGTCCTCTCGACCCATCCCCCCTCTCCCTCCCATGGATCTCGGACGTCCTCGAAGCGCCATGAACATCCACGATCTCCTTAATTCGCCCGACAAAGCCCCTCCTCCTTCGACCTCGTCCGCTTCGGCGTCGTCTCGTCCACCGATGTGGCAGATGGGGAGCGGAAGCGACTACGATCGTGAGCGGGAGAGGGAGAGGATGGTGCAGCAGCAACAGGACCAACGGAGAGGATCGAGAGACGATGGATCGTTCCAGAGGGAGAGGGAGGACGCGTCGAACCAAGGAGGAGACGAAGGTCGGGCACCTCCTCCTCCTTCGAATGGAGACCCTTACCGAGGAGGACCATCAGGCCCACCACGATGGGGAGCACCAGCCCCTTCACCTCTTGGCTACACGGACGATCCTCGCGCCGCCCTCGAGTCTCGAAGACCTTCGTACGAACTCGATCCTCGTTCGGGAAACTACCCTCCTCCGCCTCCCCCTCCTCACCACTACCCTCCCCCTTCTTCCTCTTCCGAGCATCAGCAACGGGCTCCTTACGCCAACTACGCTCCTCCGGCTTCCCATCCTCCTTCGTCCTCCTCTTCTCGTCAGCAGCATCCCTACGCCGACTACCAACAGCAACACAACCTCCCTCTCCCTTCCTCTCGTCCTCCTTCCTCCTCCAACGGAAGCTGGCCACCTCCTCCACCAGGCCACTACAATCGACCTCAGCAGCAGGGGGAGTACGAGTACTCCTCAGGAGGACCTCCACCTTCGAACTATCAGCAGCATCCCCAGCAGCAGCACTACGTTCGATACGAGTCGGAGCCGGGTCGAGATCATCCTCAGGGACCTTACGGGGGTGGAACGCCTCCTCATCCTTCGCAGCAGCAGCAGCAGGAGTATCACCGAGGAGGAGGGTATCCCGAGGGATCCTACGGCGAGAGGGGTCCGCCGCCGCAGGGGAGCTGGGGACCGGCAGGCGGAGGCCAGCAGCAGCAGCAGCAGTGGAGGGAGGATGGACAGCAGCAGGGTGGGCAGAGGAGAGTTGGTTAGTTGAGGTGAGAAGGAAAGGGTGGGAGGAGTGGGAGGGGGAAGGATATTTTCGTGTCTTTCTCGTTTTCGTTCGTTCGTTCGTTTCAAGTTTTTCGTTTGGGTTCTGAGTTCTCGTTTGTAGTTGTTGTGGCCTTGTAGTTCTAGGATTCGATTCATCTCCTTTTGGCTGATGTGGGAGAGGAAGGAGGGGGAAGGAGGGGAGAGAGGGAGAAGAAGAACGAGCGAAGGGGGGAGTGAGGAGACGACGCGTTCTCGAGCGCTCTCTCGCTGCTCGACGAAGAGGAAGGCACAGAGCTCTCTGCGTGAGCTCCAACTCTCTCTCTCTCTCTCTCCAGCACCCCCTCTACGACGCTCAAGAAGTTCAGAGAAGCACAGACGCGGTTCGTCGGGTTCGTCGCGTCTTCATTCGAGCGGCCGAGGTTCGCTCCTCCTCCCTCGCTCACGGTTCCAGTTCGTCTCGAGACCTCCCAAGACGTTAAAGTTCTTGGGAACGAGCGGGGATCGTGGGCTGAGCCTGGGCTCATGCTCACCCCGCAGAACCGAGAGAGAGCGAGGAAGGTCAGGAGCAAAGAACGAGAACAAAAGGGGAGGAGAGCGAGGACGAAGACCAACGACGCGTTCGGATCCTCCCTTCGTTCGGCTTTCGACGATCTTCGGGTTCTTCCTTCGATAGATCGACAACCCGGAAGATCGTCAAATCTGCTCTTCTTGTCTCTTCTTCTTTTTGATTCCTTTCCCCCAACCCGAGACGAGGGACGAGGCGAGCAGCATAAAAGTCCAAAAGTCGACCGAGCGGCGAAAACGGTTGTCGCTCCGGGATCCGTCTCGTCTCGAACTCGTCTCTTTTCTCTGAACGGCGCTCTTCGAGAGAGGAGGAGGTGTTGGCGTTGCTCTCGGGATCGCAGAAGTCTTCTTTGCTGGCTTGGAGGAAAGGGAGGAAGACGAAGAACCGTGAGAAGCTCGGAACGAGGCAGAGTTTGCAGAGTTTGAACGCGTCTCGGATCACGTCGTCGTTTGGTTGGTGCGTGTTCGAACGAAGCTGAACCGTGAAGCGAAGTCAGATCTTGGCTTCTATACTCCGGCCCTGTCTCCGCTACTATATACGGTCGCCAAGGAGACCGAGACAGCGTCGTCGCGGTGTTTCAAGCTCTCACACGCAGTTTTCACTTGACCCCGTTTAGAACCGCGTCCCCCCCTCCTTCTCCCCGAAGTTTTCATTTGGGCCCACTTCTTGCCCCTCCCTTCTTTCCCACAAACCCCCACCGTCCCCCCCTCCCTTCCCTCCAGCCCACCCACCTCCAACCAAACTCCCCCCCCCCCTCCCTCTCTCTTCAACAACACAAGATGACCAAAGTCGAGACCAAGGTCGAGACGGCTCACATTGACCACCCAGACGCTGATAAGCTCAAGTGAGTATGTCATCGAAGAGGAGATAAGAGGAAACGCCCTCTTTTCTCCTTCCCTCCCGCTTTCAGCCCACACTCTTCGTTCTCCCTCGACTGACTTTCTCTTGGCCCTCCCCCTTCGCTTCTTCCCTCTCTCTCTCGTAGGAACGCCCAAATCTTCGATGTTCTCGCTGAGAAGCGAGTCTTCATGACAGACGAGCAGTCTAGACTAGTCTGGTGAGTCTTAAGCCTCGCTCGTTCGTTGGAAAGAAGGTTTTGGAGCTGACCCTCTCTTCCTCTCCTCCTCCTCGTCGACTTCGCTCTCTCTCTCTGATCAGCCGTAAGATCGACAGGGTCATCCTTCCCGTCTTGATCTGGGTCTACTTCCTTCAGATTCTCGACAAATCCGTTCTCGTGAGTGTTTCGAAGCGAGCGAGGAGAGCAGAGCGGGACGAGTGAGACTTGGTCGCCGCGCGTCGTTTCTTTGAACTGAATCCCTCCACGTTTCTTTCGCATACTTCTTCTAGGGATATGGAGCCATCTTCGGGATGAGAACCGACGCTGTGAGTGCCCTGTAGATCTTTGCGTCTCGTTCGAGGCTGGACCCGTCGCGACTCGTAACAACGAGCTGATCTCGGTCCCTTCGCCTCGTTTTCGTTCTTTCTCTTCAAAGAACCTCACTGGCCACCAATACTCCCTCATCTCTAGCAGTGGATACTGGGCTCAGCTCGCGTTCGTCCTTCATTCGTCTCACCTCTCATCCTTCCACTTTTCTTCAATCCCCCCTCCCTTCCTTTGCCGTTCCAATCGCGTCCGTCGATCAGCTTCGTCTTGCTGACTTGGCCTTCCTCCTTGTCCTTGCTGCAGTTGGCAACCCTTCTCTGCTTGGCTCATCGTCAAGGTCCCTCACAGGATCCTCATGCCTGTGCGTACTCCCTCAACGCGTCTCGATTCACGACGTCGTCGTCTCGACTTTCGTCCCGTCTCGCTGTTTTGGCTCACCTTCTCTCCTATCTTGTGTTACCAATTAGATCATCGTCTTCTGCTGGGGTGTCTCTACTGTCGGACTCGCTGCCTCAACCAACTTCCCCGGTCTCCTCGCCTCGCGATTCCTCCTCGGTGCGTCTCGCTTCCTTCGCTCGCTCGCCTTCATCTCGTTCTGACCCTCATCTCTTCCTCTTGAACAGGTCTCTTCGAGGCTTCGTGCCTTCCTCTCTTCGCCATCATCACTACCACCTGGTACAGGCGATCAGAGCAGTGCGTTTCCTTCCATTCCATCTTCCTCGCTTCGATCTCCTCACGTTGACTCTTATTCCCGTTCTCTTCAGACCCGTGAGGATTGCGATGTGGTACGGTACAAACGGACTCGCATCTATGCTTGGTGTGAGTTCGCGACGCGTCTTTGCATTCTGGAAGAAGAGGGCGAGCTGACCTCGCTTTCGCCCTCCGCAGTCACTTTTGGCCTTCGCCTGCTCGTATCTTTCACCAAGTGCGTCCCTGCATCGATACCAGGTCCTCTTTCTCATCGTAGGGCTTCTCACAGTGGCTACTGCGCCCTGGATATAGTAAGTGAAACGATTTTGACCGGAACGCTCTTTCTCGGCCTGAGCTGACCTTTGTCGTTCTTGTTCGTTCTTCAGCTGGAAGCTCGACAACAACCCCGCCGAGGCTCGATTCTTGACTGCCGAGGAGCGACTGGTAAGCTTTTTTCATAGCGAGCGGGAAAGGGAAGGCCGACAGAGGATGCGACGCGTACCGGAGGGAGTTTCGAAGAACGAGAACTGATCCTCCTTCTGCTTTTCGTTCTTTCCTCAGTGGGCGGTGGAGCGACTCCGAGACAACAACCAGGGATCGAGTGGTCAGGGAGTCAACTGGTCGCAGGTCGGAGAGGCGATGTGGTCGCCCGTCACTTGGCTCGTGAGTTTCCTTCGCAACAACGAGTTCGCGTCGAGCCTCAAACGAACGCTGACATTTCCCTTTTCTTTCCCCACAGTTCGTCGCCCTTACCTTCTGCGTCAACACCTGCGCCTCCGTTTCCAACACTGTACGCCTCCATCTCTTTCTCACCACTCAAAGCGAGGTCCTCGACGTGAAGGTCGGCGAGCGAGCGACGCGCTGACCTTTTCCCCTTCCTTCTCTTTCTCCTTCCCAGTTCGGTCCCTTGATCATCAGCGGTATCGGATTCACTTCCAGGATCACTATCCTTCTCAACATTCCCTTCGGTGCCCTCCAGATCCTCGTCATCATTTTCGCCTCCTACCTCGCCGTTCGATTCCGAATCAAGTCGGCCATCATCGCTGCCATCGTTCTTCCTTGCGTCGCTGGAGCCGCCATGCTCTACGCTCTTCCTCGACAGGGAAACAACGGGCCCCTCCTCCTCGGTTACTAGTGAGTCCCTTCGGCTTCCTTCGCTTCCCCTCATCGTTTCCCCCGAGCTGACTTTTTGTCGCGTCCTCTTCTCGTTTTCTTCAGCCTCATCGCCTTCCTCTTCGCTGGAAACCCTCTCGTCATCGGATGGTTGAGTGCCAACGTCGGAGGACAGTCGAAGAAGGTTCGTCTTTCTCTCTCTCGAGCGCTTTCACGATGGAAGCAGATCGAAACGCAAACTGACGCGTCTTCCGCTTCCCTCGTTTCAAACTCATCAGAGCACAATGGTGGCTATGTACCAGGTTGGGTCTTCCGTCGGTGTGAGTTCTCCTCTTTCTCTCTCTTTTCTTCGAAGGCTCACCCAGAGAAGCGACGCGAGACGAGAACTAACGCGTCTTTCACTCTCTTCTCTTCTCCTCAGAACATCGTCGGACCCCTGCTCTTCTCCACCGACCAAGCCCCCCTCTACAAATCCGGCATCCGAGCCGTCCTCGGTCTCTTCATCACCGTCGTCGGAATCTCCGCCATCCTCGCGTTCCTGCTCTTCACCCTCAACAAGCGAAAAGAGATTGAGCGAGTCAAGAACGGGAAGCCCGCCAAGATCCACGACCGAAGCATGGACACCAAGTACGGAACCGCTCAGGTCGAGGAGGACGAGGAGGTTGGAAAGGGAGGAGTCGCTCTCGGAGGAAACTCGTTCAAAGAGTGAGTCTTTTCGTCTCGTTGGCTTTCTGCTTTTCTCGGTCGATCTCGAGTCGCTGACTCTCCTCTTCGTTCCCTTCCACAGTCTCTCCGATTTCAAGAACGACGAGTTCGTATACCTTCTTTAGAGAAAAGGCCTCGTGTGCTGCCCCTTCGTTTCTGGTTTCTTTTGGGTCGAGAGTCGTTGGTTTTGATTAGTTTTGTACGAGCGTAGATGTTTGCTTCTGACGAAATATTAGGATGCCTTGAGTCCCATCCTCTTCGTCCACTCGAGTTGATGCTGAAGAAAGTCTTTCGCAATCAACCAAGGGAGCGAGCAAGGAGGGGGCTCGTCGAAGAAGAAGAGCGACGACGCGTCGGCTCTCGACTTCGTTCGACGGGGACCTTTTCGCTTGCCCATACTCCCCGTTCTTTCTCGAGAGACCGAAGAAGAATAGTCCCGATGAAATCCACATCATCGTATCCACATGACTACTCTCCTTCCACCTCCTTCATGCTCTCTTTATCGAGAACGTCTGCCCAACCTGAACATCTCCGACCTCGACGACCCAACCCGTCTTGTGCTCATCCTTCGACACCCTCCCATCATTCTGGACGATAACGATTCCACTGGCGAAAGTCGAAGCCTTGGTGGGTTGATTGGGGTTGGCGAGCATCTGAGCTGGGGTGGGAGTGTGCGTCGAGATCGCCTCGTAAGACCAGACGGATTTGGGTTTAGGTTTGCGTGTGTAGCTTGGAGGAGGGGAGAAGACGCGCTCGATCTGCTCCATAGAGGGGCGAGGGAGAAGATGGCTTCAGTTTTGAGTGGCGAAGGAAGGAAGGAAGGAAGGGAGGGAGGGAAGATAACAACGAGCTCACCTCTTCGTCTGCTTCGAGAGACGATGTCGACGCTGCTGCCTCTTCCTCCTTCTTCCCTGATATGATCGGTGTGTCGAGGATCATGATAGTGCTCCGAATTTGAGTCGGTGGAGGACGAGAGTAGCCGTCGAGAGGACCTGGTGGTGGGTGGCAGAGAGGGAGGAAAGGAAAGGAAGCGAGCGAGCTCAACGGCGCCATGCGATCCACCTGTTCTTCGAAGGTAGAGGGCGCTGCTGCGCTGTTCTATCGCAGTCTGAGGCGCCGAGCAAGAGTTTCGTTCTTCCGTCCAGCTTGTGCTAAGAAGGAAACTCAAGATGGTTGAAGGAGGAGGGCGTCGATGAAGAAGAAGCAGGGAGAGGGAGGAGGAGTCGAGCTCGACCGAGTGAAGAGGCGAGAAGCTCGAGGGCTGAGAGCACCCTTCGAATTTGTTCCGAGTGGCAGTGAAGAGCTTTCAGGCCGTGGTCTACCTTCTCACCCCTACGACGGTCAGATCTTCAGTCGATGTCAAGCTTTTTGATGGTGGGCGTTCCTGTTTTTCGAAGCTTCAGCCCGCCAGCCCTCGGTTCGTCACCGACTGCCATCTCCTCCCTCCGATGACTTCTGCCCAAGATCTTCGACTGTTCCAGAGCCAGACTTCGGTCGTAGAAGCTCTCTCGGAAGGTGAGTCTCTGTTTCTCTGCTCGATTTGGTGGCTTGTAGGGATGGACGATCGAGCAGAAGGCTGAACGTCGAGCTCACATCTTTCCTTCCTTCCCTTGCCCCTTCATCCCCTTCCCCTCCTTGCCTTGCCGGCTTCTCAGGCATCCAACTTCCTCCCATCAAGATCAAGTCCATCATCATGCGATACTGTGAATCTAAACTCGCCAACAGAGCTCCAGAGCAACTGGCAGTCAAGCTCTCGCTCCTAGAACACGAGCTCAAGAAGACCGCCGCCCGCAAAGGCGTTCGAGTGATGCCAGGACTGGAGGCAGTGTGAGTATAAGAGCAGACGGGAATTTTACCTGGATAAGCTCGAGATGACGAGGCTGACTTTTGACCTTCTTTGGCGGTTCAGATTCATCGAGATCAGACACGAACTCAAGCTCGCTCCCTCCGTCGTCTTTCGCTCTGCGCCCTCAACAACAGCGTCCTCATCTCGACCACCACCGACCCAAGCCGTCACTCGAGAACCATCCACCTCGAATGGTCTCGCTCCACCTCCAGCTTGGACGCCTCGAGTGGAAGATCCTCCTGCTCCCCCTCCCCGGACGTCAAGCGAGGATGATCTCGAACGAGCGATGAGGGAGAGTCTGCTAGTAGCACAACCTCTTCCGACGTCTATCCACGAAATGGCACCACTACCTCCCTCTCACCTCTCTCAACAGCAAGAACTTCCCTCGGCTCCCTCCTCGTCAACTCCTCTCGCCCGTCAGACCTTCGAATCAACCTACCTCTCCCTCCCTCTCCCAACTCCCTCCTCCTCCTCCTCCTCAACTCCAATCTTCCAAGACAACGACCCTCTGGAACTCTTCGCCACATCGTTCCACCAAACGGTATTCCTCGTCGACGACTCTCGCTCCCTTCGCCTCGACTCCTCGACAGCGGTCGACGCGATCTCGAGACTCGCTTCTCTCGTTTCGCTTCTTTCCTCGCCACCCGAGCTCTTATTCGTTAAGCTGAAGGGGTTGGGTGCCAGGTGCGAGACCAGGGGACAGGTGAAGGAGCTGTTTCAGGCGGCGAAGCTGGAGTGGGAGGAGGAGAGAGGGAGCAGGGTTGGGTTGGGCAAAATGTTCGGAGATCTGCTGCAGGATTACTTGGGGAGGCTGGAAAAGGAGCCTGAGAAGGACAACGCGAGGGCATGCGAGCAGGAAACATTGGACGAGTGTGTGGAGGGGGGAAGATCCGGCTTTGGAGCCAGGCTGCGTTTGAGGGAAGACGCGTCGAGGAAGACGATCAAACCACTCATCCTTGTGAGTTGTCGGCTCACCCTCTCCGAGCTCTAGCGATCCTTGTACTCACTGACTCTCGTCTCCGCTTTTTAATTGCCCTCGCAGATTGTTCTCACGGACGGGTGAGTGCACAAAGGACGTCGCGACAACCCAATCGCTCCTGCTGATTCAAACTCCCTCCTCCTTCCCCTACACCCAGCACTTCCTCTGATGATTTGGGGGTGAGTGTTACTGGGCAACACCAGTACGAGCCGCCGTCAAGCACTGACCTGCTTGCATTTCTCATCGTTCTGCAGAGCGTCCTCCTCTCTGCTTCGAGAAGACTCGACCGACTCAACGCTCCGCAAGGTCAACTCGGGATCTTCTTCCTTCAGCTGGGAGTGAGTGCTCAGCATATCACCTTTCTAACATCTGCGTCTTCGATGGCTGACCTCGCCGTCGTCTATTTGCTCTCGCAGACCGACCCTCTCGCTCAAACTTACCTTCGCTCGCTCTCGAGGCTGACGGTCAAAGATCCCTCGCTAGGACGTGAGATCGCGGATTCGACAATCTGGACACTACCTTCGTCAGCATCTACCTCGTCGGGAGATCATCGAGCCAGTCGGAGTGAAGAGCGAAGGGTGCAGGAGGCCGTCTTGTTGAGGAAGATTCTGCTCGGTTCGACCAATCGCAGGGTTGCTGAGGTAGATTTGGATTCTTCGTCTCGAGGGTATGAGTCTTGAGATAGCTTGGTACTGTTGGAAGTGCAAAAAGTCTGCGGGGGTCGTGAAGGAGGAGAAGGATGCTGAAGAAAGAAAGAACGACAACGACGACGCGTCGAGACTCGAGGGTTGTCCTTCACCCGAGCTCGTGTCGAAGTCCGGTTCTTCTTTCGTCCCTCGAGCGGATACACAGATGACCCAAACTCGCCCAGCTCTGCGAGAGCGAGAGAGCAGTGTAGGAGAGAGAGAAGAACATCCATCGAGGCAAATCGAAAAAGAAAAGCTACGACGACCCGAGAGAAAGAAAGGACTAAGCGGAGGTGGGGAGCTGAGCTCGAAAGAAAGTAGACGACGCTAGACTATATAGCCTACTCAAAAGGTAATGGTAAGATCGTCCGCCTTGATGGAAGCGGGCCCAAGGAGACGAGTGAATCGACCGAGGGCCGACGCGACGGCATCGATCTCGATGGGGATAGAGGTTCCATCGACGAGCATCTGAGGAGCAGTTCCGTCGAGGAGACCGAGCTCCTTGTCGTTCCAAACGTTGGCGACCTGGTTGTTGGGCTTTCCAACTCCGGAGACGTGTCCTCCTTCGGCGATCCAGTCGTCGACTCGCTTGATTCCGAGCTCAGTGAAGAGGGCGTCGATGGATTCGATGAGGTGAGCCATCTGTTCGACGGTGTGACCGGGGGTGGGGGTGACTCGAAGGCGCTCGGAACCGACGGGGACTGTTTGAGGGAAGGGAAGGGAAGGGGAGGAGCGAAGGGAGAGCAGACGGATGAAGGACAAGAGTCAGCGATGCAAAGTTGAACTACCAGAGGGTCGAGAGAGCGCTAAAAACCTGTAGGAAAGTTGACGGATTGAATATAGATGCCATACTGAGAGAGAAGACGATCCGAGGCGGCTTTGGCGAGAGCGGCGTCGCCGACGAGGAGGGGGATAATGTGCGAAGGTCCAGGACTGCGAAGAACGAACGAGGGCAAGTCAGCATTCAGACTCTACCACAGAGTAGGTACAGACTGATATATCATGATTGGGGAAGCGACTGACACGACAGGGATTCCCCTCTTAGCGAACTCAGCCTTGACAGCTCGAGTGTTGAGATGCTGGAGCCGTCGATCGGCGAGGCACTCCTTCTGGTAGGCAACGGCGGCCTGATCTCCAGCAACGATGACGGGAGGGAGAGAGGTGGTGAAGATGAATCCAGGAGCGTAGGATCGAACCACTGGAAGGGGAGAAAAAAGAGCGCGAAGCGGTTGAGATCAGGATTCGAAACTCGACGCGTCGAGAAAGAGGGGAGAAGGCAGGACTCACTGTCGACGAATCGAGCGGATCCAGCGATGTAACCTCCGAGACCTCCGTAAGCCTTGCTGAGCGTTCCAGAGATGATGTCGACTCGGTCCATGACGGATCCAGGGATGGCCTCGGACGAGTTTCCAGCGGCGAGGTGGGCCTCGAAATCGAGATGCTCGGCGACTCCAGCTCCTCGGGGTCCGTACATTCCGACGGCATGAACCTATGGAGCGAAGAAAAAGCAGAACGAAAGGGGAGAGTCAGAACAGGAGAGAGAAAAAGGATGAAGGCCCAAGAACGGACGCGACGAAGGAGAATGAAGAACGAACCTCATCGTTGAAAGTCAAAGCTCCGTACTTCTCAGCGAGGTCGCACATCTCAGCGATGGGTCCGACGCTCCCGCACATCGAGTAGACACTCTCGAAGGCGATAACCTTGGGAGTGTCGAGAGGGTACTTGGCGAGTTTCGCCTCGAGGTCGGCCATGTCGTTGTGCTTGAAGATCTCCTTCTTCGCTCCCGAGTGCCTGATTCCCTCGATCATCGAAGCGTGGTTGGAAGCATCCGAGAAGTAGACGAGTCCTGGGATCCTTCGACCGAGGGTAGCGAGAGTCGCGTCGTTGGCGACGTAGCAGGACGAAAAGACGAGAGCGGCCTCCTTGCGATGGAGGTTGGCCATCTCGTCCTCGAGAGCGAGATGAAGGGAGTGGTTTCCAGCGATGTTACGAGTTCCTCCGGCTCCGCTTCCGTACTTGGTGAGAGCTTGTCTGGGGAGAGAAAAAGAAAAGGGAAGGAGGGAGGTCAGCGACGAGACGCGTGAAAGAGAGTCGATGGACTGAGCTCACTTCATCGTAGCGAGCACGACGGGAGACTTGGACATTCCCAGGTAATCGTTGGCGCACCAGACGTTGACCTCGTCCTTGACGTTGGCTGTATGAGCGATGGGGAACTTGGCAGCGAGTCGGTTGATGTTGTTGAAGTATCGGTAAGACCTGGGAGGGAACGAGGCGAGGTCAGCACTTGCTCGTTCGAAAGGATGGCTCTGAAAATATGATGAAAGAGGACAGCATCTACTCACTTGTCCTTGTGCTTCTTGTCGAGCTCGTTCTCGTAGAGTTGCTCGTAGTTGAACCCAGAGGCGACGCGCTTTCCGTTGAGGGTCGAGGTCGAGAGCTTCTCCGCCTTGACTTGTTGAGAAGTTGAAGTAGCTTCGTAGTATCCCGTCAAGACGTTGTCCTGTAGAACAGAGAAGGTGGAAAGAGAGGAAGGAAGGGGGAGAGCAAGATCGGAAAGTTGAGCAATCAGAAGAACGAAGAAGGAAGGCGTGGAGGGCTGAGGGCTGAAAGTGGAACGAGCGACGTACAACTCGATCGATATCGGCGAAGGTCTGAGGAGTAGCGACGGCTTGCTGGGGAGAAGACCCAGTAGAGAACGTTCTAGCGGATCCAGAGGGGAGGGGACCACCGGCAGCCTGGAGGAGGAAGGGAAGGTCGAAAAAGAAGGGAAGGTCAGGTTCGCTTTTGAGCTCGAGCTCTTTTCATCCTTCTCCTTCCGATCCAGCTTCCCTTCCCTTCCCACACCCCGCTAACGAACCTAAAACAAGAAGAGAAGCAAGACTGACCTTCTCGAGAACGGGTCCGACGACTGGGCAGTGGAGAGCTGGCGAGGTCGAGAGGGATCGAAGCTGCAAAGTCGAGGCCGAGTTCAGGAACGGACAGCTGCCCTTGAGAGCTCGCAAAGACGCAAGATGGAGGTTCGACATCGAGGAGAGGGCGGAGGTGAGGGAGAGGAGAGAGAAGAGGAGCAGAAAAGAAGCGGAAGAGAGAAGGAGGGGGAGGGAGTGATGGTCGGTGGAAGGAAGGAAGAGAAGTCGACGGCCTTTGAGCTGTTCTCGACTTTTTAGAACGAACGCGGTTGGGTCCCGTCTTCTCACCTCCCTACCGCGCAAATCATGCACGGAGACTACGAGAACAAAGTCCCTCGTAGAAGAGAGTGTCTCAATCTCGAGCAGCTTTTTCGGAAAGGTCCGATCGTCTCTGCAAGGGAGGAAAAGGCAAACGCGTCGAAGGGTGAGCCCGCTCGTCTCGGCCTGGTTCTCCGGGTCTTCTTGCTCACAGATTTCGAGCCAAACTGCGAGAAATCGCGCTGAACGGCGATCGGGAAGGCTCTCTATACTTTAGTTTTTGGTTGTCTCGCCTTTTGGTCAACTTGGAAGAGCTCAGGTGTCGGTGAAGGGGAGGAAACGAAGAAATCGCGACGCGTCGCGGGAACCAGAACTCTCCGCTCTCGACGAATCGAAACACGCTGAATCGGTAAAATAAATAGGTTACTGAAGTACGCGACTCATCTAAAACGTCCAGCCCGAAGAGCTTCGAGATCTCCCTCGTAGGATTCCGCTGGTTTCCGTCCCTCTGACTTGCTCCGATCTCGTTCTCGTTCCCGCCCTCGATGTTCGGTTTGAGATTCTCGACCTCGGAGTTCCTCCTGTCGGGCGAGAAAGAGGTCGAAGGAAAGAGAGAAGTCAGCGGGGAAGGCAGAGAGTGACAGATGGGGGAAGGTCGAGAGGGGAGGAAAGGAAAGGAAAGGAAAGGAAAGGAAAGGAAAGGAAAGGAAAGGAAAGGAAAGGAAAGGAAAGGAAAGGAAAGGAAAGGAAAGGAAAGGAAAGGAAAGGAAAGGAAAGGAAAGGAAAGGAAAGGAAAGGAAAGGAAAGGAAAGAGGGAATGAGCGACGAACCTTTTCGACGCTGTCCCATGGTCGCAGACAGAGGCACTGCGGGAAGGAAAGGGACGGAGGTAGAGTCAGTTTGGTCATTCGAAGTGGTGGAGAGAGTGGGATACACTGACATAGTCCTTCCTGCGATTGCAAAAAGGGACGACGCGAGGAGGTCAGTTCGAGGAGGCGACGAGGGAGTAGAGAAAGAAGAGCGAAGAGCACGCACATGTAGGGGTTGACGGTCTCTAGCGATCCGACCTTCTCGCTGTAATCCGGCAGAGCTAGGCGATCTTGGAAACACCCACAGCTGAACGAAGAAGAGGAAGGACGCGTCAGTCGAGGAAAGTGAGGAACGACGCGACGAAGAAAGGGATTGAGAACGAACCTTCCCAACGAAACAGGTTTACTGAAGACCGTAGCTACCCAGACCTTCTGACTCGACGCAGATTCTGGATCGTCGTCGACCGTGGAAGTGTAAACGATGTCGATAACGAGCTCGCACGAGAATCGAACGCAAGTCTCGGTTGCTGAATGGGTCGAAGGCCTGATCCGACGGTCACTTGGCTGAGAAAGGAGGAGAGTGGAAGTTCGAGTCAGTAAAGCTTTGAAGAGTTCCAGTCTGACCCACGTCTCGAAAGAGAGAGAGCTCGGAGAGCGAACGTACCAGTCTCGCGACTTTCTGGAAATTCCACTCCTTCCCTCCCCACGTCTTCCCGTCCAGCATCGAATCGCTTCGGTGCTTCTTGACAAAATCCTCGTTGTAGGGTCCAGAGGGTCCCTTATCGACCACGAACTGTTTTGGAGGCCGGATCGTAGCGGTCTTCTCGGGCGTTCGATACGAGGTGAGGATGGCCTTTTGAGCGAGGTAGATCTTCAACCCGTAGACAGTGAGGGTTGGAGGTGGGCAGTGGAGGGTGAGGGAGATGTCGAGAGCTGAGGCAACGATGAAAGCTGTTGTTGCGAAGAAAAGAAGAAGGAGTCAGTCGCTGGAAGAGGGAGGGTTCGAAGAGCGAGAAGAGGACGAACCCGACGCGTTGAGGTCGAAGGAGAAAGGACCGAGAGCGTCTGTGACTCCCTGAGAATGAACGTTGAGACCGAGACCTGGGAGGGGAAGCGCGAGAAGAAGATGGGGTCAGTCTCACTGGGATCGAGTCTAGCAAAACGAAGGCGAGGAGGACTGACTTTCTGTCTCGCCGAGAATGGGAGCGGGAACGACCCAAACCAGCTCTTCTGCTCTCAAGTCTCTCGAGAAGAACCCTTTGCCCGATCCTATCACTTTGGCCATGATAACGTGTTGGATCTTGGCGTAGGATGTGTCGTCGTGGGGAGAGCAGGTCGAGGGAACGGTGAAACGGAACTCGTAGCTGTTCGACGAAGAGAGTTGGTCAGCGAAAGACGACAAAAGGCGAACAACGGAGCATGGGAGAACTCACGTTGATATCCCCTTGGGCAGTTCCATCCCTTCCGCACCTAGCATGAGCTCAGCCTCGACGACCTCGTCCTCTTCCTCGAGTCCATGATCCTGAGGGAAAGCGAGGACCTGTCGACGAACGAGTCGGACGCGAATGCCTTGAATCTTCTTCGCCGAGGTCGAGATGACTTGGAGATAGCCGTTGATCCTTCCTGAGCCCTGAGACGTGTATGAGAATAGGGAAGAAGTCTCAGCCTCAGAGTTCGAACTCGAGAAAAGAGGAGGGACGTGATGGCGAGGGGGGAGGTGGGTGATTTGGTGAGCTCGAACAAAAGGAGGCGAGAACGAACCTGACTGCCGTCGTTCTGATCGCCAAAAAGAGCACCTGCAGCAGGAGCGATGATGATGTCGCACTCGGTGAGTCCTACACGAAGAGAATCTTTCTTGAGATCGAGGTCCTGCGAGAACAAGAACAGGAGGTGAAACGGAACGAGGGTCAGCTTCGATTTCTCGCTCCTTCCAGTCCCTGCCCTTCCCTCCTTCAATCTTCGTTCCAGCACTCTACAGGTCCTCCCATCCAACGAGACTCAGACGACTGGGTAGCGCGGGCTCACCTTGTCTAGGGCGACGTGAACTGGATGCCTCGGAGGGAGAGAGTGGATCGGGGAGAAGGAAGGAATCTGAGCGATTGCGTCGATGGAGCTTGAAGCATGCCTGCTGGGACCTGGCCGGCGAGAGGAGGAGGAAGCTCGAGAGGAAGGGCCAGAGGAAGGACCAGCGATGGAGGGAGAGTAGAGAGGAGGTTCCATGCTGCGAGAGGGCGAGGAGGGCGAGGGTGAGGGTTGGGGAGAGCAAGGGAGGAAGGGGAGGGAAGTGAAATTGTTGAGCTCGCCTCCGCACCTCCAAAACGTGCCCCGACGCGTCACAGTCGAAAGGGAAGATCTTCCGATATGAGCGATCCTCTTCTCAGACGTGAGAAGAAGAGTTCTGTTTGTTTCCGAAAGAAAGAGGTGAAAAATCTGCGTCAAACTTTCGCGAGGGCTGACTTCGATCGCTTTCATCGTCCCCGTGTTCGAGCGAGCTCACCTTCTCCCTTCCTTCTCTCCCGACTCCTTCAGCCTTCCAACGCTCGAAACATCCTCGGTTTGAAGTACCTACCACATCACCTCAGCTTCTTGTCTCTCTTGTCCGCCATCTTCGACGTTTTCGCTCTGCTTCGTCGCGATCCTTCGGCCGCATCACGAACCGTTCCCTCCTAGCCTCCCTCCCTCCCTTCCCCTCTCCCTCTCCCATTCTTCCCATCCCCTCCAACTGACTCCCATCTTCGTTCGACCATACCCCTCGTAGGACCTGGCTATTCTCTGATCAGCTCTCCTTGGACCCTTGCTCTGGTCAGGTTGGCTCAGTCACTCTTCACTCGTCTCGCCATCGATGGACCGGGCTCGTTCACCTTCGCTCACTCGCCCGCATCTCAAGACTCGCGATCTACGACTCGAACACATTTATCCGCTTCCATGCAGACCCATCCACCCTCAACAGAGCCGTACGGACTCATCAAGCCATCGCTCTCACTTGACGAGAGGGAGGCCTCCGGCGCTGTCGACTCGTCGAGGTCTGCCTCGCTAGCTTCTTCCGCCCTCGCTTCGTGTCTCCCCGATTCTCATCGACTGCTATGTACGCCCTAGTATCATCAGACAACCTCGGCAGCCTCTCTGTTCATCTGCTTTCCGGCGCTATCGCGCTATCTCAACCTCGCTCCGCTCTCTTGATTCACCACGCGACGTCTCTCATCCTTGATCCTCGTGGGCTTTCTTCGGCGAAGGTTTGCTCCATCTGATCTTCACCCATGCGTTCCGCTTCGTATCAGACCGCTCGTCTGCTGACCCGCTTCGCAGAGAACAAAGGGATCCGACCTCACTCCCTCCCTTCCCTCAACCACCATTTCACCCCGTCTCTCAGCTTTCCCTCTCTCCGTCCGACCAGATTCAAATGCAGTTCATTTCTCTCAAAACAGCGTGAGCCATCCATTTCTCCTCTTTCTTCCCTCTTCGTTTCGCCCAAAGACTGACCTCCGTCGTCCCATTCTTTCGCTTTCAATGAACAGCCTCCTTGCCTTAGCTCTCCTCGTTGGATCCGCTCAAGCCGCTGTAATCGATGCTCGAGAGCTTTGCAACTGTACTCCTAGCCCTGGAAAGTACTGTGAGTCTTCTCTGTCCCTTCGAGACGAGGCGTGAGATCCAAGGAAGACGCGTCTCGACCGCGAGCTTTCTCCTTCGAGGCGTCAAGTTCCTCGCCCGATATCATGCTGATCCCCTCTCCCTCTTACTTCGTTGCACATCCACAGGTCCCGCCGTCATCTTCAACGACTCTTAAGGAGCCAGCAGTCTTCCGAGATCGTGAGTTGACGCTCAACTCAGCTTTGCTCGACGACGCGTCGCGAGGTTCGAAGCTGACCTCTTTCCCACTTCCTCGCTTGTGTTCATAGGAGGCTACGTGTAGTTAGCAAGATTGATGCCTACATCATGATCTAGACCTCGTCGAAACCATGACAGTGAGAGGCAAGCGGTGATCCGAGATCGCGACTCGCCGGAAATCCTCGACAGATCTCTCCTCGCGACTGCCAGAAAGGAGCCCAGGCCTTGTTTGCACCGCTTGAAAGCTAGGCGAAAGTCTCGTACAACCAAGCATCGCAGCTCTGTGAAACATCGAGCTCTTCGGCTCCGGCTCCTGTCTTCCTTCCCACGCGACGGGGCGTCGGCTCTCGACGACGCTGTACCCTCTCGCATCATCAGGACCAGCCACGCTTTTGAAAACTGAGGCAGAGATCGCAGAAGCGCGTGAGAGACCCTGTTGGCTGGCACTGAAGCTAGACAATGCGCAACCGAACATCAAAGGGAGAAAAGACTTCGCGTTGAGCTCGCGCCTCCTCCGCTTTCTCGACTTCTCCACAACCAACCTGAACACCTTTTTCTCCTCCTCCTCTTATCTCGCTCTCTGTTTGACCGAGTTCGTGAACTGTGTTCGTTTCCTTCTTCACCTCTCAACCACCAACGACCATGATCCCTCTATCTCTCGAGCTATCGAATCGGTCAGTCCAACTTCGACGCGTCGCTCGCTGTCTTTCGACTGTCCCTTCCCTCGTTGCGCTCACCCAGGATTCCTCTGGATATCATCGCCTAGCTCTCATCGAGACCGTTGGATTCCCAAACGAAGAACTCGACTCCCAAACGGAAAGCTTTCGGTTCCTCGTCGCCGTCGCGTTGGTGTGCAAGGATTTCCAGGTGAGTTACGCTTTCCCTCTCTCCCCAGCTCTCAACCCGCGCACTGAAAATGGTTTACATTTTATCTACAGGCTCTCGTATACCCCCTCCTCTACCGAACCCTATCCCTGCAAACCAACTCCTCTCTCGATCTCCTTTCCTCCTCCCTCGAAACAAACCCCTCCCTCGGATCCCTCGTCGTCTCGCTCTCCCTTCACGACGAGGAGGACGTTCCACAAGATCTTCTTCGGCTGATTGAATTACTGCCAAATCTTAAGCACTGCCATGCGCATGGATCCTTCCCAGGCAGGCTTGGTCCCAGGCGCGAGGGAACGCAGGACGACGCGACGAGGGCGGTGGAGAGGCCGAAGTTGAGGTCGCTCTCGATGGGCTGTGGAGTTGAGGGGGACGAGGAGGATATCTTCGAGGCAACTGAGCGTGGAAAGACATACGAGAGTGAGGTAGTGCAGTGGTTCGACCTGAGTGAACTTGAGTGAGTCCAAGTCGAACACGTCGCTCGTTCCGTTCGTTCGAAGCTCGCTGACGTTTCTCGTTCTGCCAGATCCCTCACTCTCTCCAACCTCGTCCACGCTCCCTCTTTCCTCTTCAACAAGTCCGAACCTCTTCCCAACCTCACATCCCTGTCGATAACCATCTACGACGACAACCGAGCCTTCCCTTTCCCTCCCTCCTCCCTCCTCGCCCAAACCGTCCACCCTCTCCTCCTCCGATTCGGAACCCAGCTCCTCCACTTCCGGTTCGACGAGCTTCCCTCCTACTCTTCCACCGCCGCCAACCACTTCGACTACGGAACAGTAGAGGCAGAACCCGCTCCAGCGTGGTTCTTCTCCCTCTGTCCGAACCTGAAGTCGTTCTCCTCGGCCGGTCACCTCCCTCTCGAACCCCTCCTCCTCCCGTTCGGTCACCCAACGCTCGAGAGGATCCAAATCGGGGAGCCGCACTGCGATCATGTCGAGGAGGTGTGTTTCGGTGGAGGGAAGGAGGAGTTGAGGAGGATGAAGGAGGAGGTGGTTGTGGGGAGGTTGAGGAGGTTGCTGGAGTGTTTGGAAGGGGAGGTTGCGATGGAGGAGCTGTATCCGAGGATGAGGGAGCTTCAGTGTTGGGATTTGGAGGGGAGTGTCGAGGTTGGGGAGGAGGTGAGGGCGGTGGGAGAAGAGGTGCGAAGGAAGTTGGGTTGGAGGGTGGTGGATCGAGAAGGGAGAGAGGTCGTCGGCGGTGGGGGGTGGAGATGGTGTAGATTGTAGTTCTCAGATGGTTGACGAGTCAATATAGATGGGATTGTGCTGAATGACTGGGATTTGGTGGGCGAAGGCGAGGAGGGAGGGAGGAGGAAGACGAAACGAAGACGCGTCTCGCTCGACGACGACGCAAGTTGGTTCTGCGCGAGGGAAGGGAGAACAAAACCGAGGTCAATAACCGAAACGGGCGAGGAGGTCACAACAAAATGTCCCAACTCACCTCCTTCACTCCTCGTCTTGCCCACCCTCCTTCAACCTCATCCCCTCCTCAAACTCGACCTCCCTCCCTTCCTCGACCCACACCCACTCCCTCTTCAAAGCCTCTAGTAGCCAATCCACCGAATCCCCTTCCTCCACAAACTCCTCCTCCTCGTCTGCATCATACTCGTAGTTGCTTCCCTCAGCGGCCATTCGATTGAGCTTCGCCCAAAGTCGACGACGAAGAGGGAAAGGGACGTCGATGAACCGCACACGTTTCATCTCGGCGGCTGACCAGCGGAACTCGTCGACGACGAAGGCGGTGGAATACGTGTCTTGAGAGGGTGAGAAGAAGGTAGTAGGGTTGTAGAAGGGAGAGGGAAGAATGGTGGTGTCGGCTGGGGGAGGGGACGCGCACACGACGCTTTTGACCACCGCCTCTTGCGTCCAAAGGCTGGATCCTCCTATCCATCGAAGAGAGCTGAAGTCCATCATCGAGAGAGAAACCTCCCTAGGTCCCAGCCCGCTCAGAAACTCCTCCTGCGCACGAGAGGACGACGCGTGAAGCCCGCGGAGGATGTGTTTTTTGAACATCTGGAGAGAGGAGGTCGCGAGAGTGTGTGACGAAGAGTCGCCGTCCTGGCCGATTCGGAGTATAAGGTCGGGGGACCAGGGATCGCGAGGAGGAGTGCGAAGGAAGCGAGGTAAGGAGGTTGTTGGAGAGTGGAGGAGGGTGAGGCGGACGAGGTTGGGGAAGAGAGTTGGGTGGGCGGGAGTGAGGTGGATAAGATGATCCTCGATCCCGTTGCTGGGTGTATTGAGGGTTTCTGAGGCTGACTTTGAAGAGAGGGAGCCGTTTGGGTCGAGGGCGATGGGGAGGGCGACGTCCAAATCGATCTTGAGCTCACGGACCCAGCTCCTTCTGGTCCTCGCTTCCTGCCCTTCTCCGTCCATCAGTCCCGATCTCGATCCCGATCGGAAGAGGAGCTCCCAATGTCGTTGTTCGGTGACGCTGACGGAGTAGAAGAGGGAAGGAAGGACGAGGAGGCGGAATCCTTTTGAGATGAGGAGGAGGGAGGTCGAGCCGCGAGAGGGAGTGTCGAGGGTGAAGTCGTCTTCGGGAGTGTGCAGGAGTCGGTCTCGTTTGAAGTAGTAGAAGATGATCCGTTCGAGGATCTCGGTGGGGAAGGGTCGGACCATGTTGAGGTGTGGTGAGAAGAGAAAACGAAGGCGAAAGAGGGAGAGGGGATCGTCGTTGAAGGAAACAAGAGGACCAAGCTCGCGCTTCTTTCTCTTTCAAACCGCCGGCAAGGCTTCCCTCGGATATATGGGGAGATCCGGCTCGGGCTCACTTCTAGATCGCCTTTGTATGGCCGCTCATGGTGAGTGCTCAAGCGGCACGATTGTACCTACCGACGATGGCTCGAGCTCGAAGATGGAAGGAAGGGAAGGAAGGTCGCGCGAACGAAGCGAAGGAGCGAAGCAAGAGAGAGAAGGAGCGTTGAGATCTGCTACAGAGCTCCAACCTCTCGAACAAGGTCTTACAGACAGAAGCGGTCCTCTATGAAGTCTTTTCTTTGCGAAAACTTGCTCTCGAGGGGTGGTCCCCGAGCCTGGGAGGCGCGAGAGAAGGGAGGAAGATGGTGAGCTCGTCCTCTCCTTCCCTCCTCCTTCCTTCCTTCGTCGCCTCCGTTCTCCCCCTTTCTCGTCTCTTCTCTCGCTCTCTCGAGGTCGAGATCTCTTACTGAATCGCGGTCTTCCCACTTCCTCTTCTTTTCATCGTTCCCTCGGCGATCCTCACCGTCGACGCCTTCCTCAACTTCTCCTTCTCGTCCTTCGCCGGCACTCCGCCGTCGTTCAGCCCACCTCGTCCTCCCTTCTTTCCCCCTCACTCTCCTTCAGCACCTCGTCGAAGGGAGTTTCGACACCCCATCCACACCCGGACCTCCCTAACACATCTACACAAAGTCGGGATCTACACTCCATGCGTCCATCGCGTCCGATGCTGGACTCCGCACAACTCGACGGACGGTTTCTTCCTTCAAGCGACTGAGAAGGGACCCTTCTTGCTCTTTTGAAGTAAGATATGGTTTTTCTCGAGTCGTGCTCACCCCTAACCTCATCGTGAGTCCTTGCTCTCGCACCAAGAATCCTACGAGCGAGACGACCTTCGAATGACCTTCCTTCTCCTCTCTTTCCTTTTCAACAGCAGACAAGCTCCCTAGGCTCTTCTTTGGCCCTGCCAGATTGGAGGAGATCTCCATCTTATCCTCTGGTAGCCGTCGTTGTAGCCTGTGAGTACGCCTTCCTCATCCTCAGCTTCTCTTCGGTCGGTTCTCGATCTGATTCCCTCCTTCGCTCCTTTTCCTCTGAAGGGATCCAACGCTCTCCTTTCAGCGAACTTCCCTTTCAAATCCTAGCTCAACGAGGCAACCGAAGGAAGTCAAGTCCTCCGCCCTCGCTCTTCGCTTCTGATGGAATTCCCAAAGCGACACGCGCGTCCGCCTTGGAACTCTTCCGCTCCTCCTCTCTTCTTCGCTTCCCTCGAGCTCCACCTCGGCTTGTTTCTGCTGACCTAAATGAATACCCTCACCTGTTCTGGTCCCTTGCAACTCGGAAGCCTCTCAGTCTTGGAGTCGTCGTGTCCGAAGCTCTCCTCCTCGGCTGCTCCTCTCCTTTTTGTACGCCTCCTTCTGTTCGACGCTGACCGGCTTGTTTCTGCTCCACCTTCGAACGAAACAGTTCAGCAAATGCACTGTCTCGGCCCTGGTGAGTGGGAAGCGAGAAAGCTCTCGGAGGCGAAGGAGTTCGACGTCGAAGGAGGTCGAAGAGTGAGTCGACGCGTCCTTCTTTCTCAACCCTTGTGTGTGTCGCGACGTTGCGCTGATCCTCCTCGTTTTCCCTTCGCTTCTCCTTTTCCAGGTGAGATGAGTCGTTTTGAGGAGGTGAGCCGAAGAGCAGTTATGCCGTGGTTCGAGCGTGGGCGAACCATCAAACTTGTCGGAAACGTTCCAAACACGTTTCTCGGAACGATTTCCCTCGGAGGATCGGGCGAGTTGATCGATCAGATCATCTCTAGGTGTAGTTCGGATGCTAAAGAATCGACCACTCGACTCGGATGTTTACCCAGTGAACGAATCTAAGGTGAGTTTGCTCGAAACGGAACCCATCGTTGCGTCCTTCTCGATCTGACTTTTTCTCCTGTTGCGTTCGTCGAGCAGGAACGAGCTGAAGAGCTGTGAGAGGCAGCAGCCGAACAGGAATCTTTTCTCGTGTCTTCTATTGTATTGGAGAGATCGAAACCGATCACAGTGAGTTAGACAGAGGAGCCGAGAGACTCGAGAAACACTCCGACCTCGATGTTCAAAAACGCCTCTTCGGAAGCGAAGAGAGAACGTCGTTTATTCGCTTCCCTCTTTCCTCGCAGACCCTTTTTTTTTACTCGACCCTCCCACTGACCTTCCTCTTTCTTCCTCCAACCGCCCACCTCCCTTCAGAATCCCTCCTTCCTCCCTCCTTCCCACGCCATGCACTTCGCTCTCGCCCTCCTCTCCCTCCTCTCCGTCGCGTCTTCGACCTTCGCTGCCACGATTACGACCTCCGTCTTCACCAATCGAGTCTGCGCTATCGGAGAGCTCGCTTATACCACTCCTGGAGGAGTTTCTGGAGGTGTGAGTGTAATTTGCTTCCCGTTCGAGGGGAGCAGACGAAGGACGAGCTGACTTGACCTTCTTCGTTTCGGTCATCCTCGCTCTGCAGTGCGGCATACCCTCAACCATCAACACGAACCCAACGTACACGAGATGCCCGTCTTTCCAGTACATCCAAAGGTGAGTTGATCGTTCGCTCCCCTTCCTGGAATCGGGCTTCGTCTCTCGTCGCGCGAGTGCCGGATCTTCGACGTCCCCTTCATATACTCCCCCTTCGACCTGCCGATAGTTACATCGCTGTCGCCGATATATACATCACTGTCTCAGTTTCGACCCTTTTTCTCATCCGAATGATTGCTGACTCTCTCTCTCTCCCCTTCCTCTCCTCGGCTGCGTAGCATCGTCACCGTAAAAATCAACAACGATCCGTCAACCTCAACCACGACCTACTCCTGTTCTACTTTTCTCTCCAAGTGTCCACAGGGATTCGAGTATTTGGTGGCCTCTCTCCAAGGCTTGATCAACGTCGCAGTTCCGCTGGTGTGCGATCGATACGTTCCTACGAGCGTGGCCCGAACCTCGTGTCAGAGAGTCGGAGGGACGTTTATTACCGCCTCTGGAACATGCTTGACTCCACACTGTGGCTCTTCTGTGAGTGTGGAAAACTCTTGCGAGAGTTGAGGGAGGTTGGCTGGTGTGGGCGTCGATGGGGAAGAGGGGTTCCTCCGACTCCTGATGAGTTGCTCGACTTCCTCCCAAGTTTCGTTCTCCCTTCCTCTCGCACCCGATACTGACGCATTAATACTTCTTCGCTATCCAGGGGTGCAATCCTGGACCTCAAAACTGCCGGCTTCAAGACTCGGGGAACAGTGAGTCTTGTCTTTCTCGAGCTCGAACGCGACAGAGCTCCGGACTGACTCTCGCCCCCTTTTTTTCACCAGTCAACTCTTCTCCTGCTGCCTGCACGGCCGTCGGATCGATCTGCTTGAACTCCAACTCGCCTTCATACACCTCGTACTCTTGTGGGGTTCCGTGCAACGCTAAGGTGAGCTCGTCTTCCGAACCGATTCGACGGGACTCGATCTGACCTCGCTTTCTTCGCTCTCGCTTCTTTCCTCCTTCTCGATTTACAGGCTTGCTACGATAACGCTCCCAGTGAGTGTACCCTCAATCTCTTACTCGTGTGATCCCCTGCTGACACTTCTCCTCTTTCCTTCGCTCTTTTCGCAGGCGTCCAGGGTGAGTCGCGTCGTCGAGGACGAACTTATTTCTTCCTTTCTTGCGGCCCCTCCCCCCCTTCTTTCTCGCACTGACTTCAAATCACTCCCTTTTTGCCCCAAAGTCTGCGATGCCGCCAACAACCGATGCGCCGTCTGCAGCACGGGAGCTCGACTTGACGCTCGTGAGTCTTCGCGTTGTGATCTCTCGATCTCTCGAGGAGGAGGGGCGACGAGGGAGCGCTGACGTTTGCTCGCTCTTCCTTCCAGTGACCTGCTCGGGAGGCATCTCGGGATCGCAAGCTCCCACTCGTCGCCGAGAGAGGCTTCTCAAGGAGAGGAAGGACAAGATTGCTCGCGAACATGCTCTTTGTCCAGCCGGGCTCACCGCTTGCTCCGTTGGCTTGGAGCGGAACGGATCCTACGAGTGTCTCGATACTCAATCGGAACTGGAGTCCTGCGGAGGATGCCGATCAACGTAAGTCGCCTTTTCTTCGTCTTCGTTTGTCGAGCGACGCGTCTGATTGTCTCTTCGTCTTCCCTTCGTCCAGTGGAATGGGAACCGACTGCTCCTCCCTCACCGGAGTCCGAATGGGAGCCGTTACTTGCGACCGAGGACGGTGCATCGTTTCTGCTTGTCGGCCAGGGTTCAAGCTGAGGGACGGGAGATGTCTGTAAAGCTCGCGTCGAGCGGTCGATTTTGATCTCGCACACTCTCCTTTTGGGCTTTTTCGGGGACTCTTATGGTCTGAATCGTTGTGCGTTGTAATTCTCTACATCTCGGGTATCTTTTCTGCTGGGTTTCATCACATCTTTTGCGACTTGTTCGGTTTTCGGAGGTTGGGTTCGTTTGGTTGTGGACGCTTCGGTTTTGCTTTCTTTTTCTTCTTTGCGCTCTTCTAGGGTACTTGCTCTCTACTTTGGGCCGTCGTTCTTGGGTTTTATGTCGTTCGGATCAACTCTCGACGTGTACGGAAGGAAAAGTAAGCGGGGCGAGAACGTCGAACTCGAAGCAGCTCTTCTTTTCAGTTTGATCCTCCCCCCCCCACGATCGATCTCCCATGTTCAGAGGCAACCAATTGTAGGAGGAATGCTCGGCTTCGAGTGGTATGATGGGATTAGAATGAACGTCGTTATCGAAAGAAGAAGAAGAGAACTCAGGCGCGTCGTTAATCACGAATAAGAAAGACGAGGGAGCTGTTATCTAGCGGTCCTCAGGCGCTTCAGGCTTGATGGCTCGAGACGAATGGACCCAGTCAATAGTACCGTTGCTGTGAAAGTGGAGAGGAAGTATCGAAAGTCAGGTTGAGCTCGACGAAACGCGAGGTGACGAAACGAGCGAGAAACTAAACTCACAAGGGGAGGAAGTTCCTCCAGGCTTTCCGCCGTAAGCAGCAGGGTCGTCTCCAATAAGATCGTGAGGGAAGCCAGGGGAGAATGGCTTGATGTCTGCGCGTGCACAAAGAGACGAGATCGGGGACGATATTCAGTTCAGACGCGTCGAGAAAGAAAGCGTGTCCGAGAACGAGAACGAGAGCGAACCTTCGATAGCCTTGAGCTGATCATCAGAGAGGGTGACGCTCAAGGCCTTGATGCAATCGAGGAGATGCTGCGTGTCGAGGAGCACGAAGGGACAAGAGGCAAGGTCAGCGCTCGTCGCGTCGAATCGCACGAACGAAGGATCCAACCGCAGGTTGCGACTCACCTCGACTTTCCTTCCCCCCACGATGGGAAAAGCGTAGGGTGATTTGGCTAGGAGATAAGCTAGAGCGACGGAGGAAGGTGACTTGAGGCCGAGTTCCTGAGCGATTTCGTCGAGGACGAGGGAGAACTTCTGCTCCTCTTCTGTCTGCTCGAGTCCGCTCATGCTGGGTCGGATCCCTTCAACAGCGACGCTTCTGGCTTCGACCTGTCAGTGCAAAATTGAAGGGAGAAAAGAGTAAGAGGCGGAAAGGAGCCGAGGAAGGCGAAGGGGAAGGAGGGAGGGACGAACCTGAGCCTGCGTTTGGAGTCGACCTTCACCCATCGCGTTCCAGGGAGCGAGCTGGAGAGAGATGGAGGCAGAATGTCAGCAAACGAAGTGAGTTGCGAAGAGCGTGAGACTCACAGCCATCCCGAAGTGACGAGCCATAGGTATAATCTCTCGCTCGAAGTCTCGACTGGAAGAAGAAGGACGAGGAAAGATCAGCGGCGACTCGAGATCGAGACGAGACGAAGGAAAGGAGAGGAAAGGAACTCACTTCATGACGTTCCATCGTCCTTGGTAGATGGAGAAAACGGTCTTGCCGTTCTCCTTCGCGTATGTGTTGCATGCAGCGACGATCCAAGCTGTTCGAGAAGAGGATGAACTGAGCGACGCGAATCCATTCGAGCGAGGAATCGGCACTCACCAGGAGTGTTGGAGATGCCGAGGTAGAGAACTTTCCCAGACTTGACGACTGCATCGAGAGAATGCATCAACTCTGGGATCGAGGTCATCCAGTCCCACCTGAAGAGAACGACACGCGTCGAGGATCTCGGTCAGCGCGTTCTTCGACAACCATTCGGTCGAGCAGTGGAAGTCAAGTCACCAGTGAAGGCAGAGGATGTCGATGTAGTCGGTTTGGAGTTTCCTGAGGGAGTCTTGAAGCTAACAAAGACGAGGAACAGAGCGAGCTCAATCGAGGGAGAAGAAATGAAGGACAACGAGGGAGAGGGAGTGGACGAACAGAGAGACGAAGCGACTTCCTCCCGTTCCCATATCGGTTGATGGACTCATCCTTCCCGTCAGCGTAGGCTCGGTAGTTGTTCTGCAACGTGTGAGGCAACAATCAGTTCCAAGTTCACGCGAGGCGAGCGAAAAGGGAGAAGACGAACGCTAAACTTTGTCGCCACGACGATTCGATCTCGATTCTTCCTCGCCTCCATCCACTCCCCGATCCATATCTCAGACTCTTCGTTCTGATAGTCGTTCGAGCAGTCTGGCGAAGTCCCCAAAAGAAGAACAGAAAGGTCAGCTTTGAGCGCCGAGCTCGCTCTCCCCTCCCTCTCCCTTCGTCGCGTTCTACTCACCAAGGAAGTTCCCTCCTGCCTCAACGAACGCGTCGAGGAGCTTGAAAACAGACTCCTTGTTGTTAGGTCCCAAGAACTGACTCCACGCGGATCCGAGAGACATGGTTCCGAGCTGGAGAGGAGAGACTTTGAGCGCGCAGGTGGGCGAGAGGATTCGGTAGCCTGCGTTTGGATCGAAGTGAAGTCGAAAGAAAGAGGAAGGGAGGTCAGCTTCCCGAGCGAAGAGTAGGGGAAAATGGGAAGGAGGAAAAACCCACGGCCGAGAGGAGTCTTGGGCTCAGGAGGAGGTTGGAAGAAAGACTGCATCGCGCACGAGAGGAGGGAAAGACAGAAGGTGAGCTCGAGCCAGCGTCGCGTCGTGCCGTCTCGATCCAGAACGGACTGACCATATCTGAGAGGCTCTTAAAAGTCTTGAGGTGAGGGTGTTGGTGGTCGAGGATGGTGGTTGAGACTCAGATTGGCGAGCGAGACGAACCGTTTTTGAACGCGACGAGCCCGAGCCGGTTTGTAACCGAACGAGAAGATATAGCTTGACGAGTTCGGAACCGAGCCTCCGACGGTAAATCTGATGGCCGATGGTTCGAAAAGAGAGTATTTAGCTGAGCGACGAGGCACGAAGGCGGCCGAACGAGGATCTGAAGCGAGTCGTCGTCACTCGACCTGTTTCACGGCGACGGGGGACTTTCCGTTTCTTCGGCGGAAGAAAGGATCTGTAGGCGTCTGAGAGATAGGTAGAGCATAAAATCAGCCGATCTCCAAACCCGAAAAATGTACTAAACCAACCGGCCCTCGAACCCAACACGACGGACGCGACTCAAGGCGACGACGCCCTACTACTCCCCCCTCCTCCCTCCTCCGACCCTCCCAGTCGCCCATCCTCCGACTCCGCCAGCAAGAAAGACTGCTCCTCCAGGGTGGGTGGCGGCCTCGCGAGTCGGATTTGGGAGAAGGAAAAGAGGGAGCAGGAGATGATGGTGAGGGAGAGGATGAAGATCGCTTTGGGGAAGAAGGAGGTCGTGAGGGTGTAGATGACTCCGTAGATGGCGACTGGTGGTGTTTGGTGGGATGGGAGAGGTAGTGGAGGAGGTGGAAGGAGAGAGCAGATATGGTCAGCGAGACGAGACGAAGACGCGTCGAGAAGGAGAGAGGAAAACGAAAGACTGACGACCGAAGACGGCTCCGACGGATTGAAGGACTGCCATGGCTGGATGGAGATCGAATGGGGAGGGAGAGAGAACGGGAATCGATAGGAGGTCAGGAAAGTGACGAAGGGAGGGAAGAAAGAGGGCTCGAGGAGAGAAGCTCACCAGAGAAGAACTTCCCAGCGTTCGCCGACCCTGCTAGCTCGAGTCCGATGGAGCTGATCTAAGCAAACGAAAGCGAGAGGATCGCGGTCAACTTCTACTGAGCAGCGAGCCAAAGAGATGTCTCTCTCTTCTTATCTTCTTCGAGTCGAAGCTTCAACGTTCGAAACGAAAACTCACAGCTGGCCCAGCACCTCCCCCTAACGTCGCGAGCGTCGAAGCGACGACGAACTGAGTTGACGACCGAGAGAACAAGATCCCGATGTACGAGATGATATCGATGACGAGGGAGACCTTGATGATCTTGAGGTCGAACCGCGACTCGCCGAGGTCGTGGGAAGGAGCAGGGTCGTCGTCGTGCACTTTGAGAGCTGGTTTGGGTTTGTAGATTCGAATGATGGCTGGAGGAGGAGGAGGAATAGATGGTGGGAGTAAGAGACGGAGTTCGTTCGAGAGAGGAGATGGGAGAGGGAGAGGAAGAAGGAAAGATAAAGAGAGATGGTTCGACGCGTCAAACTTTGACCGAAAGTATTACTCACCAGGGAGGACGAAAAGGAGATGGATGGCTCTGATACCACCACTGAGAGTAAGAAGAGGGCCGATCTTCTCGAATCCCCAGGCGAACTGGAGTTGAAGGAATCTGGAAGTCAGAAGGAGAAGTACGAGAAAAAGAAGGTCAGCGATACGGTCGGAGGGAAACGAGCGACAAAGCCACGACCCTTCGAGCCCGAAGGGAGGGAAAGAGAAGGCTCACTGGAAGAAGAAAGGATACGATCCCATCATGAGCAAGATCGCACCTTGAGCGAAAGCGAGGTAGGTGAGGTTCCAGCTCACCAGTCCCGTCGTCTCCGACCTCGAGGGAAGGAAGACGAGCAGTGGACTCAAGAACTGAACGCTCCTCCTCGCTGCTCTCCTCGAAGCACCCCAAGCCCTCCTCCCCACGACCCTCCTCATCGCATCCTCCATGTCTCCACTCCGGGTCGTCGAAGAAGGGTGAGGTCGACGAGAGTCCTCCCTTTCCCACGCTCGTTCCGCCTCGTCCCTCGCCTCGTCCTGAGCGGCGATCCGATCCTGAGCTTGGGTGAGAGCGGTTCGGGTTTCGGAAGGGAGAGATTCGGGGAGGATGAAGACGAGGAAGAGCATGCTGATGTGAAGGAGGGTGGCGAAGTAGAAGACTGAGAGGATGTTGTTGTTGTTGAGCTTGATGAAAGCGGTTCCGAGCAAGGGTCCGATTCCCTGAGACCGCGAAGAAGGAAGAGAGGAGACAAATCAGCGACGCAAAGAGGGAGCGGAGGGCTAAGGTGAGAGGTGAGACGAACGATTCCAGCCATCATCAGTCCCATGAAGAGCGAGAAGATGCCAGCTCGAGAGCCGTCAGGACTTGAATCGGAGATGTAAGCCATGTTGACGGCTCCTAGGGTGGGAGCTCCTCCGAGGAGACCGTCGACGACAGGACCCTGAAAGCCAGATACCAAAAAGTTGAGGGTCAGCACGCGAAGAAGGAGAAGGAAGGAGAACGAGAGAAGCGAGACGCGCTCGAGCACTCACCAAAACGAGCAGCCAGAAAGAGAACACGCCTGGCCATCGCGCGACGAGCAGAAAGATGAGATCACTTCACATCAAACCCTCCTATGGTTAGGCCCGCTTCTCGCTTCTATCTCGCAAACCCTAGTAGAGCACGACTCACGCAAACACCAAGCCCCCCATCGCAAACCTCATCACTCGCGTCCTTCCCACCCGATCGCTCCTCGCTCCCCACCAACCCGTCGTTAACGAAGCCAAACCTCCTCCCAGAATACTGACAACTGCATGCAACGCAAGATAGACGAGGTCAGCGTAACAGCGAAGCAGAGACGAGGAGAGAGAACGAGAACGCACCGGTCGAGAACACGGCAAGTTTGGACTGAACCGTCGGATCTGTTCGACAGCGAACCTTATCAAGTATCACTCCACCAATCTCGACGGTGTCCTGATCAGATGCTGGAGCTCTTGGGGCGAGGTAAGGGGTGAACGCGTCGTCTCGACTCTCGAGTTGAGCACGTTGGGTTGGAGAGGAGAGGGAGGATGACGAAAGCGATACTGATTGGGCTTCAAGAGGAGGTGGGGGGTGGTTGAGACTGTTCGGCGGCCATCATCGAGGTAAAGAGGCGTCAGGGATAGGAAGAAGAGCGAGGGTCCGAGGGAGGGAAGGGACGACTCGACTCCAGCTCACCAAAGGATCTGATTCCCCAAGTCGGCCTTCGGTGCTATCACCAGTCCTACAGAGAGAGCTTGGCCTGAGGAGATGACGAGCAGTCTACCCAACGAAACGAGCCGAACGAAGTCAGCTCGTCGTCTCACGAAAGGGAAGGCGTCGAAGGGAACCGGAGCGAGCTCGAGCTTGAGCCGGTCTCACTCACAGATACGGATGAGGTCTCCTCCACCACCTCTTCTCATGGGAGAACCGACCTTCCGGCATCCCCCCACTACTAGTGGTAGACCTTCCTCCCCACTCTGCCTCCTGGTCGACGTCCACGGGCTCGTCCAGTGAGGGTTCATCGTCCTCGAGCTCAAACTCCTTCGTCGGGTCAAGGCGAGGAGGGAAGCTCATTGCTGGCTAGGGGAGCGGGAGAGAGAGGGAGTTGATGCTAAGAGATGAGAGTGGGGGAGGTGAAGCTAGCTGAGCTGAGGTGAAGAGCTGGAGGAAAAAGGAACCGAGGGGAGGGAGGGAAGGGGAGAGGGAAGGAAGGGAAGCTCAACAACGAAGGTCAGCTCGCTTTCTCTCCTCCTTCTCTTCTTCCAGCGACAACAAAGATATCGAAACTCACACGAGTTGATGGCAGTGCCAGAAGAGTGGTAAGAGAGAGAGTCGAAAGGTTTGAGCGAGTCGTGGTTTGAGAACCAACGAGAACGCAAGCAAGCAAGGACGGAAAGCCAGCGAAATCGACAAGCGAGACCGGCTGCCTCGTCGAGGCTGCCTAGGAACAGCCTTCTCTTCTTCTCAGCACCTCTACCTACTAACCCAACTCTACTGCTGAGTTTCTAGTAGTTTGAGAGATTTCTCTCTCTTTAAGAAAACCTCGAGGTTGGAAACTCGATTCGCTCGCTCGCTCTCTTTCGCGACGCGTCCCTCCTCTCACTCTCCTGCCCTTTCCTCTTTTTTGAGTGGTGTCCCATCAATCCAAAAACAAAATCTAGCCAAACAACGAGTCCACATCCGTCCCTTCTCCTCCTTTCGGCTTCGACTCCCCCCTTCCCTTCGACTTCGAGCTCCCCCACGTCCCTCCCGATCCTGCTCCCTCCCTCTTCTCCCACCTCGGCGTCGAACCGAACCCAAAGTCCGTACTCCCTTTCCCACTCGATCCATCCCGACTGGTCCTCGACGACGGTGGGGAGGAGGAGGAGGAGGAGGAAGAAGGGGTCTGTCGAGGAAGAGCGCTCGCTCCAGTCCACTTCGCGTCCCTCGCAGCGTCGCGCATTCGACCGAAGGACAACGACGATGTTGGTTGTTTTGTTGAGGATGAGGAAGAGGAGGAGAAGGGTGAAAGAGGGGAGGAGGAGGAGGAAGAGGAGGAGGGTAGTGGTTCGTCCGACGAGAAGGCCGACGAGGGAGGAGGAGGGGGTGGTGCTGAAAGGGAAGTATCGAAGACGCGAAGTTTGTTGGCTCTTCGTTCCTCGAGGATTTTCCGAGTTCGTTCGATGGTTGCTCGAGCGGCGGCGGCTTGGGATTCGAACTTCTGACGAGCGTCGGGGGAGGGAGTGGCAGGGGCGATGATCCAAGGTGAGGGGTCTGCGACTCGCGCGTCGTGGCGGCGTCGAGGAGGGGAGGAGGTGGGAGGGGTGGTGGTGAGATCTTCGGAGGGTGGTGATGGTGGTGGTATGGTCGATGATCGTCCGAAAGGAGTGTTGCTCGTCTTCGTCAACAAGCTCTTCCTCCTTCCCTTCGTCGACGGCGGCGACGATTGCGCCTCTCCTCCCTCTCCCTGCTCCTGCAGAGCCATCGTCCTCAAAAACTCCTTCTCCTGCGACTGCGTCGTCGCCTCGAACTCCTTCCCACCCGACATGTACCACTCCTCCTCGTCCACCTCGTCGATATCCCCGAACGGATCATCCTCGCTCAGCTTCTTCCTCCCGGCCCTCCCACCTCTCCCACTCAACTCCCCTCCATTCCTGTTGAATCCGAGCTCGAACTCCCCACCTCCACTCATCGCCATGCTCAACGCATCCTCCTCAAGCGAGTTCTTCCCACCCTCCTCCAACCCTCGTCCTCCTCCTTCACTTCCTCCCACCTCCCACTCCCACTCGTCCTTCTCCTGCCACTTGGACTTCAAGATCCTCCTCACAGCCTCAGGGTTCAGCCCAAACTGCTCCGCGAGACTCTTCATATGGTACTTCTTCGGATCCTCCTTCGCGAGCGCTCTCATCTCGTCCATCTTGTCCCTCGAGACCTTGTACGTCGGTTTCCAGTGGGTCGTGCCGTCGCCGTTGAGCTCGAAGGCCTGCTTGAGGTGGGCTGCTTTCCGAAGGGACCAGGCGGGTAGGGTGACGTCGGGACTGCGAGGAGCTCCTTTGAAGAACACGGGAGGAGGGGCTGGGGCGGGGGGAGGGGTGAGAGAGGGAGGGAGAGGCGCGTCGTAGGACCAGGGTTGGAGGAGAGGGTCGGAGGAGACGTAAGGGGAGGTTCCGGTGGAGGAGTCGGAGGATGAGACTTCGGTGTAGCGGTTGGTGGGGTCGTTGGGGTCGAATGTGGGCGAGGAGATGGCGGAGGAGGAGGAAGAGAAGGAGGAGGCGACGAGGTTGGAGGAGGAGGGGTTGTGGAGGGTGAGGCTGGGATGAGGGATCTCCCGAACTCTCCTCGAAGGCGAAGGTAGCGGCGAAGGATCTCCTCTCCTCTTCTTGCCCATGAAAGGAGTCGGTTCATCTGCAGCTTTCCAAGCTGACCCTACCTCCTGCGCCTTGATCCTCGACTCCTCGATTCCTCGCCATTCCGACGTGACGATCCTCGGTGGGAGCGCTGCGACTCTTGGACTGATGAGAGAAGAGGACTGCTGCTGAGCCTGGACCTGTTGAGGGTTGGTAGTCTTGTCCCAGGAGTGAGGATCGAAGTTGGGAATGATCCTGTTGGCTGGAACGATGGAGGAAGGAATCACGTCGCCTGGGATGGGAGCGAAGTTGAAGCCGGACGAGTAGGGTTGAGGGGAAGGGAAGAAGGCTTGGTTTTTGTCGAGGGAAGCGAGGACTACGGGGTCGATGTCTGAGGATGTGAAGTTGTCGACGGAGACTGAGATGTCCGAGTTCCTGAAGGAGGAGGAATCGTTCCAAGCTGCTGATTCCGCGTCGTCCTCCGAGATCGAGTTAGGATCGACGCCGTCGTCTCGACCTCCGTTCCTCTGGAAGCGAGAGTGAGCGGTGTCGGAACCGTGGCTGCTGAGACCGTAGGAGGTGTTGGTAGGTCCTGTTGGAAGGTAGGCTCTCCTCTTCTGGTGGTCGTCGATGAACTCGGACGGAGGGAGCTCTTCTCCTTCGACCGTCCCTCGAAGGACGGGTCCTTCGAACGTTGCGACCTTGGAGGCATGACGAAGAGACCCTGAGGGTGCAGAGTATCGAGGGGTAGCGGGAGGAGAGTCTCGTTGGAATCCTCCAGAGGTGAAGGCTTCGGGAAAAGGAAGGGAGGAAGGAGAGGTTTGGTGAGCTCGAGTTTTTTGAACGAGCCTTCAGAAGAATTCAAAGACATCAAAGAGATCGAGGGCTCACAAGTTGCTGGCTTGAATCCTGGAGCATCGATCCTTTCGAATCCGTATCCAGTTGGAGGTTGACGAGAGGAAGGGGGAGGGAGGGAGGAAGAGTTGGAGTTGGGTGCTGAGAGGGAAGGGTGGGAGGGTGGAGACTGGAGCATCTGACTCCTTTGCTGAGCTTGTTCGATGGCGAGGTATACTTTCGGATCCGATGCTGTTCCTGAACCTGGACCGTATGGAGCTTGTTTAGGAGGTTGACGAGCTGGACTGGGAGTGAACTCCTTCTTGACGAATCCGTGAGAGAAGGTGATCTCCTGCTGGTGCTTCCAGAGCTTCGGCTTGGGAGCCTCCTCCCTTGTTCTCGGAGTGGAGAGCGACGAAGAACGAGGACCGGAGGAAGATGGAAGACCGTAGCCAGATCGAGGAGGGGGCGACCGAGAGGGAGGGCGGGACCCAGGCGAAGGTCTCGAGCTCAACGACCGACGGGAGGAGGAGGAGGAGGAAGGGAGGAGGAGGGAGGAAGTCGAAGGTCGTCCTGCTAGAGGAAGCGAGCAAGAGCAAGCCGAACGTGATAGGAGAAGGGAGGAAGAGGAGGGGAGGCGAAGCATCGTGAAGGAGGGAGGGTGGGAGGAGTCGCCGGGCTAGTTTCTTAAAGGAGGGAAGGAGGAGGAAGGAAAGGACGAGCTCAACAAAAAGTTCTGCGCAGACGTCGTCGAGCGACCCTTCCTCTTGCATTTCTTCTCTCGTTCACTCAAACATGCTCTCATCCTCAACGAAGAGGACCTTGAACGAGTCTTGATGCTGACGTGAAGAGAAAATGCAATGGAGGCGCCGAGGCGGGCAACGCTCCGGTTTTTGCTCGTCGTTCTGCTTCTCTCGTTAAATCTGACGACGCCTCTCTCCCCTCTTCTTTCTGATTTTGCTCGGATACTATCCTTTAAAGTTTTCAATCGACGTTGAACCAAGTTTACAGACCAACGTCAAAGGATGAACGTTTCTCGACCCGGGGTTTCGACGCGTCGCGTCTTCTCCTTCTCCTCCCTCCCCTTCGACTCCTCGCTGCTCTCCCATTTCTTTCTTCCGACTCAGTAAAAGTAGATGATCCACATTATATTGTAGAAGATACGGGCGCAGAACAAAACAAAACAAAACATAACGGAACGAAAGGCCTAAAACGCGTCGTGGTGGACCAGTCTAGTTTGATCTACTGAGGACCCAAAGCGAACCCCTTCCCCTCAGCAGCTACCATCTCTCTCACTCTCACCACCACCTCTTCCCTTTCCTCCTCTTCGTCGTCCAAAACCTCTTCAGGCTTCTCCTTCTTGTCGTACCCCCCAGCCAGCGAAACCCCGATCTTGTTGATGCAGAACCATCCGAGAGGGAACGAGAGACCGAAGAACCCGACGTCGATTCCGAGCGGGATGAGATGGGACATAGCCTTGTTGCTTGTGATCCCGTATCCGACCGCAGATCCAGCAGACTCGAGTGCGCGAAGGATAGAAGAGAGTCGTCCGACGTCGCCTCCCTCGCCGTGACTGATCGCGCCGATGTAGAAGTAGAGCACGTTTTGGAGGACGCTGGGGAACGAGCGAAGGGTCAGTATGAGGGGGGTGGAAAGACGCGAGTAGAGAACTCACGAGGTGTTCATAGCGAAGAGGACGTAAAGGATCCAGGCGCGCGAGAAGGAGGTACCGTTAGACCAGTCGAGGGTTCCGGGTTTGTGAGCTGAGAACTCGGACTGGATGACGAGGGACCAGATCCAGGAGGCGAGACCGAGAGCGGCCATGAGGAGATAGGAGGCTCGAGCTCTAGTTTTGAGGGTGAAGCGCTGGAGAAAACGAGAAGAACAACGAACGAACGGCGACGCGAAGCGGGATGAGCTTTGGGTCAGGGGAAGACGGAAGAAAAAGAGAGACAGAACGAACGGTAGAGTCGAGGAATGCACCCACTGCGAAGTTGGCGAGGATTCCGGTGATGGCTGTGACGAGGGAAGCGACGGCTCTTTGGAAAAGGAATGAAGAAGAAGAGACGCGTCAGTTCGGGCGAGGTCGAGTCGAGTCGAGTCGCGTCGAGGCTGAGCGAAGGGGATGAAGCTCACCGAGCTCGAACAGAGATGTAGAGAGCGAGGAAAGTGGAGTGGTATGGTCCCATAGTGCTGGAGTAGAAGGCCATGGGAGCACTGACGAGAGAAGAACGAAGGGAAGGTCAGCGATGTGTCGACTCGAAGAGGAAGAGGGCGAGTTCAAAGAGTCCGACGACCCAATTGAGGAGAAGAGAGCGAGACTCAACACTCACAGGAAGAGGACCTCTCGTCGACGGAAGACCTTGTAGATCTCGACCAGCTCCTTCTTGAATCCAAACTTGCTCGATCCAACAACGACCTTCGTTCCGTACGTTCTTTGGATCTTGTGAGGCTCGGAGAGGAGGAGGGCGAAGAATGGAGCGATTGCGCTCAGAGCTATGAAGCAAAGGTAAGTCGACGGGCTTAGAGGAGTTGAAATGATGACAGTCATCTCGGGCGATGAAGAAGGGTGAGGGAGAGCGAGCTCACGAGACGGATCCAGCTCCAGACGGCCTCGAGTTCAAAGCGACGTTGATGCAGCCTCCCAGGACCTGTCCACCGCTCTTGAAGGCTAACCAAATCGAGAGGTACAAGCCTCTACGCTTGGCTTCGGGATATCCGAGGATAATAGCACTGTAGGGACCACGGGTGGGGTCAGAACACGCGCCGTCGTGAGCGAGAGACGAGCACAATAACCGCTTCCAGAGCACAAGAAACGCTTCCTCTCACCCTTCGACAGACCAGAAGATACCGGCAGAGATACCACAGGTAGCTGCTCCGAAGAGGACGAGCCATACGGTTCCAAAGAGCTGAGGGAGAAAAGAGCGGGAGTCAGCGACGCGTCTCGACGCCGAGCTCACGAAATGAAGAGAGAAGTACGAACCTTGTTGGTGTAGAGACCGGCGAGGTACGTTGTGTAGCCAAGGGTCCCGATGACGAGAGCCCACTTCATACCGAATCCTGCGAGAGAGGAAAATGGGAGAGCAAGAGGGTCGATCAGCGTCGACGTCGAATGGATAGATATCAGCGAGGCCAGCTCGTTCTCGAAGGGGGGGTTGGGACGAACGGTTAGACACAGTCGTACCGAGCGTGCAAAAGAAGACCATGAGTCCGAAGACGAGAGCGTTGGCGGCGTTTCTGGAGGGGAGAAGCGAGCGGGACGAGGTCAGCTTCGATGGAACGAAAGAACGTCCAATCACCACAGATACGAAGCTCTACTCACGCGAGGTAAGGCTCTTGAGCTCCTCCAGCTCCACTGTAGAATCCGAAGAGGCGAGACGGACGAGGAGACGGTGCGAGCAGAAGGGTTGAAGGAGGAAAGAAGGAGTCGAAGAGGTCAGCCGAACGTCGAGTTGTGGAAAGAGGAAGCAAGAAGGGAAGGTGTATAGAAGAAAGAGGAGGTTCAAACTTGCGTACTATTCGCGGCATTGAATAGGCCAGGCTGCAAGAGAGAAGACAAAGAGGTCAGAAGTGAAGGGAGGGAGCGGGAGTGGGAGGGAGAAAATCTCGAGCGAGAGCGTCTCGCTTCGCTCTCTTCTTCCACTCAGGACCTCGCGTTCAGACGAGAGCGGAGTGTGGGTCTGAATGGAGAGTAGTATAATAAAAATGAGGACGTACTGCGAGAAACGAGCAAATTCCCACCACTCCAGCTGAGAAGATTGTCCCACGAAAGAAGGATGTTTTGGCGAGGTGGTTGACTCCCGCTCCTTCGAGTGTGCTCGGAGCGACGACGGCATCTTTCTCGTCAGCCGACGACCGAGGTGAGGATTCTTGAGAGTTGGGAGACATCTGCTGACGAGAAGGAAGGATAGGGAGGGAGGGAGGAAGGAGGGTCGAGATGATGGTCGAAGGGGAAGAAAGGAGAAGCGAAAAAAATAGATTGCCTTTGGTCGGAAAGCCCGCCAGGTACCAGTAGGAGAGATGGCTAGATGGCAGCGAAGCACGTCAGGAGGTGAGGTGAAGCACGTCTTGAGGAGGGAGATAAGGAGTGGGGATGTGGGAGATTGTCAACGACGAGAAAGCTCGCGCTCTTCAACAGGTCACCGTGTCGACGATCTTGTACTGATCTTGAGAGCAGATCTGCAGCTTCCAAGTCGAATCGAAGAGATCTGCATTCCCGGAAGCCTGAACAAGAGCTCGTAAAAAAGCCGAGAAGGGAAGGAGGAGTCAGGGACGCGTCAAGAGAGATCGGGATGAAGAAGGGAGGGAGGGAAAGTGCGAAGACGCCTTGGCTGACCTTTTGCTTCTGTGCTAACTATAGAACAGGAATCTTCAACTGCCAGGGCCAGAAGCTTCGGAGTCATTCTGGCGATGTCAGCTCGTCTGGATAAGGAGGGAGGAGGACGAAGGTGCTTGGTCTGCTCATCAACTCCAAGGTTCAGATGAGAGAACGAGCTACGGCTACCGACACCAACAGCACGCGAGAGGAGGTGGCCCGAGAACGAGCTCGTGTCCGTGAGAAATCCGAGAGGGGAGGAGTCGAGGTGCACGAGCGAACGGAGGGGAGGAAGGGAGGAAGGAGGGAAAGGAGTGAGCTCGACCTCAGTCCCTCCGTCGAGTTTCGTTGACGGTTTGAAGTCCTACTCTGTGAGTTTATCCAGGTCTCTGGCTCCCAGCTCCTGGGGATGACCTTGCTCGATGAAGACGTTCCAAAGGTGAGGCTGGCGGTTTGAGGGTGAGCAGAAGCACGAGGACAACTTTCAAGTTGAGCTTTGAACTTTCAGAGGAGGAGCTCGTGAGTCCAATCTCCCTCAACCGCATCTTGCTCAGATTCACACAGGTCCAAATCGTACACATCCATACTCTCCATCGACGCTCTCAAAGACTACCGCCCACCCCCTTCCTCCCTCCTGCAACTCTCGACCCCTTCGTCTCTGCTTCTCCACCGACCTTCCTTCCGTGATCCCCTCCTCCTTCTCCTCCTCTTCCTGCCACCAAACCCAGCGCACCGCCAGGCCCAGCCGAAAGCGTCGCTCTCCGATGGAAAGGACTCCTCTCGGACGTCAACAACGGCGACTTCAACAGCGACGGAGGGATTGGGCAAGTCGGGGGGTCGTGGAGGAAGGAGGTGGGAGTGGGAGGACCTGTCGAGGCGGAACGTTTCGTAGAGGGGAGGGACTGATGGCGGCGGACTGTGAAGAGGAGTGGTAGAAGAAGAGGTGAGTACAAGCTTACCTTGGTCTGAGCTTCGAAGGGAGGGAAGAGACTCACGAGGAGGTCTCACAATGGACGGCGAAGGAGGAAGTCTCGTCGACGTTCTCCTCCTTGGGAACGTCGTCGCTTGAGCTGGAGGTTCTTCGCTGAACGAGGTCCGCGTGGACGAGGAGGTGGTGGTGGTAGACCAGAAGAAGGAGGAGCTGGTGGGAGAGGTGGTGGGTGTGGCTTCGGAGAAGCTCGAGCGAGGGGAGATGCAGACTTCGCGAGGGCTGACGAGAGGAGGGGGAGGGAGGAGGGAGGAGGAGGGGATGGCATCTAGGCTTGGAGCGAAGAGCATCTTTGCGCTTTCCTTTGGATGAGATGACGGTCCGATGCTGGGTGATGGTTTCGCACAAACAAAGAGAGAGGTAGGAGGGTGGCGAAGATGGAAAAGGCGAGAGAGGTGTTCAAACTGAAGGGAGGCGCGTCGGTCATTGGAGCTCAGACCTCGATTCTCGACGAGGTTAGGAGGAACCTATCGAGCTAAGCGATGCTTCCGATAGTCAGAGCGTCTGAGTCAGGCGTCTTCGAAAGACACACTACGGCCAGCTCGAACCGTGACGCAACTCGAGGAGAGAGGAGAGAGGAGGGCGTGAACGAGACATGGGATTAACAAGAGAGATGTAAACTACAGGTGTTGTAGGGGTGGTACGGAACAGGGTCGTAAAAGTGGGTTGGGTGTGGTGATACAAGCAAAGCAAGTGGTGGAAGAATGAAAGGGATACAGCGAAGAACGAACGAAAGGTGAAGATGGAAGGTGGGTTGGGTGAGTGATTATGGAGGGAGAGGGTCGTTTTCAAGCGAGGTAGAACAACGATGGAGTTTTGGTTCGGGTGTGGTTGGATCGGAAGGGTGAGTAGGTTGGTGTGGTAGTTCTGTGATAGCGAGTGAAAAGCGAGTCAGCGTCGGAGAAGGAAGGAGAAAAGAGGGAGAGGAGGAGAGTTCGACGCGACTGACCTTCGATCCTCGATGGCGATTTCATCGAACTCGTCCTCCTCCACAACCATATCCAGCACGATCCAGGGCTTCTCCGATCGCTGCTCGGTCCAGACGACGAAGGATTGGGTGGTGGGAGACTCGATTTCCTCTTCGTCGTCGAGGTCTTTCATCGAGAGGGCGACCGATCTAAGCGACGCGTCGAGAACAGTTTTGAGGTCAGCTTCGTTCGTCTCGATCTTCCTCTCACGAACACGAAGACGAAGGAGCGTGGTACTCACGGCTTGGATCTGTTCCACGAGAACCTTCCACCAAAGACCAACAAGAACCCAGCGATGAAGATGAGAAAAGTTCCAATCCCAGGTGTCAAGAGTCGTCCTCCGTAATCCATTTCCTCTCCTCCCGTCCGTTCTGGATCGAGGTATTCGCGAATGAGGACGCCATAAGGGTAGAGGAGAGAGAAACCGAGGATCAAAGTCTGTTGAGGAAACGGAAGACGGAAGGCGGAGAAAGAAAGTTGGGAAGGGAAGGGAGAGTCATCAGTTTTCGGCTCGGAAGGGGAGGACAAGTAGAGGTGAGCTCACGGATGCGAAACAAGCAGCTCCTCCCAGATATCCAGCGAGCCTGGCCCAGTTCTTCGCTCGAGACTGGCCTCGACGGAAAGTCCTTGGTGTTTGAGAAAGCTGGCCGAAGAGGAGGTAGGAGTTGAGAAGGTGCTGGGTCGAGGATGCGAGGAAAGCGAGGAGGAGGAGGGCGTAGAGGCTAAGGGTGTGACGTCGCGAAGGGAGGACGGTTGAGAGATGTTGAGGCGAGAGATGGGATGGGTTCGGTGGGCGAGACGTAGCGAAGGGAGACTGGAAGGTGCAAGGTCTATCAGAAGAGAGAACGAGAGGGAGAAGGGTTTGAGTCAGCTTCGACAACGCTTCAGCGGCCCTTGCCGTGAGCTTCTGCATCAGCCGTCCCCCTCCCTCTCGCCACACGACCTCCAGTTGCCCTTCAAATTTTCAGAGGAAGGTCGACTTACCCATCCTGGATGCATCCTCCCCACAATCCGACTCCGATGGTAGAGATGGTACCGTCCGGAAGGCGAAGATCGAGGTCGAGGAGGGAAATGGGAAGGACTGGTGAGCTCGCGAGAGCGAGGAGGGTGAGGAAGGTTGAGGCGAGAGAAGATAGAAGCGGGAGCGAGGAGGGAGTAGTAGGGGTATCCATGTCCGCTCCAAGATCGAAAGAATGAAGAGGGATGTCGAAGGAGGAGGAGGGGATTCCCGAGCTCGTGATGGTTGAAGGGTGAGACGACCAAGGGAAAAAGAAGAGAAGGGAAATGAGAGAAGGGAGACTCATCGAGTTTGGGTGCTCCCGGCTCCCATTCCTCCAGATGATGACCGAGCAAGGAGACCCAAGAATCAAATTTTCTGAGCTCCCTCGGATGCTCTGTAGGACAACGTATACCTAAGGAACCAAATCGGGCGCTAGATCTGAGGACAAGACCGCAAAATTTGACCCAGATGGGACGGAAAGAAACGACCTCGGTGACTCCTGCTTGTTGACCTCTTCCTCTCTCTTCCTCTCTCTTCCTCTCTCCCTTCACTTCGCTCATCGACTTGACCGAAACAAACTCGTCGATAACGGCTCCCCCTTCATTTGACCCCACTTCTACTCGTCATGCACACCGCTCGCGTGCATGAGGGGGAACTCGTCTCGCTTCCCTCTCACCTCGTTCGACTCGACGCGTCTCAACTGCTGCCTAACCCGCAGACTTTCCTTTCCTTGGTAGCGATGTCTTCCAAGCCATCGAACCACTCGCGTTCATGAGAGCCATTCGAACATTCGAGACCACGACGGAGTGCGTCGAGTGGTGAAAGTGAGCCGAGAAGCTAGCGAGCCAGAAATCGTACCACCCCTCCCTGGCGAAATCGACGCGACGGCCGCTGCCTCAACTCCTCCTGGAGGGGTTCTGATGAAATCGAGAATGAAGAAGAGGTGAGAAAAAGTCGTATCATAGCAGGTCGTAAAGATCGTATCAGTCTGGGAGGGCTCCCTCCCCAACGAAAGTCGTTCGCTTCGCTTCGTTCTCGACGCGTCCGGCCAGCCGTCTTCCACACTCGTCCGAGCCGATCCGCTAGTTCCCACCTCGTGTGTAGCTACTCAAAGAAGGAGGAAGGAGTGAAGGCGGTGGTAGTTGGTTGAGGCTGAGGAGGAGAGGTGATTGATGAAGAGGTTGTCGAGCCGCCGACGTTCGAGTTCGAGTTCGAGTTGCTGGCAGGACTGGTTTCGAACTGTACAAAGGAAATGAAGGGTCAGCCACCCACCTCGAGTCGGTGAAAATGGCGAAAGGTACAGCACTCACGATGAGAGAGTACGGTATAGGTACTCCAGGAGCCAAGGAAGGGAACGTCTTCGCGTCTTCGACGGCTTGAGCGAGCATCGCGTGATGCTTCGCTCCCAAGGGCATCACGTCTCCAAAGCGTTCGAGAGCAGTCCTGCCGAATGCCATGAGCAGGAGCAAGGTCAGACGAGCAAGAAGCGGAAGAGAGAGAGTTAAGCGAAACGAAGCGAAAGCTTACAAGAAGATGGCGATCTCTCCAAGAGCGGATTCGGCTGCGACCTTGTTCGATGTGAACAACAAGGCTTGGTAGAATCGAGCTAGGACTCGACCAGCGTAGAACCAGCAGTAGGAGGTGAAGGGTGCGAGGCCGGAGAAGCTGGGGAAAAAGACAAGACGGGAGGTCAGCTCGACGAAGAGGACGCGTTTAAACATCGAACGAGGGAGACTGCTGACTCGAACGAGGTTGAGAGGAGGGAGTGGATCATGTTGAGGACGTCTGTGGGAGGAAGGAGGAGTAAGAACGTCAGCAAGGGCGAGGGGTGGAAGAGGTAAAGGAAAAGAATGCGACAAACTTCGAGCTGAAGCCAGGAGTATCTTCGCGCTCGGATCGTCGCGGTCGAAGACTCGAGCGACGTCGCCGTGGAGGTACTGTTGGAGAGGACGCGATGTCAGATGCCAGCCTCCCAGACTTGGAAGAAGTATCACTAACGATGAGAGCGACATGAGGGATCGTCAAAGCTGGGTCAAAACGAATCGAAAGAAGACGCATCGAGTCAGCTCATCCTCTCATCTGGTCCTCGTCCTCGTCCTCGTTGGCCTCACAGTCGACTCACCAAGGAACAGATCAGCATCAAACCCCTCTCCAGTACCATCAGCACCTCCCAGCGCATCCCTCATCCCCCTCGGGAACGAATCCCTGAACCCCTCAATTCCTCGCTCGACCTCCTGGAACGCAGCCGTCGAGCGAGGGTCGTCCAGGCTGCTGCTCGCTCCGACGTTCTTGGCTTTCCTGCTGACGAACCTCCTATTGAAGACTTGGACGCGAGCGAGGAGGAGGACGGCTTTGATGTGGAGGACGAAGGAGCTGGGAACGAAGGGAAATGAGAGGTCAGTGTCGAAGACGGAGGAGCGGGAGATGGAGGGCGAGGGAAACGACGAACTCGGTATGCTCAAGAGGATGGAACGAGAACACGTCCGGCGAGTTGAGAGTTTGAGGGTTTGTCTTGACATCTCTCGAGCTCTGACAGCACCCACTGAAGAGGTCAGCAGCCGAAGCGTCCTTTCTTCCATCGACGCGATTCGATTCAAAACCACTCACCTCCGCACCCTCCCACGTCCGACTCGGCAGCTCAACCTCCACATCCCTCTCGTCACTCATCATCCCCACATACCCGGAGCTCACGACACTTCTCCGATCGCTCACGAGCGCCAACCAGAACACCCTCCTCCTCTGCTCAGCCTCGACCGGATCCTCAGTCTGGACGAAGGAGGATGGAGGACGTTGGGTTGCTCCGAACTCGCTTTGGACGAGGGGAGGATTGGTTAAGGATTGGAGGAGGGGAGGGAGGTACAAAGAGAGGGGGATGGAGAGGCGGAGGGAGTAGGCGCTGGGTGGGAGGGTGGGTGGAGGAGAGAAGAGGAGGGAGGAGGGTCAGGACGCGTCCGTTCGTTTTGTTTCGTTCGGAGGAGGCATGGAAGGGTAAATGCAAATAAGGGGAGATACGCACGACTGAACCCAATTCTGAACCCATCGACCAACTTGATGATCGAACGCTTCGAGAACGACGGAGGCTGCACCGAAACCGAAACCAAAATCAGAACCTTCTTCGTCGCGTCAGTTCCTTTTCCCCCCCCCTCCCTTCCTCGCTCTTCCGACCTTCTCCTTCCTGAAGAGTAAGAGAGAGGATAACCCACCCATAACCAACTCAACCAACCTCTCCCCTCTAACCATGCCCTCCTCGATCCCCTCCTTCGCGAACCTCGCGTGCTTCTCCTCGAACTCCTCAAACCCTCCACCCTCGCTCGAGCGGACCTCCTCCCTCCCACAGTGTCGAGCAGCGATGGCGCAGATGGCGTGGATTAGAGGTGTAGGTGGGTAGGAAGGGTGGGTGGGTGAGAGGGTGAGGAGGGTGGGGAGGAAGGCCGACTTTGGGAAACGACGCGACGAGGGAACGAAGGAAAAGGAGGTCAGGACGAGAGCGACGAGAGTGGGAAAGAAGCAAGTGGGAGGTGAGGTGAGGTGGGTGGATGGTGCGCAAACGCACCTTATCAAACATCTTCGGAATCGTTGGAACCTTGTCGAAGAACGCTTCAACGAGGGCGAGGAGGAGGTCGGGAGGAGGGAGGGTTGAAGGGTACCGTTCCTCGATGAAGGCGGCGGCGTTGCTGGAGCCTTGTACGGTCTCGTGGCCATCTAGAACATGGGAAGGATCGTAGGAGTCGTTGTTGTTGAGGTTGTTCGAAGTCGAAGCGAACGACGCAGGCGGGAAATCAAAACTCGAAGACTTCTCGACCGGCTGAACGAAAGGTTTGGGAGGGTTGAGGGACGTCCAGCGATCGATGGCGAAAGTGCGGTGGATGTCGTAGGTGGAGCGGTCGGGTGGGAGGTGGGGTTGAGGTTGGGTAGGTGGGTTGGGGGAGTAGGGTCGTGAGGAGGAGGAGAGGGGTGCGTTGGAGGATGGTGGTGCGAAGCCTGGTAGGAAGAGTGGATGGGAGGGGAGGAGGGAGGTTCGGTGTTCGTTCGTATGTGTTATATATGGGGTGAAGCTCGTTGAGGTTGATGGAGGTCCTCCTGGATCGACGACGTGTTCTGGAAAGGAACGAAGAACGAGACGAAAGCGAGGCGCGAATCAGCCCACCTTGCCTCATCATCCAACTCCAGCACATCTATTACTACCAGAACGCACCTCTCCCCTTCCCCTTCTCCCTAACCTTCACTCCCCCAGAGCTCTTCGCGTGCTTGTTCGCTCGCTCGCTCGACTCGTCGTCCCAAGTGCACGAAGGGTTCGGCGGAGGAGGAGGAGCTGATCCTGACGCTGCTGAGGAGGCGAGGACAAGAGCTGAATGAGTCTTCGTGCAGGGTGCACAGAAAGGTCGTTTGGCGTCGCAGCGGAGTTTCTTCTTGCCTGGATGGGGGAGGGGAAGAGAGACGCGAGGGACGGACCGCGAGGGAGGTCAGCGAGAGGGACAAGGCGAGGTTGGGTTGAGCCTCTTTTTGGAGAGGTAGGTTGAGGACGTACGACACTGAAGGATCGAAGAGAGAGTGTAGACAAGGATGGGAAGAAGGATGAAGGGTCAGCTTCAGTCTTTGAGGCCTTTGAGGGCTGAAGGATGGGAGGGGGGAGCCGTCGATTCGTCGAGCTTGACGTCTTCATCCCTCCGTCCTTTCCCCTGAACGAACCTGATGGCAAGCCCTTCCCTTGGGCAGGTGAGCATGACCTGCTGAGGTGATACCGAGCTGGATCTCCTCGCTGGTTCCTTGAGATGGGTCCATCGAGAGATGGTGACGGTTCGAAGCGAGGAGGAAGAGCTCGCTGTCGTCGAAGGCCATCTCCGTCAGCTTCCCCTCCTTTCAGGCGTTGCTATGGAGAGATCGAGGTCGAAAGAAGGCGCTCTCCCTTCGTGTTTATCCGAGATCGCGTGGCGTGTTCCAAAACAAGACGAGGAGCTGGTTCGAGTCGAAATGAAACGGGGAGGGAAGCATCGAGAGAGCTCAACAAGCCCGTCGGCGTCGCTGGTCTTGAGTTCGTTCCTCAGCGGCCCAGAGTGAAGCTATTCGATCAGAATTTTTCGCAGAGCGGCTCTCAGACCTTAGATCTTGCTCATCAGATTTTCCTGTATATTTCTCGTCTGTTTTGTGGATCCAAAAAGTTTGAAAAAGCACGTCGCGAAGGGGGGACCCTGCGGAATCGAGTGCCTCCTCCTTCCTCTCCCTCCCTTGATTCCCTTTGTCCCTTCGTTCTCCATTCTGCTCAAAATCTCGTTCTCATCTCTCGCTCTCCCCCTTCCCTTCCACTCACCCCCTCCCCCTCCCCCCTTCCCTCTCTCTTCTTTTCTCGGCCATGTCTGTTATGCTCTCGCATTACCCTCCCTCTCCCTCCTCCCTTCTTCGTTCTTCCTCGCCCAGCTCGCCTAGTCCTCGACGAGTTCGTTCGAATCCTCCTCAGTCTCGTCCTTCAGCTCGGGCCATGTCGAATCTTCAGGTCAACTCAACAGTCACCCCAGGTCTCCTATCTCTATCAAGACCACCATCCAACCAACGCTCGAAACAACCTACAGCAGCAAAGAAACAGCAGGGAGAATCAAAGGTAAGCAAGACCACCACGGCTTCACTCCACCCATCTTCGTTCCTCCCTCCTTCCGTCTCGACCGCATACAACGACTCCACCAGCTCCTCCAGAGTCCTCTCTCCACCTGGATACTCGATTTGGAGGAGGATGGATCGAAGGAAGGGAGGGAAGGGAGGTCTCGATCCGGATGGGTCACCTGAACGACTCCTCTCCTCCCCTCCCCTTCCCTCCTCTTGTCTCAGCCTCCCAATGCAGCCTTCTCCCTTCCTCCCGTCCTCTCCTCCATGCTGACCATACCCTCCCTTCTCGCTTCTTCCACTTCTCAGTCGGAACAACAACCTCCTCGAACTCCCCAACCTAAGCTCGTCCCTTCCAACTCCAACGACTCCTCTTCCAAACCCAACCCCTCCACCGCCAAACCAAGCACGACGGCTGCCACCACCACCTCCTCGTCCGACGCCATCCCCCAACCTACCGTCCCTCAGGTTCCTACTCCCGGAAAGCAACGTCGCACTCGTCGTCCCAAACGATCCAACTCCGATCCTCTCTTCCCCACTCCTTCGTTCCCAAAGGAGAACCAACAAGACGTCGACGAATCACCAAAGACCTCCAACCCTCCTCGAACTCCTGGACCCTCCTCTTCCACTCCCTCAGGAAAGGCCTCCTCGCCACCTCGAGCATCGACTTCGGATCAGTCCCTAGGTCCCAACACTCCTACCCCAGCTTCCAAGTCAGCCCGCGCTCGAGGAGGAGGAGGTGGTGGAGGAAGAAGGAACGAGAAGTCGTCAACGACCCTCGTCGCAGAGCCGACTCCTATCCCTTCCTCTCGCGCTCCTCCAGAGGCCGACCCCAACGAACATCTCTACCACTCGGCACCCTCGGAGTCGTCGTTCATGCTCGGACCTGAGCCTGCTGCTCCTTCGGGAGACGGCAAGCGAGCTCGAGGCAGGTCGGGGAAGGCGAGCAAGAAGAAGGAAGGCAGTGGTGGTAGCGGTCGAGAGGATGCGTTCGTGCTCGATGAGGAGGAAGGGAAGGTCTGGGATATGCCTGAGAAGAAGGGAACGGATCAGCTTACCGTGAGTATCCATCGTCGTCGAGTCGCTCACTCGCCCTCGGCCCTCAGCTTGAACTGAGCGTGCCTCGTCTCCTTTCCCTCCTTCCCTCCTCCCAGTGGCAGCAAAGCTTGGTTTCCTCCTCCACTCCTCAATTCAGCTCCATCTCCTCTCCTTCCAACAACCGTCGCTCCTCCCCTGCGCCTCGAAACGCACGAGCAACGCTCTCCTTCAACGTCGCCGCCGTCGTCGCCCCTCAAGCGACCTCCCAGCATCGCCACACCGCTTCCCTCACCTGGCAGCAGGCCCTCCTCCCTACCCTCCCTCCTCCCGCTCCTTCGTCGAACTCGGCTCCAGCTACCATGAGGAGACGAAACTCGCTCTCGATGTCCGGTCTTTGCATCCACGGAACTTCCGCGACGCCGATGAGGATGGACGATTCGTCGAAGCAGAGGCACTCCATGCTTTCGGTCCTCTCCACTCCCACCAAGACGACCGCCATCATGCCCAAGGAGGACGCCGTCGGAGGTCGAGTCGGACCTCGCTACGCAGGAGGAACCTTCCAGAACTCGCCCATGGCAGGAGACCTCCCCAAGCCCAGGTTCGGAGGAAGGATGTGAGAGGAACGGAACGTCACCCTCCTCCTCTCTCCCTCCCCTTCCTTCTCTTCAACACTCCTTCTTTCGTCGGTCGTCGCTCCTCGGATCATCGGTCTTCCCCTTTCATCTCTCTTTCTTTCCTTATCTCTCTCAACGGACGACCCACCAACAGGTTCTAACAACGGCCTAGGATCGTCGCTTCTCTCCTTCCCTTCCCTCGTCTCGGTCTCCCCTTCACCACTCCCTCCACCTTACATGCCCACCTCCCTCGTCAACGAACAACGCACACACACACACACTCCCTCCCTCCCTCGTCGTCGTCCCTCACTCGGTCGACCTCGCCTTTAACGATTCACGAACACGAAACTCAAAAACGAACCCACGAACGAACAACCTCCCTCACTCCCTCCTTCCTTCCTCACGAATCAAAAGAAACCATCCTCTTCTAATCAAACGCTACCCACCCTTCCACCTCACCACCAACTCCCTCCCTCGTCTCGTCGTCCCCTCTGCCGGCTGGTCGGTCCACCCAACCTTCCAACCTTAAAACTCGCTCTCGTCGTCACGTCGTTCGGTCCCCCCACCTCCCTTTCCCCTGGCTCTCTTTCTCGCCAGCAGCGTTTGCTTTCCTCTCTTCCTTTTGCTTCGTGTAAACCCAGTATCTAGTGATCGATCTCCCCTTCTTTCGTCTGCTTCGTTTACGTCCTTCGTTTGTTCGTTCTCGTTCATGTTGTAACTTCCCACGTCCCTTCCCTCTCTCTTTGCTTAGTCTTAGTCTTTGCTTTCGGTAGGTCTCGTTCTCCTTTAGCTCGATGGGCGTGCTGTCCATCGAAGTATGTTTCTGTCTGTGTTTCGTTTCCATACCCTGCCCCCTTACTTTATCTAGTGGTTCGTTCGTTCGTACGATTCTTGGGCCCTCTCCCCGCTCTTCCCTTTCGTTTTCGCCTCTCGTTCTCTCTTGCCTCACCTACATGCCCCTCCTCTCTCTTTCTTCTCGCTTTCACTCTGTCTATAGTTTAGTTACCCCCCTCGTCCTCGCCTTCCTCCCTTTCTTGATCTCCCCGCTCCCCGCTCCCTCTACCTTTTGCTCTCGTCCCCGTCCCGCCCGTCTCGACTCTTTCGCCTCCTAGCCTCCCCAGCCTCTCTTACCTACGTACTTCCTTACCTCTTTGTGCTCTTCTCAACAAGAGACCTTCCCTCCCCTTCGAAATGCGATTCAACTTGCTCTTTTTCGAAACCTCCCTCCCTCCCTTTTCTCGTCGTTCGATCTGAGCGTTTTCGTTCCGAGAGCGATAGATGAGGCGAGAAAGGTACGCGGTGGAGGCAGAGAGGAAAGAGAATGGGGCGTGAAGAGAGAGGTGCAGGGTCTGGGAACAAGAGGGAGAAGGAGGGAGGGGGACGAGACGAGACGAGACGACGCGCCGTTCGTTCCCTTCGTCTCTGCGTTGTCTTCGCATGCCACTCCCGTTTTTTTGCTCCCTCTTGGCCATCGAGCACGGGCAGGTGGGATGATAAGGTGTTCATGGATACAACAAGCAAAAGCAAACGGAGAGCAAAAAGAGAGAACGAGCGAAAGAGAAAGCGTCCGTCGTCCGAGGGGACGAGGGGACGGTCGTCGATCTTTAAGCGTTGTAGGTCGAGGCGGAGCTGAGTGTATCGAGAGTAAAAGGAGGGGGTGCAGAAGAAAGTGGGTCAGCCGAAGAAAGAGAGGGACGAGGAACAAAAAAACGAAGAGCGCGATTCGTCGACTCACATGTTCCCACCTCGTCCGGTCCAGTTCACGTGAATGTCCTCTCCAGTCTTCAGTCGAGCGTTTTCCTTTCCGGGAAGGACCTTGAAGGTGTGGGCTGGCGAGCGCGAAGACGAAGGGGAGGGAAGTCAGCGACGCGTCGGGTTCGAGAAAGAAGAGGTAAAAATGTTCGCGACTGACCCCCAAAGTAATCCCTCTGGGCCTGGATGAGGTTCGCAGGGACGGTTTCGGATCTGTATCCATCGAAGAAGGACAAGGCGGTAGAGTGGGAGGGGATCTGCGAGGTAGAAGGGGTGGGGTTCAGTTTGAGCGACGAGATCGAGCGAACGAGGAAAGGGAGGATGGGATTGGTACGAACGGGAACACCCCACATCACACTCTGAGCAACGACTCGTCTCCATCCGGGTTGGGCTTTGGCGATAGCGGCGGAGAAGCTGTGAAAAGGAGGAGCGGGATGGGGGAAGGCGTCAGCGAACGAGAGGAAGAGAGACGCGACGCGTGTGCGAGACTCACAAGTCGTCAAGAAGGAGGTTCTCGAGATCAGGAGTCTTCTGGAAGGCCTTGGTGATGTCTCCGAGGAAAACGGACTTGATGATGCATCCTCCTCGCCACATGGAAGCGAGACCGGCGTTGTTGAGCTCCCATTTGTACTGTAAAGCGAAGTGTCGTCGAAACGAGACTGAGTCAGCGCGAGTTTTGAGAGCCGAGTGATAGTCGAGGAGGGCACGAACTGACCTCCTTAGCAGCTTCCCTCATGAGCATGTAACCCTGAGCGTAGGAGATGATCTTGGAAGCGTAGAGAGCTTGCTCGAGATCATCGCTGGAGAAGAAGAGGGACAAAAAGAACGGACGAAGGTCAGCTCCAGCTCGTTTCCTCGACGATTCGAACGACGAGAAGGCGATCAACTCACATGAACTGCTGCTTGTCTCCGGTGAAGGCGACCTTCTTGGGTCCAGAGGTGACCTTGGAAGCTCGAGTTCGCTCCTCCTTGATGGCCGAAAGGCATCGAGCGAAGACGGCCTCTCCGATGAGGGTGACGGGCATTCCGAGGTCGAGAGCGTTGATGGCGGCCCACTTTCCGGTTCCCTTCTGCCCGGCCTTGCTATGAGTGGGGAAGAGAAGAGAAGGAGGTGTGAGATCGAGAGAGAACGCGAGAGATTCGTGGCGATGGAGGGAGAGAAAGGACGAACTCGAGGATCTTGTTGACCATGGGCTCTCCATCGTCGTCGTTGTACTTGAGGATTTCGGAGGTGACTTAGAGACGATGAAAGACGAAAAGTTCAGCTACTGGAAGGCGTCGAGCGACGCCGAGGTCAGTCGGTTGAAACGAAACGAAAGTCGACTCACTTTGGATCAGGTAGGAGTCAAGAGCTCGAGTGTTCCACTTGGCGAGGATGTCGGCAATCTCAGAGGGGTGGAGACCGAGTCCTGCGAGATGGAGAGAAGGAGAGGAGGTTAAACGAAAGCTCGAGGATCAGGGAGAGAGAGACGCGTCGAACCAACCTCTCTGTTCAACCGAAAGGCGAAAGAAGAGTCAGCGATCGCTCTTGAGGTGTAGAGTGAAGTCTAGAACTAACCTGAAGGATGTCGTAGGCCTCAGCGATGAGCTGCATGTCTCCGTACTCGATACCTAGAAAGAAGAGGAAAACAAACAGAAGCGGTCGTGAGTCGGCTGTTCGAATCGAGTGAGGCTTAGAGTTTCGAAGCTCGAGCTCACCGTTGTGGACCTGAGAGCGAGAGGAGCATAGTGGCAGATGTCAGTAGAGCTCAGATGACTAAGTTCACAGGAGGGAGCGAGCTGACCATCTTGACTGGAAGGAACAAAACGAGGAACGAAACGCACGACGCGAGTCAGCTTTCGTTCGCGAACATCTCTACTTTCCTCTTCGAGAGAGGATCAAGACTCACCGTAGTGTCCAGAACCAGTTCCACCGACCCAATCACAGCATGGCTCGTCTCCGTGAGGTCCAGCGACCTGAGCGGCAGTCTTCTCTGTGAGAGCCGGAAAGCCAAAGTAGCGTCGAGGTCAGCTTCGCCTCAACGCGACGCTCCTCCTTCAATTTTCCTCGCACTCCTCTTGCGCACCCTCGCGCGGATGAAAAGAGCAGAGCGGACTCACGGAAGATCTCCTTGATCTCAGGCCAGGCTGCAGCAGATCCTCCAGGCATCAACGACGGACCGTATCGAGCTCCCTCCTCTCCTCCCGAGACTCCCATCCCAACGAACAGCAGGCCCTTCGCCTCAAGCTCCGCGCATCGACGGATGGAGTCTGGGTAGTGAGAGTTTCCTCCGTCGATGATGATGTCTCCCTTCTCCATGACAGCGGAGAGCTGCTTGATGAGCGCGTCGACGGGGTTTCCAGCTTGAACAAGGAGGACGACTGTACGGCGAGGAATCACAGAGTGAAAAGTTGAGACTCAGCTCGAAAAGAAGCGAAGAAGTCAGATCTCGAGAAGTGAAGAGAGATGACGAACCCTTTCGGGGAGTCTTGAGTTTCGAGACGAGCTCCTCAATGGAGTGAGCGCCGGTGATTTGAGTGCCTGGTTCAAAGAGATACAGAGAGCGAGTCAACAACCCGTGGGGGGGAGTAAAAAGATCGAGAAGAGCTGCTCGGCCAGAGGGGGGGAGAAACGCGACGAACCCTTCGCCTCGTTGGCAAGGAAATGGTCGACCTTCGACGTCGTTCGGTTGTAAGCGACGACTTTGAAGCCTCTGATCGAAGGTAGCGAGGAAAAGATGCAGTCATGATCAGGCTGATCAGTAAGACGTCATTCGGAAGGTGAGAGAAGGAGTACAAAAGTGGCAGGACGAAGGACAGACGACTGACTTGTCGTTCTGAGACGAAGGAAGAAGCGGGGAAGCAGGGGAGAAGGAGAGTTCAACGTCAGCTCGAGAATATTTTGCTCTTCGATGAGAAGCGCGGGATCTTGTGAAGAGGTGGAGAATAGGCATACCATGTTGAGAATCAAATTCTGGCCCTGTGGGAGCGAAGCGGAAAGAGAAAGAGAAGAAAAAAGTTGGGAGGGAGGGAGGGCGACGTGAGCTCGACGTTTCTGGTTCTCTTTGCCACTGGACGTCCGAGGGATCGAAACGAGGTGAGGCTCGACGTACCATGACGGCGAGTCCGACGAGTCCGCTGATGAGTGAAGATTTGAGGGCAAAGCGAAGAGGACGAAGGGAGGGATGATGGTCAGCGATCCTTTTCCATCTCCCCTCTTCCCTCAGTCCGTCAGAGTCAAGAGACGCCTGTAGAACTCACATATCAGAAGACATGTGGTTGATGAGTGGGGGGTAGAAGAGTGAAGGTGTAGGACGGAAGAAAGAGGGGTGGTGATGGTGGTTGAGAGCCAAGGGAGGAAGGAGGACGAGGGAGAAGCGAGACCTCACCGATTTCGTCTCCTCGACCTCCCAACCAAACAGATGAGCAGTTCAAAACTGACCGAGACCTGATTTGTGAAAGTTTCGCAGGCGATGGCCGTTTTTGGTATTGAGGAGGACGAAGGGCTCGCCAATATGGCTCGACGTTCGTCCGGCTCCAGCGAGGGATCGAGAAACGCGTCGTCGAAGTCGCAGTCGAACTTGCCCTTCTCCTCTCGTTCGCCTTCCCCTGGACGATATCTGGAGATGCGAAACAACTTGTCTAGAATGGAATCTTTGTCAGTTCTGGCTGACTTGGGAACAGATAAGCGAGGTGGCGACCACGAACTCACGAAGCGAAAAACACGAGCAGGTCGAAGAGGGGTCTCATCGAATCGTCAGTAAGCTAGCGGAGCTAAGAAGTCTTCTCGTCCTTCAAGGCCCTCTCCTCTTCCTCTTTATCCGACTCCCCTCCCTCGACCACGTCGAAGTAGGAAGGAGGAAGAGCTCGAGAGCTCGACAAGTCGAAGTCGGCGTTGAACTCCTCCTCCTCTCCCTCTGCGAGAGTCGAGGTGATCTTGACAGACGAAAGAATGGTAGTGTGAAGATCGGCAAGAAGGCCTTTCAGAGGAAGTCGGATGTCGAGACGGTACTGTTCAAAGCGAGTGAGAGGGGGAAGACGTGAGTTCGAGACGCGCGTCGACTCGGAGGCAAAGAGAAGAGGAAAGAAGAAACTCACGTTGACAGCGAGCCCACCGATTCCCTTCTCGAAAGGTGGCACAACTCCAAACACGATCTCCTCAACCATCACGATCTCAACACCCCACCTCTTCCTCTCCCGCACTCCGTTCTCGAACTCGAACACGACTCCCGCTTCGTCCTCGTCCCAAAACTTGGCCTCACCGTACCAAACCCTCCCTCCGACGTTGTCACCCACTCTCGAAATCGTCTGCGTGATCGTCTGACTGTTCCCTCGGGCACGAGTCCAGAGTTCTTGAACGAGGAGGAAGGACAAGGGCGAGGGAGAGGGAAGGTTGATGGTGGATGGGGAGGTGGCGGTGGTTGGAGGTGAGAGGAGGAGGAGAGAGACGTGATAGGGGATCGGTATGGAGGAGGGGAAAGCTGGGAGGGAGGGTAGAATGAGCTGGAGAACGAGGGACAACGGCCAATAGAGGGGACGCGTCAGGATCGACCTCGGGGTGTCGACGGAGATAAAAGGCAGGGAAAGCGACGACGAACCTTCACGACAGCTTTGTGCTTCTTCCCAAACATCGACATGCCTTCTCTCAAATCCTTCGAAATGACGTGGGTCTTCCAGCCGTTCGATTCCGAAGGTCGAGCGGGAGCAGAAGGAGGGAGGGAGACTTCGTCGGCGAGGACGAGAGTGGGAGGGATGGCTGAGGGATCGGTTAGTCGAGGTGGGAGGTAGATGAAGGGAAGAATTTTCCTGTAGTTCAGGAAACGAAGAAGGTGAGAGAAGAAGGTCAGTCAGTCTAAAGAAGGAGAAGAGCGGACGACGAACGAAACGCGACGCACCTCGAGGATCGAGCCGTGACCTTGACGAAGTCTGAAGACGGAGAGAAAGAGAGAGGCTCAGGAAAGTCTCCTCTAGACGGAAGGAAGGCTAGGACTCACATCGAACGTAACCAACCTCGGTGCCTCGAATGAAGTTGATCGTCTGGAGGAGCTTCGAGTTCGTCCGGGGACCGGACCTGAACGAGGGAGGGAGAACGTTTCCGATCTTGAGCTGCTCCTGGCTGCTGGGTAAGACGAAGGCGAAAGGGAAGGAAGAGATTCCAGCTGTTGCTGTTGAGGAGGAGCTTGGCGCGACGGGAGGAGGGGAGGAGGTCGAGGCCGAGGTTGATGGAGGGACGTCCTTCTCGTGCGGGTAGAGCTTTAGGTCTCCGAGCTTGTTGATCTCGTCACCCTCGGGAGGTGCATCAAGAAGAACGTTGATTGGGAAGACCAGATGACGACCTCGTCGGTGTACTGTGGCATACGAGAGAGGAGGGACGGGGGAAGAGGGAAGGAGCGAGAAAAGGTGAGCTCGAGCTCGCACTGCACGAGCACCCTTCAACGAGCGAACGAGCTGAACGCACGAGCTGCCTCTTCTGGCTTCGATAGTCTTGCCAGAGTCCTCCGTATTCTTGGTAGTAAGTCGAGCGCTGGAGAGAGGAAACGAAGAAGGGGAGTCGTCAGAAAACTAGTCAAAGAACGAAGCTGATTCCCGCCTCGACCCCCTTCTCCTCCTCGACCTGAGTCGGTCCAGCTTCGAAGCATGAACTAACCTGCTCAACTCTAAGCTTAGCCTTGATTACCTCATAGCCCTCTCTTCTGGTAGCTTCCACATCGACCTTGACGATCCCTCGAAGCGTCGAGCCAGCCGTTGAGCTCTGCCTCGAACGAAGGAAGGCGGCTTGGAAAGGGGAGGTTGACGAGGATGGAGAGGTGGTGTTGGAAGAGCTCTTCAAGATAGTCATGCAGGCGATAGAGAAGGACGAGGAAGAGGTGGTGGTGGTTTAGCGGGAAGAAGCGAGCTCGCAGCTCGGCTTCCCATCGTCGACGGTTAGGGGGGAGGGAAGAGGAACGTTCGAAGCGGGACGACGAGCTGTGTGCTTTGGGTTCTCGCCTCCGAAAAGTTGCTCGGTTACGAGACCCAAGATCGGATAAAGCGGAAGATTCGAAGGCTCGCTTCAAGCGCCTTGAGATCGTTCTGAAACGTGCTCGGAGAAGGGAAGCGAATTGACCAGATCGAAGGTCAAGTGCTTTGCGCGTCGCGTCCAACCTTCGAACGACCTCAGGACATCATCATCTCCAATCCCAGCTCCTTCATGACCACCCACCAGTCTATATGTTTCCCACTCCCCTCCTCCTGCGCCTCAGCTAGATCCCTCTGCTCCCACACGTTCTCCATCAACCACAGCGACGGACCCACGAGCCTCCCTTCGAGCCAGCCTCGGAAGACGTCCCTCTGCTCGGCGGTACAGAGGCATCCGGCCACGGTGAGAGGGAAAGTAGCTGAGCGTCGAGTGGAGGGATCGGGGCTGAGGAGGTGGGTGGCTTGGATGAGGAGCTCGACGGAGTGTTGGATGATGGGGTCGTGAGGATCGGGAGGAGATAGGGTTGAGGTGAGGTAGAGTTGGGCTCCGTGTACTTTTTGGACGATGGGGAGAGACAGATCAAGGGACAACAGACGGGCGAAGTGGAGAAAAGGGAAAGCAAGAAGGAGAGTCAGCAAGGACTCGAGCTCGACGCGTGGACGACTCGAGGAGATGAACGGTCGGACTCACGATGGATTTGGAAGAGTGCTAGCTTGTAAGGTAGGAGGGGATTGGAGGGTTGGTTGAAAGGGAGCCACTGGGTGTTGATGTTCTGTTGGATCTCGAGTCCTCGAGCGATGAGGAGGTCTGGGGAGAAGGTGCCGTCGACGAGGGAGGATCGTTTCCAAGCGGCGAGAGCGGAAGTGTGCAGAACGACGTGAAGGCCGCCGTTGGAAAATCCCATCTGTGAAACAACCGAGCACAGAGGAAAGAAGGCATCCGATCAGTCAGCGAAAAGGGAGAGGGCGAGAGGAAGGGAGGCGCAAGGAGGAGGCAAAACCGACGGACAGCTGCGTTCATGTTGAGTCCCGAGTCAGCCTTGAGAAGGACGGCCTCGTACAGAGCGTAAAGTTCGGTTTCCCTGTAAGAAGGCAGAAAGAGGGCGTCAGTCAACAGGAAATAAAGAAAGGAGGAGAGAACGACGCGTACTGAGCGAGAGCGATCGTCCCGAGGATATCGAACCAGAGCGTGTATTTGAGCTGAACGAACGAAGAAAAAGATGCGTTAGTGTATATCGACCATTTCACCACGAGAAGAAAGCATGAGACCCACCATGTAGACCACGAGGAAAGGCAGCGGACCAGCGTCGAGTTCTCCTCTCATCGCTCGTTCTCCCATCAACCTCTCCAAACACCTCCTCGCAATCAGAAGTGGTTGAACCCATCCTTGATTACCTCCACGAATAAGCTCCGAAGCGATCATCCTCTGCGCCGTGTAAAGAGCAGAGACGACGTCGATCGAATGGTCGGCGAGCGATTCCATGAGTGATTGATCTGCGAGAGGCGAAGAGCGCGTCGGGTCAGCAGCATTTTGGGATGATTTCGTGAGTATGACCTATGACTCACAAGCTCGATCACTGGAGCGCCCGGTCGTAAAAGAAAGAGCGAAGAAAGGATCAGTCGCGAGTTGTCGGATCTCCAGAAAGACGAGGGAAAACGAGCTCACCGATACACCTGCGAGTACGGATCGATCTCGGTAGAGGGAGGAGCCCAGACTTTCGGCCTAGGCTTCCCGTCGTCCAGAGCTCCTCGAATAGCTTGGAATCTTGCGGCGAAACAGCAGAGGACGTCTCGACAGGCTGGGATTCGAACGGCGGTGTAAAGAAGCGCTCGAGCTGTTGATTCCTGGCCCTCGGTGAAGAGCTGGAGTCCTCCTGGTCTTCGCATGTACTCGGGAAGGGATTTCCACTCGGCCTGAGGAGAAGAGAACAGGGAACAGGGAGCCTCGTCAGATCCGAGTCGAAGGAACAAAAGGAGAAGCAACCTCGACTCACACTTCCAGGCACAGGTTTCGGCGACTCCATCAGCCCGACGCAGAACTTGATATAGTCGAATTCACGGCGAGGAAGGCCTAGCCTGCAAGACAACGAGACAAAGAGTTCTCAGCCGAGCGCGATTCGAGAAGATCGAAGACGCGTCGCGAGAGCTTACCTCTCCAACGGGCTGTCCCAAACTCCTCTCGAGACTACTTCCAGCCCAGTTCGACGAATCTCAACCCCGTCACTTGCCGTCTCCGTCGCGAACTCCGACAAAAGATCCTCGTCGAGAGACGTGATCCTCGATCCACTCAGATCCGGGGGTTCGAGAGGGAGCCAACCGTTCGACCATGGCTGCTCGGCGGATGCTGGTGAGGGTTGCGGTTCTGGAGGTGGGAAGTAGGCCTCGTTGTATGATGGGAAGGGTGCGAAGTCGGTGGAGTGGTTGGAGAAGTCGGAGAAGGCGTGCTGGAAAGATTGAGGGAGTGGTTGATTGGCGACGACGGAGTTGGGGATGCTGAACGATGCTGGACGTGGGTAGTACGAGTTGTTGACGTGATGCGACGTAGAAGTAGAGGCAAACATGCTCGGCGAGTTGTAGAGTGTGGTCGATGTGGGTGGAAAGGAGGAGTAGGGAACGGGGATGGGAAGGTGACGAAAGGACGAAGAGTGTGTTGTTTCGCTTGTGGGCAGGAGTAAGGGAGATGAGAGGGAGTAGAGTTGGACTGTAGGAAAAGAGGAAAATCTACACGTCAGTAAGAAGCCGAAGGCAAGGTGGGCAAGAAGAGACAACACGCGAGCAAAACTCACTTCCCGCGTTCAAATGGTACTCTCCGTCGACGTTCACCTCGACCGGAGACGTCTCTCTCGAGGGACTCGCTGAGGGAGATCGAGACACTAGAGAAGCAAAGAAGACACTATTCAGTTCGTCGCCCACATGTTCCAAGAGTTCCGAAGCTAAAGAGGAAACGAGAGACGGACATTTCGACGCGACCTTCTTCGTCTTCGTCCTCGCCGGAGCTCGAGACCCTGCTCGATCCTGCTTGGTCTCTAGGCTGAAAGAGAACCTCAAGACTTCTGGCGGCTCCTCTCCCGTCGTTTCGCATAACTGGTCGTCTCCTCCAGCGTCCTTGCGACGAGCGATCTTGCCGGAACGGAGAAGGAAGGCAGTGATCTGAGCTCGAACGCTGGCGAGGTTGTCCTTCTTTTGAAGGAAGAGAGGTCGCTTGACCGTATATCCCATGCACTCGATCGATAATCGTTCACAGGCCTGGAGGTATCAGAACGAGTGGGAGGCGATCAGCCCAAGCTCGAGTCAGGTTGAGGGGGGTTTCAGACAGCGAAGAAAGGAGTTGAAGGAGCTCAACGCACGTCGCAACCAGGCTTCTCTGCAAGTAGTTGTGAAGACAAGATCAGCTGAGAGAGAAAGTCATGTAGTAGCCTGAGACGAGAAAGAACTCACTCTCGTCGCATTTCTGGGAGAAGAAAGGGCAGCATCAGCGGACGGGTTTCGTTCGAGCTCAGCTCCTTCCCTTCCCTCCTCCCTCCTCCGACGCCGCCCTCCGTTCTTCCAGCTCAATCTGGGCCACCAAGACATGGAGCTGAACATACCTTCTTCCTGACACGACAAAGCACACAACCTGAGAAGCCGAGGGTTGTAGCCTTCTTCTCCTCGTCTCCCTTCTCTTTCAACGCTCCTGTCTCCGACGATGTCCGAGTCGAGACCTCCTTCGGCATTCCTCCTAGAGAAATCCGGAGCAATCGAGGCCGAGAAGCGAAGGCTTATGCGTACGAGGAGAGAGTGGGAGAGGAGGAGAGAAGGGAAAGGATGTTTGGACGTTGAAGGAGTTGGAGCGAAGGAAGAGGTTCGTTTGGTTAGATTCGAGTCGGGGCGATCGTCTATGATTTGACGCTGCTGCGATAAGGAAAAGGCAGATTTTCTTAAACTCTGATGGACTTCGACATCGGCGTTGAGAGATTTCTTCAAGCGAGAGTCTTCAGACCAGTTCTCGCACGCCTTCGCGACGTTTGAAAGATGGGGGGCGACGTTGACATCGCGTCGCACCTCGAGGCACTCGACCGCTCGAAGTGTGATTCAACATCCGAGAACGGCTCAGGCTCAAGATCGATGAGATCACTGCAGAACTAGCACGGCCTAGGAACGAGTCTCCGTGGCGAACCTGCTTCGAACAGAGGGCTCAGCAGCCGATCTTTCTCCTTTCAATCCGACGACGACGACCTTGTTCGTTCACGACGCTTCATCGAATGCTAAGCGGATCCTCTGACTACCGAATCGATGGAGGCGGCAAACCTCTCGATGTTACCAGAGTTGAGCCCGGTCATGGAGACTCGTCCGATGCCTAGATGGAAGAGTGACGAAACGAGAACGCGACGACGACGATCAGTTCCTTCGTTGCGACGCGAGAGGGGAAGAGGAGCGCTCACTTGGGAAGTAGATGTGATGTTGCTCGTTGAGGATCTTGATCTGGGATGCCGATAGGTCGAAGATGGAGAATATGCCTGGAGAGAAGAAGGGAATAACGAGGAAAGAAAAGCCAGCTCTTCAGTTCGGAAGCGACGCGCACCTTCACAGCTTCCTCCCCTCTCTCCCTCCTCTCGCCTCTCGGTTTCGCTTTGTTGGATTCGTTTTAAATCCAAGTGCTTTACATCCTTGGTTTGTGTCGGTTAGATTCCTCCGGTTTGTACCTTTTGCGACGCGTTCAGATTCTTGGTTGTACTGCATTCGCTCCCTCGCGACGTCGACTCGAAAGCTCTCTTCCCTCCCTCCCTCGAATTTCGTCCTTGAACCACGCAAACTCGAGATCCTTCCACAAGTGGAGTCTTTAGCGAGGAAGAGAATGGAGGTCGCGAAGGAGGTGTCGACGGCGTCGAGCAACGCTCCCTCCCTTCTCTTCGTCCTCCCACCCTTCCTACTAGCGATCACTCCCTGGCCTTTTCTCGACCAGGCTCGTCATAAACGCATCATCGTTATCCACCACCACTCACACCAACTCTACACCTTCCTGAACGCCCCTGCCAGTCCCTCGACCGCTTTGCTCACGCTCGCCCTCGCGAGAACGGCGAACTCCCTGTAGAGGATGATGGCGAAGTAGGTTGAGATACCGACGAGGTAGGGTTGGGTGACCTGTGGCGAGGGAGCGAGCGAGGGGGAGGAAGTCGAGGAGGAGAAGGGAGGGGAGAGAGAAGGGAGAAGAAGGGTGAGCTCGAGCTCGGACGAAAGGAAGGGAACGAGCTCATCGAGAGCAGAGGAGCACTGGTAGAGACAAGACGCACCTGAGCCTTCAACGTCAGCCAGAAAATACCCGTCCAATCGATCTCTAGACTCTCGTCGGCCCAGTCTACGGTTTTGAGGGGGTTGGGCTCGTCGCGAGCTTCGGCGTGGGAGATGGGGTTGAGGAAGGGTTTGATGGATTTCAGGAACGCCTGAGAGGGCAGAAGGGGAGAGGAGTCAGCTCGAGTATCAAGGGGGTCGAGACAGGTATGCATAGATGACAGCAAACGCACCTGCTCTGGTCGAAAGTCTGGAATGAGGTCGAGAGGGAGGTGAACTGGAGGAGGTCGATGGGTCGGGATGGAAGGCGAAGGGAACTTGAGAGAGGGGTAGACTATCGACGAGATGGGCGAGTGGAACGAGGACATGCTGGTGAGCCCGAGAAGATAGAAGAGCGGATGAAGTTGAGCTGGAGAGGAGGTCGATCTGGTTGGGAGGCACCGAGCGAGTCGTCGAAATCGAAAGAGAAGAGGAGGAGAGCTCGAAGCGACGTCAACGAAGGAAGCTCTAACGCCAACAACCTCCGGACTTTCTCCCTCCTCGCTACTTGGAATCTCTACAGGAAACAGGGCTTCACTCGTATGCCCGAAGCTGAGAAGGAAAAGAAGAACAGGGTCGCTTGCGCAGGGTGTAGGAAAATCAAGGTCAGTCAGCGAGTCGAGCTCGAGCTCACCTTCTCTCCCCCTCGCCGGTCGATCCGACGCTAAAACCTTTCTTCCTCCTTTTCTCTCGTATACAGGTCCGATGCCTACCAGTGGACGAGGCTAGCAGTGACTACGAGGTCTGCAAGAGGTGCCTTCGGTTGAACCTGGCTTGCCAGTACGAGACGAGTGAGTCCTGTTTGACCTTCCTTCTCCTTCTTTGTCTCTCTCGTTTGGCTTCGCTCTCTCCTCGAGCTGACTCGAATTCTTCTTCATTTGATAGACAAGCGAGGAAGGAAGACGGACGTCCCTTGGTAAGATTTTCACCTTTGCTTCCTTTCTTTTCATGCCCGTAGAACCCGAGGGAGAACAAAGCCAATCCGACGACTTCGAGCTGACCCGGCTCCTCCCTCCTCCTTCTTTCTTTCTCGTCTTGCAGTCCTGCGATCATCATCAAAGCTACGAATCTCTCCTCCCTCGACTCCTCTAACAAGGACTCGTCCTCCTCGAAACCCAAGAGACCGCGTCTGTCGAGCTCAAACTCGAATGACCAACCTCCTCAACAAGCTCGAAGCCCAACGGACGCGGCTCCTTCTCGTCGACAGTCGGATGGATCTTCTCCAGAGGAAGACCCGCTGGTAGGAAGGATTTGGGATACTCAGGAGAGAGACCATATGCCTAACATCGAAGTGGAAGGTCAGTCTCCCGAAGGAACGACGAACGACCAAATCCAACGCGCTCTCAAACGCTGACCTTTCCCCTCGCTCTCTGATTTCTTCTAGGTCCTCGTCCACCACCTCCACCACCTCTACCATCACCTCTTCCTATCAATCAAGGTCAACCCTTCTACTTCCCTTCGCCTTCCTACACCGGAAACAACAACAACAACAACAACGGCGCCTACCCTCTCCTCCCTCCGACTCCCTCCCTCCCCTCTCCATCAGCCTGGTCCCTATCCTTCCCACCTCCACCTCTCGTCTCACCACTACCCACCTACCCAAACCACAACATCAACAACTCCAACTCGAACCCCCTCCCTCCGTCTTCCAACTCTCACGCCAACCTCCCCTTCGCAACCTCCCTTATGTCCTTCCCTCATCCGGCTCTCGTCGCCCAGCAGCAACAACAGCAACAACTATCACGTCCCTCCCCAACTCAAAACAACTCCTACCAGTCCTCCTCCTCTCGCATCAACGACCCAACAGCGTTCTTCCGTCCCGAATCCTACCTCCGCGGCCCCTCCTCCTCAGGCTCAGCAGAACGCTCGACCCAGTCGCCCTCGACCTCGACGTCGGCTCCACTCAGAGGAAGATCAGGAGAGGGCAAGGGTGGAGCGTTGAGCGTAGTGGATATGCTTTCGAACGTGCCCATTCTGCAAGAACCAGCGACGGCGGCGGCAGCGACACCGAGGGACGAGGAAGGAGAGGAGCTGGGAGCGAGGAACGGAGCGGAGGAGGAGTTCTTGAGAGGGATGGATGACCCTGTGGGGAGGGGACTGTTGCTGCAGGAGGATGTGGAACCCTTGTTTACGACGTGAGTCGTTGTCTCTCGAGTTTGCCTGTTTCCTCGTCTCGCCTCGCACCGAAACTGAACCCAATCCCTCTTTCGTCTCGTCTCGTCGCGACTCGAACTCCAGCTTCTTCACCCTGCTCAACCCCGCCTCCTGCCAACTCGACTCTCGCGTCCACACTCCCGACTTTGTCCAGCAGACCTCTCCAGTACTCTTCACAGCCGTCCTCTGCGTTGCAGCCAAGGTGGAACGACCCGACCTCTACCCTCCCTTGCTCATCCACGCCAACTCCCTCGTCGCCAAAGGCTTCGCCGAAGACCTGGTCACCGTGGAGTTTGTCAGCTCGATCTCGATCTTGAGCTTTTGGAAACCGAGTCATGTAAGTATCTTTCGAACAGGCAGGGTTGGAGATCGGAGGAGGGACGGAGAGAGATAGAGACGAAACTGACGCGTCTCCTTTCCCTCCGTCACTCGCGTTCGTTCGCAGGACTCCTCGTCTTGGAGAAGACTTGGCTACGCTATTCGACTTGCGATCGAGCTGGATTTACATCTCCCTCAGAAGAGACCTCTTCCTGTGGATCGGTTGGAGGCCATGAAGGTTGTTGTGAGTCATCGTCTTCACTCTTGCGCTTTTGCTCCCCGTTTCGCGTCGTCGCGAGAACAAGAAGCCACCCACTGATCTTAATTTTCGCTCTTCTTTTGCGTACTCCAGAGCCGAGAGAGAGTTTGGTGTCAGCTCATCGCGTTCGATAGGACGTGAGTCCCAGTCGACGCGTCTCTCGTTCCCTTTCGTTCGCGTCGAACTGATTTTGATCCGATCCTTCTCTTCGCAGGCTCTTCTTCCAACAAGGTCGACCTCGGATGATCGACGTTGCTTTTGAACCAGATATGGAAGAGTGGGGTCGGAATCATGGTTCGTCGAGCTTTTCCTCGCTCGCGTTCGAGCCTTCTCGTTCTCGTCGAGCACTGACACGTCGTTTCTTTCGTTGCTCCTCCAGACTCGGTCTTCATACCGGAGGATTCAGTTCTGATATGCACGTCGGTCCTTCTCAAGCTTCACATGGTCTCGCTCAGTTGTAGACGAGCTGCGGATTTCGAGACGAAGAAGATGGTGAGCTCGACTCGTTTTGTTTCGCTCCTTCTGCTTAGACTCTTGGTGTAATTGAGAGCTGACTCCCGACTGCTTCGGTGGCTCCATCTTCAGCTACTAGACCATCAGATCTCGCTCTTCAACAAGTGGAAGTCGGACTGGATGACCGATACGCGTGAGTCCTTCGGCTCGTCTCGTCTTTCCCTCTCGATCTCACCCTCGCGGCTCGCGTTGCCTCGCTGACTTACTCCCCCCCCTCCCCTTTTCGCACTTTCAACCCTCAGCCAAGCACGAGCTTTCTCGCTTAGGAGCCCAAAGCATCAAGAACTACTGCGTCCTCTTCGAGTTCGAAATCGCCGCCCTTCGTCTTTCCATCGTCGGTCGAACGCCCGCTCCCAACTCGAGAACACTCGCACCCGATCCAGGAGGGAACGGTGGAGCTGGTCCAGCAAATTTCTTTGTGGAGAACATGAACGAGGAGACTATCCTCGCGTTCGACTATGCGATTAGAGCGTCGATAGAGGCTCTGAGGTACTTTGTGGAGGAGTTGGCGGAGAGTGAGTCGCGTCGCTTCTTCTTTCTCGTTCTCGTACCGCTTCTCTTATTCGCTGACACTTCCCCTTTCTCATTCAGCTCTCGCGTTCGCTCAGGATACCGTCATGATTGGAGCAGCTAGTGTTTCGGTCTTCCTCGCTCGTGTGAGTCGTCGCTCCTCCCTGTCTCTTCGAAACCGAAACTCGCTCTGACTGCCTTCCCTTCTTTCCCCTTCAGAACATCTCTCGAGCACCACGTCGCGCAGAGATCACCGAACTCCTCAAAGGAGCTGCCCACGTCTGTCGTTCGGTTCGTCGTCCTCTCTCTTCCTTCCATCTCTCTATCTTCCCTCCTCTCCCTCTCTTCCAAACTCACACCTCCCCTCCCTATCCTCCTTCCGCTCGTCTCGCAGGCCGCCAAACAACCCGTCGACGCAGCAGCCTACCAAACCAGGTTCTTCCTCTCCCTCCTTCAAGCCATCTCCACCAACTCTGGAGGATCTGGCGGATTCTCAGCTCCTCCGAGTCGAGTTTCGAGTCCACGGCTCAAGAAGAAGGGTCCGCTCGCGCCCGTCGATCTGTCGGCTCTGGATACACAGCTGAATGGGATCTCGGATCTTTCGGTTAGCCAGTGGACTTTTGTAAGTAGCACATTGTCTGGTTTGGTCGAGGGAGGACGAACAAGACGCGTCGAGAAGAACGAAACCCGTCGAGCTGACTTCTCCCTCTTCGTTTGTACGTCCAATAGCCTCCAGCCAACCCCTCTACCTCGTTCGACGACATGTTTGCTGATCCTTCCAATTGGTGAGTCGTCTTCTTTCCTGCCTCCTTCCTCGTCGCGTCTCGTTTCACTGACCTCCCCGCCCTCCTTCTCCTCAGGTTCCCCGGTTTCGAAGCCTCCGGCGAAGTCTCCTCCCTCTCCACCAACTGGGGCTTCGGGGACATCGGGACGGGGGGAGAGTGGGGCGGAGGAGGTGCAGGTGCTGGGATGGGTATGGCCGGTGGTGGGGGGTCGCTGGCTGCGACGCCGATTTTCGAGTGATGCGTTCGTGCGTTTGTTTTTCCTCAGGGTGTTTGAATGTGTTGTACTTGTTTTCTCTAGACTAGTCTGTACGCTCTACTTCTCGTGCTCTGCTTTACGATGTCGTTTGCGGTTTTCTTGCGAGTTTGAGACGCCGCGTTCCATTTTGTTCTCGTCTCGAAAGCTCGTAAACGAAAGCAGAGCGGGAAAGGAGGGGCGTGGAAGGGCATTAAGGGCAACAATGTGAGCTCTAAGGTACTACCGAAGCGTTCGTGTGGAGGTCGTGAATCGTGAAGAAAAAGGTCGTGAAAGAAGGCAAAACGAACAAGCAAATAGAGGTCGGGCGAAGCGTGTATGGCAAAGCAGAGGTGGGACGCAGAGTGTTTTTAGATACACAAGCAGAGTACAGAGTCCGTGGAAGAAAAGGACTGGAGGGAGAAGGAAGGAGAGAGGCGATCAGCGAACGGAAGGTCGAGGCGAGAGTGGACCGACCAGCGACGGAGAACGCGACTCACGAGGAAATGATCCTAGCTCGAGCGGACTTCCTCGAACTCAACGAAGAGAGATCGATCCTTCTTCTCGTCGGCAACCAAGCTTTCCAAGTCGTTCGGAGGGGATGGCCTGAGAGTGGAAGAACGGAAGAGGAGAGGACGCGTCGAGTCAGTTCAACCGACTTCGGTCGAAAACGAAAACCGGAACTCGACGAAGACGTGGAAACGAGTGCTCCACTCACGTGGAAGAAGCAGAACCACGCTCCCTCCCACCCCAAACGAGCAGCAAACCGGCCAGAACGACCAGACTCGCTCCCGAGCCAGGACCGACCACTCTCCACCCGTTTTCCTTCTGGATCGATCCTCCGACGAGCGAGCTCCAGCGCAGCGAGATCGAAGGGTAGGCGAGGAGTGAGATCTGTTGGAGAGGAGGAAACGAGGTCAGAAGGAAGAAGAAGAAACACGGAGCGAAAGGGAGAGAGCCGGCGTCGAGATCGTGAGACCGAGGCATCCGCGTCGCCCCCCGAAAGTGGATGACTGGACGATATCGTCGAAGGCAGGAGAGGAAGGAGGAAAACTTACAGATACGCCTAGAATCGCTCCCCCTAGGAGACCTACGTCTCTGCTAAGCTTCTTGGCTGGTGATGAAGTGCTGAGAGGTTGTGTGGAGGAGGGAGAGAGGAAGACAAAGAGGTTGATGAAGTTCTGGATCGAGGAGGCGAGGAGGGCGAGGAGGAGGAGGATGAAGAGCGTTCCGGCGAAAGGGAGGATTGAGTTTGATGAGGAGGGAGATCGAGAGGAGGTCGGTGAGGATGAGGAGAAGGGGGATTGGAACGTGCAGGATCTGAGGATGAGGAGAAAAGGAAGAAGGAAGGGGGGAGGGAGGGTCGAGGTCAGCTTCGTCTTCCTCGACCTTTCCCTTTCTCGCTGTTCTCCTTCCACCCATCCTTTCCCACCCAAGCGGCGAGAGAAAGCTCGGGACTTACTCTCCATAGATACAAGTCCCACAAATCCCAACTCCCTGCCTGAGAACCTTCCCCGTCGAGGAAAGAATGAGCTTCGTTTCCAGGAGGTTGAACGAGGAGGGAAAGAGGAAGCCAGATGACGCGGCCAGAAGGAGCGAGATCGTTGAGATCGTCGAAGATAGTAAAGGGACGAGGGATGAGGGGCCCGTAGATATGGACATTGCAGAGGATGGATGGAGGTTTGGGGGTTGTTGATTGATGGTTGGAGGGAGAAAAGAACCGAAGAGGGAAAGGAAGGTCAACGTAATCGAGACTTCGTCTAACTTTTCAAGGCCGCCTTTTCGACCGTGGGAGCCTGGCCTTTGCATGGGATGATGAAGTTCAGGTTGAAGAGACTGGGCAAGGTCGAGTAGGTCTCGGAGACGAGGTCTGGAAAGTTTTCTCGTCTGAGCGAGGACGAGAGAGATCCGGAAGAATGAAGGGAAGACCGGCCTCGGTTTGAATCGTTGATGACCGACGCGACGCGTGAGATTTTGACGAAAGTTCGACTGAGGAGGTCTGGGCGAGGGAGGATGGTATGTGGGAGAGAAGATGGAGAATGCAGGGTCGAGTGTCCGTCTATCAGAAGCGGTCGCCGGAGCGAAAGAAAAGGCAGGAGGAAATCGGACGCGTCTTCTCTCGCGACGTGATCTTGAGCTTCTCTCATCTCGCTACCACCGCAACGACGAGCTCTCTTACCCTCGAACCAGGAGCGACCTCTCAGAAGAGCAAAAACTCCATCTCGCTCGCCGAGCTCTACCCTCGCTCTCGTCCAAACGCGTCGTCTCAACCTCATCCAGATCATTCAAAGCTCCTTGTGATGATGCTGCTGCTTCTCCTTCTCCTTTACCAGAACCGGTCGCACCCCACCGCCAGCTCCATGATGATGCGCTTGGGCCTTCTCTCCAGGAGCCATCGGCGTAACTCCTCCTTCGACGATGCAGGGTCCAGGGATCGGAGTCGAAGGGTCGATGGGAGGAAGAAGGACCGTTCCGACGCGGCTGTACTTGGGGTTGTTGGTGAAGAACTTCTTCCAGTTCGCCACACCCTAAAGACACGAAGTGAGAGAGAGCAGGGTTGGTGTGAGAAAGGTCAAGAGAGGGAGAGGGAGGATGGATCTGGGATGGACGGGTGGGAGGGGAGGTAAGAGGAATCGGACGGACCACGAGCTCCTCGTCCGTCAACCCTCGTAGATCGTGGGTGAGGTGATGAGGTTGGAAGCATCCTGTGACGAAAGCTCGAGAGGCGTCCTTTCCGGTCCTGCGAACCACAATACCAAGAGAGATTTCGTCATCAGTGATCAAGAAGGCACGCGAAGAGGAGGGAGGGAGGGAACGAGACGAGACGAACATCATGTTGTAAGATCCTCCAGGTCCATAGACGCGACGATTCGCAGAGACGTCGAAGAGGATAGAGTCGATGGCGAGGTAGATAGGTTTGTTGGGATCGGCACCGGTGTAGCGAGCGAGCTGATGGTGGTTGAGATGGATGGGTGCGGGCTGCGAGGGAGGAGTCGAGAAGGGGAAGGAAGGGATGGATGAGCTCGTGATTTTTTCGTGAAAGCAGGACCGCTCTCTGCAAGGAATTGATACCCTCGTACTCTCCTCTATCTCAGCTCTCTCCTCGAGCATGTCTCGAGAAGATCAAGGTCATGACCTGGGATATCCAAGCATCGAAAGAAGGACAAGACTCGAGCTCACCTTCCAGATGGTCTCCTTCCACAGCTTCCCAAGCTGCTGCTCGTACCCCCAAACAGGACTCCCAGTGATGAACTTCCCAACCACCGATAAGCCCATAACGACTACTACGACGGTCTTAAAGAACCTCCAAGCTGTCCAAGGCTCAGAAGGGACGACGTCGTCTGGGATCCCTTGCGCTCGACGTTCAGCGAGAGCAGCTTGGTCGGCTTTCCAACGAGCATGCTTGAGGAAAGCTCCGTTCGCGGGTTTGTTAGAGACAGGTTTACCGGTGATGGGATGAGCGATCTTGGGGTAGGTTTTCTCGCCGGGACCCTCTGCAGAGAGAAACGAAAGAAGGGAGGTTGATGAGCTCGAGAGGGAAGGAAGGGAGCGATGAGAGCGAAGGTCAAAGAAGCGGCCTCTTCCTCACCTCCAGGTTTGCTCTTCGCTCGAGGATTCAGACCGTCGAAGGTGAACTCGTCGTCGATTGATCGTTTTGGAGGTGTTGGAGCTGGAGGAGAGGAGGATGAAGCCATGGCAAGAGGGAGGGCGAGTGAGATGATGAGCGTTTGAAACTCAACGAAGCTCAACTTCGCCCGAGCTGTGTTTCCCTCGTTCGAAGCCTTCAGAGGAATCTTCGATTTTCTTTGGTCCGAGCTCTGTGAAATCTCCAGAGGACCTTGGTTTGTCGAGAGACAAAGAAAACAAAAGAGAAGGAGAATCAAAACAATCCAGCAGCGCGACGCGTCTCGTTCATCTCGCGATGGTCTGTTGATCGAGCTGAGAAGATCCTCCCTTCGGGTCTTCAAGCACAAAGGAAGAGATCTGTGTGCCAGAGTGAGCATAGAATGAGTTACCCTTCAGTTCTACTTACGAGAAAAAAACATGAGAGCGGTGGCAAAAGCTCGAAAGATGAAAGCCGGAGGAGGCGCTCGTGTTGCTTGAGCTTCCAACGGCCGTGCTGCCTCGCATCCCTCCTTTCCTCTTCCATCCTCGCTCTCGGCTCATCCCCTCCTTCGTGATCGGTCACCGCTCTCGTCTGGCAAGACTCCATCTCAGAGCTTCCTCCGTCAAAAGAGGACGGTTGTCTCGTCTTCGCCACCTCTCCTCGCGTCTGTCTCGCTGGCTTTTCCCGAAGGTGAGCTCTCCTTGCCTTCCTTTTGCTTGGAGGAGGACTTTACGCGTGTAATGGAGATTGGATGGAGCCTACGTGCATAGTGGAGCATGTTTTTCGAGGCCAGAGCTCGAAGTGGTGGAAAAAATGAGCTTGATCGGATTCGCGAGCTGACCTTCCTTCCCTTCCTTCCTTCTCTCTCGTTCCTCCCTTACAGCTCAGCGAACGCACTCAGCCAAGACCCTTTTACCACCACGCTTACACCCACACCTCCCACGACCCCTCCACTACCTCCTTACGCCTCTCCATCGACTCCATCTCTACCAAACTCTCGTTCCGAATCCTCGCCACCTCCGCGCTCGCTCCCTCTCCTCCTCCTTCAACTTTCCATCAACCCTCTCGCTGCAACTCCCTCGCAGTCCACGCACACCTCAGCCCCCTTCATCTTCATATCCCAAACCACACCTCTCGACCCGTTATCATCGAACTCGAACTTCCCTTCAAATCGAACCCTCAGCCATCCCAAACTCCTCGTTCAACCTCCTCCAACCCCCTTCGTTCCAACCCCTCCACCTCGATAGATCCCACCTCCCCCCCTCAGCTTCCTCCCCAAGACACGATGCTACCCCTCCTCCCTTTCTCTCCTCCAACCTCAAAAGAACCCCGCTCATCTTGTTCTCCGGACGGTCCCCCCTTCAAACTGTCCTCTTCGTTTGGACTTTCGTGATCTCGAGAAGGGGCTCTTCCTTCGCGGGATCAGCTGTTGGCTTCGAGAGATCGAACGTTCCGACGTCGAGGCGACGAAGGGACATGCCACTGGACGTTCTAACCCTAAAGTGAGCACTCAAATGAAGTCTCTACTAGAACAGGAGATCGCGAAGCTTGACCTCTCCCTCCGTCCTCAGTGAACACACAACTCCCAATCCACCCTCGAACGAACGACGCGTCGGATCCTCCCTCCTCCGCCTACCCTCCTCTCTTCGACCCTTCCCTCGATCTCGACGACGAACACCCCCTCCCTCATCACAGGATCCTCGCTCGCGACGGATCCCCTCCCTCGTCGTCGCTCCTTCACCAGAGAACCAGATCGGAAAGGGAACCCATCAGCAGATGCGAGAGCTAGCCAGGTCGACCCACCGGATCCACCACCTCCCCAATCGTTCGTTCCAGCGGAAATCCATCCTCCCTACTCCCTCCCCGGCGGCCAGACCTTCGTCTTCCCCTCCCGCCGCAACGGAATTGCACCCTCCCTTTCGTCCCTTCGTCTTCTCCTTCGACGCGTCAACAGACCTCAAGGAAGGAGTCGATCTCGACTTTCGGACAGGCGATTGCCCTTGGAACCGTCCTTCGTTGGACGGAGAGGAGTTGACGAGCGGGGTTTCGTTTTGAGCACAGGAGGGAAAGGAGGAGGAGTCAACATGCATCGTCGAGGGAGGAAGTTTCGAAACCGAGGGTGGTTGATCGCGAGAGAGAGAGAGGACTTCATGTTTTCTTTCTTTCTCGTCGAGGGTGTGTGAGAACCTGGAACGGAGGACGGAAGAGGGAGAGCTTGGAGGGTTGGAGGTCTCGACTGTTGGGTCGTTTGGGTTCGGTGGGGTTGGAGAGGATAGGTTTTGGGAGACCTCGGGACTGGACAGGTGGAGCGGATGGCTTACGGAGAAGTTGATTCAGTAGAAGGGGAGGGCTGAGGAGCGGAACTGGAGGTTGGTGAGGAGGAGGGGACGAGAGGGATGGAGAGCTCGTTGGAGAGGAGAGGAGGGCGGTGTTGGGCGAGGAGGTTTGGGCGACGGCGTGTGAGGGTCGGGGCGAGCTGAGGAGGTGGTGAGAAGGGAGATAGACGACGAGACGATGGGTCGTGGTTGTTTCTCCACGTTGGCAGTTTGGGATCCGAGGGCTCATCATAGGAAGGCGAAGGGCGATTTCGACCGTCGCGTCGGTTTCGTCGCTTTAGCAGTTCGAGGCGCAGGATCCTCGTTCGACACCCTTGACCGACAGGTTCGCCTGCTCTCTCTCCACCCAGCACATACGCTCTACTCTCCAAGAGTCCTTCGTCCACCTCCATCTCTAGCATCCTTCCACCTTCCACCTCCCACCCTTTCCTCTCCTTCACTCCTCCCTCTCCCCTGTCCCTCCCTTACTCCTCGCCCCATCTCTCAACTCGCTCTTCGTTAGCTACACCTCTTCGAGTCCACCCGCTTCCTTCCCCTTACCCAGAAGGAGCGGCCATCTCGCTTCGAGTCCTTCGTTTCTCCCATGTGGGCGCGTTCTGCAGACGAGCTCGATCCTTTTCGTTCGCGCGAGGGTCGAGTCGACGAGAGCTTCTTCCTTTCTCTTTCCTCTCTTTTTTTTCCTCTCCTTCTTCTATCTTCCCCTCCTTCGCGAAGGTGAACTCAGGACTGGGATCAGCTGGAGGGATCGTCGAGGAGGAACGCTTTGGCGAACGAAGAGTTTCTTCGGGGGTGAATCGAAGAACGACGCGTCGGATTTCTCCTCTCTTCCCCTCTTACTCTCTTCTTTCTTTTCTCTCCCCTTATCCTCCCACTCTTGAAGCCCTACGCCAAGATCCCGAATCCTTCCTCTCATCCTCTCCTTTTTCTCTCTTTCTCTCTACACCACCCTTCCAGACCCTCCCTCCTTCATCGCGTCTTCCCTCCACATCTCGCTTTCTCTCTCTCTTTCTCCCTCACGCCAACTCCTCCCTTCTTCCCCTTTCCCCCAAACCCTCCCCTTCCCAAAACCATATCCCAAACTCAATCTCCCTCCCCTACCTCTCTCACCGCCCCGGAACCCCCAAAAGAACCTACACCCAGCCACCCGACAAAAAGCCCTTCTCACAACCAACCTCAACCCTCCCCCCAACCTCGAAGAATCCCTGTCCCTCAAAAACGCTCATCTCTCCTCCGTCCACCCCCGTTCGCACTCTCTTACGCGTCCCACGCACCCCTCGAGCAGAGCATCCTCCTCGGAGGATCGCTAGAGTCATGGCTCGCTTTGCTGCACTTGGGGAAGAGAGGAGGGGGGCACACGTCGAGGAGGACGAGAGCTGGGACGGTCGTTGATCTCTTCGTGGACGGGAGGTTCGAGGGAGTTGGGCTTCGTTGGGTGGGGTTCTTTTGGTGCGTGTGTTTCGGGACATGCAGAGAGGAAGGGATGAAGAGGGAGGCTGGGGTGGTTTTTCGTGGAAGGAGGAGGCGCTCCGAGGAGGGAGGGAAGGGAAGGTCGTGCGTTCGTTGGGAGAGGAGACGAGAGGAAGAAAGCGAGCGAGGGTTCGTTCTTCACATACAGGTGAAGAGGAGAGGGTTTCTTTTGGAAGGGGACGAGGAAAAGAGGTTGAGGAGGGGGTTGGGAGGTTTTTGGATTCGGGGGAGCTGTTGGGCTTTTTGAGATGTTGGGAGGAGGGGGAGGGGGAAGAAGAAGGGAGGTTCACGGAGGGGAGGGAGGGGATCGTTTTCCGACCTCGTTGCTGGTGTTTCTCGCAAACACCAGTTTCTCCTTCGGGAGCAAGATCCAACCTCGATTCGAGCTGTTCGTTCGTCGTTTCTTTCTCGCGTTCTCTCCCTTTTCCCTTTCGTTCTCGAGCTTGCTGAAGGAGGTGGGAAGATAGGCTGGGTGGGAGAGGGAGAGGGAGGAGACAAGGAGGAAGCTTTGTACGTCGTCAGAGGAGGAGGATCCGAACGTTGTCGCGTCAAAACCGAACGACCTCTTCGTTTTCCCACCTTCTGTTCGTTTGCTAGAGGGTTCGGAACGCTTGCCGCTGTTTTATCTCTTCGGAGGTAGGACAATGGACTACGAGGCTGAGTTCAAGCTCGAGGTGGATAGTTTGGCTCGAGGACGGGAGCTCGAGACTGTCGAGTTGTCGAGATTTGGACGTCCCTTCGCGGGAGGGCGAGGTTGGGTTCAATGGTGGGAGGGGGAGGAGTGATTGAGCCAAGGACTGGGTTTGATGGAGGTGGCTCGGTTGTAGGGTTGGAGGATCAGGAGGTCGAGAGAGTTGAGACCGTGTCGCTGGTTCGAGGAGGAGGAGGAGGAGGAACTCGTCGCGTCGAGATTTTGAGAGGCGAGGTCGTTCTTCCCTGGACGACCCAAGACCCTCTCGACCTTTTTGCGTTCGGGCTCCCTTCGTTGGAGCCCAATGCTCATTTTTTCACTCCATCTCTCCGCGTTCGTTCGCTCGTTTCTGGCATCGTTCGGTGCTAGATCGTGCGAGGACGCGGTCCTCAAATATTCCTCGAGTGCGCTCTTCGTTTACACGACGGTGTAGACGGAACTCACACACCTGATGCGAGCTCTCTGGTCTGGTTGGTTGACCATCTCGCACTCCTCTAGCGAGATCTCGACCATCAAACCGCTCGAAACAGAGGGAAGCGTCGACGCGTCGACGCGTCGACTTCGACTTCGTGGCCAGCTTCTCGTCCGACTTCCCTCTTTCGCGATTCTCTTCGTCTCCGAGATTGAAACGTACAACAGCTTCCTCTGCCTCTCCCCTCGCCATCCGAGAAGGAGAGATGCGACACGGAGCCCGGTGAACTCTGATCTGAACGAGCGAGAAGAACGAGGCTGCGAAGTCGGCGACCGCGGAGGAAGAACGAGCGCATTTTTTCCTTCTCCTCTGAGAGCAGATCTTTGCTCTAAGGCCACGCTCGATACCTGAGAAGGGTGAACAGAGGGTCGAGCGATAAGATAAGGGAACAGAGGAGTTGTTGATCAAAAATCTCACCGACCAACCAGGTATTTTGGGACGTCGAGCTCAGAGCTTTGAGAAGTTGGCAAGCAACTCCTTCCCTTCCAACCACGAGCTAGCTCCCAACCCTTCCTTCTCACCATGGCAGTCTGCAACTCTACAAACACAGTCGGCTACGAGGATGAGTCATTCTTCGATTTTGTGCGTACATAGCTCCCTCGAGAGTCGCTCGTTCGCGTTTCAACCTCGTCCGCGGCGTTGAGCTCGCTTTCTTCCTTCCTTCCTTCTTCGAGCGCCAGACCTGATCCAAATCGTTTCTCTGATACAGTCAGCAGGTACCTGGTCGCCTCACAAGATAGGGTGGACTGTGAGCGGTGTGTGTGCTCTTTTGGTGAGCTTCGTTCTCTTCTTTCGCGATTCGAAGAAGGAGTCCTTCCCTTTGACGACGGACGACGTGGTCTCACGAGAAGCTCACCATCTTTCTCCCTCTCTTTCAACCTCAGACAACCCTGATAACCTTCATCTCTCTGACTCGACATGCCATGAACTATCAAATCCCTGCTCAACAACGACAAGTCGGAAGGATTGCACTGATGCCCCTCGTGTACGCGATATGCTCCTTCTTGGGCTATAGGTGGTACCGACACTCTGTGTACTTCGAGTTGATCGAAACGGCGTTGTAAGTCTGCGTCTCTGCGTCTCTAGTAGGTCTTCAAGTGGGAGAAGCTCTCAAGACGCAAACTGATCGTCGTCTTTTGGTTCGGACGAGCAGCGAAGGCATCACCCTCGCCGCATTTCTCCTCCTCCTCGTAGAGTTCGTCAGTAGCTCAGCAACGAACGGAGACATCAAGGAGTCCATGGCTCGAAAGGACAAGCAGGGACTGCCGATGACCGTGCGTAGAAATCTCGTCTCCGGCGACCTCGCTGGAAGCTTACTCCTGTACCCCTCCCTTCCTCAGTTCGGCAGGATCAGGTTCCGAGCTTCAAAGCCCTACTTCGTTCACACGCTCAAGTGGTCTGTCTTGTGAGTCGGACCTCTTCCTAAAGCAGACGAGGGCATCTCGCTGACGCGCGTTAGTCTTCTTGCTCGCAGACAATACGCGTTCTTCCGACCTCTGCTCTCGATAATCAGTATCATCTGTGAAGCGTTCGACAAACTTTGCCCAGAAGTCTACTCGCCGTACTTTGCGGAGGTATACCTCGAAGGTGTTTTCGAGTCGATCCGTTCTTCCTCCTTTGAACGCGTGCTAATTTTTTTCCTCTCCTTGTCACCTTTCTCGATCGGTCTTTGCAGCCTTTGATTTCGTGAGTCCATATTTTCTCGAACCTCTGCATTTTTCGTTGCTGAACCTCTGTCTCTCTGTGCTCGCAGCTCGTGATTTCCATCGCCCTCTGTCAGTTCTCTTCCGAACTCTTCGTTCGAGGCGCCTCTGTTCCCAGCTGACCTTCCGCATCCTGCTGTTTCCTTCCCAGACGGTCTCGTCGTGAGTTCCTTCGCTCACCGAGGGGCTCGTCTCGCTCTCGACGCGTTGACTGACCTGAAATGCTCCTTTCTCCTCCCAAGGTGTGGTACGTGCTCACGAAGGACGAGCTTAAAGGGAGGCAGCCTCTCAACAAGTTCATGTCGCTCAAATGCATCATCTTCGCCAGTGAGCTCATTCTTCTGCCCCTACGGACCATCGAGAGACAATCGCTGACTTCGCCACTCCTTCCTCCTCTCCAGCTTTTTAGTCAGTCGCGTCTTCTCCCTTTCTCCCTCGACCGACGCTGAGCTGACTCTTTTCCCTTCTTCGTCGCCAGTCAATCCTTCATATTTTCTGCTCTCGCCGGTCACGGAGTTCTCAAAGCGACGACTTACTGGACGGTCACGAACAGTGAGCAACGTCGAGTCCTTCCCTCGATCGTCTCTCGCGTCGAAGCTGACTCGTTTGCCTTTTCTCATTCGCAGTCGCCGACGGGGTTGGTCCTCTTTCCTCCCCTTCTCGACCATCGGAACATGAGCTCAACTGACTCGCACGCCTCGTCCCTTCCAGCTCAACGCTCTCTGCCTCTCCGTCGAGATGGTCTTCTTCGCGATCTGGATGGCGTTCGCCTTTCCACCCAAGGAGTACGTGGGAAACAAGCCTCGATCGTTCAAGAACTACCTTCGCTTCATCAGAGACGTCTGCTGGCTGGGAGGTGAGTCGATCGTAAACAGAAGTCGCGTCGAGTCTCGTTTCGTTTCGCTGACCCACTCGCTTCGACCCTCTCAGACTTCGGCATGGAGCTATGGACCGCCAGCGTCTTCTTCTGGGACTACATGCGAGGTCGACCTGGCACCCACTCGGGAGGATTCAACGATCGACTCGAGAAAGCGTGAGTCGAAGTCGGAGTGGAGTTTCCTTTTGTCCTTCGTGTCGCGTCGAGCTCATCGGTCCTCCTTCTCCTCTTTCGCACCTTGCAGCTTCGGAGCCACCAGCGACGAGCAGTCCATCCCGCTCACCATCTCCCCAGGGTCATCGAGGAAGGGTGATTCGTCCAGCGGACCTTACGCCGAGATCGGAGAAGAGCAGAAAGGAGGAAGTGGGAGGGACGCGGAGGGGACGTGGCACTAGATCGTTTCCCTTCCCCTCTCTTCGTTCTCTTTCTTTCGCTCTTCTGCTTGCTCTTATATCTTAGATCCTAGACGTCTGCTCTTCAGCTACTGGTTTTGCTCTCTCCCACTGTATTCATCTTCTCTCCAACGCGCGAGTCGTCGCGACGCGTCGCTTCGGGACATCAAAGAGAGACATTAAAGAGAGAAAGTAAATCGTTACTTGATACCAGAACCCCAACCAGAAGAACCCAGAACGTCTAAAACATAGCTAGTTAGGCGCAGCAAAGTCGAAGAAGGAAAAGTCCAGCTCCCCCGTGTTGGCGGCTCCCAGCATCTCGTCGACCATCCCTCCTTCGAGCCAAAGATCGGACCAATCCTCTCCGAGGAACACCGAAATATCTCCCGAGTCCGAACCCGCTCCTCCACCAGCTGCTCCCTCTCCCGTCACCGACGAAGACGACGCGGTCCCTCCTCCCACTCCTCCCGCTCCCGATCCCGTTCCCGCTGCCTCCCCTGCTCCAGCTCCTCCACCGGGTGCTCCTCCACTCGACTCGACCTGTTCCACCATACCGGCTGCTCCTCCAGTCTTGCTGCTCTCGGCTGTTGCAATCCGCAGACGAGAGGGTGAGTCGAGGGAAGGCGAGGAGGGAGGGTTGTTGGTGGAGGTGGAGGGGAAGGACGAGGCCAGAGCGTACTGAGGGTAGGAGGTGAGGATAGATTTGAGGAGCTTAAGGTGTAGGCTGATGGTGTGAGTTTCGTCGAGGGCGCATTCTTCGAGTTTGGCGACGGAGAGACGGAGGAGGTCGAAGATGAAGGCGATGGAGGCTGGTTCGAAGAGCTCGATTTCGAGGATTCGAGCTTTGAACATCTGAGGGACGGAGAACGAAGAGCGGAAGGAAGCAAGTGAGCAAGAAGACGGCGAAGTGAGGGGTGATAGGAGGCGGGTTGGCTAAGAGGAAGAGGAAGAGGGGAGACGAGTCGCGTCGAGGATGAGAGAGCGGAAGGTCGAGCTCACCTTGAGGAGGAAGAAGGTAGCCTGTTGATATCGAAAAAGCGGATAGCGGAGTCAGAGGAGTCTTAAGGCAGCGACAGGAAGGATCACAGACTCACGTAGGAGTAGAAGAGATGCTCGATATCACTGAACGAAACGAAGCCGAACGCAAACACGAAAACGACAACTCGTCAGCTCTCGCCCACTCGACTCTCGACCCCAGCGCAGAAAGGAATCTCGAACTCACGGCGAGTACGACAGCATCTCCTTCGGCGTCGCGATCATCAGCTTGAGAATCCTACAGCTTCCCGACAGACAAGCCGCCAGCGCTGCTCTCCTCTCCGCCTCCCAGTCCTCCTGCGAGTTCACCCACGGCGGAAGCGTAGGGAATCGGAAAACTTGGAACAGCCAGTGGTGGGCGATTTGGAGCTTGCCATGTTCCTCGCAGAGGTGAAGCTCGAGGGGGAAGGCTTTGGGGTCTGCAAGGACGAATGAGGAGTCAGCGCGAGCTCTCAGATCGAAACGAGACGGGCACGTTGAACTCGAACGAACGATGATCTAGGATCTCGGCTGTCCAGACTCTCGACCAACTGTGCAGCGACAAGACGAAGAAATAGAGAAAGGAAGAGCATGTCAGCGAGGAGGATCCCGAGACGAGAAGATGACGGTCTCGATGGAAGAACTGACGTCTCGAGTTCCGACGAAGCAGCGAGGAACAAATCCCTCAGGTTGAACAGCGGGGTCTTGTCAGGTCCCTGAACATGCTCCGCGTTCGTCTTGATGAGCGTATCGTATCGTCCTAGAAGTTTCCGAAGCTCGATAGCAGCAGCGAGTCGAGCGTCGCCAAACGAGGACATCGGGTGACGATGGAAGTTGAGGCTGTGGAGGGAGAGGAACAAAACAGGGTGAGGGTAAGGATCCGCTCGAGACGACCTCCGAGCTAGAAGAAGAGAGTAAAACTCACCAATTCCTCACAGCCCAGTCCTCGGACATCATTGAGGGAGATCCAACGGCACCACATCCAGCGAAACGTCGATCAGCGGAGAAAGCGTTGAGCCAGGCTCGGATCCTGTTCCTGTTCCGGCGCTCGTCGAGGTGGAGGAGAGGTTGACCGAGGTTGAGATCCATGGCGAGTCGGCTGGAGTAAGAGAGGAAGAGCAACGACGAGGAGAGTCAGAGTCGAAAGCGTCGATCCGAACGGCTCGCTCGCTCGAACTCACCAAGCCATACCGAGTAAGAAGTACGCTTTCCGGTCGTCGCGTTCTTTGAATTCGGTCATCAGGAGTCTGGCGACGGGAGAGAGAGAGAGAGAGAGAGGGAAGGAGAAAGATCGATCGTCAGCAACCGACAAGAAAACGAGATTGAAGGCTGGACGTCTGGTCCAAAAAGACGTGACAAGGACGTACAAAGCCTGCACACTCTCCACCGTCTGCTCCTCTCCGTCACTGATGATCTTAAGAACCTGCATCGAGCAAGCGAAAGAGGAAGAGCGGAACGTCAGCGCGACGAGACGAACGAACAAGAAAAGGAGACGAAGCGCGTCCTCACCTGATCTCTTGCCAGAAACCTGACTCGATCTCGAGTAGTCGGGTCGATGTGTGGTGAGAACTTGAGTGCGATGGAGAGGATGGTAGCGAAGAGGAGTTGCGAAGCTTCTCGGACGTAGTCTGCGAGAACGAGTACGCGTCGGACAGAAGGTCAGCCCAAAAAGCGAAACCGAGTCGACGAGCGCACTCGAGCGGAGGGCGAATAGCACTCAGATATTCAGGACTCACCGTGCGTGTAGAGGACTCGATCAAAGTAGCAGATGATGGGATCGATCTTGTCCATGAACCTGAGGAGGAAGGGATCCAACAGCGAGGACGCGACGGGTTTCGAGTCAACTCTGATCTCTCCCTCTTCCCTCCCCCGCCCTCACTTCCCTTCCTTTTCGCTTTACTCACAGATCAAACAAAGCTCTCGACCCTTCCTCCGTCAAGATCCCCAGCACAATCGGATCCTGCCTCCACGCCTCCTCCTTGTCCAAACCCTCGCTCGACCTCGACGGATCCTCCTCCTGAAGCGAGAACAGCGACGCGAGACTAATGGACGGACGCGAGGAAGGTCCGATGTCGTCGAACTGGTTAGAGGAAGGTTCGATGGAATGGGTGTGGGAGGACTGGAAGGCGGGAGGGAAGCTGAAGAAGGGTCCTGGGCAGGCTGGACCGAGGCGACTGATGGGCGTTTGGGTGAGTTGGATGGGTGGCGGTGGTGGTGGGAGGAAAGTGGTTGCTGCAGATGGGTGGGGAAGGGGTAGTGATGAAGTGGAAGCGGGGGTGGGGTTGTGAAGGTTGGACGACGAGGACGAAGCGAGAGGAGCTGGAGATTGGGTGGTGGCCGTCGCGGCTGGAGAGATGGAGTTGGACGAGGAAGTGGCTGAAGGGCGAGGTCTCTTCGCTTTGGATTTGGCGTTAGTGATGGGTTCGACATCTGGAGGAGATCCCATCGAGGAGGAGGAAGCTGCTGAGAGTGGGCGAGAGACTGCTGCTGCTGCTGCCGAGGAGGAAGAGGCCTCGAAGAAGGCTGCGACCTCTGAGGGGATCTCGATGTTGTTGCCCTGTTTGGCTCTCTGGATGATGTCGAAGGCACTCTTCATTCGGATCAGAGCCTTCTCGGGGTCCGTTAATCTGGAAGAAAGAAGGGATGGGGAGTCAGGAACGACGCGTCGGGACTGGATGCGAGCTCGCTCCGTCGAGTGACAGGGTGCCTGTTCGTCGAGACCGACCTCGTCCCAAGCTTCCGTCCTCTTCGATGTTGCTCGACTACGCATTCGACTCCAGCCTTGATACACTTGTTACACTGAGTCGTGTTGGGAGAGGAAGGACCAGGGCAGCGGTACTGGAAGAGGTCGAAGCGAACAAGTCCGTCGAGTCAGCTGAGGTCGTCCTCTCGAGCGAGAGCTTCCAGAGAACGGAGAGATGAGGAAGGGGGTTCTCACCTTCATAGACCTGCATCTCTGACAAGCCCTGAGAGTTCGAACGCAAAATACGAGAGTCAGCGAGAAGAATCGAGAGAGCTGGAGTCGACTCGAGTCAACGGAGGAAGGGAAGGAAGAGGTCGAACTCACACTTTGAGCGTGGGTTGACCTTCTTTGGAGGGTTTCGAAGACGACGACGACGAAGATGCTGATGCGCTCATAGTAGCGAGGAGAGGGGTGGTGGTTTTCGTGTGGATCAAAGTAGGTCTGATGTTCTGGTTGAAGGAGGAGGAGGAAGGAAGGAGCGAGCTCAACAAAGAGGGAGGAGGGGGGAGACAGTCTGGTCGCCGAGAAATCTGCCTCTCAGGGTAAAAATCGAATAGAAAAACTGATCTTTCGAGGGAACCCAAGCTCGCTGGTGAGCCTCGTGCATTCGATTTTGGCCTTTTGTAATATTTCTGCATTTTTTCCGAGGCGGAGTGACCAACGGAACTCTCGACCGCCATGACCTTCCCTCTCCTCCCTGCCCCCTTCTTCTTCTTTCGCCCATCTCGATACCATGTCCCTTCTTTCTCATCCCTGCAGCTCGCTCGTCGCCATCGTAAAGTAACTACTACGGTCCCGGTTCGACAGTGCATTCCTCGTCGAGGTCCTCGGAGGGAGGAAGCGAAGAATTGAGCTCAAGCTCGATTCTCTCCAGAGTTCTACGTCTCAGTGAGCTTGCATGTCTCCGTTCGCATCGGATTTGGATAGACGCGACGACAGCGTATCTCTGGGCGAGATCAGGACGAAGAGAAGGGCGGCGGGGAATGGAGCAGAATGGAGGGTTCGAAGCTCATCGAGTTCGAGCTCAACACCAAGCGCGGGGAGGCGAAGAGGAGAGAGCTCTCTTTCCTCTCTAGACCTGGGACCTGGAAGCAAAAGCGTCGTACATAGTCGTATCTCGTCATCAGTCTGTCGTGAGCTCCGAGTCTTGGAGCGAAGGAGGAGGGAGAAGTTAGGGAGGGAAGCAAAGGGTCGAGCTCACCTTCCACGGCTCCCGAGAACGAGACGATTCCCTGGGCGAAACCCATCCATCTACCAAACACGCTGGGGATAGATTTGGACACGCAGGCCGTCTATGATGTAACGTCAGCGAAGTGAACCTTCCTTCTTTGTAATCGCCCAAAAAGCTGGAAGGTCGAAATCTCAGGAGGGCTGAAGTCACTCGTCCACGCCCCCCTCGTTTCTTCCTCCCCAACCATCAGCATCGCATCGCATCTCAACTTCACCAAACCTCGCAGCAACCAAATCGCCCCCTTTCCCCAACCTTCCACGTCTTCATAAGCTCGAGCCTACCAACCCTCGCTCCCCTCTCAACCACCATCATCTTCGACCTTCGAACGAAACACACAGCCCGTCGCGACCTTCTCACCATGTCCACCTCTCTCCCACCTCCTTCTCCTACTTGGACGCCAGGTTCTCCTGGTAGAAAGGGCGGTATCCTCGTGAGTCCCACTTTCTCTGTCTTGCGAAAATCTGCTCTCGAGAGGGAGTTCGAGCTCGACGCTTGGCATCAAGTTCCTGACCCGTCGTTCGTTGCTCTCTCCTCAACCAGCTCAACCCTTGCCCAACCACCACCGCCCCTTCATCCACCTCTTCTCACTCTCCTCTTCGAACATCCTTCTCCTCCCCTCCCTCCCCCTCCCGAAGCACCCACTCCCTCTCCTCCTCAGACGACGGCCTCTCCCCAACCGCAACGCTCGCTCCCTCCTCCCTCAACACCTCCTCTTCCTCCAACCCCTCAGGCTCTCGCTCCCCTTCCATCAAGTTCGCAGCTCTTCCCGATCCTCGAGGGGACGAGGAAGGACGAAGACTCTCGATCGACGGTTCGCGCTCTCCAACCGCCAAAGAGCTCTCGCTGGAGGTCGAACGACCTTCATCTCCCTCTTCTGGTTGGCGAGGAGGACATCGACGAGGATCCAAGTCCATGGACGGCTCGTCGAAGTCGAGATCAAGATCTCCGATCGGGATCAACTTGCTGAACGGAAGGGTGTACGGGTCGAGGACGATGGAGAGTGCGAGGGAGGTGGAGAAGGAGGCGCAGAAGGGAGAGGTGTTCAGGGAGTGGGGAAGTGAAGGGTTGGGGAGTAACACCAAGCCTGAGGACGACGAGGATGAGGATGATGGGAGTGGTACGTCCGAGACATCTCTTTCTGCAGGTCTGAACGAGCGGCGATGCGAGCGAGCGAAAGGCGTTCGAACCTCAACTGACGCGTCTTTTTTGCTGCTCGCCCTCCTTTCCGACTTCTTCATCAGGAATGGCCTGGATCAGGAAACGTCGCGAATCGAAACAGAGGGAGGAACGGGAACGAGAAGCTCGAGAAGCTGAGGAGGCGTCGAAGTTGGAGGATCTCAAGACGGGACTCGACTCGCTCCTCTTTTCACCTGCGTCCGAGTCGATACCCACCACCGCCCCCGCTTCTATCGACTCCAAAGCAACCTCCACTCCACCTCCAGCGCCTCGCATCCAACTCCAACCTCCCTCGCGACAGTCGACGATGGATTTCCAGGAAACGAGGTACGTTGCGACTCCCTCTCTTCTCTTCTTTGGTCGCGTCGTCTCGTCTCATTGCGCTTCTTCTCCTTTCCTCGGAGCGAAACTGACGCGTTCTACTCATTCCCTGTTTTCAAATCTCTCAGAAAAACCGCCGCCTCAGCAGGGGTCGAGATCTTCCATCGTCACAAGGAGGAGTAAATCCAACACGTCGCTTCGCACCAAGCATCCTCGCCTCGCCTTTCCTCGATCACCATCGCAGTCTATTGGACCTATATTATAAACTCTCACGCTTAGCCACCCACCCCCAGTTGTATCCTTTTTTTTCCTCCGTTCTTTGGCTTCGTTTCGTAACCCCCGTCGCCTCGTTCCCGCTCGCTCGCTTAGCTTTTGTTTACGTTCTCTCGTTGTAACCTCTTCTTCGCTCTTCTCGCCCCATCCTTCCCCGCTATAAACGCTCTCCCCGACTCCCACTCACTTGCTGCCTCGAACTACTTCTCGATTACATAGCATCTCCTCGCTTCGTATCGTTTGAGCTCGAACTCGTTCGTTTCGTTCTCGTCCCACTCACACTCTCTCTCTCTTCTCGACTCAATTAGTCCAGTAGTCTAGCACACAGCATGAACAATATTTCACGAAGACTTCTAAGCCAACAAAAACCCTGAACGAAAGAAAGGAAAAGAAACCCGCAGCACCCGAACCAAACTCAACCGCTGTCTCTCAATCAGTACCCCGACCCACCCTTCCCTCCCTCCACCACCTCAAGGGGCACCCACCCCTTCTTGATCTCCTCCTCCTTCATCTCCTTGATCAGCGCGAGCAGGTCGTCCACGGCCGCTTCCGAGGTCTGAAGATGAACGACGATTCGAGATCCTCCGAGGGTGAGAGGTTCAGGGAGGGCGAGTGCTCGAGCGGTGAGGGCTGCGAAGGGGATGTTGAGTGGTTTGAGGTCGTAGAAGATCTGGTAGAGGCAAAAAGGGAGGGGAGGGAGGAGGAGGGGAAGGAGAGAGACGCGTCGGAGAGTCAGTTTTGATTCGACTCGCCCGTTCGTTCGTTCGTCCGTTTACTCGGGCAGGGAGAGGTCAAAAAAGGGACGAGAGAGGGAAAGAGGAACGCACCATGTTCGTCTCAGCAGAAATAACCTTCGCTCCCAGCTGCCGGAGGGAATCTCCCAACCTCGCGGTCAACTCGTGCGTTCGCTTGAGGACTGGGAAGTTGTGGGTGAGAGCAAAGTCGGCTGAAGCAGCGAGCCCTCCTGATTGACGAACTCCTCCTCCGAAGAGTTTTCGGAAGTGACGGGCTTTCTTGATGAAGGCGGCGGGTCCAACGAGGACGCTGGGAGACGGGAGGAGGAGGGTGGGGAGGGGAGAGGTGAGTTCGAGGGAAAAGGGAGGAGGAGACGCGACGAGACGAAAAAGAGGAGGAAGAGGGTGGATTAGACTCACGATCCGATAGGAGCTCCAAGTCCTTTCGACATGCAGAGGGAGATCGAATCGAAAGGGTCGCAGAGTTCCTTAAGAACCACGGGGAGGGCTTCGAGGTCCCCCTTTTCAGCGGCGACGTGCCAGATCCTGCGAAAGCGAACGAACCTGTCCAGATCAGCGACCCAGCTCTTTCGTCTGAGACGGAAGCTGATGATGGACGTACCTCGCTCCATCCAAATGCAGAATGATCCCAGCCTCGTGCACTCTCTTCGAGATCTTGACGATCTCCTCCTGAGGGAAGATGGTTCCGCCGAGCGTGTTCTCGAGAGCAACGACTCGCGTAGGGGCGAAGAGGACTCCGTCGTCGAGAAGGAGGTTGTGCTCGATGTCGTCGTCGAGGGTGAGATGGCGGCCGTTCTCGGGAGAAACAGCTGGTGGCAGACGAAAGAGGAGGAGGGGAGATCAGCGCTCTCGAACGGTGCGGTGAGCAGAAGTGACGAAGAAAGGCAGAACGAACTGGTTGTAGCAGCTTGAGAGTGGAACGAGATACCTCCAGCCTCGTAGCAGTAGACGTGAGATCGAACGTCGCAGCTGTAGGGGAATTGAAGAAAGACGAGGAGGTTCAGCGACTCAGAATAGAAGACGGATCTCGCGTGCGTCGACGAGAAGCGGCGAAGGAGGAGTTCAAACTCACAGAACCGAGTGAGGAGGCTGAGTCAACCATGTCCTGAAAGCAAGCTGGTTGCTGAGAGTTCCAGAAGAGCAGAAGAGTCCAGCCTCCTTTCCAGCGAGCTTAGCGACTCGAGCTTCGAGAAGCGATGTCGTCGAATCTTCCTGGTAGACGTCGTCTCCTCGGGTCGCTTTGAGACCGGCTGTGAAAGACAAAGATATGAGGGAGTCCCGAATCAGCAATTTGCTCGAGAAGCGGACCCCTTCCGAGAGTGTGGGACCAGGCTCGACGCGAACGAGGAGGAGTCAGAGGGAGGAGAAGAGAAGTCGGCGAACGCACCGAGGAGCATGGCATCACTAGAGCAAGAAGGAGTAAGCAAAAGCGTCAGGACTGCTGTGTATGGAGGCGAGTAGATGCTCTCGAGCTGACCTGGGGATCGCAATCGTGTCGGCTGGAAGAAGGGGAGAGAAAGGGAAAGAACGAAGGAGGGGAAGGGACCGAGATTGTCAGCTCGAGCTCATTCTTCTTTGCGACTCGCCCCGTCCCTCGATAAGGTCGAGATGCTCACACCTGAAGTCCCTAGCGATGGCATTATACTTCTTGACGTTTTCTTCTCCTCCGAGCTCAACGCTGACGGAGTGTAAGGAGGAAGGCTGGAGGGGAGTTGCGACCATCGTGGCGAAGCTGGAGGAGGAGAGTGGGTTCAGGGAGGGCTGACGGAGGGGTCGACGGAGGAGGAGATTCGAGAGCGACGACGAGAGTCGATTGGGAGATATGAGGTACGCGATTTTGAAGAATGACCCAAAGGACAGCGAATGTGGTTGAAGTCGAAAAGTGGGAAGGGCAGAAGAGGAAGGACTCTGCTCTTCACACGAGCGCGCGGCGAAGGCGACGGTCAACGCCGAGGGTGCAGAAAGAAAGAAACCAGAGAGGAAAAATCGATGAAAAAGTCAGAGAGGGTGACTGAGATCACCTGGGAAGTTTCGGGCTCTCCATGTGGAAATCTGAGCTTTTGAAGGAGGGAAAACCCTCGCGTTCAAGCCGCGTTACCAATCTGCCAGCCCAACTTCACGAGCTCGCCTCCTTCCCCTTCCCCTTCTCCCCTGCCAACGCTCACGTCCCCCCTGCCTACCTCGTTCCGTTCTTGTTCAGCTTCGGAGAAACGAGACGACGATCTTCTTTCTCCCTGAACCTGCTTCTCGTGGGAGGATCGCATCTTTTTCGAGCGAGCCCAACTTCCAAGACCTTGGCTTCAACTGTCTCTCGACTTGAACGCCTTCCTTCTTCCTTCTTTCCCTTCCAACCACGACTGTCTACCGAGGACCCTCTTCGAGCATGTCTGTACACCCTTCCCCCTCCCCAAGTCGAGCTTCTTCCTACTCGAATCCCCCTGCGAACGGGTCGTCCATGGCTGGTCCTCCTCCCTCTCAACCTTCTCCCTTCGTCCCTCCTCCTGGTCCAGCCCCTCCTCCTCCAAGCCTGAGAGAGATTCTCGGTCAGTTCTCGGAGCATGGAGGAGGGGATAGGGAACTGCTCTTGAGCATTCTGAGTGCAAAAACGGCAGAGGAAGACGTAAGTCGTCGTCTCCTTTCAGTCGAAGTCGAGGGCAGACATGTTGAGCTCGAGCTGACCCGTCCCCCTCCCTTCTCGTTCCTCGTCTCGTTCGCTTCCCTCCTTCCAGCGAATCGCTTCCCAAATGGCCTACAACTCGCTCCTCTTCTCCCTCTCCAACTCCTACCCTTCTCTTCAACCATCCTTCGGCGCACCTCCTTCACCAGCACCCTCCTCAGCTTCCATCCCTCCCGTCCCTGCCCAGCACGCCTCCTCCTCTACCCTCGTTCCCTTCTCCCTCGCCTCCCCTTCCTTTTCAAATCAACCGCAACCCTCGTCGTCCAATCCTCCTCGTCCAACCCTCAACGGATCTCGCTCACCCTCCTACAATTCATCCTCAACTCTGCCTCACCCGCCTCCCCCAACAATCACAACCACCGCCGCCCCCTCCTCCTCCCCTCCTCCTCCTCCCTCCTCTTCGCACCAACTCCACCCAGCTTCCCTCTCCCCAAACCTTACCACCTCTTCCACAACTCTTCCCCAACTACCTCCCTTCGTCCGTCGAGGATCCTCAACCGGCTCCGCGAATGGGACGGTCAGAAAACTTGGACTCTTGGATTTGCTTGGAGGATCTGGCGAAGCGAGCAGCAGCGGGAGCGGGAGTGGGAACGGGATAGAGAGGGAGGAGAGTTTCGTGAGAGGGTCGCCGACGAGTGGAAGGCTGGGAGTTGCGGAAGGAGAGGGGTCGAGAGCGGTCGAGACGGGGACGCAGAAGAGGAACGCGGACGACGGGGAGGAAGAGATGGAGGTGGATGAGTTGGACGAGGATTGAGCTGGTTGGCTGGCTGGTGTGCTTCTTTCTTTGTACGTCGCGTTTTGGGATTTATCGTCTTCTTGTCCTACTTGCGCAGGAGGGAGCGGAAAGCATGGCTTTGGGGTCGAAGAGGAAGACCGGAAGAAGAGCGAGCGACGCGTTTTGTATCTCGTGAGTCTCATCCGTTCTTCTGCCCTTGGCCCCCCAACCTAAGTCCATGACTGACATAGTGCTCCTTCTCTTTCGCCGACCCAGCTCTCGGGCAGACGAGAGCTCTCTCGCCTCTGCTCTAAAGGACTCGTCGGGGAGCCGGTGGATTTCGGGCTCACTCGTCGAACGAGATAAAACGAGCTGTTTCCCCTCCGTTCTCTCGCCAACCAGCACCTCTTCACCTCTCCGCCTTACCTCTCACCCCTCTTGCCATCTCATCATGTCTCTCGCCACCTCCCCCTTCTACAAGACCTTCGCCGTCGCCGGTGGACTCTCGGGCACGTCCGTCATCTCTGTCTCCCTGGGAGCTCACATCGCTCGAGCTCTCATCAAGGAGGGAGGGCAGGTCAAGATTCTAGGAAGAGAGTCAGCTGTGAGTCGTATGCCACATCTAAATTCTCTCTCGTCTCTTCTCGTTTTTCTCTCGGATTCGCCGAGCTGACCTTCCCTCTGTCCCTCCGACCTTTCGTTCTCGTTCGCTCAGATGCTCACCCCCGCCGCCAAAGAGCTCTCCTCTCTCGGAGTCGGCATCACCCAAGTCGACTACGCGTCTTCTTCCTCTCTCGCTGAGGCTCTCAAAGGAATCGACGTCGTCATCTCAGCTTTGGGAGGACCTGGACTCGCGTTTCAGCCTGCTCTCGCTGAGGCGAGCAAGGTCGCTGGGATCAAGCTTTTCCTTCCTTCGTGAGTTCCACGCGATCTTCCTCTTCCCTCGCCTCAGACTCGGACGACGCTTGAGCTTAGGGTACTGACTCTCGTCGGTCTTTGCGCGTTTGAACAGCGAGTTCGGTGGATGGAACGGAAACCAGTCCGTCGACTCTCCTCTCTATGGAAAGACGTTCTTCCAAGCCAAGATCAAGGAGATGGGACTTCCCTACGTGATCGTCTCTTCAGGCGCTTTCGCTGATCTTGTCTCGCCCGTCTGTATCGGGTGAGTCCTCGTCTTCCTCTGCGTCTCTTCCGTCGACGCGTCGTTACGGCTTTGGTTCCCGAGGCTCCTTCGCTGACCCTCCTGACTCTTTGTTCTTCTTCATTTATCAGGGACGTCAACAACGAAATCATCATCGTCGGCGACGGCAAGAAGGCCATCTCTTGGACCTCCGTTCCTGACGTTGCGAGCTTTGTTGCTCACATCTTGACGCGTGAGTTTTATCCCGTCCTCTTTCTCCCTTTCTCCCTCTTCCCCAGTCTCTTCTCTCCGCCTGCTGACCTCCTTTTCACTTTCAACTACCCCCAGACCTCCCACCCTCCCAACTCATCAACCAAACCCTCGCCATCGAAGGCTCGCGAGCTTCCCTCCTCTCCCTCGCCCAAATCCTCCTCGATCGAAACCCCTCGGCCAAGATTGTCCACCAGACTCCCGAGTCGTCTCTCAAGAAGTGGAAGGAGGAGCGTAACTTCCTTGGGTGGCTGAAGGCTCACTGGGACGAAGGGAGGGGAATGGTGAAGGAGAACGAGGAGGAGTTGAGCAACGGGCTGTGGGAGGAATGGAAGCCGAGGAGGGTTGAGGAGTTTCTTTAGTAGACCAGCTCGTACTAGGTCTTATGCATCCTCTATTGCTTACTTTCATCGTCGTTGATGAGTTGTTTCGCGGGCGGACAGGTCGCGACGCGTCGAAACTCCTCCCCTATCTTCGCGAGCCTTGTTTTGATCAAGCAGTATCCATAGCTGCTCCCTGCTCCAGAAGGACACAGAATTCTGCGAACAGTGTACTGCCTGGTTGCTGTCGACGCGACGAGATAGCGATGGAAGTGCCAGAGGAGCGAGGAGGGAAGGTTTCGAGCGAGTTCAGCCCTCGACTTCAGCTCGCGACTCTTTTCTTCCTTTGACCTTCAAGCCCTTCATCTATCACGATCCCAGATCTCTATACCACTCCCTTCTTCCTCCCTCGTCTGACTCTTCTGCATTCGGACGACCCTGCCTAAATTCCTCTCCAGGTTCTGCTCAGGTTTGCCCCTCGCTCTCCCCCACTCTCCCTCTTCGTCCTCAGGTGACCTTGTCCTCTTCCAGCAGGGCTCTCCGAGGTCGTAGGCTGCTCTAGTGAGCTCGGAGAGCTGGATGCGAGTCGTCTGAGAGTCAGGAGGAGATGCAGACGATGCTGGAGAAGGGCTTTGGAAGTGAGGGGAGACGAGGGAGGAAGGAGGGGACGACGAGCGACGACTTTGATCTCTTCTCGCGGACGAGTTCACTTCGCCTCGATCTCTCCTCCTCTTCGTCCTTGACACCAACGTCCATCTCGGTTCCTTCAATCCAACCCATCCGACGCAGCCATCCATCATCTTCGACACCCTCTACACATCCTAATCAACTCCAACTCGTGAGTTCTTGATCGGAGGGATCAGAGGGAAGCGAAGCGAAGCGAAGCGACAGCGAAGGAAGGCCAGCCCTTGGTGGAAGAGAACCCGAGCTCACCTCCTCCTCGTCCTTGGTCCTTCCCCTTCGTTCTTCCTTGTCTTTCCCAGTCCTTCCCTCTCACTCACAAATGCCAGCACACGCTCATGGACCCCTTTTCGAGAAAGGTCTACCAGGTAAGTAGCCCCTCCCTCTAGTAGAAACCTCGTCCTTCGTCGGATGAAACACGACGAACGAAAGCTCACCTCCGAACTCGCCTCCTCCCTTCTCGTCTTCGTTCCTCCAGGACCTCCTGACCCTTCGAGAGTTTGGGAAGTCGTAGCTCAGCAAGGACAGACTGGAGAGGAGATCACCATCGCGTACTCGGGACTCAAGGTCGTAGGAAGCGGGTCCTTTGGAGTTGTGTGCTCAGCCGTTCTCACGAAAGGGATCAAGGGGAAGGGTGAGCTCGACTCGGTTTCCTTCCTTCCATCCTTCCCTTCCAAGCCTGACTTCAACTCCTTCTCGTCCGTAGAGGGAGAGCTCGTCGCCATCAAGAAGGTCCTCGTTGATCCTCGCTACAAGGTCAGTCCCCTCTCTCCTCAATCCACGTTCTTCCGCATTCGTCCTGAGGGGAAGACCATTCGGACATCAGCTCACCTCCTCCCCTTCCTTCCTTCTCGTCCTTCATCGCTCTCACAGAACCGAGAACTTCAAATCATGAGAGCCATGTCTCATCCCAACATCGTCGAGCTTCGTGCTTTCTTCTACTCGACTGGAGACAAGGTGAGCAGCGTATCCCATCATCTCCCTCGTTCCGAGCTCAGCTCACCTCGAGCTGACCTCTCCCTCCTTCCTTCCTCGTCCGCAGAAGGACGATGTCAACCTCAACCTCGTACTCGAGTACCTCCCCTGCACTCTCCATCGAGCTCTGAGCCGCTACAAGACGCTCAAGCAGACCATGCCTGGCTTCGAAGTCAAGGTTCGTTCTCGTCCAAACACCCAACCGAACCTCGCGCATTTCGCGAGAGCTCAACCGAACCCTGCCCTTCCTTCTTCTCTCACCTCCAACAGATGTACGCCTACCAGCTCTTCCGTGGACTCGGATACCTTCATCTCGTTGGCCTCTGTCGTGAGTCCCAGCGCTCTCTTCTCGAATGACGCGAAGCTCCAGCGAACTGACTCGGTCCGACGTGTCTTTCCTTCCAGATCGTGATATCAAGCCTCCTAACATCCTGGTAGACCCTGCGACTGGAATCTTGAAGATAATAGATTTTGGGAGTGCTAAGCAACTAGTTCCCACCGAACCGAACGTCGCCTACATCTGCTCGTGAGTCCTTGAGATCGTACGTCTCGAGCCGACCAGACGTGAAGCTGACCTCTATGTTCGCTTCGTTCCTCGCAGGCGGTACTACCGAGCTCGTGAGTGGATCCTCTACCACGAATGGCGAGCTGTCGACTTAAGCTGACCTCTTCTCGCGTTAACCAGCTGAGTTGATCTTCGGAGCCACCACCTACACGACTCAAATCGGTTCGTTCATCCCGCCAGCTTTCGAGACACCAACTTCACGATTCTACGGGCCTGACTGATCTCCTCGACCATCTTCCCTCTCTCAGATATCTGGTCCTCTGCTTGCGTGCTCGCTGAAGTATACCTCGGACAGCCTATGTTCGCTGGAGACTCGTGAGTCCATCCACCACCTCCTCTCTTCACGTGCTCCCTCTCGCCCGAGCTCACTCGCGTCCTCCTCGTCACCAGCTCCCTGGACCAGCTCGTCGACATCATCAAGATCCTCGGAACACCGTCGAAGGATCAGATTAACGCTATGAACCCCAAGGTACGTTCTGACCCTCCTTTTAGTCGTGTGGCGTTACTCTTTTCCAGCCTCATCTTTCCCTCGTCGCGTCGCTGATCTGCTCTCCCCTCTTCGCCGCCTCTTTCTCCACCAAACAGTACCAAGACCACAAATTCCCTTCCATCCGACCTCATCCTTTCGTCAAGTTCTTCCGTCCTCGAACCGACCCTCTCGCTCTCGACCTCCTCGAGAAGACGCTCGTCTACGCCCCGAAGAAGAGGCTCGACGCGTTCGGTGTGATGGCTCACCCGTTCTTCGATGAGCTGAGGGTGGAGGGAGCGAAGATGGCCAACGGAGATGAGCTGCCTGGGCTTTTCAAGTGAGTTCGAGCGAGTCGTTCGAGGGACGAAAGACGGATGCTGATCAGCCTTCGTCCTCGTTGTCCTTCGTTCCAGCTTCACCCGAGGAGAGCTCTCAGCTCGACCGGATCTGCTCACCAAACTCGTTCCCGAGTGGTCGCGACCCGTCCTTGCTGAGCGTGGGATCAACTTGGACTCCTTTGGTACGTCCCTTCGGATGCTCTTTTCCGCTTCGCTGGAACTCGAACCTGACCCTCGTCTCTTTCTCTCTTCCCTCCCCTCCCCTCCCCTCAGTCCCGATACCTCTGCAGCAACTCCGTCTCACGTTCAACTAGCTTTTCCTCTTGTTCCTTCCTCTTTTCTCTATTTCTCTCCTCGCTCGCCGAGGTCCGCTTCGAGGGAGAAAATCGCGGCGTGGGGTCGCCAGTCGAGTCGCGTCGTCTCTCTCTTTCTCTCTCTCGTTCTTGGTCTTCTCTTCCCTCCTCAACTGTTTCTCTCCCGCGCACGCTATACCTAGGGCTCCCTCGCACATATTTACTGTTACTGGATGGCTACTGTTTCCATTAATGACCTGTCAAAGCTTCTCGCTCGTTCCTTCGTCCTTGCTCGACGAGTTGATGCTCGGACGTTCCCTTCTTGCTCGAAGAGGCTTTTCGGTACGAGGTGCGTTAAGGGGTCATCAAGAGAGAGACAGGAAGATTCAAGCTAAGAAAACGAAGAGAACCGAAAGAGAAGACGATCTAGAGAAGGAAGAAACGAGACGAAGAGACGAAAACGAGGGCGACGCGAGCGAGTTCGAACGAGCGGATCTACATCATCATCGAACCCTCCATCCCCATCCCCATCCCCATCGAGCAGACGAGTCTCTTGTTCATCATCTTGGCTCCTCCGGCCTGCATCCCCACCCAAACAGAAAGAAAAAGGAGGGAGAGAGTCAGCTCGAGTCTTTCTTCTCGATCGCTCACTCGTTTCCGTCGTCGCGAAAGAAACTCACCTTACACTCCTCCATGCACAAAACGAGGTTGTTCATCCCTTAGTTCTGAGCCATCATGGAAGGAAGCATTTTCATCTTCCCTTCGGCCATCCAGGTCGAGCAGGTCTTGAGGAAGGCCTGAACGTGTTGGGTTTCGTCGGGCATGGGCTGGCGAGGGAGGGAAGAGAGGGAGGGGAGGAAGGGTCAGGCTCGCAGCTCTGCAGTTGAAAACGTCCTGAGTAGATGGATCAGTTGAATTCATGTCAACCTGAGCATCTCGAGGACGAAGGGGACAAGGGACGTTAGTTGAGCGAGGAAAGCGACCCGTCGTCTCGCTCGCTGGTCCGCAGATCTTCGTCTTCAAGACCGCCTCGAGGACACTGTCGGATGCGAAACGATGCTCATCGATACAACCGACTATTCTATGCCCGTAACCACCTTCTTCAGCTCTGTCAAAACCGACGAAAAGGCGTCACGGAGGTCAGCAGTCGAAGCGTCTCGTTCTGTCGCTTCATCAAGTCCCTCGTCTTTTCTTCGGTCGATGGACGGGCCCAGACTCACCGTAAAGCATCATATCCGCCCACAGCCAGGAAGCAGGTATGGGTCCAGCTGCGAACGACACGAACGAAGGAAGATCGAACGAGATCAGTTCGACGGTTCGCGTCGCCATGTCCTATCCAAAAGTCTGCGCCCTTTTCCCCCCTCAAAGCAAGAGCCCATAGAATTGTGAGCGAGTCGGACTCACGATGGATATGATCCAAGAACTCCCTCGACCCTCTCACTGCCTCCGCCCACTCGCTGAACCTCACCGAGTCCTCCACCCCTCTCCTTCCACCCTTCCTCCCAGCCTCATCCCCCTCATTCACCTCCCTCACAACCCTCCTCGTCTCCTCCTCTATCTCCAACACCCTCTTCTCGAACAAGATCCACGGAAACTGGTAGTGCTGAGGCGGCACGGGCATCGTTCGAACCGAAACGCGAGGTGAGGAGGGATGTTTGGGAGGGAAGGTCGTTGCGAGGGTGGAGAGGAGGGCGTGGAGACGAGTGGAGTACCAGGCTAGGCGGGGAGGGGAGAGGGAGAGGGAGGTAAGGTGTTTGCCGTGGGTGTTGAGGAGGGTGGTGTTGAGAGGCGAGGAGGAGTCGGGAGAGAGAGAGGTGAGGTGCGATTTGATGGCAAGGGTGTCTTGGGTCTGACATGGGAGAGGAGGGAGAGGAGGGATAAGAAGTGGTAGATAGGTCAGAAAGGAAAGGCAAAGAGGCTTCGAGGCGAAGCATCGGAAGACAAGGAAAGGAACGACGACGCGTCTTGATGCTCGTCGCGTTTTGAACTCACTCTGAACATGCCCAGATCCCAAGCTGAAGCAAACAAGTGAGGGAGAACGAGAGCCAATGAAGCATCAGTCCCTGAAAGACAATCTTCGAGGCGAAGTGAACGAGAAAGAAGGACCACGAGAAGCAACGAGACGACGAGTCCAACTCACCTCCCACCCCAACCTCAACCAGGTCAACCTTTCTCGCACCTCCTCCCCTCCCCAGGTTCTTCAACAGCGGAAACATGATCTGCTCCAATCGATCCTCCGACTTGAGAGGCGGGTTGAAGTGCTCGGATCTGCGCGTGAAACGAAAACGAGAACACGACGCGTCGAGCGAAAGAAACGAGTCAGCTCGATTCGTCTCCTCCTTTCCCTCGCGGCTCTGCTACCGTTCCCCTGGATCAAAACTGGCACTCACTCGATAGGAAAGAACGCCCTGTCCCCAAACGGCATCTCCTTCGCCTTCGCTCCCCACGTCCCCTCCTTCCCGACCAAATCCAGGTCGTCCTCCTTCTCTCTCCCCTTCTCGTTCTCCTCATCCTCCTCCTCACCAGCCATACTCGTATCCATCCTCTCGTAGAACTCCACCCCCGGCGTAGTCTCTCCATCGTCCAACCCGTTCAGAAAACCCCAAACGACCTTGAAATCGAACTCCTTCACGTCGCATACCCACGGACGACTTTGAGGACTTCCGTACGGCCTCCCGCCTCGCGTCTGTTCGGAGAGTTGGTGCTCGAGGGTGATGAGAGGAGAGGGGTAGAGGGAAGGTGTGTGGGTTGGAGAGTAGATGGTGATGAAGTCTTGAGGGTTGGAGTGAGGCCAGGGGACGGGGTGGAGCGGTGCTGAAGGGGAGAGGAGTTGGCAGAGATGGACTGGTGGAACGAAGAGAGGTAAAAGGGGGTGTGGAAAGGAAGGAAGAAGGAAGAAGAAGAAGAAGGATTGGGTGAGCGAGGTAAAGGGAACGAGCGCGAAAACGGAAACGACGCGTCGAACGAAACGACCAACTCACGAAGATGATACCGATCCAGCGAGTCCCCCAGCAACAAGACTGTCCTTCCTCTCAACCACTCCAGGTCCTCTTCCTCCTCCTCATCAATTTCTCGCACGTCTCCCTCCCCTTGATCCAAGCCAAGACGGTTGCTCCTCGCCTCTTCCCACGCGTCCTTCACCATCCTCTCGTTCCCTCGCACGCTCAGCATCAGCTTCTCCATCAGACGAGGTGGTTTCCTCTTCCTCACACCACTCTCCTTCAGCGACCAGGTGGTGTAGAAGGGGTTGGTCTTGTTGTAGGCGAGCGAACCAGGGAGGGTGAAGGGGTGCGGGGATGGGAGGCGAGGTGATCGGTCGTGGCCGTAGGGATGGCGAGGGTGATGGTGGTGAGGTGTGGTGCTGGAGACGGAGAGAGAGAAGAGGAGAGAGACGTATAGATGAGCTTGATGCGAGACGGATATAGGCCGGCGGGAGGGGGGACGTGTTTGGCCTCATCCTGAGTCGGGAGCTTTGGGAGAGAGAGGATCGAGAGAGGGAAGGCTTTGGGGGCCTTCCCTTCGTTCCTTTTGCTTTGAGAAGCTGCTCTGTGAAAAGCTCAGAGGGTCATCTACAGCCTCCCGTTATCCTGGACTCTCCCATGAGCTCTAGATTCAAAGACTGGAGCGAGAAGAGGGCGAGGGCGAGAGGAGGACGTGAGGGGTCCTCCGTTCCTTTCCCGCGTGTCAAGACGAGGAAGGATGGCTGGAGACTCACAGGAAGAGCCAGATGAGTAAGACGACCAAGAGGGAGATGAGGAGAGGTCTTCGTTTCTTGTAGATCGCCGTCCGAGAGGTAGAAACGGCGGAGGGAAGCGACTGGGGGGAGGAACGAAGGAAGGGAGGAAAGGGAAAGTGTGAGCTCGTCATGTTCTTTGGCCTTCTTCGAGGCTGATAGAGCAGATTTTTATACTGACCGATTTGGAGTCTTGATTCCATTCCTTCCAGCCAACCATCTTGAGGTTGTTTGAAACTCGGGAGAGATATGTAGAAGCAGGTTTGAGCGAGAGAAGAAGGTGAGCACCCTTTCACCTCTCCCTCGCCCTTCCCCTCCTTCCCCGCCCGCACTCCCTCCTTCTTCCGTTTCTCGAACTTTTCTTCAGCTTCGTCCTTCCTTCCTTTGCTTCTCTCCTCCAACACCAGCAACCTCAACTTTTCGTTCACCTTCTTCCCTTTCTTCCTTTCCACTTCCCACTATGGCCTCCCGATCTTCCCTCACTGCCTGCCGGTCTCTCCTCTCTCGAGCGGTCGCTGCTTCCCCTTCCACCTTTCGAGCTTCCACCTCTTCCCTCGCTCGATCCGCCATCGCCGTGGGATCCATCAGGGCCATCTCCAGGTCCATTCCTACTTTCGCTGCCGTTGAGGGTCAGTACGCACTCATCTTTGTTCACAAAACGGCGGGAAGAGGAATCGAAGAAAGTGCGAGAAAACGTCCAAGCTGACCTCCGCTCCGTCTTTCCTCCTTCCTTCCCCTTTTGATTTCCAGGCGACGCCGAGTTCTCTTCGACCATCGCTGAGGAGCTGAAGTTCGAGAAGGAAAACTCGGAGGATCCCGCTGCCGCTGAGACCGATTCCTTCTTGAAGAAGGCTGGATGGGCCGTGAGTTCGACGTCTTTCCTCCACCTCCTCCTCCTCCTCGACTTTTCCGCTTCCACGACCTTCGACGCCAAAGCGTCGAGCTCTGCTCGCACGAGCATGGACTTGCATGCGTGCGATGCGTACCAGGCGCTCTGTTACTCTACTCCAGGCATTCGGGGAGGAGAGGAAGGGGACGGACGGGAGATGGGTCGAGTTCAAAAAGAAGGGACGAAGGAAGGAAACGACGAAGCTCAAATCGAAACCTACGACTCCCTTTCCTTCAAGCTCACAAACTGACTCCTTCTTCCCTGTGTACTGCTGCTCATCAGGTCGAGGACAAGGCTGGATCCGACGTCGTCACCTTCTCCAAGAAGATCGACAACGAGACGTACGTTTCAACTCTCCCTCCTCCTTCCTTCGTTCCCTCCTTTCGCCCATCCTCCTCCGTCCTCGCCCTCCCTCCCACCTTCCTTCCTTCCGAACCCACTAACTCTCCCACCACACCCTTCCCTCTCACAGCATCGCCGTCACCTTCCGAATCTCCGACATCTCTGAATCCGAGCTCCCCGAGGAGGACGAGGACTCGCCCGAGGAGCGAGACGAGGACGACATCCCTGAAGCTTCCGCTCCTCAGGTCACCATCACCGTCACCAAGCCTACCTCCGCTCAGGGATCGTTGGTCTTCACCACCTACATTGAGGAGGGAACCTTCTCGATCGAGAACGTTTCGCTGTTTGACGAGATCGTGGACGCGACCAAGGAGACTGCTGAGGGACAGTTCAGGCAGGATGCTGCTTACGGAGGACCTAGTGAGTGGAGCTCTCCATCTTTCTGGTTATGATGGCGTCGAAGAAGGAGCTAGGGATGGAGCTGGCGGTGGGAGGGGTCGTGGTGAAGAGAGTCGACGCGCGTCGAGCTCGGCAGCGAGGTTGCGCTCGAGCTCGAGTTCTTTCGACGAGATCCTTCGCTCTTTTGCACTCGAGAGACCGCAAAAATAACGTCCCGCTCCCTCTTCTCTCCTTCTCTCACCAGCGTTCGACAACCTCGACCCCGCCATCCAGGACGTGAGTTCCTTTCTCACTCCCTCCTCTCAACTCACTCCCTCTCTCCTCCTCTCCACAAACTCACACATCTCTCCCCTCCTTTTTGGTCTCTTCCCACAGCACTTCGAGTCCTTCCTCGAGTCCCGAGGAATCAACGGAGAACTCGCTGAGATCATCCAGGAGTACCAGATCTCCAAGGAGCAGAAGGTGCGCAAACGTTCAACTTTCTTCCAAACCAAACCCTCTTTCCCTTCTTTCGAACGCTCGTTCGTTCGTTCGTTCGTTCGTTCCCCCGAAAGCTGACCCGTTTGTGCTCGTGTGGTGTCTGCAGGAGTACGTTTCCTGGTTGGCCAACGTCAAGGCTTTCATCGACCTTTAAACGGGTCGTCGAACAGAAAAATACACTTGGTCTAGGGAGGGAGGGAGGGGAGAGCTGGGAGAGCAGCGTTTATTTGATTGAAACACCACACTTGTCAAAAATCGTCGTCGCACTTGTTCTTGAAAGGGCACAAAGGGAAAACGAGAGAGGAGAGCTGAGAAACGAGAGAGGGAAGAAGAACGAGGAACGACGCGCCCTCGCTCTTGCGCTCTCGTTCGTTCAATCTCAAAGAGACTTCCTTGCAACTGAGAGGTCCAGTCAAGTGAGGGGTTATATACCTGCGTGTACACGTTGGGAGTATCGGATCCTAAGCTAGTCTACTATCCAAGCCCTCAGCTCGCCCAAATCCCTCAAAGCGAACTCGTCGTGCCCATCGACCCCGTTGTGGTTCCGGTCGAGGTCTCCAGCATCTCCCCGAGCAGCTTGTCCAGCATGCTGCACTGACGAACACCGAGCGGTAATCTCTCTCCCACTCGAGCCATCCCAGACCTGTACGGGACGGGAGTGACAAAACGAAAGGGGAAGAATGAGCGTCGAGAACCGAGTGGGAGTCAAATGAAGACGGACGAAACGCGACGAACCTGAACACTCCGATCTGAGCGAGCAGAAGCTGAGCCTGATTGAGATCACCGTTACCGAGAGCCAGCTGGAGGGACGGGAGGAGGGTTTTGGCGCCGGTGAACCTGCGAGGAAAGAACCGAAAGAGAGGTGAGAACCGACGCGTTCGAACGAGAGTGGGCCGAGGCGAGCTCACCAAGAGTAGGTCTGAAATCCAGCCAAACCAAGACGGGAGGTAGGTCAGCAAAGGTTGAGGTCGTGTAGAGTGCAAGGGTTGAGACGACTCACGAGGAACGGCGGCAGGTACCCAAACTCGAAGTTCGTGAGCGACAGCTGCTCGACTTGAGCGGAGAGGCCGAGGACTGCATCGTGGATTTGACGCGTTGAAGGACTGGAGAGATCTGATGAGACTAAAAAGAGGGCAGGAAGGGGCGGGTGAGATCAGAACGTTAGAAAAGAAAGAAGGAGAAGGCAGGGGAGAGGGTGAACGAACGCGTCGAGAATGGACTGTGGAGTGTGAGTCGTGCGCTGGAGTGAAGGAAACGGACATCCGCGAGTGAGCTCGAGTTGCGTAAAGATTTGAGCGAAGACGCGGAGAGCTCACACATGAGGAAGAGCCTGAGCGACGGAGAGATCTCGATCGACGGCCATTCCGTCTCTCGTTGTCGTCGGTTGATCGTTCGAGATGGAGGGGACCAGGACACTGTGAACGGAAACGGCGTATTAGCTCAGAGTAGCCAGTGATGAGCGACGAGGAGCACTCACGCGTAAGCAGTGATGAGATCATCGAGATCTCGAAACTCGAGCGTCGACTTCGGATCCGCGTCCTTGCCAGCGTCTCGAACGAAGTCCACGACCTTCCGTAGCAGAATGGTTCCTTGAATACTGAGGGTGAAGAAGTTGGGTCGAGGGGTGGGCTGCCTTAAGAGACCGTCGTGGAGCTGAGCAGAGAAGGGAGAGGTTCGCGGAAGGAGACGTAAGTTGATGGATTACTTCGACCTGCGAGTTCGCTGGGAAATCGAGCGCTAGACTCACGTCTGGAGATACCGTGGCGTGTGATGTTGGTATTGGAAGTCGCTGATGGACGACGAGGACGAAGAGAGAAGGAAGACGCGTCAGTCATCGTTCTTCGTCTTCGTTTTGGGAAAGAGAGAGATCGAGGCGCAAGGCTCACCATGTTCTCCGACTGCATCGCTCCTTGCCAGCCTGTCGTGTTGCTGGCGAAACTGTCGAAGGAAAAGATGGTCCACAGTACTGTTAAGGAGCGCACGAGATGAACGAGGTCAGTCGAACGCGTCGAATCGACTCGATCCTTCGACGAAGCTCAGTCCTCACGATTCTGACGCTCGATCCTCTCGATGTCGTCCTTGGCTGTAGAAGGACCGTCGAGAAGCGAGGAAAGTTCAGATGAACGTAGGAGATTGAGACGAAAGACCAAGAAACACGCACGAGGTCGAAGAACGAAGTCGCGAGTCCTTCCGTCGAGATGAGCTTGAGCGTTTTTCGCTGAGGGTCGGCGGTCGTCGAAGGGAGCGTCTAGTCCGAGAGGTACCGCGAGCCTGGTAAGCGAACGTGGGAGTCAGAAAAGGCGAGAGAGAAAAGCGAAGCGAAGAAAGGAGGAGCTCACCTCGCCATCAAACCGATCGTTGTCCAAACTTTGAAGAAGAGAGCTTGCTGATGGTAGTAGGAGAGGAGGATGACCAACGCCTGAGTGGCCTCGAGGTAGTGGAACGGTCGTTCCTTCGCCTTTGAACGAAGAGGAAGAAGAAGAAAGAGCAGGGGCAGAAGATCAGCTTCGTGTTCTCGACCTCGACGCGACGAGATGAGATTCGAGTGCAAGGCCGACGGACCTGATCGATATACGAGCGTGCCCAGCTGGCATGAACTTGTCCAAAGTCCTCATCCAGTCCAGGAGTCGTCGTCGCAGGCTTGGCTCCTATCCCGTCCCAAACAGGGTGGGCTGCATGACTTGGGAGCTCGTTCCTCGACGCGTTCCTCGCTCCGTCCCGAGCTGGAGCGAAGTCGCAGGCAGCAGGAGGTACCAGGTTGACTCCACCGATGAAGGACGATGCTGCGGCGCAGATGCTGTGGAGGAGTGCCGGATGAGGGAAGTCGATGTGAGAGGGAGGGAGGTTGAGACGAGCGAGGAAGCGAGGTTTGTTGAAGAGCTGAGTCGCGTAAGGGGAGACTTTGAAGAAGGTGTGGACGCTGTGAGGTGCGAAGGAAGGGAAGCAAAGAGTCAGATGGGCGAAGGAGGGTTCGCCGCGCAAGAAGAGTCGGTTTGACGCAACGTCGACCGTTGCGCGACTGACATGTGTTCGAGCTTCCCAGGAGGTGGTAGATGAGACGGCCATCTACAGGAAGAAGGATCGAATAGGTCAGCATTTATCCCCTGCACCCTGCAGAAAGAGCTGACTACTCACCCAGGCCAAAGCAGATCCAACAGGAACTTCTCCTCCGACCCACCTCCCGACGTCGACTCTCCCGCTCTCGCTTCTTCCTCGAGCTCAACTCTCTCCATCTCCAGCTCCACCTCCTCGACCGCCACATCTTTCGCCCCCAGGAAGACCGAAGGAGCCGTCAAATCAATCCCCAACTCCGCCAGAAAGCCATTCAGCTCGCCCTCGTCGACTTCCTCCTCTCTCGCGTCGTTCAACCTCTGTCTCTTCGACGCGCTTCCCTCGGAGTCTGGACTTGAGTGCTCTTTGGTGGGTGACACGTACTGATTGGATTGGTCGGAGCTGGAAGTTTGGAGAGGTGGTGGAGGAGGGATGTGAGAAGAGGGGAAGAACGACTCGAAGGAAGCGAGGTCGTCGAATGAGAACGAAGTCGAGTCGTCCGGAGGGACTTGAGGAGCAGTTCGGTCGAAGAAGAGCGGGTTGAAGGTTGGAGAGGTTGGTACGAAGGGAGCGGCTGATGACGAAGAGGAAGGGGGTTGGAAGGAGTAGAAAGAAGGGTCAAGGGGAAACAGGAAGACGGGGTCGAAGGGGGTTGCCTCGGCGTTGAAGGGAGGGGAAGCGAGGAGGGGAGACGAGCCGACGAGCACGCTCTCTCCTTCTGCTTTGCCGACCCTGACAGGCTCTGGAATCTCCTCGTAGATGCATTGAGGGAAGGGTAAGGGGACTTGACCGGTCTTGAGGTGATCTGAGAGAGAAGGGAGCGAAAAAAGGGAAGACGAAAGGACAACCCACACGAGGTCAAAACGCGGCAGCGAGCGAGTCGCCCGAGGGAAGGGAGCTGCTCACTGTTGTGGAAGATCCAGGACTTTTCGCAGGTCTTGCAGCAGGGTTTGCTAGATCAGAAGACGAAGTGTCAGGTAGGGGGGAAGGGGGAAAGTGGAAGACCGAGCTCACGATGCATCACAACCTTCGAAGAGGCGTTCGACGAGCGAAGGTCAGCTCCGATTCGTTGTTGATCAACTGGTAGATAACGAACTCACGAAGCTTGCGATCTCGACACTGGATAAAGAAGATCGGGAAGATGAGGTTGGATCAGCTTCGAGCTCAAACGCAAAAGGAGAAAACCTGCAGGAGAAGGGTGAAGGAAGGAAGACGAGGACGCTTGGCTGCCGTTTCGCTTCCCTCCCTCTCATCCCCTCGTAGACCTTGAAGGAGACACACTCACAGTCTTACAAGCCTGCCATCGACTCAACGCCTTCCTAGGCTTCTTCTCACCCTTCGTTTCCCGTCTGGGCTTGATCATCCTGTCTCGAGAGCTCGTTCGTTGGATGAGGGTTTGAGGTCGCTGCCGGAGTTGTTAAGTTTCCTCCTCGGAAATCAGATTGTTCCAGGCCGCCTTCTTTGCAGAGGGAACTGCGAGATTGATGTGGGACAATCATTCGTATACGCACAGAGGGGTTCTAGAGCCTGGTAAGCTTGGAACCATGCTCGACTCCGTACCTGCCTCGTTCCAACTCGATCTCCTCGACTCCTCGCATCCCTCGACCCTTGTCCCCGGTGTTTCCATGGCTTCCGACTCCGTCTCCCAGGCCGGGGCTCTTGGACTGATGAGGCAAAAGGGGAAGGAAGGGGCGGTGACGGTCAGTTTCTCGTCGAGGAGGGAAGAGAAAGGGGAGGAGGGAAGGAGGGCGGGAGAGGGAGGAAGCGAGGAGCGAAAGGGAGGGAGGGGACGACGACGACGCGCGAGCAAAAAGGAACTCACTCCTCCCTGCAAAATGTGACCGAGAGCCTTGAGCGACTGCATGACGTTCATCGATCCGTACATCTTGGCCGAGACGTCCTTGATCCCGCAAGCGGTGAAGATGTGGTGAAGCGTCGGCGAGCACATCAGTCCGAAACCTGGCGTTTGAGGCGAGCAGAGAACGAGTTCAGCGTTTGTTCTTGGACGAGGAGAGACCTCACGATGGAGCCTCGAGCGACGAGGTCAAGTAGAGAGTGGAGGAACAAACCTGGTGGCCTAGCCCTCATCTGACAGACGACGGCTCCGTACTTGATCCTCATGTTCGCTCCTGCTCCCCAGACCGTTCGGTTCTGGAACCGACGAACGCTGTCGATGTTCTTGAGAGCTGTAGTACGACCGAGGAGGAAGCGAGGGAGGATCAGCACGAGCGAAGACCTCGCCGAGAGATCGAGCTCGAGTCGAAACGAGCGTCGCGAAACGAAACGAAGGGAGGGCGAGGAACGAACCGTTGTTGAAAGCCTGATCCGAAGCCTTTCCCATCTGAACGTTCTTCCCCTGTCCAATCCCGAGCAGTCCCTTCTCTGGCGATCCAACGATGCACATGATGAAGTGTTGAGCTCTGGCGAGAAGGAAGGAATGGAGGGAAGGTTAGCTTTGGCGCGACGAGGGAGAAGAGGTCGGATGCACGCGAAGAGAGCGGAAGAAGGAGCAAGGGGACAGCCCATGGGTAGGTTATACCAGTCACACGACCACAGTGTTGACTTGAGCGGCGATGAAGAAGGAAGGAAGGTCGGAAAAAGGGAGGAGGGAAGGAGAGTCGAGCTCGACCTCCTTCCTCCTTCCCTTCGTCCCTCCTTCGCTCCCTGCTCTCGAAGACCCCACTCCTCTAGCCCACGCACAGCGAACTACCTGAGCCTCCGCCTGAGCCTCCTCCAGCTCCCCTTTCCCTCCCTTGAAACCCCAGCCCCAACAGGCGGAAGCGACGGCAAAGGACCATCGAAAAAGAAGTCGTCGAACTCACGCTCTTCCTCCCTTGGTCATGTTAACGACTCGCTTGTGACCGAGTGTGAACCTGTGCATGGTTCGAATATCATCCTCCGAGAGACCTGTCTGAGCAGCGATGAGTCTCTTTGCGAGCATCTTGTCGTCGGCGGAGGAACCTTCGGCAGGGAACCGTTGAGGGATGATGGGATGGTCGTTCGCGATCGGAGTGGCGAGAGGGTTGGAGGGGTTGGTGGCTGCATACGACGAGGAGACAGGTTAGTACGTCGGCTTCTGGAGTTGGGTGAGCGAGAGAGGAAGACGGGAGGGGCGAGCAGGGAAAGGAAAGGAAGGAAGGGCAAAGGTCGACTTTTGCGAGCTCGCTTTCCTTCCCTTCCTCTTCTCTTCTTCCCCTCCCCTTCCCCATACCACTCTCAGAGAAGAACCAATGCACTCACGGATATCCAAAAAGTTGTCCCACTTTGCTAAAGGGTGAATCTGAGGGTTGGGTGGAGGGTGATCCTTGCGAAGAGGTCGAAGAGGGTCGTAAGGAGTGACAGGGAAGGGGACAGCTCGAGACATCAGTCGCTTGGACGAGCATATCACAGCGGGGGAGGAGGAGGAGATGGTGGTGGTGGAGGAGGAGGCGAGGGAGGACCTCAGGAGAGAGGTGAAGGGGAGAGAGGGAGCCATCTTGGAAGGGAGGGGAGCTGATCGTTGAAGGGCAGGAGAGGCTGAGGTCGAAGGGAAGGAGGAGGAGAGAGGAGGAGGAGCTCAAAAACGGGTGATCTGCTTCCGCTGGGCCTTCCATTCAATATCTTGCCCAAAACTTCTTCGAATGAATGCTTTGAGCGAAGACAGACCTCCGAGTGACACATTTTCTCGTGAACAGAAGCCACATCGAAGGAGACAAGCTCGATCTCGCGTTCGTCGAGCCCATGTCTCAAACCTGATCTCTACTGCCGAAATCTGGCTCGATGAGGTCGTGTGCACTCATTCAACTGGACTCTCTCAACTTCCTAAACGTCGACAAAAGACGAAGAGGGCCGAAAACGATGTTCAATCAGACGCGTCCCGTCTCCCCTCAAAGCCTCGCCTTCCCCCTCCCCCCCGTCTTCTCCTTCTCCAGAACCTTACCCACCCACTCCCCAACCTCTTTCTCAACCCTCCTCCACCCGTTCGGCTCATCCTCAAGGAGAACCCAATGCCCCACGCCGGGCAGCTCGACGACCCCGAGCCCTTCGACGAACTTCTTCGCTCGAGCGAGGGCGACGGGAGCTGAGGTGGGGTCGAGGAGGGGGGCGAGGTGGAGAGTTGGGATGGAGGAGCCGAGGGGTGGGGGCATGGCTGATTGAAGGGGGAGAGAGGGCAGGTGGGAGGGGGAGGGGAAAGGTCAGACGCGTCGCGAAAAGGACTCGAAAGAGAACGAGAGAAAAGAGAGGGAGAAGTGAAAACGTACAGAGTTCCTCAGTATGACGATTGGGATGAGATCGGTAGTAGTTGAGAGGTCCGTCGAGTCCTGAAGAGCGGAGGTGTTGGACTTGGAAAGCGTGATGCTGGTTGAGGGACGCGTCGTAAAGAAACGAGAGTCGGACGAGGAAGAGTCGAATCGAGGCTTTCGATGACCACACCGAGCCCTGACCATACTCAGGAACTCAAAAGAGACTCGAAGTACTCACCTCTTCATTCAGCAGCCCTCCCTTCGCTGGAGAGGTCGCGTTGGATCCTCCTCCTTGGTCGAGCAGGATCTTCCTCAACCCTCCCACCTTCGTCCAGTCCGAGTTCTTGACCGAAGAGACTCCCGACTGGAAGATTGAGTCGACGAATACTGGGAGCTGTGGTAGTGAAACGGACAGGGGTCGCGGTTAGCTCGAAGATGAGCGAAGGGAACGACGGACGCCATGGACTCACGTTCGCCTCGATCTCCTTCGTTGCTCGCTCTTCGTCGAAGTAGCACATGTACCCAAGCTGAGGAACCCTGCTAGCCATGACCTCGTGAGAGAGAAACTCTCGCGAAGGGGGCGAGTAAGGAATGGAAATCCTGCAGGCGAGTGAGGAGAAAGGCAGGCGAAGACGGTCAGCTCGGCGTCTTCATACCCGTCTCGTCCCTCCTCCTTGCTTGACCTTCTCTGTGAGATTTTCAGTCTCAACTCACGAGCAAAGCCCTCTACATCTCTCAGGGAACCAGCACATCAACCTCCAGGCGACCACCGCGCCCCAATCGTGCCCTACGACGAAGACCTTGGAGAGCTGGAGATGGTCGAGGAGCGAGACGAGATCGTGAGAGATGGAGAGAGGGGTGAAAGCTGAGAGATCCTCGGGAGAGTCCTGGTTTGGATAGGAAAAGAGCGGTTCGCTTCAGCGCTATCAAGAAGGCCACCGAAAGCAAGGACGGTGAGAGAAGAAACGAAGCTCACCGTCCCAGCATATCCGATCATCGAGGGAACGATCAACCTGAATCCCCTTCCTCCTTTGCCCAGAGGCCCGAAGAGGTTGCTCCAGCCGTACCTGCACATGCGGAGAACATCCCAGTCAAGTTGATGAGGTCAGTTCCGCTCTGCGTTCCGCGTAGAAGGAGTGGGAAGGAGGGAGGGAGGAGAAGTTAGATGAAGCGAGCCGGCCCACGAACCAGCTGTCAGGGAAACCGTGGAGCAGAAGCAGCACGGGAGCTTCAGGAGAGGATCCTTCGAGGTCGAGGTACGAGTATGTGCGACCAGTCGAGAGAAGAGCGTTTTGGAGCGTGAAGGAGGAAGGAGGAGGAGACATGGCGGTTCGATGGAGGTCAACGAGAGGCGAAGGCCGGAGAGCTCGTTTCCCTCCTCTCCGTCCTCTTCCTTCCTTCACGACCGTCCGAAAGCTACAGACCGTTCGAAAACACTCCTCAGCCGACTCAAGGTATAATCATAAGCGATTCGACACACTGCAGTCTTCTAAAAAGCGTCCGTCCGGTTTGAGAGGAGGCTCGAACGAAGGAGGAGGAGGAGGTCGATGTTGAGCTCGACGTTTCCTTTCCTCCTTTCGATGCAGCTCTTCCTGCTCCCTCCTTTGCCTCGAAGAGACTCTCTCTTTCCATGCGTAAGACCTTCAACTCTCGAGCCTTATACTCTCGCCGCTGTGTCGCTCAAGATCAGAGAGAACACCTTTCCACAACTCGACCACGAAGGAGAAAGAAAACTCATCACGAAGGCTCGTTCTCGTTCAAAACAGCAAACAGCACGCAGACCTTCCCCTCGATCCCTTCTCCCTTCTTCCGAGACATCAGCGAGTCCAGTTCTATCTGAACATCTCGCTCCAACTGGAACGAAGCTGGTCGAGGGAAGACAGCGAGAGAGGGAGGGGGCCAGGACGCGAGGACGAGAGATGCGTCGAGAACGGACGGCTGGACAAAGAGACGTACCTTCACGAGTCCAACCAAGGGCTAAAGGAACCCAAGATCGGAATCCAGCTTTGACCATCGAGAGCGTTTCCAAGCCAGCTCGGTTCCTTCCGCCTGAGGAGGGAAGAGACGCGTCGCGGGAAGAGAAACGGGGAGTCAGCGAGAAGTTCTGCGCTGAGAAGACAGCCAACGAGACGCGAAGGAGCAATACTCGAAGACTTGAAAAAAAATGAGAGACGTATCACTCACCATCCTCTGGATCCTGAGGACCCAAACGCGTCGTTTGAACCCTCTCGACGACGCGAGAGAACGCGCCGCTCTCGCGAATTTCCTTCCCAAAGACGCGAAGATTGTTCCAGTCCATCCACCCACTTCCGCGAGACATGCAGACTGCTCGGTCTGGTGGTTCATACGGAGGAGGAAGGAAAGGATGGAATCGTTGGTCAGTCAAGGGAGAGGTCCGCTCGTCTCGCGTCGACGAAGCTCATCGTCGCAACTACTCACAGACGTCCAAGTATCTCGCCATAGCGGGGAACCTGACTCCGAGCGGCGTTCCATCCTCGGGAGCCCAGCCGTTGCTGGGTTCGACGAGCAGGTAGATTCCTCCAGGACGAAGAACTCGAGTGATCTCGTCGACGAAAGAGGGATAGGACATTTGCTGAGGATGGATGTACCAGACGAGCCAGGAGTGAGACTGCGAAGAGATGAGAGGGAGAGGCTCAGGCGTTCTACTTGGGAGAGAGTCGGCGGAAGGAGGGAAGCGAGACGAGGACGAACGACGAGGGAGAAGTGGTCTTCGGGACTGAAGAAAGAACAGCAAGAGAGGATGAGTGTTGCTGCAAGATACGAGAAGACTCAAAAGGAGCTATGCTCACTATGGGAGACCACCCTGAACGTCGTAGACTGAAGGGAACAACGACAAACAATCAGCTCGACGCGTCTTCGGTCGAGAGCGGACAAACGAGAGTCGACTCACTCTCGAACGAGCAATTCTGAGCATCGGCGAGGAGCACTGGGTCAGTAAACACGCTTGGAACTTCGAGCTGAAGCTTCAGACTCACTGGAGGAACGAAACTGATGAAGAAGTGGGAGGTTTCGGTCGAGTCACAGTTAGCTCTCGGTGCCTTCACGAACTCGGCTCTGTTGGTGAAAAAATGGCCCTCCTCGAGCAACGAGATGGGTAGGAACGTACCGATCAACGACTGGTAACAGGTCAACAGCTATCGCCTCAGCTTTGGGGAATCTGAAGGTCGAAGGAGAGCAAAGAAGAGAGCAAGGGAGGGAGGGGGGTCAGCTCGAGCTCAACGAGCTCTCCTTCCTCCTTTCTCCACTCTCTTCGTCGATTCGGACAACGCCCAGCACCCCCTCTCACATCTGAGCTACGGACTGCACGAGCCACGTACCTGTTCGCCATAGCAATCAACCACAAAGCTTGTCTCCCAGCTCCGACGTCTAGAATAGACGATCCAGGCTCGTTGAGCAACGTCTCGATGGCTTCTGCTGCAGATTCAGGATACAGGTCGTGGGTCGCGGTCTTCCAGCGATCCCAGGCTCACTCGACGTCGCTGTGAAGGTCGTCGACGGGTCGCCAACTTGAACGAGGCGGTGAGGAGGAGAGGGGAGAAGGGAGGGAGGAGAGAGAAGGTGAGCTCGTGTGCTCCGCTCTCCTCCTTCTCTTCCTCACTGTGGCTGCTCAAAGGGACTCACTACGACTCGTCCTCGGCCAGGTAGGTATTGCCTGTGTACGCAAGCGACCGAGGTCAGTCCTCCGAGTCCTAAGAACGAGAGAAAGAAAGTCGTTCGAGCTCACCTTCCCTCCCGACAAACAGCTGCCTCTGCGCGCTCGGGGTGAACGACGTCGTGCTCTGCTCGTCGTCGTAGTCTAGATCTTCCTCCGCTTGCTGCTGCTGTGAGTTAAGGGGTGGTGGCGGAGGAGGTTCGAAGCGGTCTGAAGGACCAGGGAAGCAGCGCGCAAGGAAGGAAGAGCGGTCCATGCTGGTCGTTCGTCTGCAAGTCAGATTGTCAGGGGAATTGGAATCGAGACCTCAAGCTTCGGTCGGCGTATTAAACTGCTGATAAGATGCGCAGTTTGGAAAGAGGACGCAAATATTTCCGGAGTGGTGCTACTGAGCTCCTCTGTCTGCGAAAGAGGCCTTGAAGAGCAAACCGAGGAGCTGAGAGATTTCTCGCGCCGTTGAAGCAAAGTCAGGTCGACGCGGTCCTCTCTTCGACGCGAGCTATGTACGAGATCGAAACAAACAGTTCAAACTGGAGTTCATCGTCGTAGAGAGTTCCTAAACAGAAAAGAAAGAAAGAAAAGCACGTACCAGAAAAAGCTAGGCTACCTAAAGAGATACGAGAGAAACGAAGTGGAGGAGAACGAAACGCGAAGGGGAGGGCGGGACAAGAGGGACAAAACGAAGGAGGAGATACAGAACGCAAGAGAGAGAGAGAGAGAGAGATGTGGTGTGTAGGGAGATGGAGCGTATATACGAGAAGTGTCCGAGAGTGAGGACCTAGGTAAAGGAAGGGATGAAATCAGCGTGAGCTCGCCGACGCGCGAAGACGAAGAAGCGAACGAGAGGGCTCACCACATGTCGAAAGCGAGAGTGAAGGATTTCCAGTACAAGCGAGATGTAGCCGAGGACCAAACGAGCCAAAGGACCTAGATGCAGAGGAAGAAGATCGAAGTCAGACCTGCTTGAGGGCGAAAATCGCGAAGGGAAGGAACGTCGAAGCTCACCTTCGACCAGACCGCTAAAACCGACCCTCCCTCCTCACATGTTCTGCTGGTGGTGCATCTGCGACTGATGGTGTTCCATCATCTGCTGCTGATGAAGAGCCGCCTGCATCGCCTGAACCTGCTGGAACTGCTGAAGCTCGTACAGAGCCTGCTGTTGGGCGTCTGCGACCTCGTCGGGGAGCTGGAAGTGTTGTTGCTGATGCTGCTGAGGCTCGACGAAAGGCTGCTGCTGGACGTGCTGCTGGAGTTGGAACTGAAGAGCCTGCTCGAGGATGGGGAGAGGGACGGGTGGGAGGTCCTGCTGCTGATGTTGATTGTGATGGGCGAACTCGTCGAGATGCAGATGTCCGTTGTGGTTGGATCCTCCGGCGACGGGTTGCTGGGGATCGAAGCCGCCGAGGTTCTGCTGCTCCTGCTGCTGTTGCTGCTGCTGTTGCTGAGCGAGCTCGTCCTGTTGTTGTTGATGGAGCATCATTCCAGCGAGCCCGATCATGCCTTGGTCGTCCTCCTCCTTCGGTCCACCCTGGACGCGCGAGAACGAAACGAAACGAAACGGAGGGAGGTGAGCTTCCGTCCGTCCATCCACCCATCCATCCACCATCAGAACAAGCGAGAAGATACGAGAGCGACTCACGTTCTTCAACAACTCCCTCCTCTTCTGCTCAGCCTCCTTCAACAGCGTACTCTTGTTCTTGCTCCCCTTGGGTCTCCCACTCCCAGGCTTCCTATCCTTCTTGGGCCTCGGGTTCCCTTCCTCGTCCAACGAGACCTCCCTCTTCTTCCTCGGCACCTTCGGCGACTCTCCCTCCTTGGCGGGTCGATCCCCAGCAGCGACCTTGTTCTTGGAGCCTGGAGGTCGTCCTCGCTTCCTTCCGGATGGGTTGGACGAGGAGGAGGCGGACGACTTGGACTTCTTGTTTGGAGGACCTCCTTCGGTTCCATCGTCGTCGTCTCCGTCGTAGGAAGCCTGATCTCCGAGGGGAGGGAAGGGAGGTGGATCGAAGAGGACGGATGCTGCTGCGAGAGCGGATGGGGAGTGGGGAGGGAGGTTGAGGTGAGGAAGGAGATGAGCTGGAGGTTGGTAGGGAGAGTCGGATCGCTCGTCCTCCGACTTAGGTGCCTTCTTCTTCTTCTTCTTCCCTTCTGGTAGATCGTCGTCCTCCTCCTCCTCCTCGTCGTCGTCGTCCTCGTCGTAGGCGATCTTGGCTCTGCTGGCTCGAGCGGGTTGGCGTCTTCCTCCTTCCCTTGGAGGGCCTGAGGGAGCGGCGGAAGTGGAACCGTTGTTCGAAGACGACGTTGAAGCTCGTTTGTAGACTTTGGGTTTGGGATTTTTGGGTCGACCGGGAGGTCTTCCTCGCTTCTTCTTGGGAGGTTCTTCAGGAGCTGGTGGAGGAGGAGGCTGAGGAAGGTGGTCCGAGGATGCTGGCGAGAGGGAAGGAGATCCGTGGGCGAGCTCGTCGGTGGCAGCAGCAGGAGGAGGAAGAGCAGGAGCAAGAGCCTCGACGGGGGCTGGAGGAGGAACGTAGTCGCCTTGAGGCTCCACGAGGAATTCCCCGAGATCGACGGGTGCAGGTTCCATAGAGGAGGAGAGTGGATGGGTTGGATGGGGAGGTATAGAAGAGGGAGGGAGGGGAGGGATGATGGCCGTTGAGGGAGACCTGAGTTCTATTTTTTTTTAACCCTCTTGAGGGCGTCCCGTTCCGGCCTCTTCCTTCAGTTTTGTGAAAATCGAGCAACTTGAGGCAGGATCTGACTCCGAAGATATAGAGGATCAAGTCGGTATCAGATTTGATTGAGAAAAATGTAACAAAAAGGAGCCAATCGAGCCGTTCCGCTTTGGGTTCGCCGGACGTCCTCCCGAGAGCGAGCCCAACCTCGACTCGCCTCCTTCCTTTCCCTTCTACGTTCTTCCTGACCTCGGAGCTGAGTCGGAATTGTCAGCATCGTATAGCTCATACATCGAAGCCACGAAGGCTGGCTCATCTTGCTCGTTTTCGGTCGGTGGAAGGACAAGGAACAGTCGCGAACGAGCTCAACCGTTTCTCGCCCCCTCCCTTCCTCTTCCCTCCTTCCTTCTTCGCATCGAGGAGGCAGAGCGCATGCTTCGCGCACAAGCAGCCTGCTTGTCTTTGCGAGATGGAGATACCTCTTCCTCCGCTCTGGATGGCGTTGGTGCTGGCCCCCAGAACGAGATAGATCGAGCCCGAGTTCATCACACTGGACCTGCTCGTTCTCCCTCCGCTCTTTGCATCTCGTTCACTTTCGTTCTCCTCCCTCTCTCCTTGAGCTCTCGATTCCTCAGATCAATAGAAGCTGAAGTAATCTGAACCACCATCTCGGTGCTGACTCGTCCTCGTTTATTTCTACCCGCTGAGTCCTACAGATCCATTCCATCTCCTCGTCCTCTTCTTCCCCTCCTTCCCTCGCCCTCTGAGCTTCAGGTCCCTCAAGACTTGTGAGCAATCAACGTCTACGCTCGAGGAGATGCATCACACTCTCTCGGGGCTTTCACCTTCCGACCTCAGCAGTGAGTCCGTCTCGTTTCGACTCTCACCTTCGTGCGACGCGACTTCCCTTCGACTGACCTCTTGCTGATTATCTAGTCGCCGAAGGGAACACGCTCGACACTCTGCATATCAATGCACGCTCGACGACACCAAATATGCTCCCTCTTCCAATGGAGAGTATGGAAGGACAAGCATCGCGAGCTCAAGCTCGCTTCCCTTCCCTCCCCCTCGTCCTCGTCCTCGACCTCACCCTCGTCCTCGCCGTTTTTCGCCGACTGTTCTCCATAAGCCGACACCCTCTTCAGCGATCCAACCAGTCATCTATTCGCTGGGATTGCTTCTCGCAGTGATCAGAAGGGGCAGGAAGGACAAATGGACGCGTCGCAAACGAACGAGGTCCCCCTCTCCTCTCCTCCCTCACGACGAGCGAATCTCGTCGGCCGTCGGACTCAAACTCACGTTTCCCTTCCCTGTTTTCTCGTCTATTTGCATACAGGAAACCACGTTTTTCTCAGCCCTCTCTCCTCTCTGGCCCGGCCTGTTCACGGCTAGCTTCAGTTTCACCCTATCGACTCCGTCGTCCCCACCCTTCCTCCCGCTCTCGTTTCTTCTCCACGGACCGGTCTGTGCCCTCAAACCCTCCTGCTGACCCTGACTTAGCTCTCTCTGACCTTCAAAAACTCGCAGGCTTCGTCTCTAGCTTCCAACCATCACTTCCTCACTTCCCTCGATCTTCGCTCTTTCGTCGCGATGCTTCATCTCCTCCTCGCCCTTCTCACCCTTCCCCTCTTGGCCTTGGCTCTGAGTGCGCCTCCTTCGGGAGCGTTGATCGTCAGAGGAACAGGAACCAAGACGGGAGAGTACTCGACGATTTCGAAGGCCGTCGCTGCTGCCGGTTCGTCCCTTCGTCCCTCCTCCTCTCTCTGCTTCTTCTTCCCGCTCTCAATTCGCTGACGCCCAACTTTCTTCTCTCATCTATTCCTCCTCTCAGGAACCGGCTCAGACGCGAAAATCATCTTTGTATACGCTGGTGAATCCTTCTCCTTGCATCGGTCTCGTCGTCGTCTCGCTGGCTCCGTTTTCTCCTCACTGACCGGACGGATCCTCTCCCTTCCTTCGTGCAGGAACTTACACTGAACAAGGTAAGTTTTCACGGCCCGCTTCGACCTCGCTATCAGAACGACGAAACTCGCGGTCTCTGACTTCTTCTTCTCCTCTCCCTTCGCTTCGAACCTTCTTCGTTCCCGACCTCGTTCTAGTCTACATCACTCGATCTGGCTCCCTCAAGATCTACGGAGAGACCAGTACTCCTTTGGATTACACCAAGAATACCGTCACTCTTCAGGTGAGTGCACGTTTCGCATCATGAAGATCGAGTTGGAGGTGGAGGTCGAGTTCGAGTTCGTCGAGCTGACCTTTGTTGTTTTCTTTTGTTCCGTCCCTTCGCATCTTCCTTCCTCCCCCCTCTCGGTTTTTTTTCCAAATTTCACTAGTATGGGGCTACTCTCACCTCCGCTGGATCTGACGACGCGAGTGGAACTCTGTGAGTACGGGGGAAGGAAGGGAACGACCGAGCGTGGACGCGTCGAGGACAACGACGCTGACTTGACTTCGTCCCTCTTCATCGCTTCCCTCAGGCGAGTCGCCAAAGACAACTTCGCCCTTTACAACGTCAACGTCAAGAACACTCATGGATCCGGAGTTCAAGCCATCGCCGTCTCAGCTTACGGGTCGAAGCAAGGTTTCTACGCCTGCCAGGTGAGCGAGCGGCTTTCCCTTCGTTTCGCTCCTTCAACTCGTACTGAAACCTCCCCTTTCCCCTCCCTCTTTGCTTCAGCTCACCGGATACCAAGATGTTCGCCGTCTCTTTCCTCCCTCCCTGCCCGAACGTCGACTAACCTCGCTGCTCCCGTCCTTCGTTCGTTCAGACTCTCCTTGCTCAAACCGGAGCTCAGTTCTACGGAGCTTCGCTCGTTTCCGGAGCTGTGGACTACATCTTCGGTCAATACGGTCAAGCCTTCTTCTACAAGAGCACCATCGGTGAGACTTTCCTTCAGCGGCTACGATCTTTCGCTTCGTTCAGTTTGTCGAGCTGACCTTTCCTTTCGTCTTCGCCTTCTTCTCGCCCAGCTTCGAGCGCCGCTGGATCGATCACCGCTTCAGGTCGTTTCTCAGCCGACTCCAGTGCGTCGAATCTCGTCCCTCTTGTCCTCTGACTTGCTTCGAGTCCTCGAGACTGAGATCCGACGCGTCTCCCCTCGATTTTCTTTCGTAGGCTACTACGTCTTCGACTCGTGCTACATCACCTCTACTTCGAGCTCGACTGGTACCAGCGTCTACCTTGGAAGGCCTTGGGGAGCCTACGCTAGGGTTGTCTTCCAATACTCGTCGCTCGGAGGTTCGTAGCTCTCCTCTCGCCGTTCGACCCTCTTTCACGACCTGCGCCCACCTTTCTTCTCCCTCTTCCTTGTCAGCTCACATCAACCCCGCTCATTGGTCGGTTTGGAGGTCAGTATCATCCTCTGCTCAATATCACCCTAAATCCGTGCGTACTGACCTGTTTCTTTCTCAACAGCTCGAGCGATACGAGGACCGGGCACGTTACGTTTGGTCAGTCGCGTCTCTTTCGTTTCGTCTCGTCTCACTTTCCCGTCCCCTTCACTGACGGTTGTCCACACTTTCTGACCCCCATGATTCACCTCAGGCGAGTACTCAAACACTGGAGCCGGAGCTTCGACCACCAGCCTCGCCTCCTTTGCGACGAAGCTTTCGTCGGCGGTTTCTGCGACGACCGTCCTGGGATCTGACTAGTGAGTGGTCTCAGCTTCTCATCTATCTCGAAGACTTGTATCTGACCTCCTCGTCTCTTGTTCCTCAGCAAAACCTGGGTCGACGCTGCGTTCCTTTGAGCGCTCAACGATTTCAACGAAGACCTCCCTCCTCGTCGCGTCAGGTCAACACTCGTCGCTCTCGCCCTTCTTTTCCTCCACTCCCTCCTCTATCTCCATCCAAACCTCCTCTCGTCTCTGTGATGACAATTTTGCACTCTTCCTTTCACCCGCAGAGGCGAGAAAGCGACACCGCTTCTCTCGAAACGCGAGACTCGTCAGCTCACGTTTCTGTTCTTCGAGTTGACTTCAAACCACCACCATCTGCCTTCCATCCCTTCCTTTTTACCTCTTCCTCTCAGCACTCCACAATGGCCACCTCCACCTCCTTCAACGAGTCCGCTCAGATCTCTGCCAGCATCTGGGGCGACGCGATCGACTCGCTTCGAGGGCCGTCGCTCTCCTCCTCCTTCAAATTTAAAGGCGATCTCGTCTTCCCAGAGTCGGTGAGCCTGTCTCGTTCTCTCTCATGTGAATCGACGTCGTTCTCGACTGACCTCTTTTCCCTCCCTTCTCATCAACTCTCCAGGCTGACTTTCCCGAAGCCATCGACAGATGGGTCGGATCGTCCGTCAAAGCTGCCGGTGTTGTCGCGTACCCTCGAACGAACAAGGACGTTTCGGCTCTTGTCAAATGGGCTGGGAAGGAGAAGGTTGAGGTCGCGGTCTGGTGAGTTCGAAAACTTCAACGAGACGAGGGAGCAGGAGGACGGGAAGGGAGGAGGGAGGGAGCGTCGACTTCGTCAGCTTTTTCGTTCGGAACTCAGCTGACCCTTTGCTCCCTTTCCTTACTTCCTGTTGCTTGTTTCGTGTTGAGCAGTGGAGGAGGGCACTCTCCTGGAGGAGTGAGTCCGAGGAAACCATCTTTCCAGCTTTGGCTAGCGTGTTTCCGTCGCGTCGTATCCTTCGAACCGCTGACTCCTCATCTTCCGTCTCCTCGATCGTTATGCTCTTCTTATCAGGACAGCAGCACCTCGGGAAGTCTCGTCATCAATCTTGGAAGATACATCAACTCTGTCGACGTCGATGCTACCAACAAGACGGCCGTTGTCGGAGGAGGATGTCGCTTCAAAGCTCTTCAGAAGGCCGTCGCGTCGCACGACCTCGGGATCGCAGCACCTTCTTTCAACGATGTCGGAGTCGGAGGGTGAGCACATACCTCTTTTTTTTGATTTCGAGGCAAAAACTGACCTGTTCGTGTTTTTGATCCAGATTCTCTTTGGTTGGAGGTGAGCTCGACGCGACGAGCTTTGAACAAGGGTTTGGACGAGCTTTTCTCCAGCTCACGAAATGGCTGACACGTCACTTCCTTCTTTCGATTGCTTTTTAGGTATCGGTCTTCTCTTGGGAACCACCTCATTGATTGTCGACAACATTCTCGCTGCAACGGTCGTCCTCGCCTCAGGAGAGATCGTTCAGGTTAACGACAACTCGCACGCTGATATCTACTGGGCGATCAGAGGTGAGACCTTATCCCTTTCATCTTAGTTCCCTCTCCTCGATTTCAGTGGCTCATTCTCGTGCTTTCTTTTTGTCCAGGCGGAGGAGGAGGGTTCGGCGTCGTGACCTCCTTCACGTTCAAACTTCACGATCAACGACCCAAGATCGCGTACGGGACAGCCATGTTCACCACCGATCAACTTCCTACCCTGGTTCCCAAGATCAACAAGTGGCTCGAAGTGCGCTTCTCGACCCTCTCACTTCTCCTCGAAGTCGGAGTCGAGGTCGAAGCTGAATCTTCCTCTCGTCCGCTCGCCCTAGATCCGAACTCCCGAGGAGACGGCAGCGTTGAACTTCCTCGTCAAAGACGGAACTCCCCTCATCCTATTCCTTGCCATCTACAACGGAGACGTCGACGTCGGACAGCAGAGGTTCGGTGACATCTTGGAGAGTGAGTCCTGCTTCGTATCTCTCACTCGAACTCGAACTCGAACTCCACGTCGATTTCCGTTCGCTTTCGCTGACCGAACGACCTCCTATCCTTCCGCACAGCTGCCTTCGTCGGAAAGGAGATGAAGGAGATCTCTACCTCGGACATGGGAACTCAACTCGACGCGTTCTTGTTGCCAGGAAGTGAGTCTCAGCGACTCGCCTCTCGTTCACCGACAAATGCGGCGACGTTGAGCTAGACTGACCGTTGACCAACGCTTTCAACGAACAGGGATCAAGTATCAAACCTCCTCTCTTCTCACCGAGCTCTCCGAGAATACCGTCGCCGCTCTCTACGAGAAGCTTAAAGCAGCTCAAGACGGAGCGTACCCCGGAGTCGTCGACGTGAGTGTTCGATCTCTCTCCGCCTTCTAGACCTTCTTCGATACACGAGGCGAGCCAAACTAACTGCTACTTACCTCCGGTCGCCTACAGGTCAAGCTCTACTTCTTCGTGCGTCTCGACTCTCTTGACCGCTCGCGTCCGTTCGTCTTCGTTCCCTTGAGACTGACCCCTCGCTTTCCTCTTCCCCTCTCGGACACTTTCAGCTTCACAGCTGGGAGCTTGCTTCTCAGGTCGATCCCAACGCTACCCCCTTCTTCAACCGAGCCAAGAACGTGAGCTTTCTCCCTCCCGTCTTCCCTCTTTCCAACCAGCGCGTCTCGACCTTCAACTTCACGCGACGCGTCGCTCACGCCCTGCTTCGACCCTTCTTTTCTTCTCCTCTTTGCCCCCTTTCCAGCAAATCTTCGTCGGCGCTGAAATCGAGTACACTCCCGGAAATTTCCATGTCGCTCGAGACCTCGCCACCAAACTTCGTCGAGTCTCAGGAAGTGAGAGCTGCTACGCTGGGTTCGAGACGGAGATGGCTCTGGACGTCAGGTTGAGAGCGACGTTCGGAGACAAGAACCTTCGAAGGTTGAAGGAGATCAAGGCGAAGTACGACCCTGAGAGGATCTTTAAAAGCTGGTTCGTCTGAGGAGGGTGAGGAGGGAGGGCGAACTCGAAGGAGGGCTCGAACTCGTCTGTTTTCGCTAGCAAGCTTTGTTTATGTAGCCATCTCTGCTCGTGATGAAATTTTTGACGACCTCAGAAGACTGCTGGATCGCGTCAACATGTGGAAAGAGAACCGAAAGCGTGAGAGAAGCGACTTCGACGCGTCGCATTCACCTTGCCTGAGCTCGCACTCACTTGGTCTCTTCGGCTCTTCCTCCCGATCCGATTCCCACCGACCCCAAATTACTCCGCTCTCTCACACCAAAAGACAGTCGCATCAGACCTGCAGAGAGAAACGGGAGCCGACGCCGCTTCTCCGTTCGGCTCAGCTTCGCTCAGCCTCCCTGATTCGGTTCTTCCACTGCACTGCTCTGGCCTCCCTCAACCACCACCATCACCTCAAGTCAAGATTACCACCTTCGTCTATCATCCCTCATCATGACTACCTCTTCTACCTTCGACGAGTCCACCAAATCCTCGTCTCCCTGGAGCGACGCGATCAACTCCCTTCGACCTCCCCTTTCCCTTCCTTCCTTCGCTGGAGATCTCGTCTTCCCTGAATCGGTGAGCCTCTCTCGTTCTCTCTCTTTTACATCAACGCCGTTCTTGACTGACCTCTTCTCCGGCCCGGGAGGGAATCGAAGGCTGAGTTTCCCAACGCCATCGACCGCTGGGTCGCCTCGTCCATTCGCCCTGCCGGAGTCGTCGCTTATCCTCGAAACGAGCAAGACGTTTCAACTCTCATCAAGTGGGCTGGAAGAGAGAAGGTCGAGCTGGTTATCTGGTGAGCTTCATCTGTAGTTTGCAGCGGAAGGGAGGAACGAGAAGGCCGGACGGGACGAGAACGAGCGGTGCTCGGTCTCGCATAGCCATTGCGACGTCGACCTCTGCTGACGGGATTTCCCCTCGCTTTGATTTCTCACTCGATCAGCGGGGGAGGTCACTCAGCTTCAGGCGTACGTCTTTTCATCCGAGCACTCGGGCTTGATCTTTCTGCATGGGAGGATCGTGAGCGCGTCAGATCGATCGAGCTGACTCTTCGTTCCTCTTTCTCGTCTGCTTCTCTCTCGTCAGGCGAGCAGCACCTCTGGAGGTCTCGTCATCGATCTCGGTCGATACATTAACTCGGTCGTCGTCGATACTGCGAACAAAACTGCCGTTGTGGGAGGAGGAGCTCGATTCCGAGCTGTGGAAGAGGCGATCAAACCTTTCAATCTCGCTGTCGCTGCAGGAGCTGTGAACGATACTGGAGTAGGAGGGTGAGTCCCAGGAGCGAGAAGAGATGAAACCCACGAGTACCTCGGGCTGACTGTCTTGTTTCTGCGATCAGTCTCTCTTTGGGAGGAGGTGAGCTCGACGCGACGCCTTTCGAAAGCGGGTGCTTCGCTCGACTCCTAACTCCAGGCTCACCTTGATCCCTTCATTTTTCAAACTTTCTCAAGGTCTTGGTCTCCTCATGGGAACGACCTCGTTGGTCATCGACAACATCCTTGCCGCCACCGTCGTTCTCGCCTCGGGAGAGATCGTTCGAGCAGACTCCGAATCTCACCCTGATCTCTACTGGGCTATCAGAGGTCAGTCGATACCTTCTGCTCTTCTCACCTAATCTTCAAAAGAAGCTGACTTTCGTCTACCTCATTTCAATTTTGCAGGAGGAGGAGGAGCGTTCGGCGCCGTCACGTCGTTCACCTTCCAGCTTCACGATCAACGACCGACCGTCGGTTTCGCAGTGGCTTTCTTCGATCAAGATCAGCTTCCCCTCGTGATGGGTAAAGTGCAGAATTGGCTTGAGGTGAGTCCGACTCCTGCTCCATCAGTCGCGTCCGACTCCGAGTGCCGACTTTGTTCGATCTTCCGTCTTCGCAGATTCGAACTTCTCAAGAGATGGGAGCCTTGGCTTGCGTCTCGATGGAAGGGAAGCCAGTTCTTCTCTTCTTGGCAGTCTACAATGGACCCACTGAGATCGGTCAACAGAAGTACGCGGACATTCTCGAGAGTGAGTCGCGTTTTCACGAGCGTTGTGCTCTCGCTTGGTCCGTTGCCTTTCGGCTGACCTCATTCAACCTTCCTTCGTGTCAGCTGCCTTCATGGGAAAGGAGATGAAAGAGGTCCCTTCCTCGGAGATCAACGACCAGCTCACCGCTTTCCAAGCGCGAGGAGGTGGGTCTGCCCTCTTCGACGCGTCGCCTCGCGTATTTCGTTACGACGAAGCGAGCTGATCGACTTTCTTTCTCCTTCGATTCAAACCGCAGCGTACAAGTACCAGACCTCTTCAGTCCTCACCGAGCTCCCTGAAGAAACCATCGCTGCCGCTTACAAGGAACTCGAAGCTGTTCAAGCTGGCGAACGACCTGGAGTTTCCGGCGTGAGTCAATTTCCGTCTTACATCTCCCTTCTTTTCCACAAGAGCTTTGAGCGAGGGAGAGCTGACACTGTGTTTCCTCTTCTTCAGATGAGGATCATGTTCTTGGTTCGTCGGCTCCCTTTCTTCATTTCCTCTTTCCACTCGCTCTCGATTCACCGTCAAACCCCTCCCTCCTCTTCTCAGTGCTACAACTGGGACGCAGCTTCTAAGATCGACCCTCACGCTACTCCCTTCTTCAACCGAGGAAAGAAGGTGAGCGAGCTCATCCTTTTGTTCCCATTCTCGTCTCCGATCCTCGACGCGTCGTCCCTGATCTCGCTCCTTTCCTTTCCTTTTCTCTTCCCAAGCAAATCCACCTCGACACCGAAATCGACTACACCCCCGGAAATATCTCTGCAGTTCGAGAACTCGCAGCCAAGATCCGTCGAATCGGAGGCTCTCAGTCCTCGTACATCAACTTCGAAAGCGAGGACGGTGAAACGAGCCTCGGGAGCGACGGGGGTTCGAAGGACGTCCGAGCGAGAGCGACGTTCGGAGATAAGAACTTGGCCAGGTTGAGGGAGATCAAGGGGAGGTACGATCCTGAGAGGATGTTCAGGAGTTGGTTCGGTTGAGCGAGGGAGGAGGGGAGGAACTCTCGACTTGGCCCCTGTTTTCGTTTCGATTCACACTTTCTCGTCTTCTTTCTTCGCGAAGCTCAGAAGGCAAGACTTGGAGAGGCGGGCCGTAATCGATAACAACATAGGCGAAAGGTGAACAACAAGGTGAAGAGGGCGAAGCGAAGCGAAAGCAAAGACCGAAAGAGAGAAGAAGTCCGGGCTGATGATGTACGAACGAACGAAAACGAAGACAGGGCCCTCCCTAGTCATCCCATGTCTGCGACCACCCTCCAAACTTGACGGCCCTCAGACCGACCCCGAACAGAGCTCGAGCTCGATCTCCCCATCGCCGACGGTAAGGTTCGAGAGGGAGGGAGGGATCCGACGAAGCATCCAAGGTGTCGTTGACGAGGGCGGCGTCGAGCGAGATGGGAGGGAGAAGGTGCAGAGGTAGGGAGAGGGAGACGAGGGAGGGGACTCGTTGGGAGAGAATGAGAAGAGTCGAGTCCTGTAGGGATGGAAAGGATGGAGGTGGTCAGGTTCGGTTGACGGAGTAGGACGCGTCGAAGGAGGAGGACAACTCACGATCTCGCTCTCTTCCCACATCACCACTTCGGCAAGCAGGCCCCCGTGCATGAAGACAGTAGTCATTCCTAGACATTCCAGCGATATGGGTAAGCACTCCGCTATGGAGACTACGAGGGGTGACCTCAGGTCTTCGGCGAAGGCGAGGTTGAGCGAGAGGAGGTTTGGGAGCGAGTGAGGGAGGAGAGGAAGGAGGAGGTTATGGGTGGTGATGGTCGTGAGCTTGCAGTTTAGAGTGAGCGACGATAGATTGCGTAGGTGAGCGACGAGTAGGTGGAGGTGAAGAGCGAGGGGGGGAGTTTGAAGAGTGAAGGATCTGGTCGGGACGAAGGAGGAATGGTGAGCTCGAGCTCAACAACTTCTCGGTCTTCGCCCCACGACGTTCAGAGAAGCCAGTAGGTAGACTCGAGACTCACCTTATCAGCCCCATAAGCTCCTTCCTTCCCAGAAGCCACCTCACCTCCTTCTCCGTCGTACAGATCGTATCCTCGAAGAGAACAGCCCTGACCACCTCCTGAATCCCTTTCCCTCCCGCCAAACCCAAACTCCTGAGATCCAGGTTCCTCTCGTGCGCCGACGAGTACTCGGTAGGAGGGAGGTAGAGTAAGGAGGTGATGACGAGGACGATCTCTACGGGGAGGTCGCGAATGGTCGCATGAGGGACGGAGGAGGACGACGTCGAAGGAGTTGAGGAGGTGGTCCTTTGTCTCGGAGCAGGGAAGGGGGACGATCCAGGGAAGGACGAGAAGAGCGAGTCCTCCTCCGTAGTCGTAGGGAAGAAGGATGCGCGGGTGGGAGAGGAAGAAGGGGAGGGTCGGTTGGCGAGTTTGGAGCGATATGCCATCGAAAGGGGAGAGGGATGGGAGGGGAGGAGGCGGAGTTGAGCTTCGACGTTGGCGGGAAGGGAAGAGTCAACTTTTGATCTTTCTCTGCGCCTTCAAGCGACATGTTGCACAGCTACTCACGATATAGATGAGCCTCTTAGGCCTCTGTAGGGTGGTGAATGGGCGCTGAAGGGAAGAGAGGAGGGAGAAGGAGGAAGGAGGAGCCGAGGGGATGACCGTCCAGATTCGAATCGAGCTCAGACCGGGTCGAGCTGAGGGGTTTCGAACGCGGAGGCAAATCTTTCTCTTTCGGCTTTTTCCAAGACGATGCTCAAGAGCTCAAACCCAGACTCATCTACCACACGAAATCGCCTCTAAAAACCCAAAGATCCACCCAGAGCTCAAGCAGCAGGTCCCCAGCCCTCCTCCTTTCTCAACGCCATCCCAACCCACCTCGCCCACTCCTCCGAGATCGCCGTGGGACACACTTTGAGACCGAAGAACGAAGGTCAGCTTATATGAGGCTCGACTACGCGCGAGAAAAGATACATTAGAGCCGGACTCACTATGCAGGCAGTCTCCGTCGGGGTGAAGTCGCGCGTCGCCTCGCAGGGTCCCTTGTCGCTCAACGTCGAGTAGAAGAGACGGAGTCGGAGAGAGAAGTCCCATGTTCTCGCGGAGGATGTCGTTGATGAGCGGAATTCGATACCATCCCCATGCGTCGTTGTTGGCGGCTAAGGGAGGTGAGAAAAAGCGAAGGGGGAGGAGGGATGAGGGTGAGCTCGACGCGTCGAACCTTCGTTCACTTCAAGTGCGAAACACTCACAAGAAACGTCTTCGAATGGGACAGTAAAGTTTCCACACTGAACTTGGCCGGGATAGGAGGTACGAACGATGACTTCGAGGTTGGGAAGAGCTGCGAGGGAGGTGAAGGCGCGTTGAACCTGGCGAAGCGAAAGAAAGGGAAGAGGACCGTCAGTAAGTCGAGCGTTGTTGGCCAAGGGAAAGAGACTCACCATCGAAGTGATCACACCAAGGGCTACATCCAAAGGAGCACTGGTGTCGACGAAGGGACTGTGTCCCTAGTGAGGTCTGAAAGCGGGAGAGGGAGAGAAAGGAGGTCAGTTTCGAACGAGCGACGCGTCGAGAGGAGACGAGACGGCGGAGAACTAGGGGAGAACGAACCCTGTGTTGAGAACGACGATAGTTCGAGCGGGAGAGGGAGTGTTTGTGTAGTTCTTGACGACGGAGAGCCCTGTGAAAACGAGGTCGTGAAGCTCAGAGGGAGTTCTAACAACGAGCGCGACGCGTCGTCGTTTCGGAGTTCGTTTGATGGAATCTGCACTCACAGTCGACAAGGAAGAGAGCAGACAGGTCCCAGTCAAATTTCACCTGCGGAGCGAGGTTAATGTATCAGCGAAAGGGCTGACAGAAGGCAAACAGGAGAACCTTCGCTCGACTCACTCCGTTTTCAGCACAAGCGAGATCAACTGCCTCTGCGTCCGTTCCCAGATAATCCGACCTGAACATCTGCGCCAGGGGCTCTTCAACTCTCTCCTTCCCAACTCCAGCCTGTCGCAGAAGATCCTCGACCGCTGGGTGGGAAGGGTTGAGGGTGATAACGGCATGAGACGGATGACCGACGATTCGCTCGAGAACAGTCTCGACGACGAGAGGTTGGCTCGTCGAGTAGCTAGTCTCGTATTCGAAGGAGAGGACTCGTAGAAGAGTCAGCACTCCATCGAAGTGCATCTTTGAGATCGAGTCTGCGTTTGAAGAAGAAGGAAAGAATGAGTTCAGGCCCTCAGGGGCTGGGGTACAGAAGGCGAGAGAAGGAAAGGCGAGCTCACCTCCCACGATCAGAATCCCTCCTCCTCGTCTGAGAAGGTCGACCAAGAACATCCTCCCATCGAAATCGAGCGCTCTACCATCCTCGCCCACCCACCCCCAGCTAGCGATCCTGAAAAGGCGCTCGAGACCTCCTCCACAGCTGTTCTCGTTGAAACCAGCGCCTGGGTAGAGGTCGTGGAGGGAGGAGAGGGACGTGATGGGTTGAGGAAGAGGCTGCCAGTGCCCAGCTTCGTAGTTCTCGATTGCTGAGTGGTCGGGCAGAGAGTTTGGTGAGAGGCGAAGGTAGAGAGAGTCGGCGGGGGAGAGGAAGGTGTAGAAGAGGAGGAGAACGAAAGAGAACAGAAAGCCGACCGCTGAGATCGTTGTTTTTCTTCGAGGCTTCAGTGGGGAAGATAGGAAGATAGATCAGCCAGGAGTCCGCGGAAGCAAGCTATCAAGGCTCTGAGAGGTTAACAGCTACCTGTATCATGCTTTGAAGAGTGGGGAGGGAAAGAGAGAAGGTCGACGTCGTTGGGGAAAGGGAATAGGCAGCGAAGGGCTCGAGGTCCCTCCTATTCGGGATCGATTCACGTCCGCTTTGCGAAGCCTCCAAGTCGTGCGTATATCGCTCGACAACTCCGCAGCTGTGTATCTCTTAGAGAAGCAGGGGTTGAGAGCGAAGTAGACGAAGACGCAGCGGGGCTCGACGCGTCGGGGGTTCGGGGCGAGGGGGCGATTGGAGGGATAGAAGACTTGACAGCTGATGGGGATGATAATTGCAAGTGAGATGGTAGAAGATAGTCTAAGCTGACTGGTAGGATCAGTCTGGAAGAAGAGGACGAACGAGAGAAAAGCGACGCAGGTACATCGGCGGTCGATGTCGACAAGCTTCGGTTGATGGATCAGGACTCGCGACGGACGGCTCAAGAGCCCAGAGGAATGTAGTGAGAGCTCGCTCACGTCCCGAAGAGGTGAAAATTCGACCCAGGAGTGAAGGAGCATGAGGACGGTAGTGAGGAGGAGGCGAAAGAAGGGAACGAGTGGTGAGCTTTGGATTCCGTCGATCTCTCTTCTTCGAGGGTCCCTCTTGATTGAGCCGAGGTGGTTAGATTTTCCTTGGTGAGCTGGGAGAGTCGAAGGCGAGGTCCTGGTCAGCGTGACGAGAGGCTGGATCTGGGAGAAGGCGAAAAAACGCTGCCATGACGGTCGGGAGGGAGGAGGAAAGAGAGGAAGGGGAGGGAAACAAACAAGATCCGATCTTTTTCTGTCCTTCAACCATCAACGACCCCCCGACTTCCCAACGAAGTTTCACGTCCTTTCAAGGCCCTGCTCTTCCCCTCTACAGCCCTCCCAGTCCTCCCTACCAACTCGCCTCTGAATCCGCAGAGAAACGGAGCTTTCGTCGACACCCTCCTCCGCCCAGCTCTCTCCGCGCTCTTTCGTTCCCCTCTCCTCCCTCTTCGACTTCACCTCATCGGAAGAGCTCCTCAGCTCTCGGACTACTAGGAACTCGTAAAGGATGGCGACTGCTAGTTTGAAGACTGGAGGTGAGTCTCCTTCCATCTTGAACTTTTCTCGATGGTCCAGAGCTGGTGACAGAACGAGCGAGGGAAGGGAGGAGCTCGAGCTCGCAACTTCCTTCGAAGGGGGCTGAGCTCTCGTCCGTCATGGCTAGAGCTTCTATGGATCTATATAGATGTTATCGAGATAGAGATCCCAGACTCGCTCCAACACCTGTCTTTCATCTCCTGGAGCCTCTCTTGTCGCTTATCGGGGGAGCCGGGGAGAGCGCAACGAAGGGGAAGGAAGGTCGAGGGAGGTTGCGCGGTTTACCTTCGTGCTCGAGCTCCTCCCTGGGTACGTAGATGCCCAGGATAGTCGACAAGAGGGTCGCTGTATAGATTGAAGAGTTCTGGTGTCGACCGTACTTCTTTCATCCTCGAAGAAGGCCTCGTTTGAGCTCATTGATCCGAAGAACCCTCGCTGACCTCCTCCCGCCTCCCTTCTCCCCGACTTCTCCCTCCTCAGGATACGTTCCTCCCTATGCGACTGTGGCCAACCCTGCGACTGGGACAGAGATAGCTACTACCACAACCAAGGCTAGAGCTACCACGACGGATACCTACCTGTCAGTCTCTCAATCCCGCGTCAAGTCGGCTTCGAACTCCGAGCTCACCTCGTTCTTTCCTTCCTTCCTTTTCTTCCCTCTCCCTCCAGTCAAGCAGCCCTCGCTACAGGTCCAGCTAGTCCGATCGTACCTCCAAGAGCCGATGATCACGACTATGTCGACATCTATCTCGGAATTCATCAACTCAGGTCAGTCGACACGTCCAGCTCTCGAGAGGAAGGGAGGATCGAGCTGACCTCTCTTGTCTCTCCTTCCCTCCACGCTTCTTCGCGTCCACCCCTCCTCTCCCATCAGTCGAGCATCCGCAAGATACGCCTACACCCTCTACTTCGTCTTCGCTCTCATCCTCATCCTCCTCACCCTCGGCCACCAGTCTCGCTACGGGGGAGGCTCCGTCGGCGCGTTCTGGCACAAGTTCTCCATCCGTCGCATGGTCTGGAAACGGAAACGATCGGATCGAGCCAAGCCCTTAACAGGCAAGAAGAAACGCAAACAACCGTTCTCGTTCCCCTCCAACTCTCAACTCCTCGCCATCTTCTTCCTCTACGCCATCCCGCTCATCTTCTGCTTCATCGGCGCCGACTACATCTTCCCCAAGTCCAGGCTCTTCGACTACCGGACCTCCTTCCCCGAGCTCATCAAGAGAGCAACAGCTCCTACGGTCGTGCTCTCCCCAGCCTACACGATCGAAAAGGCTTGGTGGACGTCGGCCTCGCGAAACGGACTCGTCGCGTTCTCCCTCCTCCCTCTCACCGTCCTCTTCGCTCTCAAATCCCCTCCCTTCGCCATCTTCTCTCTCTCCATCTTCACCCACATGTTCTTCGACACCCTCACTCTCCTCCACAAGTGGGCTGGTCGACTCGTCTGGCTCGTCACCGCTCTCCACGTTGCGCTTTGGACGGTTCAACTCGTCGAGGACAAGAGGGGAGACGCGACGGATCGAACGGTCTTCGAGGTCGTCTGGATATACGACAAGTTCATCTGGGGAGCCGTCAGCTTCGGAGCTCTCACCCTCCTCACCATTCTCAGTATCGCTCCGATCAGGAAGCGATTCTACGAGGTCAGTCCGAGATCTCACGATTCGACGCGTCTCTCTTTTCAACCCGAGCTGACCTTCACTCCTTCTCTTCCATTTAGACCTTCTACATCATCCACGTCACCCTCGTTCCTCTCACCCTCGTCACCGCCGCCCTCCACTTTCCAAATCGATTCTGGTGGCCCACAGCGGCAGGAGGGTTCTGGCTCCTCGAACGACTCTGGAGATTCCTTCGCTACGGATGGGTGAACGGCTGGTGGGGAGGACTAGGGAACGGAGAGCGTCGAGAGAAGAAAAAGACGAAGCGAGAGTCGAGGGAGTCGTCGTCGTCGTCGAAGAGGAGGTCGTCCGATGGAGGGACCGTGGAAGGGAAGAAGCTGGAGCAGTGGGAGATGAACCAGATGGCGGAGACCGGAGACGGATTGGGGATGGGACGAGACGAGATCATGTCGATGTACGACTACGCTTCGCCAACAAGTCCTACGGCTGGAAACTCACCCTTCAACAACAACCACACCCCTCTCAACCCCACCCCTTCCTCCTACGACGCTCAGAACGGCGAGTTCGGCCAGCAGTCGATGAACTCGAAGAACGGCCCTCCTTACGGCTACGGAACTGGCTCGTCAGCCTCCCACTACACCAACAACTCGGTCGGTGGAGGATACTCGGACTTCAGGAGCGACAGCACCCACGACGGAGACCTCGGAAGTCGAGCCATCGATCCTCTCGTCGCCGACTCGAACCCCACCCCCATCCCTCGCAGCATCAGCTCTCCCTCAGCCCTCCGACTCAACCTTCCTCGTGCAGGTCCCCCTCGAGCCCACTCCACTTTCTCCATCTACTCGGAAGCCCTCATCCCCGTCCCTCGTCCCATCCGAGCTCCCATCCCAGCAGGCTACGCTCTCGCCCAACTCCTCCCCTCGCGAATGCTTCGGCTCACCCTTCGACTCCCAAAACCTTTCCGCTGGGCACCCGGTCAGAACGTACTCCTTCAGATCAGGGAGATCTCGATCTGGACGTCACATCCGTTCTCCATCGTCAGCGTCTACGACGAGGACGTCGAGCAGGAGATCGTCCTTCTCGTGAAAGCGAGGAAAGGGTTCACGATGGATCTGTGGAAGGAAACCAAGAAGCGGATGGACGAGGGACCTCAGATGATCACGTCGAGTACTCAACCGAGTTCAGCAGCAGCAACACCTGGAACGTCGTCGGATCGACCTCAGTCGTACTACTTCGCGTCGTCGACGAAGAAGCTCTCGACGCCGAAGCCGGTCTTCTTCCGAGCGCTGGTAGATGGCCCGTATGGATCGTCGGCGAGAGTGAGATGGGGAGATCACTCGACGGTGTTGATCATCTGTGGAGGATCGGGAGTCAGCTTCGGGATCGCGATCTTGACCTACGTCTGCGAGTGCATCGCGAGTCGCGACAAGATGGGGATGGGGAGAGGTGGGAAGGGGGGGAGGCATTTTATCACGAAGAGGGTTCGGTTCTTGTGGATCGTGAGGGACTTTGGTGAGTGCGATGAGTAATCTCCATCGCTTTGACGCGTCGAGGAGCTTCGAGGCTGACTTTCCCTCTTCGTCTCGCGCGCTTTCAGCCGAAGTCCTCTGGGTCTCGAATCTCATCCGACGCTGCATGGACATGATCCCACCCGACCAGCTCGTCATCGACATCTTCGTTACCAACTACCGTCAATCCGAAAAGTCGGTCTACCTCTCCCAAGCCAACCTCGACGACCAACTCGAACTCGCTCCTCCCAAACCCATGTTTGCCAAAAACTCAGGTCGCTCTCGATCCAACTCTCGCGACTCCATCGCCTCCGCCATGAGCAACGACAGCAACACCGATCTCGCCTACCTCGCCGACCGGGGAGACGCCGACTCGGATGGAGATCGTCGAGACTCAGTCCTCGAGCTCACGAACTGGGACGAGGATCAGGACGAGGAGGAGCAGGAACGAACGCTTGCCGAGCGTCAACTCTCGATCAACGTCAAGAAGGAAGGTCGTCTCCGTCGAGCCAAGTCGAGGAAGAGAGCAGAGACGAAGAAGGCTCGTTTGACTCCTGCTCAGGCGAAGGAGAGGTACGGGGACGAGGTCGACGGATCCGCTTCTTCGTCGCCCTCAGCTCCTCCTCTTCCCCTCCCTCACACCAACAGCGGTCTCAACCCTCGTTCCGGCACCGCTTCCCCTCGTCCTCAACACCCTTCCCCTTCCACCTCCTTCAACGCTTCCAACAACCCCTACCCAGAACCCTCCTACAACGACAAACAACCGATCTCAGCCACTCCCTTCCGAGACGACAACTTCTTCTCCCCTCCCTCCGCGTTCAATCGCTCGAAACGCTACTCGATCTCGAGCTCCATGACCGCCGACTCCTACGCTCAGGATCCCAACCTCTTCGGCCAATCACCAGGTCCTCGATCGGGAGCCATGACGCCGAGCGAGTCGTTCAACGAGGGATCGTTCGTCGGAGGAGGACAGACGGAGAGCACGAGAGGGTTGGTCGGAGGAGCTTGGGACGAGAACAGGCAGAGTTTCGTGAGGAGTTCGGTGATGGGAGAGGATAAGGCTCAGTTCATCGATGGGGAGGACGAGGCAGATTTGAACCTCGTTAGTGAGCTGGCGAGACCTGGAAGACCCAAATTGGAAAAAATCATCGCAGAGGAGGTCGAGAACGCGTTGGGGACAATTGGGATCGCTTGTGAGTGCTGCTTCTCTTGACTTCTTCTCTTTCCCACTCGACATGATACTGACGGCCCATTCTGCGTTCTCCTTCGTGAACAGCTTGTGGTCCTTCGTCACTGAACGCCGTCGTTCGGAACGTGAGTTCCTCCTCGTTTCGTCTTCGACTCTCGACGCGTCTAATCATTTTTCCTCGTTTATGTTCTCGTCGGTCCAGATCGCCGCTTCGATGATCTCCCCAGCTCGAGCTCGTCAGAAGGGTCGAACAGGTCACATCGGCGAGATCTACAGTGAGTTTCGATCGACTGCTCTTCGTGTCGACGCGACTCTTCTGCGACTGACCTTCCTCGTTCCTTTCTTCCTCTTCTCCCAACCTCAGCCGAAGAGTACGGATACTAGCCTTTGCCTCGGACCATCCTTTTCGCTCTCTTGCTCTCACCTCTGTATCTCTGGACTCCCCATCTCTCGTGTCTCGTTTCCTTCACGGCCCCTTTCTCTCCTCAATTCTACCTTCGTCGTCTCGCATCCCTCTATTCTACCCCTCTCTCCCTCTCATACCACACTTCCTTCACATCTATCATCTCTTTCTGGACTACTCAGCTATCGTTCCCTCTTCATTTTGCCCTTAAACGACGCGTCTCCTCCCCATCTTACTTCAACGGACAATTGTGCTCTTGGCTCTCGGCTTAGATCGTTTCTTACCTTACGAAGTGCATACTAGGACCTGGTTTCTAGATAATCCTGCTCGATGATGAACCTTTTCGTATCCTTCTGGGGTGACGGCGCTTGGAAGAAGAAGCGAACGGTCGATCGAATGAGGTGAGTCGCGTCGAAGTCTTCCTTCTTTCCCGCCCTAACTTCCCAGCCTGACCCGCGATCATTTTGTGCGGTATTCTAGATATCCCCCGAGAGTGGCCGATGAGTCTGGAAACCTGTGACGAGAAGAGAGCGAACGGTTTGATTCGAGACCGACGCGTCATGCTTTTTTTCGCTTCGCCTCATAAGGCCTTCCCTGATTCTCCTTCTCCCTCTCAACATACACCCCGTCTTACAGCACTCCCACATACCTATCATCCTTCGAGAAACGTGAGTCTGGTGTGAATCCCGTTCGAGGAGAGGAATCAACCGGTTCGATTGCTCATCTTCTCCTCCTGTCTCTCGCTTCGCCCTCGCAGAATTCAGAACGACAGCAATGGCTCTCGACCGACACCTCCCTCTTCTCTTCATCCTCAATCTCATCAGTGAGTCGCGTTCAACCTCTCTGCCAACCTCCTCTCGACGGCTCGTTCAAACCAATCCAAAACTGGACTGACTCGCCTCGTCGCTTCGTCTTTTCGTTTCGAGCAGTCTCGGCAGTTGGACTAGGCTTCTCGGCTGATCTCGTCCACGAGCGACGAGAGTATGGATACTCCTCCAACACCGAGAAGCACAGGATCCGCTACTCGCTCTTCTGCTCGATCTTCGGAGTCACCCTCTCGCTGGTTTTCCTTTCGGTTTCGTTCGTTTCGGTGAGATCACCACCCTCTCTTTGCCTTGTTTCGCACCTCGCATAGCTGACTCGGCTTGAGTTCGGTTCTTCAGTCCGTCTTCCACTGGCTTCATCACTCCATCTTCGTCTTCCTCAACTTCATTTTGTTTGGTACCCCGTCGCCGCTCCCTTTCCCTTGTCGACTCGACTTCGTTCCGCTCACCTCGTCTTCTCTCTTTCAGCTGGCTCGCCAACGCGATTGCGCTCCAAAGACTTTACCACGGCATCGTCATCTGCCGAGGAAGCAACCAAGGACGTGGGATCTCCGAGTGCCACAAGGCTCGTCGACCGTCTTCCCTCCGATAACTCCTTGTCGACGACGTGTCCCCCTTCTCGAGCTGAACGACCTCTTTTTCGCTCCTATCTCTCCAGATCAAGGCCATCGAGATCATTGCTTGGATCGACTTCGCTCTCAGCTTCCTCCTGCTCATCGCCTTCGTCACAGTTGGACGCTCGTCTCACGGAAAGAGAGGAGCGAACGCTGGAGGATACACCGCTTGAGCGCGCTCGTTTCCTAGCTGAGGCCAGGAGGAGAAAGCGGATGCAGGTGATAGTCGACTGTAATGTATGGTATAATAATATGCGCGAACGGCCGATAAAGCAAGGGGGTAGATAAGCAAGCGAGCGAAGCAGATAGAAAAAGCGAAGAGTCGTCTCGTCGTCGCGTCGTTCCCCCGTTCCCTCTCTCCCAAAGCAAAAGCAAAGCAGAGGCTAAACAAACTCAAACTGCTATCGATTCCACCTCCTCCTGCTCCTGTTCCTGCTCCTTAAACCTCAACACCAGTCCCTCTCCCTCCCGCTCAGCGATCGCGAGGCCATCGAGGAACTCGTCCATCGGTTCAAGAAGGAGTTTCCGAACCCATCCTCCAACGGGGAAGTCCTTCGCCCATTGGTTGTGGAGGTGGAGAGTGAAGACGCCTCGATCTTCTCGCCAGTTGAGGGTTTTCTGTGAAGCCGAGGAACAAAGGTCGAGATTAGCTCGTCGACAAAGAAAGGCGGGAGAACGCGCCGAGTCGAGGGTGAGCGAACGTACCCTGAGTTCCTCCTCTCCACCATCCTTCCATTTCCTTCCTCCCCACCATCCAGGATCCACCAAGAAGGGATCCGGTACCCTCTTGTCCGTTCTGCAGCTCCTCGGATCGGCGAAGCACCAAGGAAGGACCTGGAAGGGGACGATCTCCTGGGCGATGAGTCGGCGGAAGGCTTTGAGGTAGAGGTGAGATCCCCAGGTCGTCGAGGCTGGTTTGGGGGGTGGCGAGAGGGAGATGAGGGTGAGGAAGGTGCAGAGGTAAGGGGAGTGGGCGTGGAAGTGGAGGAGAGCGCCGTTGAGGGATTGGTAGGGTTTGTCTGAGGACGAGGAAGGAGGGAGAGCGAGGTCAGTTCGAGCTCGAACCTTCGACGCGAGGGAGAGGAAGATAAGTTGAGAGCGACGAACCGTAGCAATCCCACTGAGTCACCCACTCGTCCTCCATCAAGACATGCAGATCTCGAACGAAGATGATATCCATATCCGCCCAGATGCCACCGAAGTTCCACAGCACCAACAACCTCACGAGATCCCCGTCGATCCACGCCCTCTTGTCCGACCTCCCTACTCCTCCCACCAGTCCTCCGGGTCCCAACAACAGCTCCCATCTTCCTTCCAGCGCCGTCCCTCTCGCCAGCTCCCCTACGTCGACCCTCCGAACCTCGAACCTCCCAGGATACGTGATGAGGAGATCTCGAACGATCGGCGACAGAGCTTCGAGATCTCCGTTCGACCAGATGATGAGGACCGAGTGATCCTTGTTTTGGGTAGCGAGGAAGGACTTGACGGTCCAGGCTTGACGTTCTTGGAAGGGAAGGAGGTCGGCTCGCCAGTAGGTGTGGTAGTAGGTTCTGACGAGAGGAACGAGAGGGGAGGGTCGAAGAGTGGAGGAGTAGGCGAAGCAGTCGTGCTGGTGGGTGAGGGAGATGGTCGAGGAGAGGGAGATGTGGGAGGGGGTATGGGTTGTGAGGGATGTGTTCCATTTGGAGGGGGTCGAGGAGGAGGCGGCGAGGGTGTCGGGAGCGAAACACGTCGCGGTGAGGTCGATTTTGGGATGGGTGAGATCCAGCACCTCCTTCCGAACCCACTGCTTCCTAAACACCGAGAACTCAAGCTGCACCTCCCACACCCATCTCCATAGCAGTAACAGCACAACCAGGAAGACGAAGAAGGTCCTCCAAGCTGAGCGTTTGTTGAGTCCCCAGCCCTGAACGAGGGTGTGGATCCATCGGTCTCGTTTCCGACGTTTGCGAGGACGAGAGCTCCGATACTCTGGCGAGTCCGGGGATTCTGATCGAAGGGGGGCTGAGAGGGTTCGGGAGCGTGCTAGGGGAGTTGTGGATGAGGTGGAGGAGTAGGAGGAGGGCGAGAGGAAGGCCGTCACGCGTTCGAAGACGGAGGAGGTGGAGGGCGGCGAGTAAGGATGGGTTGTTATAGGACGGTGGTAGTGAGGGGATGGGGACCGAACGGAGGATGTCGAAGGTGTGAAGGGAGCGTTGATGGGGGAGAAGAGGGTTGGGATGATGCCTGGAACGAGGAAAAAAGATGGTGAAGGGGAACGAGAGAGAGAAGGAAGGGAAGGAGGTCAGCTCGGAGAGTTTCGATTTCAAGGGTCTATCGACGGTTCGCCCTGAGTGCCTGAAGGAGCTATAGAGACCAGTGATCTGGTTCAGACGTCGCACGAAGGCACGAGAAGACATACGAGCTCCTTGTTGAGCTCGAGTCAACTCTCGTCCCAGACCTCCCTTCAAGGTCTACTCCGACGTCGAGCTCTTAGCCCGCTCCCCTTGGAACAGCTCCAAGGAATCTGAAAGACGAACCCTAGACACTCGCCTCTAGTCACAGCTTGTGAAAACCTGCACTCGAAGACGGGGAGGCTTCTTAGTCGAGAGCTTAAACCGCTCAGGCTCTCGTCCCTCCTCCTCCTTCTCGCCAGCTCGCTCCCCTTCTCCCCTCTCCTCCCTCCGACCTTCTCCATTCCCCTCCTTCTGCCAAAGCCCAGAACTCACCACTTGACCCATTGGACACGCTAGGTCTCTGAGGTCTCTTCTTGGCTTTTGAAAAGTAAGGCTCCGTGGGTGCTTGGGAATGGGACGAGGAGGACGAAGGAGGAGCGTAGGAGGTTGGGAGGTCGGACGAAGAGTACGAAGATGGAGCCATTCCCTAGCAGACTTGAGCTCGAAGCGGGTGTCGTCCAGGTGTAGTCGCGAGGAGAGAGAAGAGGAGGTGATTGGGGAGGAGGAAAAGGTGAGATGGGTGCTGCTGGCGTTTCGAGGAGATCGAAAAAGAGGGTCTTCGGTTTCGAAAGGGCGGAGTCAAAAAGCTCCGACAAATCGATGAAAAGAAGGTTTGGTTGAGTGAAGAAAAGTTTTCTGTGTCGACGATGAAAAGTTGAGAGTGTGCTTCTCTGGGAAATGCTCAAGATCCGGCGCGAAGAGGAAAGGAGCTCACGGTCGACGCGTCGTCTTCTCTCGTTTCTTTTCGTGCTTCTCAAGGTAAGTATCACATACCGGTGGACAGATAGAGCTCGAAGATTGTCATACATACAAATAAAGAGAGGGGATTCCAACGAACGAAACTTGGGCTGGGCGAGGCAAGTAACAAGAACGATCAAAACCAAACGAACCCACTGTCCTCGACGCGTCGCACCTATTCGACGACCTACTTCTCCTCACCCGGTCCCAGTACTTGTTCCTCCAAAACAGCCAGTAGTTTCCTCCCACTAGGTGCGGAATGAAGAACTCCAAGCCTAGCGATGAGGCTTGCGAGCGTGAGTGGCGAAACGACGTGCAGCACTCGCGAAAGCTCGCATTCGGTTGGGAGATGGACTGGGTTTTGAGAGACGACAAGAATCAGGAAAGTGGTCAGACACGAGATGACTGCAATCGAATTTGAAGATGGGGTGTCCAACGAACAGAGCGATCCGCGAGAGACCCTTCGAAGGAGGAAACCCCCGCAGAAGCTAACCGGCTCGACGGTGAAGTCGTTGTCGAGGCAGGCGAAGATGAACGACGCGCGTGCGAACGAGTGGAATATGAGGGCGAGGGAGAGGAGGAAGATGATATGGGAGCGATGTTGGGGTCTGAAGGAAGACGTATGGGTGAAAAGGGAAGGCGGGAGGATCAGGAAGACGAATGAAAACAAAGAAAGCAGGACGAGGGAAACGAGATGCGAGCTCGGCTTACCTCGAGAAGAACGCTGAGGAGAGTGAAAGGGTAGATGGTAGGACAAAGAGATATGCTGATGACTCTGGAGATCCGGGAGGAAGACGGCAGAAGGGTCAGCGACCGAAGTGAGTGAGCCGAAGTCGCGTCGAGAAATGGGTCGACGACGAGAGCTCACCAGTCTCGAAACCGACGACCATTGCGAGAGAGAGTACCAGGCAAAAAGCACTGCAGCCAACAAGGAAGATGACTGAGGTCTGACCCTCCTGCACGAAGACCTCCTCGACCCTCTTCCTCTTGAAGTCGACGACGGGAAGCAAGGTCGTCGACGCCGGTTCTCGGTGGGGTTTGATTTCTTCCTTGCGATGTTCTGGATCCGAATCGACTTCCCGGGAAGCTCCTCTTGATGTGATGAGGTGGAGAAGGAAGGATGCGAGGAAGAGGAGTGTCATGGCGAAGGAGGGGAAGAGGAGGAGTGGTGATGGTTTGAGAACGGGAGCTGAAGACGTGACGAGGGGGAAGAGTACCGCTGCCATGTAGATCGAGAATCAGTTTGTGAGCGTTGGTCAAGCAATCATAGAGGAGGGAGGAGGGGAAGAAGAGCTCACCTCCGCAGTACAAGATGCCGTTCAGCCCTACGCTCGCTTCGACCCAATACATCCCTCGTTTCAAAACAACGTCGTCCTTGTTCTCCTCGTCTGCCGCCTCGTCTTGCTTGAAGAGATCGCCAGCTCTCAAGACGAAGAGTGCTCCATAAGTCGTAGCCGCGAGTACGAGGATCCGTTGTCGAAGGTCTGCCTCTTCGGGACTCTCGAACCCGTCGAGCGGTTGCGCCGTCGCGTGGACGAAGAAGAGGGCGAAAAACGCGAGGATGAAGTGGAGGGAGGTTCGAAGATGAGAAGGGAAAGACATGGAGATGTGGGGTTGAGAGGCGAGAAAGGTAAGGATGTGGTTGGGAGTCTGGTTGAAGAGGAGGCTGCAAAAAGGCTTTCGCTCGCTCGAAAAACGAAACGGCGACGCAGAGGCGAGGCCGATTGAATTCGCTAGCAGTCTCGTTTGTGACAGAGCCTGGTGTGAATGAAGCCCGGGACCAGGTATGGTGGAACACTCGAAGGACCCAGTTCACGAGAACCAAGAGTTTTTGTGACGTGAACTCAACAAAGCATCTTTTCGCTTCTGCTTCTCGTATGTCGCGAACCTGAAATCGCAGAGATCCTCAAAATCATGAAACTTCCACCAGTGAAACTTCCACCAGTGAGAGCCGACATCAAAGTAGAGCAAGACGATATGTATAATCACAGCTCTGACTGCAGATGGGCCTTCGACCTTCCCGCCCGAGAGCGAGAGGGCAACTTCAGCACCAAAACTAGACGGCGAGGGAGAAAGCTTTGAGCTGGTCCCTCCTTCTCCTCGAAGGGATGCTCAGTCGCTCTGAGCTCGATTGGGACTCTTGGGTCCTCGTGACTGGGAAAACTGCATCGGATCAGAGAGATAGAGTGGCGAGCAGATAAGACGACGAAAGAAAGCGAGCAGCGTCAAAAGATAGATTGATTGAGAGGAGCAGATGCGAGGAGTTCGAAATGTAGGACGAAATGACAGCTTTACGAGGAGTTGAAAGACCCTCTAGCCGCTGGGCGAGAAAAGCCACGAACGAAAAAAGGTGGTAAGTAAGAGCATCGACGCGTCGAGAGCGGGAACGACGGCGTGAGCAGGACGAACGTGATGAGACTGGAGATTCTGAACTCTCCGTTTCCGTCGAGCATGCAATGGAGAAGATGGTCCCCAGGTGACAGTTTGGTTCGAACCGTTCCGATTCTGCTTGCGTGAGGGGTTGAGGTCGAGAAAAGGTCAGTTCGCGTCGAGGTTCGTCTCCACGCCAAAAAGAGAAGGGGGAGGAACGAAGCTCACCTGCCGATGTTGTGGGAATACTGCCATACTTAATTTCTGAACATAAAAAAGAAGCGTCAGCTTGGTTACAAAGATGGTAGAAGAAGAAGAAGAAGAAGAAGAAGAATCGACTCACGACCCGTAAACCTGACCGCGAGCTTCTCCTCATCGTCGATCCAGCAGCGAGCGCTTCCCAATCCAAAAGTCGAGCTCATGAGATACCAGAGCTTGACATCCCCCTGCGTCCCGATGTTATGAAGGTAGAATGAGAGGAAGAGCGTCAGTCTCGACCGAGGGGAATGCGGAAACACGAAGTCGTCTCGCGGGAACGAAGAGAAAGAGAGATGACGTACGACTCCGACGGTGAGGCTGAATGTTGCTTGAGCTTTGGGAGATCGAGAGATGATGTACTGTTTCTGAGGTCTGTGGTCGAGCGAGGAGGGAAGCGAGGCGAGAACTAGGTCAGCTCGAGAAGAAAGGCTGGAACGCGCGCGACGAGCGCTCGTCCGTGTCGTCGTCAAGGATGCGACTTCCAGCGAGGGATAGAGAGAGATCAGAGAGAAGGGATACTCACGATGACTCCCACTCGAACCGATCGTCTCCCTCGCCAGGATAAGTCGTCCCGTTCTCGACTCGATCCCCCTTCGTCGTCGAGAGCAAGGCGAGTTTCTCTCGAGTCCCAGAAAGCGAGCAACACCTTGGTACGGAGGTTGGGATGAAGGATTACGGGTGGAACGGGTCGAGGAGAGACATCTGAGTGAGAGCGGACCGAGTGGGGACGAAGGGAGGAGTCAGAACGAGATGTTCTCGAAGTGTTCGAGCTCTAGAAGACGCGACGTTGTTCGGTAGGCTCACCCTTGGTACTACCTCCATGTCCTCATGCTTGAATCCCCAGTCCTCGTCCTCGAGAGCACTGTCATCGCTTTGCCAACGCTGAAAATCCTCCACCGTCCTCAGCTGCTTTGGATCGTACGAACCTTCCAGCTCCTCGTCGACCACTCCGATTCTCGACACGACGAGCCTCTCCAGAGCGACGTCCCCCTCGGTGTTGTGGGCTTCAACGAAGAGTATCTGCTGCCAAACGTGGTACTTGAGGATGTTGGCTGCGGCGAAGTGTCCTCTCACGTCGGGATGTCGAGGGTCGACTTCGCCAGCCATCGACAGAGGCATCCGACCGAACCAGGTAGGGATGCGAGTGGGACGAAGGAGGAGCTCTGGGAGGAGAGGGTTCCGGAGGGAAAGGGAAGGAACGTCAAGATAGCGTGATGAGTCGTGCTGAGATGGTGTACGAGGGTCGCGCGTGACGCGAAGGAAGTTTAGAGTCAGCTTCGAGCGACGAACGAGAACAAGAACGAACTGGGGAAAGATATCAATATTCACCTGATTTCCACCTCCTGCTACTAAGGGATAGGTCGTAGAGATCGCGAAGAACTCGAGCGAGATGACGGCCGGTGCGGAAGGGAGGGTGAGGAGAGATCGCAGAAGGATGTCGTAGGAGCGATGCTGATCATCAAGACGCTGGTCGTTGACGGCACTGTCGAGACTGCTCGGGATAAGAGAGGAGACCGAGCGGAGAGGTGAGGTGAGGTGGGCAGGAAAGAGGGAAACGAAAAGGATTGAGTCAGCTTCGACAAAGGGAGACAAGCAGTCTTGACGCGCAATTCCAGCAAACTCACATTACCAGATCGACCTCAGCAGGGATATTCTCGAGGAAGCAGTTGGCGAAGTAGCTGAAGAGTGAAGGAGGATGAAGCTCGAGTCAAAATCAAAACGTCGAGCTCGCGTCTCGTCGTCGTTGTCGTCCCCCTCGCCCAGAAGAAGAAAAACGAGCTCGCTTGTTGACTCACTTTGATCCAACTCCTCCAATACCTCTAGATTCAAACGAGATCAGTGAACAGTCAGAAAGGCGTGCGAGGAAGCGACTGCTGGAGAAAGAGAGCCGTGGGAGAGGAGGGGACTTACGACGGGTAATAAGTGTGGTTTGCGAAAGGAAAGATCTCTTGGAACCACTTGTAGAAGACGGCATGATAGGTATGATGCTTAGTCATCATGAGAGGCATGTTGCTGCCGACGGTGACTGAGAGAGAGGAAACAGCGAGACTTCGGTCAGTCGTTCGTGCGTTCGTTCGAGGCTGGGAGGAGGGGAGGAGGGGTCGCTCACTCGATCCACCCAGGATAGCAATCGAGATCGATTCTCCTGCTAGAGCTCTTCGGATGATACGGCGGAGGCGATGGTTGGTTCCAGAGTAGGAGACGGATTTCTGCGGTTGAAGAGGAAGAACCGAGAAGAAGTCGTCAGTCGCGAGTCGAGACGACCGAATCCCTGCCTCGCGCTTGGATTTACATCGAAGAAAGCCTGGCTGGAGAAGGGAACGAAAGGAGTGATAGACAATGATGAGCGCTGACAAATCTTCGAGACGAAAGGAGGACAGTGGTGAGAAGGAGGGAAGGAAGGATCGAGCTCACCCAAACTTTTGAACGATTTCCTCCATCTCTTGATCCCTGATAGCCTGAGGTGACTGGACTTTCTCCTCGACGGAAACGACCTCTGGAGCGGTGTTCCATGCAGGAAAGAGGCTACTTGAAGTAACGCAGACCTGGAGGCTCTGGTCTCTGAAGAAGAGCAAGGCGAGAGCGACGAGTTGAAGGACGAAGACCGGGAGGAGCGCATGGGTCGACTTCATGAGAAGAGAGGGAGGAATCGCGTAAAGCAGATGGGTCGGAGCGTGGTAGGGAGGGGAGCGAGGGGCGAGATGTGGATCGTCTTCGGTAGCTTGGATGAGGGTCGAAAGAGGAAGAAGGCAGGAAGGGAGGGAGCGAGGGCAGGAAGGGAAGGGGCGAGGATGGTGAAGAAAAGCAGCTCCCCGCCAGCGAGTCCAACAGAGCTCGAGTCACATCTGTTTTGTTATTCGGAGAGTGTCCGACAGGGAGGGATCAAACGTGGTGAGCGAGGTAGGCAAGCGAGGAAGGGAGGAAGAAAGAAGGTTGAAGAGAGCATGGAAGTCGCAGAGGACCGAGTCGACCGAGCTCGAGCTCACCTTTTTTGATTCCCCCTCCTCCCGCCTCCTGAAAGAGACCTGTGAACATCATCAAGCTCAGCATCCACGACTTCACTCGAAGAAGAGTCCAGAGAATTCGGATTTCACGACTCTTCTCCTTTCTCGGACCTCCTCCTCGCTACAACAAGGAACCCGGCGTGGAGCGTCGAGTTGGCACCCTTTCTTTGATCGTTCCGCACTGTCTTTCCGCTCCCGTTTGTCGCACCGACGTTTGATGACGAGCTCAGAGAAATACACATAGCCCACGAAAAGAGGAGAACGGCTGCATGACGAACGAAATAGAAGCTAGCGAGTTGCAGCGCTGCTCGACGACGCGTCGATCTTCTCCTCGCCCGTCCGACCCCATCCCTGCTTCTCCTAATCAAGCGAATGGAGGTGGCGAGGATGAGTGAAGTACGGTGGTGGTGCCTGTTTGCAGAGAAGAGGAGGATGGTGCGGCAGAGTCAGCGAGGAGTCCGAGACGCGTCGCAGCTTTGGATTAACGGGCGAGACGGGAAGAAATTGAAGAGCTTCACGGACCTCGAGAAGCAGATGGAAGGCATGATGAGAGCGAAAATGACGGGGAGGAAGCTGGTTGAGCGATCTTGAGGAGGAAGCGAAAGAGGAAGGCAAGGGAAGAGTGATCAGTCGGTGAACGACGCGAGATGTACGAGACGTGGAAGAAGAGGGAATGAGCGCTCACCCATCTCGTAGCGAGAGACCAGCATCGAGGAGACTCTCAGGGATGGGAAGGTCCCGGCGAGGAGACAAAGGGAGACGAGTTCCGAAAGCGTTTCGCTCGATTCCTCCTGACTTGAGTTCGCGTCGTCGAGGGGAGGGAGGAGCGATGTGTCCTCATCGTCTAGCTGCTCCTCGAGTCGTCCGAGACTCGGCCATCCTTCAGTTTAGAAGGTTGGTGGAAGAGGAAGGATGTCAGGGAGATGGTAGCCATGGTCGAGCAGAGGAAGAGGACGAGAAGGGTATCGTTTGGAGATGGGAGAGGCGAGGAGGTGAAGAAGGGTGGCTACGAGAAAAGATCACGGACAAAAAGACAGGTCAGCTGGTCATATCGAGGCGGGTACCTCCAAACGAGGGTGTACGGGAGAAAGGAAGGAGGACTGACCTCCCCAACTCAAGGTCCCAAGCAGCCCGAGCGAACCCTCCATTCGACCCAACCCCTTCCTCAACCCTTCTTCTTCTTCGACCAGCCGACCGTCAACAGTTCCTCCTATGACTTCTACACCCTCTCCAGCCCTGAGCACGAACAACGCTCCCAAGCTCGTGGTAGCAAAGACGAGGATCTGTCGTCGAAGGTCCTGCTCGGTTGAGCTCTCGAGCTTGTCGAACGGGCTTGTGGTGAGGAGAAGGAGGAGGGGAGCGACTAAGCGAGGAAGAGGTGGAAGAGCGCTCGGAGAGGGTAGTAGAGTGGCATGCTAAGGAGGAGGAGTTGGTTGGGAGTCAGCTGGGCTGAGAGGAAGCAAGGAGGGGGGAGGGCAAGGGGAGGAAAATTCGAGCTCACCCATCTATCTCAGGCACCCAGAGAGCCCTGAATCTCGGCTGAACGGGAGCGATACATGACTCCGATCAAAGAGGAACGCGAGAAGTCGAACGGGGGATAGAAGGAGGGGGTTGAAGAAGGGGAACGAGGAGATGACGGGTGTGAGAGGAGGAAGGAAGGGAGGAGAGAAGGAAGCTCGCGAGCTCGCCTTTGACGCTTCTCCTCCAGTCTGACATCTCTGCTTGCGGCGCGCGAGCCTCCAAGGTTCATCCTGGAAGTGAACGATAAGTTATGAGACACCGCTCTTGGTCCATCTCGACTCCTGCTGGTTAAGGGTGAGGCGGAGAAGGGAGCAAACGTCGAGCTCGCTTCTCGACGGCCGATCCTTTTGCTTGTCGCTCGTTCCCTCGCCGACGTCGGAGAAGCTACGAGACGGCTAGCATGTGAGGGGGGTCGAGAAAGGAGGTTTGATGCAAGTGCCCGAGAAGAGGGCAGCTGAGGGAAAGGGGAGGGGAGGGAGGAGGAGGGAGATGGTCGCTCAAGGCGAAGCGAAGGTCGAAGCTCGCGAAGAGAGAGCACCCTCGACGAGACAGGTGTTTCTGCTTGAAAATATGCTGAAGAGGAAGACTCGGGAAGGTCGTCGTCTGTCAAAAAACGGGCTAGAACAGCTTGCCCTGAGAAATGAGGTTGAAAATCAGACGGGCTCAAATGAAAACTCCGAGCGAGAAGCGAATCCTCGTCCAGCTCGTCTCCTTCTTCCTCTTCTCTCCTCCGACCACCACCCTCTTCGAAGGCGCTCACGCTCTAAACCCTTTCGAGACTGCCCTGTGCGACTACTTTTCATGGGATGAGGCAGACGAAGCCGCCTCCACAGCTCCTTCAAACCTTTGACGGTGCTTTCCGTTCGCTCCTCCGTCCTCTCGACAGCTCGGTTCCGCTTCTCTTCAGCCTTCATCCTCCTCTTCATTCTCCGTTGTTTGTCTCGAGGTCCCTGTCACGCGGTGTTTGCTACCGCGTGCTCATGTTTGGCCCTCGTCAGCCCATCTCTCTCTCACTCTCTCTCTCCTCCCACCTCCTCCCTCACCCTCCCTCCCATTCCATCTCACCCTCGTCGCCCCTCGTTCCAAGATGTCCCCTCCCTTCCCTTCTCCTTCTTCGCTCGACTACCCTATGGCTCTCATTTTTCTTAACTCCTTCTCCATCTTCACTCCCACCTACCCTTCAAGAATCAGCACAAACAAGTCGTCCCTCCTCCCCTCCCCTCCTCTCGACTCTGCTCCTCTCACGACTCCCCTCCCCCCCTCGCCTTCTCCCTCGCTCGGAACTTCGCTCCTCTCCGACCTCTTCACTTCGAGCGACCCTGAGGACCACGTCGCGGCTGGGCACGAGCCTGGAGAACGATCAGACGCTGAGTCGAAGTCGGAGTCTCGACGAGGGAGAGATGGGCAGGACGACGCCGTCGAAGTCGACGCGACGAAGCTGAACGTCGAAGATCGAGAGATGATGGCGGAGTTGATGGCTCTCAAGGCTAGCAAAGCTGCATGCGGTCAGTCTCCGTCTTTTTCTTTGACTTCTGGCAGTGTCTTTCCATTGCAGGGAGGAACGAGTGGTGTTTGGTTCCGGTCGACACTGAACCCTTCTCTTCGTTTGGTTCTCCTGTTGTTTCTCTTTCCGAGCAGATATGGCCGCTCAAATCGTCCTTCTCATCATCCCAGCACTTCCCAAGAACTCTGGACACGACGCTCAGACGAGAAAAGCAGCTGCTGAGGCTCTCGCTGTCGGTCGAGCGCTCTTCCTTTGGTCGACCTTGTCTGCTTCACCCGTTCGTTCCTCTCACTCCTGCTTGTGTTCTTCTTCCACTGACGGAACCTACTCTATCGTTACCTCTTTAGCTCATCGTCCTCGTCGCTACCATCATCCTTCTCGAAAGACTGATCGAGCTTCATCCGAAGATGGGAAACGCTGAAGGTGAGTTCGCGACCTCCTCCTCGTCCTTCGCTCTCGTTCATCACCCGCTCGCCTACCTCGATCACCGACCCTCCCATCTCATGACCTCGTTCCCTCCCCCTCCCAGTTGTCTCCCGCGACGCTCCCCTCCGAGTCACCTTCGCTACCTTCGTCCTCGCTCTCAAATTCACCGCCGACACCTCGTACAGCAACCGTTCCCTCGCACACTACACGCCCTGGAAACTGGTCGATGTCAACGCGATGGAGAAGGAGCTTCTGAAGTACTTGGGATGGGATCTTTGGATCTCCAGTCAAGAGTGAGTCTCGTTTCGAGAGAGCGAGAAGAAGATGAGCTCGACGTGACGAGTCCCATCACCGGTTCGCTTCGTCTCGACCTGCGCCTTCGACATCTCGTTGACCTCTTCGACTCTTTTCATCCCTCTATTAAACTTCTCTCAGACTTCTCCATCGTGCTTCTGGCTTCTGGGAACAACATCAACATCGCCAAAACCCCCTTTCGTCGTCGTCGTCCTCTTCCACCCCCTCGCACAACGCTGGCCACCTCCCCGTCACCAGCAACCTCTTCCTCATGCATCGACGTACTGGCTTGACCGAACGAGGGTGGAGAGGTGGGCTCGTGAGAGGTTCTGGCGAGAGCGGGAAGAGGATCCCTCGAGAGGGAACGAGCCTGGGCGAGGAGGGTCGCGTCGAGGAGACGACTGTTTGGCGACGAGGAAGATTGGAGAGGAGGGAGGGGTCGGATGAGTACGGAAGGATGTAGATAGATTTTACTTGTGTGAGTGTCATCTCTTATCGTTCTTTCTCATCCTCTCTCAGCTACAGCTTTCCAAACGTGTCGCATTGACTGTCCCTCGTTCGTTCGGTCAATTTCTCTTAGCGCTCCCAAGTTTACCTCGTTTCTTAGTATCTACGCTGCTCTCTCTCCGTCTTCTCCTCTCCTTGTATGACTGTATCGTACATCAGATCGGCTGCCTCTCTCTCCCTCTTTGTGGACGCGTTCGGTTTCGCGTTCCATCTCGTCGCTTTCGTTCTTCTTGGTTGCTTGTTTCATTCTTGGTACGCTCAATCATGAGGTTCTTCTTGCTATGAGACATCCCCGGAGTAGAAGAGAAGCAATCTGTGAGACATCCGAAGACGCTGGTTGGTCGAAGGAGAGGCGAGCGAAGATATTGACGCGTCGCCTGTCGGTGAGTTCTCGCAACCAACAACGCACAACTTTCGGGGCTGACGTTTCCCACTCGATCTTTGAAGCAAGTTTCGTTAGGTTCATTCCTCGATCGGTTTCCACATCTCTAGCGGAAAAGGCTGCAAGAGCCTCGAACGAAGGTGAGGCGCCGACACTGAAGTTCAAACTCACAGATTTCCCATCCTTCGGAGGGAAGGTCTGCCCAGTGTAAGTTCAATCCTACCCTTTCTCTTTAAGCGACGTCCTCGAGTGCTTCAACGTCAAGGATAACCTCAAGTGAGTCGCGTTGAGACCTCGTAGCTTTTCTCGGGTGTTCGACTCAAGCTTTCTCTCTCGACTCGGCGCGTCGAGAGCTCCATGTGCTCGCTTCGACTAGGGGTGTCCCGCGGACTCCTCTGCTCCCTTCTTCCTTCTCTATCTTCTGCTCATGCGGAGGATGCATCGGTGAAGCCGTTGTCGACGGCTCAGATCTCCCAGGAACAGACGAAGTCGCGGTCGATGAAGGGAAGTGTCGAGTCCGCGAGTCGACGCGTTCTTTTTTTTTCCTCCTTCGTTCTTCGCCATGAGTCACGAGAACGCCCAGCTTACTTTCACCCCCCTTCCACGTCCCCCCTTTTAGCTTCTCTCAGGCTCTTGCACTCGAGGATGGACGCTCTCCCCCAGACGCGTTTGACGTGGCGGAGATGGATAGCTTCAGTCGGCTTCGAGTCTCGAGGAGCCTTCCTCTTTCGACTCTCTCCCACGGAATGAACATTCGCACCAAGAGATAGAGATCAAGGATAAGAACGGTCTACGTGTCTACATGTTTATCTCCAAGTCCCCTGAGCGTCCCTTCCCTTCGGGTTGGCCGATTCGCTTCGCTGGATCGGAGCGTAACTTCCTCCCTCGGCTGCTGACTTGATCCCTACTCCAGCGCTGCTCATCTGGATCTCGCTGTCGTCGTCCGCGACACCGAAGCTGCAAAGGTAAAGACGAGAGAGATGGAGAGCATCAGCGAGGGCGAGGGAGCGAGACGAAGAAGGAATGAGTCACGACGCACGCTTTGTTGAGTCGATGGTCGAACCCGTTCATCTCCTTGCTCCTGGGCCCGGGCTTCCCGCGCAGGTAGTCGATGAAGAACATGTTGGCCGTCCAGATCTCCATGGCAAAGTCTGAAGGAAGGGATTGAAACGAGAGGGGCGTCAGGACGGGGCGACGACGCGTCCAGAGGGAGATCGAGGGCTCGTTCGACGAAAGAGAGATGGAGACGCACCTCCGAACCACAACACGTCTCGAATGAATCTCAGGTAGTTCAGGAACGAGCGAGGCCTGAGTCCGAGGCCGTAGTACTCTCTGGCGGGGAAAGCGCAACTGCGAGCAGGGGAGAAGAAACGAAGTCAGACGCGAGGCCTCGCTGCTCGTCGTCTTCCCTCTCTGGACTCACGCCATCCATATCGAGAAGATCACCATCTCGACGGAGATACAAAGAGCGTTCTGTGAGAAGAAGAGATCAGCTTCAAACTCCATCTTCTTCCGCTCGAGCTCCCTTCGATGGAACGACTCACCAAACCATCAGAGATGTTCGTCACCGTCCAATACTCGTTGGCGTGGATCAGACCATGCTTCGCCAGAGCAGAGATCACGAAGGATTGACTGGGAACGAGAGGAAAGTCAGCGAAGGGTCAGTCGAGGGAAAAAAGAAGGAGACGCGACGCACTAGAAGGCTGGAGAGTTGGGAAAGGTCGTGGGAGTCAGCGACGTCGACTCAAGCAAGGAAAAAAGTAGAAAAAGGTAATCACTGAAGAAAACGACCATCTTGATACTGAGGAACTTGTTGAGGGGCTGTCTTCCCGTGAGCTCGTGCTTGGTCAAGTCGTACCAGACCTTGAAGGAGGAGAAAGAAGCGTCAAGGTCAGTCGACGCGTCGAAAGCGAGACAAACCCCTCGGGGAGGGAAGGGAAGGGACTGACGACCAGACCGTCTGAAAATAGAACAGCAAGGAGTGGAAGGTCAGCCAAAAAAAAAAGGAGCCGTAAACAAAGGTCTTGAAGAAAACTAACAAAGAGCGATGGAAATCACGACCTTGAGAACAGAGAGAGAGAGATTCAGCGACGAAAAACGCAGAGGTTCAAAGAATAGAGATGGACTCACGAAGTCAAAGGCCTCTATATATACCTCGGCGAAGTAGACACTATACTGCTCTGGGCACAACTTATCGAACGCCTCGCAAACGATACTGATGATCGAAAGGAGAGGCCGAAAGATGGCGTACTGGAGCACCGACCACTTCAGAGCGTGAATGAAGTAAGGTTTTGAAGCTCGGCTGAGAGGAAGAAGAAACGGAGGAGAGCTCAGCGTCGCGCTTGGGTGAGCGTCGCGTCGCATCTCGAGAGAGCGTCGCCTCGCGTCTCGACTTGATCTTGAGGAGACGAGAGAACTCACAACCTAATCTTCCCAAAAGTCATAGGCAGTCCCTCCTTATCCTTCCTAGCCAAAGCGTTCGTGACATCGCCATTCGAGGCGGTTGTTGAGACGAACTCGACGAGGAGGAGCAAGAAAGCTGCTAACGTGATTCCCTCGCTGTCCAACCGCAGGAAAGAGGGAAGGGAGTTCCGTCAGCTTCGTCAACGTCTCAGTAGTCGAGAAAGGAGCGATAGAACGTGCTATGCAACCTCGATCTGGGTCAGAAAAGAAGGAGGACAGGTCAGTGAGAAGGACGAGAGAAGCCGCTCGAAGAAGTCCCCTACGGAGGGCTTCGCCGAGTGTGCGAGAGAATCCGACGCTACAACAAAGGGACTCACCAACTCGAAGTATATAAACGATCTAAAGAAGCGGTAGGAGAAGAAAGCGAGCACCTCGTACACCCAGGGCATCAGCTGCGTCAGAAAAGAAAGTCGACAGGTCAGCGAACAGGGCGAGGGAAGCGACGACGCTAGGACAAGGGGCGACGCACCAAGACGCGGCCGATCTGTCGTTGTTGCGCAGGGACTGCCAAAGGAAAAGGAGAAGAAGAAGAAGAAGAAGAAGAAGAAGAAGAAGAAGAAAGAGATCAGCGGGCTGTGGGGAGTGTTGAGCTCGAGCGAAGTCGCTTCCGCTGTTTCGGTCACCCTAAGAGCTGGAACTGAGTATATACTTTGATAGTTGAGCGCATGGAGCGTAAGAGATGTGAAGGTGACGATGGTAGTCTGTGGGTTGAGCGAGCATCGAGGAGTGAGCTTCATCGTCGAAGGGAAAGGAACGACGGGAGGGACGGAAAGGAGGATGGATTCGGACGGGACGAAGAAACCAAGCTCACTGCTACACCACAGGCGCCAGAAACCGTCCATCCTATGCGATGAGGAGTCCAGCTGTTGTCGGACTGTAAGAAGAGAGGAGTCAGGATCGATCTACGCTCGTTCAGAGGTCGAGAAGAGGGAGAGGGAAGGGAGGGTGAAAGGGGCGAAGCTCATGCGAAACGACGGATGTTTGAGCTCACGAAATCCCAGAAATCGTCCTGAGCCACTGCTAGAGTGTTCGTAGAGTTGCAGACGCGAGAGTCGAGAACCATGGGGCGGAGTTTGAGATGGAGAAGGGGCGAAGGAAGGTGGTTGTTGGCGGATGAAGACGAAGAAAGGGAGGGAGGGAATCAGAGGTCGACAACAGCTTTCGTTTGGTTTCCTGCGTCGGCAGCCGATCAGAGGAGCTATAAACAGACGAGGTTGAGATTTTTCCTGACGCGATCTCGCAGGTTTTCCATCTATACCGAGGGCCGCTCCACTCAGAGGGAAGATACAGCTTTTCTCGTCGACGAAACATCACCCCTCTCGAACCTCCCGACTCCGCTGGGCTCGCTCTCCTCTCTCTCCGTGTCCTCGCTGATCTTCTCCGCGCTTTCGCCCGAGACACTTCTAGGGTTCGAGTTCTCAGGAGATGCAGCAACGACTTCGTCACGTAGGCTTGAGTGAGCCAGATGGAACGCGTCGAAAAAGAGTGAGGGAGCGAGAACAGAAGCGAGACACGACGCGGTTTCAGAAGCGACTCAGCTTCCTCTCTCGTGTTTAATCTGGAACATATATATATCGGACCAAAATGCTCTTACAGCTACATAACGGAAGGGAAGATAGAACGATGCTCTCCAGAGCGAGGCAAAGAGCAGAACCGGGGGACGCGACTCGACGACAAGGTCATCGAGCACTCAAGAGCCGTTGCCTTTTTCGGCGACAGCTCCTCTTCAGAGGGAAGGGATCCGAGATGTCACACATGTGGACTCTTCCACTGCAGGTGAAAGAAAAAAGAAAGGGGGATGAAGAAGGGGATGGTCAGCGTTCGAGAACGTCGAATCAAGCCAACGAGCCTGGAAGCAGAAGCAAACGCACCTTCGTCTCCAACGCACCCATCCACCGTTCCACCTCGTTCTGTCTCTCGAGGCTTTACGCCCCAGTCATAGTCGGGAACCCCATAACAGTCCGACCAGCGAGTTTCCCTCCGTTCTTCCTCGCTTCGATCCTTAACTGCCTCTCTTCCTCCCGCTTCTTCTCCAGCTCCTCCTCCTGCAGCTGAGCTTCAGATTTCTCGCCCTGACGAAACGAGAGTAAAACGTAGGGGGAAAGGGGCGACGCAGAGTCAGCAACGCGCTTCTACGTCCAGGATGGGGGGAGAAGAGGGATGCGAAGGAAGGGAGGGAGAAGGGAAAGCTCACCAATCCAAGCTTCGCGAACAAGGATCCTTTGGCGAACGAGAGCTTGGTCGCTAGGGAAAGGTCTGACTCGGGAGTGGTAGGAAGCGAGTAGGTAGTGGGACCTGAGGGAGGACCCTTAGGGACGTAGGAGCAGACGAAGGGAGTGGTTGAGTTTGGATCGTCCTTCGGAAGGGTTGCGGCGGAGAGCGAATCGTTCATGTCGTTGAGGTCGGCCTAGAACGAACAGAGACAGATCAGCGATGCGAGGAGGAGTGGGGTGAGAGGAGAAGGAGCTCACAGTCATAGTTGTGAAGTTCGAGTTGGGGAGTTGAAGGTGGTTGGGGGCAGAACAACGAAGGGAGGGAGGGTGGGCTCTTTGGCTTTCGAAGTTTGTCACCGCCGAAACCCGGTTCAGCTGTCTCTGGGAGGCTGTCCTGGACGCGCTTGGAAGCCTCGACGACTCCTTGTAGTCATGTTGAACGTCAAACGAGAAGAGGTGGCAGGAAGAACGACGAACGAGAAGATGGGATCTCCTCCTGCTAGAACTTCGTTCGCGTCGCGTCGCGTCCTCCCTCCCTCCCCTCTCCCTCCTCCCCCACTCCAGAACAAAGAGATAGCCAGCAATGCGTAGTGTGAATGAATAGATAAATAGCAAGAGCACATACGGCCGAGGTGGAGCAGTCCGAGAAAACCAAAACGAACGAGCGACGACAAAACGAGCGAAACAAAAACACAAACCGAAGTCCCAGCTCTAGAAGCTCAAATCCTCCTCCTCATCGAACCCGACCCTGATCCCAATCCCCAGCGGACCCTCTTCCACCTCCTCTTCCTCATCTTCTTCCTCCTCCTGCCCAACTTCCTCCTCCTCCTGCTCACCTCTCCCTCTCCCAAACCCACCACCCGTTCCTCCCCACTCCTCATCCCCTTCCTCCACCATCCTCAGCTTCCCCCCTCCCGCCACAGCTCCGGGAAACACCACCGGATGCCCATCTTCGTCGTGTGGTACGAGAAGCTGATGAGCCTGCGCTGCTGCTTCTCCTGGTCGAAGTCGAGGTGCAGCTGCTGGAGCTTCGGCGTTCCCGACGAGAGTGGGCGTTTCGTCGTCGAACTCGAACTCGAGCTCGTCGTCGTCTTGAGGTTTGGGTTTGGGCTTCGGGAGTTTGGGTGGTGGAGGAGGAGGGAGGTAGGAGACTCCGGCGAGGGTGAGGAGGTGGTTGAAGTCGTGGGTCATTTGGGATCTGCCGAACGAAGGAACGGGAGGGGAGAGGAGGAGAGTGTGAGTTCACGAGAGAGCGAGCGAGAACGAGATGAAGGCAAGAAAGAGAAGGGACGAACCTTCGAACAGCAAAGAAATCACCAACGGTCCGACCACCGATCACGAGCGCTGGGAGTTTCGGGACGTCGAGGATCCGGAGGAGGAGGGGTTCGAGATGGGCGGCGTCGGCTGAAGATGGGTTGAAACGAGAACGAAGGCGAACGAGAGGAGGTCAGCGAGCGAAGCGAGATGAAGAGAGAGAAGAGAAGGCTTGGGAGAAGAAGGCAGAAAGACGTACATCGACCTTCCAGATCCACGAAAAGGAGGCGAGCGTCCAGTCGAAGGGATTCGATCAGAGCTCGGATGGTGAAGACGGATCTGAATGAAACAAACGAACAAAACGAACGACGCGTCAGGTTTCGTTTCTCCTCCCGCTCTCTCCTGCCTCCCACCTCACCACCACTCCCACTACCACTCCCTCCTTCCTTCCCAAAACACAACCTCAAAGACGCGAGACTCACGGATCCCTCCCCCTCCCAACGATCAACACCTGCCCTCCCGCCGTATCCCCTTCTCCCTTCCCCGCCCACAAAGCCTCCACCATCTGAGCGACCTGCTCGTGGCCCGACAGACCTGAGGACGACTGAGCGTACGACGCAAAGGGGTTGAAGTCGAGGATGAGCTCTGTGTTAACGTGACCAAACGCGAAGAGGGAAGGGAGGTGAGTTGGGACGCGTCGAAAGACGAGCGACCGAGCGAGGGGAAAGAAGGACGACGAACGAGGATCCAACGGCTCTGAAGGGTTGACTTTGGGTAAGGAGTGGAGGTCGGAGGAGGTGATGTACTGTGGAAAGACCAAGAGCGAACGAGGAGAACGATCAGCATCAAAAACTCGCGGTTGCTCGACCGAGCTCAACGATCGCCCTTCCCTTCCTTTTTCCCGACTCCCACTCCCGCAAGCTCCCCTTCCTCCCCTTCTTCAGATTTAGTTGAGATGGGAGTGGTGATCGTTTTCGTCTGTACTGACATGGACCAAACTCCCCAACTCCTCTCTCCGATCCTTCCACACCCAGCCATCTCCCGCCCTCGCAGGCGCAAGCGGAACCGTTCCTGCCTGCTGCTTCCCTCCCATTCCTCTCGGACTAGCGTTGGTGAGGTGAGGGTCCGGTGGTGGGTCCAACGGAGCCTGCTTGGAGTGTTCTCGATCAAGAAAAGAGGACTGGTGGTGGTGGTGGTGGACGTCTTCGGACGTGAGGGACAAGAAAGGTTCGAACGAGGGAGAGAGGAGGGTGAGGAGGTAGCTGCAGACGTTTCAAACGCGAATCAGACGGGCGGGCGTTTGAATCAGTGAAGGAGAGGGTGATAGAGTATGGAATGGCGGCACTGACAAAGTAGTCGACAGCAAAACGAGCACGAAAACGAGCTCCCTCCCTCTTGAGCCGAGGCGGGAAACGAGAGGGAGTTTGAGGAGGAAGAGGTTGATTTTCCTTCGACAGGTTCGGGTGAGGGTGTTGTAGTGTCGATTCCGAGGTGGAGATCCTCCTCCTTGAGGGGATAGTAGGCCGTCCTGAACGCGAGAAGGAGGAAACGAGGTGAGCTCGCGTCTCGCCCCAGCTCTCCTTCCGGATTCGAATGAACTCACGGACAACCTCCTCTTATCGCTCACTCTAGGAGCCTTCAACCAGACCTTACTCCTCCCACCACTACTACTCCCACCTCCAAAGCTGCCCAAGATGGAGCTCCCCCAGGATTTCTTGGTCGTCTGAGGAGCTGGGGAGTGAGCCCAGAGGTCGTGTTGCAAGGGAGGAGGAGGAGGGAACATGGGTTGATGGTCGACCGCAAGTCCTAGACCGAAACCGTACTCCTTGCGTTCGATGTTGTAGCGGTTGATGGGAGGAGTGTGAGTCCCGTTTGTGAATACGTCGTCTGTGTCGTCTGGGAAAGCTGTGAGGTTGGGTGTTTCGTTCCCTATCCGAGAAGAGAGATGACGGGAGAAGGGCTGATTCGAGGTCGAAAGGGAGGAGGAGGTCGAGTGCGATTGGGATTGGGAGGAAGAGGAGTCGTGAGGGGCGTAGTAGTTGAGGGGTTCTTCTGAGGAGTTGGCTAAGGAGGCGTCGATGTTGAGCGAGGAGGAGTTGGAACGAGGTCGGACACCGAACGAGGACGTCTGAACGAGAAGAAGGAAGGAAGGAGACGCGCGAGTGAGCTCGCCTGCCTCCCTTCTTCTCGGCGACAACTCTCGAATCTATACGAATCGAATGGACTCACCGAAGCACCCGCTGATCTCTTGATAGGGGACCTTCTCGGACTTCCCTCCCTCCCAGACGTGGAACCTCCTCCTCCTCCCGTCGAAGAGCTCCTTCCTCCTCCCTCATGAGTCGATTGAGAGCCCGCGTTGTTGTACGAGAACGACGACGAAGAAGAAGCAGGAGTCCCTTTGCGCATGCCTCCCATACGACTCTACACACACGCGCGCGAAAGGGGAGAGGGGGATAGGGTAAGTTGGAGTTGGTGTTGAGTGCTGGAGGGACGAAGGAAGGAAGGGAGGAAGACGAAGGTTGGGTTCGAGAGAACGTCGAAAGGGGTCGAGGTTTTTGCAGCGCCTCCCGCGCGTCAACAAACCAGAAACGCGATGCAGGTGCAAGTTTTCATCGCTCTGGCAGGCAGAGCAGCAAGAAGGGATCTGAGCGAAGGATTACGAGGGAGAGATGCGGAAAATAGGAAGAAAGCCAAGGGCAACGAGGGAAGGAACGCGAAGAGGATCTCGCGAAGCTCGAGAAAGGAGCGGGTCAAACAATCGCTTTGGCTTTGGGATGGGAAAAGATCCGAGCTAAGGAAGTTCGCGTCGCCGACGATTGTATATAGAGAAGAGCGTGCATGTAGACATATGTGTGCGAGACTGATGCGGTGAGGGGTGCGCTCGTGTAAACACAAAAACAGAGGGCAGCGTCGAACCTCCCTCCCTCGACCAACTCCGCTCGGACTCCTCGAACTCGAACGACCTCAGAGCTTAGATCAGACTGCTAGATCAAAGCTAGTCCACCACCCTCACCAGAGACGGTCCTCCAGCTGGCCCAGAGGTCGCCTGCGTCGCGGCGCTGCCAGGTCTGGAGGAGTAAAGCGAAAAGAAGAGCGGAAACGAGTCAGCTGGCGAAGAAGAACAACGAGATGGAGAACGCGATGGTCGAGCGTACCTTGTCGAGGACGGACCAGGCTGAGTGGAGCTGAGAGGGGCGAAGTCGGAGGTCGGTCAGAGAGAGGACGCCGAGGAGGGTGGAGTGAGAGAGACGCGTCGAAAAGAAACTCACGTCGAAGCAGCAAACCGACCGGAGGGTTTGGAGCGCGCTCCTGGCGTCTGTACGATCTTGTTCTTCCGAGAGTGTACTAGCTGAGATGATGATGGGCCACCTGCCAATCGTTAATCAAGAAGAAGACGAGAGGATGGGCGGGAGGTAACGAGGTCAGCGAGAGGGGAAGGTCGAGTGAGACGCGACGACTTGAGCCGGGAAGAGAGAACAGGGGACGTACATGAAGCCGAAGACGAACCCATTTCTCGCCTGCTCAGAAGAGAATCAGAACAGGTTGTGCGTTTCGCGAGAAGAGAAGGCAGGGAGGGAGGGAGAGCAGGAGCGAAGGAAGGAAGGAAGGACTAAACTCACAAACTCTTCCGTGACGAGCCGACCGATCTCTTTCGCTCGAGTGTGAATCTCCGGATGCGACGGAGGGTAGAAGAGGAGGTCGAGGTGAAGGATGATCTACGAAAAAGAAGGCAAACAAGGAGCGAAGGGTCAGCCTCAGCTTCGAGAAGCACCGAGCGACGACGAGCTCGTTCAAACAAGAATCAACGGACCTCTAAAGCATTCGCCATAATGAGGTTCCCCGAGTCCAACCTGTTCCTCTGCTCGGCGGTTCGAGTGATAGAATACGCGTCCTTCCATATGCTGATCTCGGCGAGAAGAGCGGTTCCTTCGGCCACGTACGACGCGTCGATGAGGAGAGGGTAGTTGGACGTTGGGTTGAGGAGATCGAAGTTCTCGGGGCGGGAGCGAGCGTAGAGGACATTAACCTGGTGATGGGAGGAGCGAGGAGGGAAGTGAGTGAGAATAAAAGGGAGAGGGGGCGGCGGAAGGACGAAACGAACTCACTCGATGGAGGATCTCGAGAAGGCCGCGAGAGATTCCCAACGCACTCTCGCATGTCTCCCAGTCGTTGGATCCGATGGTCCTAGGGCTTCCCGAAGCTGGAGAGAAGGAGAAGTACCAGCCTGCTAAGGAGCTGGAGGAGGTCGAGAGGGTGGAAGAGGAGGAGGAAGGGTCGAAGGAGGGGAAGAGATCCGGTGCTCGTCCGTTCGAAAGACACGAGAAAATTTCCCACATCACCAATTCCTCCAGCATCGATCTCGTCTTCCGTAGCTTGGTGGGATCTCGGCTCTGCTTGGCTTCCCTGCGGAGATCGAGTCGAACGAAGGCAAAGAAAAGAAAGTCAGACGCGTCCGTCGGACTGAAGACGAAACGAACAGCGAATCACTCACATCAGTATCTTCAACGGCCCTCCTCTCTGCACCACCAGCTCCTTCGCCAAATCCAAGGCTTCTCTGAAGTTCCCTCCTCCGTTCATACAGCGAGTCCACACGACCGAGTTGGCGGCGAGGTTGAGAATCGCGAGCTCATCGTCGACTTCCTGTTCGTCTCGACCCGTTCCCATCCCGAGGATCATCTTCGAGCTCCTCGCTAGAGCTAAGCTCGACTCTACGAGACTCTGTGAAGAGCGAGAAGAAGGCAAAGATCAGGTCTCCGTCACGCGGAAGAAGGGAAGAGCGAGAGCTGGTTTCTGCTTACCTCGGCGAGATCCTTGTACTTGTGGAAGTTGACGAGGGAGGAGTCCGAGAGAGAAGGGTCGGCGTCGAAGATGGATTCCATGGCGCTCGAATGGAATAGCCATGCTTTGTAGATGCTTCCAGTGCTGAGGAGGGCGAGGGAGAGGGCTTCGTGGGAGGTTGAGTTGGATCGACTGGTGGGAGCGACGAAGAAGGGGAAGAGGAAAAAGATGACCGATAGTTAGTGCGAGAAGGTTCGAGAGAAGGTCGAGGGTTTGAAAAAGATAGGCGAAGATATAGGAGTCTACGTACTTGGTGAGAAACTGAGGCGAAGGAGAAAGATGAAGACAAAAACGAAGACGCGTCAGTTTCTCGTTCGTCGTCGTCGTTCCCAGGCCCTCGCGTTCCTCATTCAAAGATGGAAAAGTGTGCTTACCTCGACTATATCCATCTGAGGAATGAGGTGCTCCATGCTCTGAGGCTGATAGCAACTCGAAGTCACTCGAGGCGAGGATGAGGGAGCAAGGCAGGCTGTCGAGAGGGCTGAGAGAAAATGCATCATCTGCGAGCGAGAGACGGTAAATCAGCTGGTGAGAGCGACCATAGTAAGCTTCCTAGTATGCACTCACTAGGCTCCTCTCTTCTGGATTTGGGTAACTGAGCTCCAGAGCGCTGAGGAAGGGCGAAGCGACGGATTTCGAGTCAGCGTCGACTTGAGGGCCGGGAGAGCTCGTTCGATTCGAGAGAGGACTCACGACGTCGGAGACTTGTACAAGAAGGTTTGGAGAAGGAGATCAGGCGACGGATGGAAGGAGGGGAAGGAGACGGGTTGTCTTGAGGAAGAAGCGACGGCGTTGAAGGGTTCGACGAGCGCGAGAGCGGAGGAGTCGGCCGTTGAGGGTTGTTCGAGGAGCTGAGGGAGGGAGGATGTTGAGGCGAGGGCCGGTTCATAGGGTTGGAAGAGCTTCTCCTTGGGGACCTCGATGGGGTAGAGGCACTGGTGGACCAGAGAGGTAGAGAGAGAGTCGGCCTTCGGGAGGTGCTGGGAGGAGAGCGAAGGTCGTTCCTCCTTTCAGCGAGCATCGATCCTCCCCTACATGATCTTCGAGCTCACCTCTGTTCCCGCCTTCGTGCACCTCGAGCAGCTGGGCTTCATCTCGTCGCATTTGTATCTCTTTTGACGACAGGAGGCGCCTAGAAGAGGGAAGGAGAGGAAGGGAAGGGAAAGTCGGTGAGCTTCGTCCTTCGTTCCTTGCCCTCCCTTTGGCCTCCCTTCCCTTTGTTGCCGCTACACTCACAGCCTGTTCTCGTTCTCTTCTGACCGGGAGCCTTCTTGACACCCTTCCCTTTAGAGATCTTGACCGAAGGGTCCGCTGGCATACCGAGAAAGGGAGGAGAAGAGGGACGAAGGAGGTTGGGCTGAACTCGACGCTTCGCTTCATTCCTCCTCTCTTCCTCTCGAAGTAGTTCAACGTTCAGCCAAGGTTCAGCCCTCGTTCGTTTCAACCCAAAACCACCACAGAGGTCTTTTATTATGCAGCCTTTTCCTTGAACAACGCTCTGCGTTCGATGTCGATAATCAAAGTCGTACGATGCTAGCATCGCGAGGGAGAAGCAGTCGAGGCCAAGGCCCCCCCTCCCCGACCTCTTTTCCGTCCTCCCTCCTCTCAAACCGCCATCAGCTCGCAAACCATGGTCTCCCTCTCAGCTACTTGGACGAAGGTCACTCCCTCCCTTCCTCTCCATCGATCCTCCCTCGCTGTCTCCATCCTCGGAAGCAAGGCGTACATCTTTGGTGGCGAGAAGGTCCCGAGGATCCCTCTCGATTCCGACCTCTTCGCTATCGAGCTCAACGGTTGGTTCAACTTTACATCCTCTCACTTCTTCTCGAGCTGACCCCATTGTTCATCTACTACAGATGGCAAGGTCAATACTTTCAAGTCTTCTGCTACAGGAGCGGCCTGGCCTTCAGCTCGAGTTGGCAGCTCCTCCACCGTCGTGGGCACCAACGTGAGCATCTCCTCCCCTTCCCCCTCTTCTGCTGCTTGCTTCCCACTCGCATGCTGCTCTTAGCAAGGCATTCCACGCTTCATGACGAGCTGATCATATTTTTCGCTTCGGTCTACTCTTTTCAGATCTACCTCTGGGGAGGGCGAGGCGGAAAGGCCATGAGTCCCTCCTCCGGTGAGCTCTGGAAGTTCGATACCCTCGCCTCGTCCTTTTCCCTCGTCCCCGTCGCTCCTTCGCTCGACGGAGAGACACCAGAAGATCGAAGCTTCCACGTTCTCACGAGCTACAAGGTCAGTCAAAGTCTCCTCTTGCCGCAGGGAAGAGTCAGCAACGAAAGCAGATCATCGGTCGAACCCGAGCTCGCGAGCTGACCTCTCGTTCCCTGTGATTTCCAGGACACTCTCTTCCTTCACGCTGGATGTCCCATCAAGGGTCGTCTCCCCACCCTACACTCTCTCGACCTATCGTCATCTCAGCCCGCCTGGAAGCAGCTTCCCTCGGCGCCTGAAGCAGGGCGAGGAGGAACCAACCTCGCTCTCCTCCCTCTTCCATCGCCCGTCTTTGCTCGGTTCGGAGGATTCGCAGGTGAGCTTTGCCTTTCTTCTCGCTATTCTCATCGCGATAAGATATACTGCATCTGACCATCATCGCTCTTTTCTCCAAAGGTGTCGAGCTCGGAGACTTCGCCATCTTCAACCCCGTCACCTCGCTCTGGTCCTCCGACTCGACCATCTCCTCCCTGTTCTCGCCTACCTCTCCTCAGCCGCCACCTCGCTCGGTCGCAGGATTTGTCGGTCTTCCCTCGCCTCAACCTCTCTCCTCCTCGACTTCAATCGTCGCGCTGCTCTTCCTCGGCGAGAAGGAGTCGACGCCTCCCTCTGTTGGCCACGACGGAGCAGGCGTGTTCTACCAGGACGTCTGGGCTCTGACGGTGAAGGGAAATGGGTCTGAAGATGGCTCGTGGGGGTGGAAGGACGCTGCGGTCAAGGGAGAGGAGAAGCCTGAGGGGTTGGGGTGGTTTGGGAGTGGGTGGTGGAAGGAGGGAGGCGGAGCAGTTTTGGTTGGTGGATTGCAAGGGGAGAACGAGAGGAGAGGGGACGTTTGGGTTCTGAGGGTCGCTGAGGAGTAGTTCTTGTGAGTAGCTATCCATGCTCGTTCATGTTCAATGCTCTCACGAACCTCTTCGTCGAGCGAGAGTTAAGAGACGCAAACGAGTCGACGAGTCACGACGCGTTCGTCCTTCCTTCAGGCGCATCAGTTTCTCGCACGTTCCCTTTTGTCCCTCTCCCGCTCTCGTCACCATGCGTGTTTTTGTTGATCTGTCGGAGGGTGAAACGAGGGGAAGAGTACGGCGTGAAGGAGAGGTTCCTCCGCCAAAGCGAGTTCGTCGACGTCGTCCTTCTCCGCTCTGTTCCCTATTGGCTCGCTGAGCGCCCACACAGACTTTCACTTCGCTGCCCATTCTTGTTTTGAGTTCAACCAAGGTCTTCCCTCAATTTTTAGACCGTCTTTCCCTTGTCTCGCAGCTCTCTGAAGATCGTCCGACGCTCGCTCATCCATGACGGCTGAGACGCGTCCATCCGTCTCTTGCCCTTGTTCTTTTCTCGAACTACTCCGCCCATCTCTGAGCTGCCGAAGCTTCTCCTCTAGAGCGAGACCTTGTACGCAGATTGTTTGGGCTGGGCTCCTTGATTGCCCTTGGTGGAACGAACCGAGGGAAGGATGTGGAGAACCAAAAAAGTCGAGGCGCGTTTCCTTCGTTCGTTTCGAACGAAGAGTCGGCGTGCCGGGAAGATTTTTAATCTAGTCTTCCGTTCTCTCGAATCACATGTTGTTTGGTTTTCCTTCGGTATCCCGGATAAGAGATGTGACAAGAGAAATTTGATCGTTGATGATGGCCTTTCTTTGCGAGGCGAGAGAGACGATGATGGATGCGAGCGAGAGAGAGCAGGCAGATAGATCACCTTCTACGAGGTGTTCCACTTCTTGTGGCCCTGTATGCTGAAGAGGAGAGAGGGGGGAGAACTCAAACAGAACGAGGGCTGTGTTAAAGAACAAGAGAAAAAGGCTCGAGAACGAGAGGCGTAGACGGAGGCGTCCACCTCTTTCAAAAGCCCCGCCGGGCACCAAGCTGCTGGTCCCAGCGCGCGCAGCAAGCTCCGTTCTCCACTTCCCTCCCTCCTTCTGTCTTCATTTTGGTCAAGCAGAGCAAACCTATAACACAACCACCACCTTCTCCTCCCCTCTTCTTTCCCCTATCCCTTCTCACCATCACATGCGAACCTCCCAAGTTCGTATCCTTCTCTCTTCGTCTTTTCGTATCACCCTTCGGCACCCTCCTCCGTCCAGATGATGCTGACCTTCGCTCGCTCGCTCGCTCCGTTCTTCCACGCCTCCCCTCCTTCCAGTGCCCTTACTTCCTCGGTTCCTGCCCTCTCGTCTCTGTTAGCAACGCCGATCCACCACCACCTCCTCCTCCTCCTACCAACCCTCGACCCGCACCTCTTCAACCAAACTCCTACGCTGCTGCTTCGGGAAGCCCTCAACTCGCCTCCCCGTCCCTTTCGTCTCACCATGGATTCGGTCCTCCCTCCCCTTCCCTCCAAGGAGCTTCCCTCGGTCAGCCGTCGCTCTTCGAAAGGAGGAAGCAGTACAAGGCTGAGATGTTCAAGAACCAGGTCGAGCGGCAAGGAGGGGGAGGAGGAGGAGGACGAGGTCAGCAGAGATCCATCCCGCCGCCAACCTCGACTTCGACGGCTTCCTCCTCTTCGTCGTCGTCCTTCCCTACCTCCTCCTACTGCCTCCCCGCTTCCTTATCGACCAACACCTCAAGAGACACGTCCTCGGAAGGCTCTCCCATCCTCTCCTACAACCCTCAGCCGCCGTATCAGTCGTCTGTCGACTTCGACTCCTACAACCCATCCCTCTCCTCTTCGTCGTCCTCCAATCCTTTCCCTCTTCCCTTCGACGAAAACCTCCTCCCCTCCCCCGGCCCCTACCTCTTCCAAAACCAAAACCAATCCGCCTCGTCCTCAGGAGGCTTCACAGACCTCCTCCAACTCCACACCTCTCCCCCCGTCCTGTTTCAACAACCTCAACCGACGGTCGACGACGACAAGTACCTCTCTTCCTCGACGGCGTCGTTCCCCTACTCGCCTGAGTTCTACGGAGGAGGAGATTGGCAGGGGAACTCGTATGGGTCGTTCGAGGACGGACTGGTTCAGCCGGAGAACGCCTCGTTCAAGATGGAGGAGACGCCCGCGACGCGTCAGGAGTTCGTTCGTGTCGTCGAGTCTCGTCCTCCTCGAGAAAAGCCGGCCAGCAGCAGCTCTCAGGTTTCTCAGGGGAACGAAGAAATGCTAGGAGAGCAGACAGCCTTCATCAGCAAGGTAAGCTTCTTCCCCTCGTCTCTCGTCTTTGCTTGCCTTGTTTGGTTTTCGCGACGACCATTTGTAGTCCCCGATAGCTGACCACTCCTCTCTCTCTTTTCTCCTTGCTTCCCTCCCTCGACTCTCGACTCGTCTCCAGCTCTGGCACGTTATTACCCACGACGAGTACGCTCAGTACATTCGCTTCTCGAAGGACGGGAGGTCGTTCGTTCTTCTCGACCCAGACCGCTTTGCTGCCGTCGGTGAGTCTTCTTTTTCTCTCCGCACTTTTCATTCAATCTGTTCTTCCCTTTTAACGAACAAGCATTCACTTAACCTTCTTTGCCTTGTTTGTCTCTCCCTCTCTCTCCCACCTCGGATGTTGTTCTCCCAGTCCTACCCAGATTCTTCAGACATTCGAAGCTCACCTCGTTCGTCAGGCAGCTCAACCTATGTCAGTCCTTCTCCCTATCATCCCCCTTTCCCAACCTCTCCCCACAACGTCGATCTTGTCTATTCACGTCTTCCTGCCCGCTGACGCTCGCCTTATCTCTCCTTCAACCCACCACCTCCCCACTCCGACTCCCCCCGGTTCAATCCAAATCGCAGACTCCTTCCAACGCGTCTCGGTCGAGTACCTCGCGTTCGATGCACCCACCACCTCTCCCTACCAGTCTCACCAACAGCTCCCATCCACCTCTGGCTCACCCTCGTCGGGAAAAACCGTCGTCGCGTCAGGTTCGTCCCTCCCTCCCTCTTCTCCTCCCTCTCGCTCGCCCTCGACCGCTTTCGGATCTTCGAAACATTCTCCAACTCGTTGAGACAAGGATTTCTAACTCTTTCCTGTCTCTTTTATCCATCCCCATTAGGCTTCTCCCACCCCTCCTTCCAACGAGACCATCCCGAACTCCTCTGTCAACTCCATCCCCGCGTCCCTGGAAAGCCCAAGTCCTCGTCGAGGAAGGACGAGAAATCCGGATCGAAGAGGTCGTCGGCTACTCGAGGGGTTGGGAGGAGCTAGCGCTTACTGCTGGTGACATGGACTCTCTCGCTGCTTTGCTTTTCTCTTACGTTTCTGTTTCGTTCTTGCATCCTTTCGTCGCTTTTCGCTTTCGTTTTCGTCCTCGTCTCTTTCTCGTCCCTTTTTCTTGGCTCTTTCTCTCTTGGCTCTTTCTCTCGAACTCCACAAGCGGACCATACTCGCTTTTGTACATATCACGGTCAACACACACACGATACGATCCGACCTTTTTTTTTACGCTGGGGATGGAAGAAAGTGCGATTTTGCGCGAACGCGTCGCTTTCCTCTCTTTCTCTCAGTTATCTCCGTCCGGACTCCATCTCGTTTCGGATTCCAGGCTTCGCATGGGATGGGAGGGTTTCGTCAGCACTTACCGTGAGTAGGCAAATTGCAGCTTAGTCGACGAACGAGGGAGGGCGAAACAACCGCGTACAACCTGTAAGTCTCGTCGCGTCAAGCTCGAGCGGACATTTGTAGGAGACCCGTCTCCCTCTCTGTTCGGGTTTCAGCTATCTCTCTAGCTCTGAGTTTCGAAAAACTTGAACGTAACGAGCATTCGAGTTACAAAAGAGGAAAAGAGACGGCAGAAAAGCAGGAGTACTACAAAGATCGAAAGCACGAGCGCGAACAGGTTTGTTTTGTTTATGAGTCTCTAGGCATAGATGAGAAGCAAGCGAGCGAGAAAGAGAAAAGGGAGCAGCAAGAAAGCAAGAGGTCGTTACTGAGAAATCGTGTCTAGCCTAACATATCGAGAAGGTCAAGTTCGTCCGAACGCCGCCGCGTTCGCGTCTCACTCCTTCCCACTCCCCACCTCCGAATGCTTCATCTCCTCCCCAACCGAGCCCATCGGACTCGTCGACACCTTCCCTTTCTTCTTGGTGTCCTTCTTCTTCGGTCGAACCGTCTCCTGCTGCTCCTCCCTCGCCACCTGCAGCTCCCTCTCAACCTCGAGCTCAACCTTCTTCTCCACCTCGACCTTCTCCGCGACTCGCCCACCCCCAACATCGTCCATCACGCCCACGATCAAATCTTCATACCCCTCCTCCTCCTCAATGACCTTGCGATACGCCTCCTCCGGATCGTCCTCCTCTTCCCACTGCTCCTCCTCGAACGACGAACTCGAAGGACCCGATCCTTCAGCCGACGACGAAGAGAACTTCCCTCCACCTCCTCCTCCTCCCGACGACCTGGCCGAAGCGAAATCGTTCTCGTCGTAGATGGTTCCTTCCTCGAAGCTGAGCACGTTGAAGCTCGCTTGATTCGGGAGCGAGGACGACGACGGCGCTTTCGATCTGGGTTTGTTGGCCGTCGAGGAGGAGACGCGTCCCACCTCCTTCCTGAATCGATCCATCCCTTCTCCGAGAAGGCCAGCGAGGGGGACGGTGGTTGATTTCCAAGATCGAGGGGAGGTGGTGGGGCCGTCTCCGTTGGGGTAGGAGGGGACGATGGATCTTGAGCGAGGATGAAGGGGACCGAGGGAGGTGTGGATGGCTGTTTCGAGGGAGGCGTCGAAAGATCCTGGGCTGAAGGATTGGGAGTGCGAGTGGGAGGAGGAAGAGCGACGAGAGGAGCAGGAGGGGAAGCGTTCTAAGCTGAAGGCTGGGGAGCCGATGACGGACGTGTTGGAGTTGGTGAAGGAGGAGGGGATGGAGAGGGAGGGGATTTGGCCGGAGAGGGAGGAAAGTTGGTTGGACGAGCTGGAGGAGACTTGGACTTCGTTTCGGACGATGAGACGCTCGGTGAGGAGGGAGCCTGGTTGGCGAGGAGAGAAGTCGGGAAGGGCGGTGGTGGTGTCGAAGACGTGGAATTCGAATTGAGGGGAGAGCCAGATGGGCGAGGGGAGGATCTTGAAGGACGAAGAGGAGGTTTCGATTTCGACGTGGGAGAGCCATCTGGAAAAGCGAAGGTAAGAGATCCATGTCAGCACACAGCTTCCGAGACGCTGCGAAGGAAGAAGGAAGAGGGAAATCGAAAGCTCACCTCGCTCGATCCTGATCTGTCGAAGACGAGGATGCGTCTCTCCTCCTTGGAGAAACGACCGACGACGACGACCCATGGGTCTTCTTTCCCATCCGCACTTCTCCACCCTCTTCTCCCGTCACACCAAGCTCCCACCTCGCCACCGTCGTCTCACTCTCCACCACCACAACCTCCTTCGGGACTCGTCCTCCTCCTCCTCCAGCGACCGAATTCGTCTGGCTCAGCATCAAGCTCAGACCTGACGACGACGAACCCGATTTGGCTCCCAGGACGGCACGATGGAGACGAAGGATATCTCGGCCTGATTCGAAGATGAGGAGGTCCTTGGCGATCGAGGGAGTGGGGAGGGGAGGGAGGTGTTGGTGGTTGTGAGAAGGGGAGGAGAGGCGTCGACCGCTGGTCGTTGAGGGTTTGGGGGAGTGGAGGAGGGACGGAGGACTAGTTGGGAGGAAGAAAAAGTTGGTGGGAGGAGCGAAGGTCGAGGAGAAGATGTTAGAAGGGGGAGGGGCAGCGAAATCGGAAGAAGAGGTGCGGCGATGATTTCGCGACGCGTTGTTGTTGAAGACCTGAGTCGAGTCGACCTGGGGTCGGACTTGGATGATGGGTTGGACGATGGTTGAGAAAGGGGCCTGGATGAAGAAGAAATGACCAAGAGAAGTGGACGAAGCGGTCAGGAGGTGGATCGAATAACGAGACGACGTCGAGCGAAGAACGAGAGGGAAAGACTCACGAGCAGCTTCGAGTTCACCACCTTTCCATGCAGATGACCTGAAGGAGACCCACCCTGCGGGTTCAGAAGGTACACATCTGAAGAGACAGCGAAGGAAAGACGAGACGAAGAGGAAGGTCAGCGAGCGCAAACGACCGGGCTCGAGATTAAACGAGACGCGTCCGAAGAAGAAACATTGACTCACGAATCGTTCCCCTCCCACTCAGCACCCCCACTCCCATCTCATCCCTCTCCCACTCCACTCCTCTCACGACTCCAGGTGTCACTCCCCTCCTCAGCACATAGCGCTCCCAAACCTCACCTCCTCCAGCCGTCGAGCCTCGTCCCTTAGGTCGGATCTCGAGCACGTTGAACTCGAAGGGGACTTGAGCGACAAGGAGTTGACGACCTGAGGGTGAGAGAGAGAGGAAGTTGACTTGTTCGCGGGTCGGAGAGGTGGAAGGGTGGAGGTAGAAGTGGATGCTGGGAGTGGTTGGGTTGGAAGAGAGGAGGTCGACGATGGCGATGGAGTTGTCTTGTGGAGGGCGAGGTGGGAGGCGAGAGGTCTGCTGAGGTTGGGGAGAAGTCGGTGTACGGTCGAGGGTGAGAGGAGGAGGTGAGGGTGGTGATGGTGATGTAGAAGCTGCTTCGCTCGTCGAAGTGGCCGTCGTCGAAACCGAAGTCGCGGCGAATCCAGCGACGAGGTTGCCCACCTTCCTCATCCCTTCCCGTCCAGCTGCTGCTCCTCCCGAGACGAATCTCCCAGCGACGTCTACCAGAGTTCCCTCTACTCCAGCTCCCTGATCTCTGCCTCTGCCCTTCGATCCACCTGGTCCTCCAAGGATGAGACCTCCGAGCGTCCCGACCACTTTCGAGGGAGAGAGCGTTGATTCTCTCTTCCGAAGGACTCCAGCTGGTTCTCCTGCGTCCCCTCCGAGTCGTACGATGGGTGGCATGCTCGTGGGAGGTGCGAAGGACGAGGCGTAGGAGAGGAAGCGATGGGAGAGGGTGAAGGTGGGTTGATTCGTGGTCGGGTTGAGGGCGACGGTGGTGATGGGAGCCGAGTGAGGAGCGAGGTTGGTCGAGGAGAGGATGTGGAGTTGGGATGGACGTGTGGTACCCTGAGGTATAGGAAGAAACGAGGTGAAGGGGCGTCAGTGTCTGCGAGATCGACGCGTCGAGGACCATTCGGAGAGGGAGTCGAACGAACCACGACGATGAACGACTCCGTAGCCTTCAGCTCTCCAGCTTGACCAGTGAGAGTCGTCGAATCCAGGACCTCCAGAGTCTCCAGAGAGTGAACGACCAGAGCTGAACCGTCGTCGGTGTCGAGTCTAGAACGAACGTCAGAGCGAAGTCGAAGCGAACGAAGGGGGGGTCAGCTGTCTCGTCCCGTCCCTCGTCCTCTCTCCAGAGCTCGATTCCTTCTACAAGACCCTGCTGCTACTCACAGTATAACAACCCTCAGCGCACCGGTCTTCCTCTCCCCACCCAAGATCTTAGCTCCAACGATCTGACTGCTCCCTCCTCCCCACTCGAGCCGACCCTTCCCAGAAATCCGGACGAGCTCCTTCGCTGCACCCGAAGGCGAGTCCGGAGCTGACCAGATGGATAACTCTTGAGAAGAAGCTTTGAGAAGGACCCTGGTGGACGAGCGAAAGGATTTCTCGAGTCAGTTTTGGGGCGCGAGGGAGAGATCCGAACAAGAGGGGAGAGCGGAGGAAAGCGAACGCACCTTGAGCTCGTTCGACCTTGGAGTCCTCCTCCTTCGGCCATTTCCGTGCTACTAGAAGAAGCTGGGAGATCGTCGAAAGCTGACCATACGAGAGCTGCAGAGGTGGAGGATGAGCTTCCTTCCGTTGAGGAAGGGAAAGCCGACGGGACGGAACCGGGAGAGGACGAAGAGAAGGAGTCGAGTCGAGGTGAGGTGGTGGAGGTAGAGCTGGAGGAAGGAGACGCGACGAAGGCTGAGAAACGAGTTGTCAAGTTGGAGGTGAGGTTCGAGAACGTTGAGATGGATGTTGAGACGGGTCTGGACACAAGAGACGGAGAGAAAGAGACGGGTCAGATGCCGATGATGGGGAGAGAACGAGAGGGGAAGAAGGAGGGGGTTGAGCTGAAGGGAAGATGGAGGAACGAACGAGGTTACGGAGGCTGCGAGAGAAAGCACGGCAAGATGGTCAGCTTTCGGAGATTTCTATACGAGGTAGAGCAAGCTCGGATGTATGGGTAGAAGCAGACAAGCGAGCTGGTGGAGCTTCCTTTGGGGGAAGGGAGGTTGAGCTCGCGCCGCTTCGAGCGTTCGATGCAGGTGACGAGTCCCGTCCTTCCATTCGGACTCCACCTCTTCTCCCATCTCATATAGACTCGAGCCTTGGGCCCATCCCTTGATAAGACGACAAAGATGACAAGCTCACGATGTACGATCCTCGGGTTCCCTTGCTTCCATGCTGATGAGGACGAGCTGCCTTCCTTCCTCGCGTCCACGACCCCAGCGGTTCCTCCTCCTCCGCGTCGTTCAGTCTGCTGCTGTCCTTCTGATGGGTTGACGGCATGACTACGATCCATAGAGGTATGCTTCGGAAAGCTGAGAGTGAGAGGAAGGGCGATGAGGGTTGAGTTTGGGTTTGAGGAAAGTGAGGGGAGGGAGTTGTGGTTGGTGAAGTGGAGGAAGGGTGGACGAGCTGGGGAGTCAGAGACATCAAGGGCGCAGGCTTCGAGAGATAAGAGAGATCGACACTCGTTTCTTTTTTTCGGTGCTTAGACGAGCGCTCTGATCTCGAAACTCAAGAAATCCTTCTTTCGCGAAATTTGCTCTAAGAAAAAGGAGCGAAGGAGCGAAACGAATCGGCCATCTTGGAACAGATCCTCCGCCTTGTCCTCCTCCCTTTCAAATTCGACCCTCTCTCCTTCCTCTCGCCCAACTCGGACTCACTCATTTCGACATGGACGTCGTACCTCAGGCACCCCCGTATGTCCTACCGTCGTTTCGCTCTGATCAAGCTCAGCTTTCTCAAGTTTTCTCGAGGGCAAGTCCGAAACGGCGAAGCTCAAGCTGACCTTCCCTTCTTCCTTCCTCTCCTTTGGCTTCCCTCGTTCGTCTAGACCGTCGGCGACGCTAGAAGAGTCATGGGATTATTTACGTGAAGGGATGGATATGATCATGGGAGAGTGAGCCCTTCTATACTTCTCTACCACCCTCTACAAGAGACAAAAAGGAAGGAGATCGCTGAGCTCGCCACCATCTCCCCTCTTCCTCTTCCCCTCCTTCCTTTGCAGCTGTTACTCCGGCGACTCCAACCCACCCATCGCCTACCTCCACTACATGGCCATGTACACCGTCGCCTACAACGTCTGCACCTCCAGTCGGACACCGAACGGGAACGCCGTCGCACGAAGGGGAGTCAGGACCAGTGCGAGTGAGCCTCTCCCTCGTCTCGCCTCTCTGCCACTACACAGGTAGGTCGCTCATCGAAGAACCTTCTCTTTTCAGTGGACGCGAGCCCAGCAGCAGCCTTCCTTCACAGCAACATCAACACCTATTTCGAAGCCTACGTCGCAAAACTCGCGTCCGTGAGTTCGTCGCGCTCACCACTTGCTCTCGCTTCCCATCCTCTCCCCTCCCTTCCTCGAACACTGACCCAACCCCCCTCCTCCCCTTTCTTTCGCATTATCAGTCCCTCCCCACCGAGATGGACGACCTCACCCTCCTCCAGACCTACCTCAAAATCTGGTCTAACTTCTCCTCGCGAGCAAACTACGTCAATCGTCTGCACACCTTCCTCAACCGGCACTGGGTCAAGAGGCAGAACGATGAGTCGAAGAAGGTGGTTCAGCTGCAGGTGTATGGGGTGAGTCTCGTTCCATCTCCCTCTTCGTTCATCGGAGCGACCGAGTCAAGCCGCGCTCTCGAAGCTGACCTCTCCTCGAGTCCTCCCTCTCTCCCTGCTCCTTTCGGATCGAACGCCCAGCTCGCCCTCAAAGCCTTCAAGGAGATCTACCTCGCTAAGATCCAATCCTATCCAGAGCATCGTCTCACGGACGCGGTGCTGAGGATCGTAGCCAAAGGCGGACAGGAGGAGCTGATCGGAAAAGTCGTGTCGAGTTTTGGTGAGTCGATCTCTCGATCCTCCTGTCTGCCTTCTTGCCCTCCCACTCACTAACGAGCCCCCTCCTTTCCCTTCCACCTCGTCAGCAACCCTTCGCCCAGACGAAAGGACCGATGACGGAGCAGCAGCGGGCGAAGATCAAGTCATCGCGGACAAGTTCGTCGAGGGCACGAGTGCGTTTTACAAGACTGAGGAGGAGAGGGTGGGTGCGAGTAGGTGTCTGGGGATGAGGGAATACCTGGGAGGAGGGTCGAAGAAGTAGTGAGTTGTGATATCTTGTGGGAGGTTGGGGAGAAATGGAGGGCAGAGGGTTCGACGCGTCTCGTTCGGTTCTCGCTGACATGCTTTCCTCGTTGGGTCTCCCTTTGCGGAGATGATTGATCTCGACCTATATCTTGGCTTCTCTCAGCGTGAGGCATCTCTCAGGAGGTACACGCTACTCACGTTTCAAGCCTACGTCCTCGATAGCAGTTATCCAGCGATGCAAACGACGCTTCCTTCCTTTCTTTTCGCTCTCGCTCTTGACCTGAGTGTGGTCAACAATGAGAGAGAAAGAAGACAACAGACCTTCGGATACAACCCTACTGAAACCCTTTGACTAACAACTTGCAGCGCGAACCCTCCTAAATGAGAACATCAAACACTCGTTCCTCGTCAATCCAACTCCACCCTCACTTCGCAACCTCAACCTCCCCAAACTCCTCCGCCGACGATCTCTCCTCCCTCGAAGCCTTCCCCTCGTCCCTTCGAGCGAGGTAGTACACCACTCCCGTCCAGAAGACTGATCATCAAACGAACCAAACCGAAACGGAGGGGTCAGCCTCTTCGAACTCGAACTCGAACTCGAACTCGAGCGAGACCAGACCAGAACTCACCAAGACCAGCGGAAAGGGACATGGAGTAGATGTGCCCCTTTCGTGCGAGCGGAAAATCGACTTGTTTCCACACGAAGTTGGGGACCTTGGCGGAGAGAAGTTGTGGAGAAGGGAGGAGAGGAAGTCAGCTTTCGAGTCGACGTCGGGCGGTGGTCGTGAGGTTTTGTCGAGTGAGAGAGGACGAGAAGACTCACGATAGCCTGGAAGACGTAGGTGAGCGTGTTGGCTGATCCGATAACGATAGCTCGTTTCTCCTTGTCGCCGGCGCAGATCTCGTTGGTCCCTGAGAGAGGCAAATTGAAGCGCAAAGCGAACGAGGGAGGTCAGCGATGTTTCGTTTCGTTTCGACAAGGATGAAGGAGGAAGCAAAGGACTGACAAGTGAGAGTGAGCATGCCGATGGATCCCTGGGGTCACAAGACGAGGAATAGGACGAAGAAGCGTCAGCTGAGCGAGAGAATGAAGGGACGGTGAAGGGGAGGGAGGGACGGGGACGCGACTCGACTCACCGCCATGGGAAGAAGGTAGTACAACGCCGTTCGAGCATTGATAGCCGTGTAGAGAGGGGTTTCGAGGATCGCAGCATTAAAGACGACGTTGAGGACAGAACCGAAGACGATCCAGGGCCATCGTCGTCCCTTCAGGAAGCCGTCGCTCGTCCACGCGTAGAAGAGGGCGACGACGACGAAGATGGCCTGCGAGAGTTTGATTAGTGAGCCTCGAGTCGCGTGTAGAGGGTCTGAAAGTTCAATCTACTTACAGAGGCAGGAAGGGGAAGGAGATTGATGTCGGAGATCGAGTAAGACTTGCCGGGAACGGGAGCAGGGTGAGTTTTCGTCGCGTTGAAGCCTGAACGTGCAACGAGGATGAACGCGAGGTCAGTTGAGAGCGGAGGTGAGGTTAAGAGGAGCGAAAGTATCCACTTTTGAGCCAGAACCCCATAGGCTGCTGAACTGGAGCCTGCGGAGAAGAAGCGAAGGTGAAAGGGCGGACGGGAAGACAGAAAAGTCAGCTCTCGACTCGAAGACTCGCAGGATAAGTAGATCTCACGTTATTGAACAGTGTATACATGATAGGAAGGACGTAAAGATGCCAGCTCGTGAAGAGCGCCTTGACCTGAAGTAAGGAGGAGGAGAGGGAGGTGTTAGCGCGAATCTCTCGAAAGACCAGCTGACGCGTCGACGGACTTGCCTTGCCTCGAGTCCAAGGAGTGGACTCAGCTCGACCAGCAGCCTTCATCCGTCTACGAGTGAGCTCAATGTCCTCAGCAGTAAGCCAGAAGGTCGGCTTGGTATCCTTTCCGGGGAGTCCTGGGAAGAAGACGAAGCCTGAAACGAAGACGAAGGCAAAGAAAGACGAGTTAGGGACGAGGTGGTCGAAGAAAAGGCACGAAGAGAGCTGACCGAGGGCCGCCACAGCAAAGGAGATTATTGCATCCACGATGAACGTCCACCTGGAAGGAGGTGAAAGAGGTCAGATCGTCGAGCGACGAAGAGAGACAGCGCTCGAGACGAAAAGATCGACGAACCTCCAGCCCTCGAGTCCGTTGACCATGTGTAGGCCGTTTGAAGCTCCCGTCTGAATGAATCCACTGAACATTGTACCAACGACTCCGGAGACGTAGAAGATGCAAGCTGAAAGGGGGAAGGAACAGAGGGAATGAGCGCTGGACGAAGACGACGCGAAGAGGTGTACGAGAGGTCTCCTACCTCGTTTCGCGAGCTCCTTGGGACCGTAGTACGATCCGAGGATGAAGTGAGCGGCGGGGAAGAATCTGAAATGATCAGAAGAGTCAGAGTGTTGCGATATGCGATGAGAAGGGGCAGACGAGGAAGGAAAATATGTGGCTCACCCAGCCCTGGTTGGGCGCAAAAATGGCAAGACAGAGGGTAAGTTGACGAGTCCAGAAAAGATTTAGTTCGGGTCAGGACTCACTCGAAGAATCCTACCAGGAATCGTAGCGCGTAGAGCGTCTTGAGGGTTGGAGGAGAGGGAGGAAGATGGACCGTCAGCGACGATCTCGGAAGACGACTTGGAGGGCAGCGGAATCTTACCTGAACGTTCTTCACAGCATACAGAGCGAGGGTAGCGATGGACCAGCCAAATTCTATGACGGGGACGACGTAACGAGGCGAGAATCGCGTAAGGAGAAGAAGTACAGCTGGAAACAAAAGCGTCGCGACCCATCAGCGAGCAGTCGAAGATTCGAAAGGAGACGATGATGGACTGACGAAGCTGTCCAATAACATATCCCGCCGTCCAAATGCTCTGAGCCGTGGTCAACTCGTTCCCGTACCTGTAAAGAAGACGAAACGAAGGAGAAGAGGAGAGGGGTCGTCAGATCGACGCGCAAAATCGAAGGCGAGGAGAAGAGGAGGAAAAACAAACATGTTCAGATCCTCCTTCATCCCTGAAAGGAAAGCGTTGTTGACGTTCGTTCTGAGCGAGGATGTGCAAAGGTCAGATCGTGAGACGAGGAGGGAAAGGAAGGGACGCAAACGAACTGGTCGAGGTTCTCTGTGATGAGAGGAGGGGAGAACGGTCAGGTTAATGTTTCCATCGGCGATCGATGATACACTCACTGATGAAGTATCCAAGCTGATACACGAAGGGGAAGCAAGGTCAGGCTAGAGCTGATCAGGAAAGGAAATAAACGACGCGACGAACCGAAGTCAATACCAAGAGGACCGCGTCGAGCTTGAACAGGAGCTTCTTCTCCTCGGGCGAAGCATCTGGGAGACGCCATAGAATTCAGTCAGATGGTGCGAGCCGGTTGAGGACAGTTCCACGAAGAAGGGCGTGGGAAAATGAAGAGCGAGCGGCTGCTCCGACCGACGACGACCATTGACTCGACCCTTCTTTCGACGTCGATCGCTAGCAAACATCGAGGATGTGAGGCTGGGAACTCACCAGCAGTATCCCACAGGTACCCAACCCAAGTTTGTTTCCTCTTGGTCTGATCGAGGGAAGAAGAAAGACTGCTCGCGTCTTCCGAGTGAACGAGATGGGGTTGTTTCTTTTCCTCGTCAGTAAAGGAGGCAGAAGGCGAATGATCCAACCCGAGCTCTTGAACTTGATGGTTGTCCTTGGATGAAGGCATCGTTGCGGTTTGGAGTGTCCGAGAAGATGGTGGTCGTTGAGGGGAGCAGCCTTGAGGAGGGAGAACGGACGAGGCGAGAGAGGTTTCGTTTCTCGGAGAAGGAAGGCGTGTTTGCTTGGAGCTTTGCTCCTTCACCGCTGACAGAGTCAATGAATGGAAATCTACAGCTTATCTGAGTGGAGGTAAGGGGTTGGGATCAGCGAAGAGGGCAGACGAAAGTCGTCGAATGGCGAGCGAAACGATCCCGAAGAGCGAAGAGAGGTCGAGAGCCAAGGCGGATCCGTGGACGGCGATTAGGACCACGCCTTCGATGCCCAAGTTGATGAGAGATGAGAAGAACTGTGAAGAGCGGTATGTCGGATCGAGGTAGAAGAGTAGAAGTCGTCGGGCTTGGTCTCTGAGGCTAGGAGACCGGCGTCGAGGAGCACGGAAGAGGTCGAAGGAGGAGCGAATGAACTGGAGAAGGAAGAGAGCGGGCGAGTCAGCTCTGTCGCAGATAACAGCTTTGAGGGGAAAAGATGCGGGAGATAAAGACGCTGGGGTTGTCTGCCCAGCAGGTAGGCATGCTCTCGAGCGGCCTACGAGAGGTGAAGCAGAGGGCGACGAGGTCAACGACTCGAAGCTCAACTCTTCCTCCTTCCTTCTCTCTCCCTTCGACGTTCCCCTCTTCCAGCCGCCCCTGAGTTGGAATCTTCCATCCCTTGCAAGAATACTACTGGCCACCACCTTTTACTATGATACGAACACTCGAGGGAAGACTCACTGTCGTAGGGAAAGCCGAGTGCGGAGAAGTCGAAGGTCGAGCCGGTCGACGCTGTCCTTGACTTTAACGTCTGAGGGCCTCGAGTTGCAGCCTTCCAAGCGAGTCGAGGGTCAAGCACGTCGATGAAATTCTACAAGCCTTTTGTCAAGGTGGGTAGGATGAGCTTTTGAGTCGATATGGAGGGAAGGGAAGCGAGGGGGACGTTGAAGGAAGGAAACGACTTGCGAGCTCGGCGCTCATCCGTCCCTCGCGACCCTTCTTTTCGTTCGATCAAGCTGCGAAATGAGAGGAAGGCCGACTACGGTCGAAGAGAGATGCATAGGTGAGAGGGAGGCATAAATATCTATGGAGTGGGGTGAAAAACGCCGGAGGGTGGGCGTTCACGATCTCAGCTCAACTTCCTCCCCTCCTCCTCGTTGCTTTTCTCTCTACATACCACCCTCGACGAGAAACCTGCGGGCTCTCTTCCATTGAGGGCCCTCTTTTCAAAGCGTTGTCTCTTTGATCTGTCGCCGTTCTCCCTCCCCCACCCCAACAAAACATGCGCGTCTTCGCGCGTCGTCGTTCGTCCTCTGGTCTGCCCGTGTCTCTTCGTCCTCTTCTTTGAGCTCTGACTCCGCCGCCGGTGCTTCTTCTTTCGCTCTTATCTCCCTCCTTACAGCCTAAGCAGATCGAGTGGCACCGAGGCTCGCTATCAACCGGCGTCTCCTCGTCGAAGGCTCGAACTCTCCCTTTCATCCATCGTCTTCCGAGGACCTCCAATCTTTAGTTCGAAACCGAAGAGACCTGTTCATCGTGCCGGCAGCTTGAGCAGCTTTACTGTCTTTCCTCCTTCACTGTCTGGCTATCCACTTCGGTCTGACGAGAAATTTCCCGTTCAGGAACGAGATCAGCCGGACGACGACGCGCTCAACCGGATCCAATCCTCTCGCTTCTCCACGCTGCAGCTACGTCATTCCTCGGGTTCAGAGTCGCAAAGAGCACTTTCTCCGACGATGAAATCGCGGATCCGAGACGCTGGCTCAAATGAACGCGAACGAGGGAGAAGTCGCGTCGAGTCGACGCTCTCGTCGCTGTCGTCTTCCTATCTTCGCATTTCTTCTTCGTGGGAAGCTCATCATCGGGACTCGTCCTCAAACAGGGCCCGCCCTGATTGTCTCTCTTTCATCTTTACCACATCGCGCTTGGATGGAGGACGAGCCATCGGAACCTTCCCTCGGTCTTCTCGAGTCGTCGAATCTAACGACGCTGATTCTGCCGCACGATGAACGCTGATCCTCCTCTTCTGCCCCTCCTTCATTTGTACTGATTCGTTAGCTCTCGAAATCCTGCCCCTCTCCTTAATGCCTACTTTACCCTCTCCGGCTGGTTCAGCCCTCGCCTTTCTCCACCAACTTCCATCCCCTTCAACCCTCAGCCCCACCAGCCCTCCCTCTTCTTTCTTTTCACCTCCAACTCCCATCATAGACACCCTCACCTCAACCACTCAATATGGCCGTCAACTGGTACTTTTGCACCAACTTCAAGAACGTCATGGACGTCCTGAGCTCTCGTGAGTTTTGTGTTCGGAGGGACGAAAGAGACGAGCTGAAGCTCAACATTCTGACGACTCCTCCTCTCTCTCCTCACTCTGCAGAACGAGCTGATTGGGACACCTCCTTCTCCAAAAAGGTTATCCTCGGATACCTGGAAACGAAACACAAGAAGGGGCTCAACAACATCCAGATCGCTGCGAAGCTGGATCTCGTCGAACAGGTAAGTCGCGTCGACGTCGTCGTTGCGTTTTGGCCGGTCAAGATCTCCTCCCCGTCCTCTACGCTCTCGCTAACCTCCTTCATTATTCTTTCTCTCTACGACAGGCTATGTACGAGCGTCAGGTAAGCCCTCGTCAACCCTCCTCTCGTCTTTGTCGAGTTCCGAACTCTGGAATCGAAAACGAGCGAAGCTGACCTTCCTCTTCCCTCCTCCTCCCGCCCTCCAGCTTCCAGATCGAACGAAACAGTGAGCCCGCTCTGCGCTCTCTCTCTCTCTCTCACAAACCCCTCGACTAGCTCACACATCTTCACCTCCTTCCTCAGAATCATCGAAATCCGCCAACAACTCCAACTTCCCGCCTCCGTCGTCTTCCTCGCCTGCAACATCCCTCTCGAGGAAGAACCCCTCCCGTCCCGTCCTCAAGCAGCAGTCGACTCCCGTCTCTACCTCCCTTACGTCTCCTTCGAACAGGAGGAGAACAGTCTTGGGCTGCCGAGGTATACACCCTTCGAGCTCAGCTGTTGAGTGCGAAAAACCTGGCAGGGCAGGACTAGGAAGGTTTCTCGTTTCTAGTTTCGCACGACTCTCGCACTGTATTTCTTAGTTCACTTTTACGACTTCAACGATTTGCTTTATTGGGATGTATCGAGTACTGGTACCGATGCGGCAACGGAAGAGAGAGAGCGAAAGCGGATCTCGATGATGTTGGTGCGGTTCTGGAAGAGCCGAGAAGAGAGTTAGCTGATCGACGCGTTTCGTTTCTTTCGTCCTGTTAATATTCGATGCTCGCCACGCGGTGGGGTTCCTTCGCTTCTCTTCTGCCGCTTTAGCAGATTGATTGCTGAAGAGGGAGGAGGGGATGGGCTGGAAGAGGTGGTAGATCCGAGAAGGCGAGAGACAGGACGAGACGACGGCCGCGTCGCGATTCGAGCTCCTCTTGCGTCTCTTCAGGACTATCTTTCGACAAGCATGTTCTCTTGAAAGGAAATGCATAGACCGTTAACTGAGATGTTACAAAGCAAGTGAGGCTACTGATTTCTCCCTCCTGCTCCTCCCTCCTCCCTCGTCCTCATCCTCGACGCGTCCAACTCTCGACTCCCAACCCTTCACCAATCAAGTCTCACTCCATTTTCTTCTCAACCCACCACCACCCACCCACCACAGCGAGTCCCGGTCCTCCGAGAAGCGTCGTTCCAACCATCATCGCCGCGAACGCGAGTTTCCCAACGAAGCCTCGTCACGTCGCGGGAAGACGGTACGAGAGGAGAGCGATCAGGGAGACGTGGGTGACGAGGAAGTCGTACTGGAGGAGGCGATGGATGCCGTCCACGAGGGAGAGGGGAGTGGGGATGAGGGAGGGGAGGTAGAGGGTGGAGAGGGTTTGGATGAAGGTCGTTCGAGGGGTGTTGAGAGCGAGGGCCTGCATGGAGGGGAACGACGAGAGGAAAGGAGGGAAGAGGTTTAGCTTCGGGTTGACTTTGGAGCCGAGAGAGTGTATCGAAATCTAGAAGGCGAAAACTCACCAGGATGGGAAGATGAGCAGTCAACAAAAGAGCAGCGACGAACCCACCCAGCAACCTCAACGCGACCCTCGGGTTTCCCCTCTCCGTCCTCCCCAAAGTCTTCCCAACGATCACATATTCCCTCTCCAGCATCCAAACGGCCAGAGGGAAGAACTGCCACGCCATAATCAACGTCTGATTGTTCTCGAACGCGGTCTTCCAACTTGGCAAAACGCTTCCGACGACGACGCCGAACAAGACTCCCTCGACCTCCAACGACCCGAGCTTCCTACCCGGCCCTCCCAGTCGAGGAGGAGGGAGGAGCACCGCTGCTGCAGCAAGGAGAGGAATGACCACTCCTGCTGTGAAGATCTGGTAGAAGATTCCGAGGGGGACGCCGATCCAGGAGCGTCCGTTGAGCTGCAGGAATGAGAGGGCGAAGATGGAGAGGACGGCGGGGATGTAGGCGAGGAAGGAGAGCGTGAAGGTTCGGAGGGGAGGGATGGAAGGGGTAGCGTAGCCGTGGAAGGGCTGGAAGGAAGTGAGAATATGTATAGAAGGAAGCGGAGGAGATGGGCGGTCAGGTCGAGTCAGCGGAGCGGGCAAAAGAGAGCGTTGCGAAACTCACATGGAGAGCGACTTGAAAAGTATTGACGAGGTTGCAAGCGAGTCCACCCTTCTTTCCTCCGAGCCATGATAGTTGGATTCCATCAGGAGCGTGAGGTTGAGGAGGAGAGAAGTCGCCTGGGTGAAGAGGGGAGCAGATGCCTTCTGCGAGAGCGCCGAGGTTCGTCCCTTTGGTGGGGTGCTGGGAGGCGATGATGGATTCCCAGAACGCGAGGGCAGCGAGGGAGACGCTTGGGCGAGGAGAACGGATTTCATGCTTCGAGATCGATGATGGTCAGGAGGGAAGATGCGTGTCGAGCGTCGAGTTCACTTTGGGGAGGAGTTTGAGGAGAGGAGGTCCCTGCCCTCTCACGCTCATCCCGCTCGACAAAGCTCCCTCCCTTTCTCTCGCCGCATTCAATGGGAAGGTCGTCTTCCGTATCCGACGATGGAGATGAAGAGCCTGAAGAGTGAGTCGCGGATGTATACATCTCGTTGGAGGGAGAAGGAAGAGAGACGGAAGGAAGCTCGAGCTGACCCCTCTCTCTTTGTTGTCCTCCGCTTCTTTCCAGCTTCCCATCCGCAGAGATCGAAGCAGCTCACTTCAAAGCAAAGTACATAGAAATATATGGGACTCTACAGGATACCAAGACAGAACTCGGTCAGTTTCGAATCACTTGTATCGTCCCAGAGGCGAGAGAGGGAGAAGGTCGAAGGGAAGCTCGAGCTCATCCATCCCCGCCCTTCCCTCCCTTCGCTTCTTCTTCTTCCTCTCGTTTCTGTTTGTACAGACGACTTCCAAGCCTCATCCAAGGAACTGGAGGAGGAACTCGAGAGGGAACTCGCTTCGACGGAGGTCATCCAGGGGGAGCTTCGGGCGAAGATCACCAAGCTCGAGGGAGAGAAGGAGGAGTGGAAGGTCAGTTTCAGAGAGCACTCCCTCGTCACAGTCGTTTATGTAGACACGAGAGCTCGAGTACTGAATTTACATCCTCCTGTCACCTCCCGTCTCTCCAGGACAAGTACCTCGCTGCTCAGAAAGCTCACAACCTCGCTTTGGGAACGCTTCAACGAGAGCTCGACTCCACCGTTCGTTCGATCCCTTCTTATTTCTCTTTTGGCTCCTTTCTGACGACCTTCTACACCCTCTCTTTTTCATCAGAAATCAGAACGAGATCGTCTGAAGGTGTCCCTGCGAGACTTGGAGATGGGAGTGGACGATCTCGAACGGAACGAGAGGTGAGCTCGCTTATCTCCCTTCCTTCCCTCCTCCGTTGAGCTCGAGGGCTGAGCAACTCGTTCTCTCTCCCTCCTCCTCAGAATGGTCTCCTCTTCTCTCCAAGACACCGAATCAAAGTACAACAGAGCCATCGAGGACAAGACCATGCTCGAGCAGGAACTCATCGGCAAGCAGCATCTCGAGGAGGAGTCTCAGCGCTTGAAGGACGAGATTCGAGGTGAGCTCTCTCGACCCGTCCTTCCTTCGTCAAACGGACGCAAGCTGACCTTCCCTTCGCGCCTCTTCTACCCTCAGATCTCACCACCGAGGTATCAGTCCTTCGTCAACAACAGGCTCATCCTCGTCCTTCTGCGGTCGCTCTCCCACCACCCATCCCAGCCCACCTCATGTCTCCCGTCCGGGAATCCTCCCAAGAGCTCTCCCTCTCCGACCTCGTCATGCCTGGCGACAACTCCTTCTCGGACTCCTCCTTCGCCTCAGCCTCCTCGCCCAACCCAGCAGGATCTCCCACTCTCTACTTCCCTCGAAGCAACACCTCTCCAACCCACTTCTCCACCTTCGGAGTCGCCTCAAGAACCAACTCCCCGAGCTCGTCGCGTCTCCCTCTTCCATCCTCTCCCTCTCAACTCCCTCGCTCGACCACAGCTCGTATCCTCAATGGCTACACCAACGACCGATCGTCGTCCACCTCCTCTCCGACATCAGGTCCGTCGAGAACATCCGCCAGTCGTCCACCCCCCGGAACATCGACGGGAGGACGGTCAGTCTCGTCGAGCTCGACGGAGATGAAGGGACGAGCAGCAAGGATGGCTTCCGACATGGGAGCTCGAGTTCGAACCATTCAGACGAGGATTCAGAAGCACGAACTTCCTCGGACGAAGAAACCTCTCGCTGGAACGGCTGGAGCAGTACCTCCTCCGAGGGATCCGAGGATGAAAGCCCTGGCTGCTGGAGGGAACGGAGCTGGACCTGGGACGCCTGGAACCCCTGGGAGTGCGGACTGGGTGCTCGTGAGCGAGGGAGAGGATAGTCCCTCACCGGCGATCCCTCTTCCTGCGCTGGAGAACGGAGGACGAGCAGGAGGAGGAGGGCTGTTACGGAAGTCGACGACGCAGGCGTTCTCTTCGCTCGGATCGAAACCTCACCCACCCTTACTCTCAGCAGCAACGACGACACTCCCTTCGAGAAAAGCCATCCCATCACCTCTCGGAGCGGTCTACAACTCCCAAACCCTCCCTTCGTCGAAACAGAACCGACCGTCGTCGAGACTCGGAAGCCTCTCCTCCTCAACCCACGCGTCCTCTCGACCTACCACTCCCACCTTCCTCCCCGTCCCCTCCTCCTCCCACATCCCTCGACCAGCCTCCCCAGCTCTCTCTCAATCTAGCAGAAGAATCGCCTTTCCCTCCTCCTCGTCGTCAGCATCAGCATCCGCCTCGGCGTCAGGTTCAACCTCGTCGCGTCCTCGCGTGCTCGGCTCCTCAACCTCCTCTTCCAAACATCTCGCTTCCAACAACCAACCTTCCTCCTATGCCTCCTCGGGCGACGGCTCGCTTCGTCGATCCATTCGAAGGATCTCCCTCGACCAGTCATCCCTTCCTCCCCCGCAACACTCCTCCTCGTCTTCCACGCGTCCAGGAGGACCTCGCACCTCGTTCGGAACCTCCTCCACCAACTCGAGACCCATGTCCGCACCCGTCCCACCACGGGGCGGCCCTCCTCCAGTTCCTACCATCCCTGCCAACTTCGCGAAACGACAAGGGGTGGTTGGGATGCCTTCGAGCAGCGATGGGCGAGGAGGAGGAGGAGTGGGGTTGGGATTGGGGTTGCCTGGAGGAGGAGGAGGAACGAGGGTGGTGGGCGCAGGAGCGATGAAGGTCTTGCAGAGGAAGAGGAGTACCACTGGAGGTGACGGAGGAAGGTTGTGAGACCGCGAGACCTCTCTGAGTGAAACCTGTCTAGATGAAGGGCCTGGGAGGTGAAAGGGAGAGGACGAGGAGGGCGAAGGCCACTTTTAGGCTTCGTCGTCGTCGCCGAGGGTGGGGGAACGCAGGCTGGGCTGGGTGCTGCTGCTTTTGTTTGGGAGGATTGGTTGCGGTTTCAGGTTGATTACGCGTTGACGTTGGCGATTGATGGTTCGTGTCTTTCTCTCGCTCATCCTTTTTTCTTGCTTCGTTCGTTCTTCAGACCTTATTTTCGCTTCGAGTCGTTAGCACCGAACGCTGACCTTCGCTCCCTCCCCTTTCGTTCGCACTCAGATCTTTATGACTACCGCTCACTCACTGCTTCGCGGTCCATACGTTTCGAATCCGGAGCAAGCAAGGGGGAGATGGAAGTTTCCAAAACAAGCTTTCGACGACGCTTCGAACGCGTTTCGATTTGGCACCGAACCGCGATCCCCCACTTCAACAACTTCCGGAGTCCCTCGCCCTTCCTGGAACCGGCAAAACCTAAAGACGGCCCTGCTCTTGGGTTCACACACCTTCGAGGGCTCAGCCCATCTGAGACAGGTCGAGCCTCAGAGGAAAATGAATTCTCCTCGAAGGGAACGTCGGAACGTCGGGTTGCCTTCTCACTTCTTCTCTTCTTTCCCTTTTCACTCCTCCAACCGTCACCCACCCTCAAGAAGGAAAACCTCACCACCCTCTCCCTCTCCTCCCCTCAGGACAACACCCGCTTTCCATCACCACCCGCCTCCCTCCCCTTCACCAACACCCCTCGTCCTTCGAGTCGCCGTCGTAAAAGATGCACTCCATCGCCCTTCTCCTTCCCGCTCTCTCCCTCCTCGCCGCCTCGCCTGCCCAGGCTTGGTCTCCCTTCGCTTCCTCGGAGAACGTCGAAGCTCCCATCGTCAAGAGGGCTAACCCGGATCTTGGTATTCAGGTGAGTTTTGTGGGACGAGACGGGGAGGGAGGGGAGGAGAGAGGCGAGCTCGCGCTGACCGAAGTTCGACCCTTCCTCTCCCTTTGATCTGCTTCTCTTTGAACCCAAGACTTTCTATGGTGAGCAGTTATTTTCTTCCTCCTCCCTTCAATCCCTTCTCCTCATTCTCTCGCTGACCTTCGCCTTTCCATTCTACAGGAAACGTTGGGTTCGTTCTCGCTCGCCAAAACCAAACACCGAGCCTCGTCTCGCTCGCTCGTCGTCGACCTAACCTTTCCCCTCCCTTTCCTTTCTTGAACAGATCTGGATACGCTACCTTCGTGGGATGCGATGGAAACGGAAACTACGTTGCTGGAACTTACTCTACGCCCATCTCTTACGGTCTTTACCCCGTCCTTCAAGCTGTGAGTAAATCATCCTTCGTTCTTTCTTTCGTTCATTCTTTCCCTTCCTCTCTCTTCACTCAGCTCACCTTCCTCCCCTTCCCTACTAGTCCTGCGACGACCAAACCGATACCTGTAACGCTGGAGCTCTTGCCGCCCCCGGGTACTCCTACCTGGACTGCCTTCTTCGTGAGTCGTCTTTGTTGCTTGCTCCGTCGATGTCCTCGTTCGCCTTCGTCGAACTCAGCTCACTCACAACCCCTCCCCTCGCTCTCGTCATGCCTTCCCACTTTCTCTCTCGCAGAGGCTACCAACTGCCGAAACAACCAGTGTACGTCCTTCTTCCCTCCTTTTTTCTCGTCGCGTGCTTCGACGATTCGTTTTGCTGACGAAACGCGTCTCTGTCTCTGCCTCTCTCTTCTTCAGACCTCGCCGTCGCCAAGTTCGGTACCACCAACGTCTGCCCCCAGTCTCCTGCTGTCGTTTCTGCTATGTGAGTCGACCGCCACCTCAAATGCAGAGCAGAGCGAGAGACGAATCACCTTTTGCTTACGCGTTTCGTCTCGTTTCGTTTCGTTCGTCTTTTCTCAGCTCCGTCTCGAGCGTCAAGTCCGTTTCAGCTCTCTCTACCGCGTCGGTCGCCTCCGTCGGGTCTGTTAGCGCCAAGTCTACTGCCAGTGTTGCGTGAGTCCGCTCTCCCTCGATCAGGATCGATCGAACGAAAGGAAAGAGGAAGGAGAGGACGTCGAACTGAACTGACGGTCGTTCTCGCCCTTCATCCCTCCTTGTTCGATTTTCCTCCCCTCCAGATCCGTCGGATCTGTTAGCTTGAAGTCTGCGGCTACTACCGCGTGAGTTTCTTCTCTCTTCTCCTTGGAAACTAATTCGCGCTGAGAGGGATCGTTTCACCTCGAAATCGACGCGACTTATAACTGATTTTCCCCTTCTTTTCGCTCGAAATCGTATAGATCTATCGCCAGCGTCTCCTCTGCCAGTGTTGCTTCCGTCGGAAGTGTTGCGGCAACTAGTATCGCTGCTGCCTCGTGAGTTTCAGTATCTTTCGACGGTCCAGGAACTCGCTCGTCGCTGACGTTCTTCTCCCCTCATCTTTCCCATAGGGCCGCGTCTGTCTCCAACGCTGGAGTCGCCAGCGCATCCTCTGCTAGCGTGTCGTCGGCTTCGTGAGTGGACTTACCATACCCGTGGTCGACGTTTGCAGGAGGAGAAGATGAAGGAAACTGACTCTCGTCCTTCTCCTCGTCCCTCCTCCTCCCTCAGCGTCGCGTCCGTATCCTCAGCCTCGGTCCTTTCTGTCTCGAAGGCCAGCGCGGCTTCCGTCTCGGCTCAGTCTGTTTCGTCGACCATGTGAGTTTGAGGAGCTCATCTTGACTCGCGTTCGCGTTTCGAACTCGGGCTCGAGCTCATCGCTTTCTTCTTCTCCTTCTTCCTTCCAGCTCCACCCAAGCCGTCGCCGCTTCCCAGTCCCAAGCCAGCATCGCTTCCGTCAGCTCAGTTGGAGTTCAGTCTGCTCTCAGCGTCGCCTCGGTCGTGTAAGTTCACCTTTTCATCGTTTGGAAACGTTCCCATTGGCGTTCTGACCGTCTTCCCTCCCCTTGTCTCTCTCAGCTCGTCCCAAGCTGCCGCCGCTGCCCAGTCTCAATCTGCTCTGGTCTCGATCAGCTTGATTGGAGTTCAATCTGCTTTGAGCGTCGCCTCGACCGCGTGAGTATCCTCGAGAAGGATTTGTTTCCTCGTGAGCTTCGACTGACGCGTCTCTCCCCTTTTCACACCTCTAGATCTGTTCAAGCCGCCGCCGCTGCTCAATCTCAGTCTGCTATCGTCTCTCAAGTTGCTCAAAGCTCTGTCGCTGCTGTCTCTCGAGCCAGTGTCAGCGCTCTCTCGGTCTCCTCGACGATGTGAGTCGACTTCTCCCTTCTTTCCCTTCGAGAACCTCGAGCTCACACTCTCTTCTCTTCCCTTCCAATCTCAGCTCTGCCGCTGCTGCCGCCGCTGCTTCCACTCAAGCTTCGTTGGCTTCCGTTAGCGCTGTCGCTGCTCAGAGTCTTTTGAGCGTCGCGTCGACCGCGTTCGTTCTGCTCTTCCTCCCTCCTCGCGAGAAGACCTTCGACTAACGTTTCTACATCCTCCTTCCTTCTTTTTCGAACCTCAGCTCTGCCCAGGTCGCCGCTGCGTCCCAGTCTCAGGCTGCCCTTGCTTCGCAGAGCTCTCTCGCCGTCCAGTCGCTCGCGTCCGTGTTCGTCATCAAGCTCCCCAACTTTCCTCGCTCTTTCGTGTTCGATGCTGACCACCACTTCGCCCTTATACTCTTCTAGTCAATCTCAAGCTGCCGCCGCTTCCCAGAGTCTCCTCGCCGTCGCCTCGCAGTCCAACCTCGCCGTCAACTCAGCTTTGAGCGTCGCGTCGGTCGCGTTCGTTCATTCCCTCACTTTGCTCGACGTTGTCCTCGAGCTGACCCCTCACCTCTTTCTTACAGCTCCGTTCAAGCTGCCTCGGCATCCCAGAGCGCTCAGTCTACCCTCAGCATCGCCAGCATGGCCAGCGTCTCGCGAGTTTCTGTTTCTGCCGCCGCCGCGTTCGTCCCGTTCTTCCTCCCCCTCCCCTTCGTTTCTTCGAGCTAACCTTTGCTTTCCCCCTTTCTCTCGATAGCTCTGCGTCCGCTGCCGCCGCCGCTCTCGTCCTCCCCGCTGGATACAAGGCCGCTTCGACTCAGCTCATCAACGAGGGAGCCAACGGAGCTCGAGCTCTTGCCGGAGCTTCGACCTCCTCGGATTCGATGACTCCCTCCGTCTGCGCTCTCTACTGCACCAAGGCTGGGTTCGCCATCTCCGGAACCGAGTACGGAAGCGAGTGGTACGTTCAATCTCGCCCAAACCTTCAAGCTAATCTCAAACTGACTCGCTCCCTCCAACCCATCAGCTACTGCTCGAACTCGCTCGACAACGGCGCTTCCCTCACCTCGGTCTCTTCTTCGTCGGCTTACCCCTGCTCTGGAGCTGCTACGCAAGTCTGTGGAGGATTCTCGGCTCTCTCGGTTGCCTGTGAGTACTTCGAAGCAGAAGAGAACCGAGACGCGTCGAGATCTCGAGACGGGACTTCGAGCTCATCTTCCCTCTCCCTTCCCCTTTCTCCTTCCTCTTACCAGACAACACCGCCCTCGCCACTCTCACCAACAACATCTTCACCCTCATCGCCGTCCCCGTCACCCTCCCTGCTGGAGTCAGCTCAGCTTCCTCGTCGTTGATCGCGGAAGGTCCGAACGGTCGAGCTCTCACCGGTCCCTCCACCGACTTGCCCTCAATGACTCCCACCGTCTGCTCCAACTTCTGTACCGCTGCTGGATACGCCATCTCTGGCACCGAGTACTCAACTCAGTGGTACGCTCAGCCTTGATCTCGGACAAAAACCGCTCGACAAACGAAGCTGACTCGAATTCGACGTTTTCGTCCAAAAGCTTATGCGGTAACGCTCTCTCTAACGGAGCCTCTCTCTCCCTCACCTCCACTGCCTCGGCTATGGCCTGCGGAGGAGCCGCTGCTCAGACCTGTGGAGGAATGTCGGCCATGTCGGTCGCTTGTGAGTATCGAATTGGACGAGGAAAGGCTTGACGCGACGAGCGAGCTGACTTCGTTATTTCCCTCTCTCCTCATCAGACAACACCGCTCTCGCCTCCCTGTCTAACGGAGTGTTCACCATCCTCAAGGCTGCCACGGTCACTCTCCCCGCTGGAGTCTCGTCGGCCTCCTCCTCCTTGATCTCGGAGGGTCCCAACGGTCGAGCCCTCACCGGTCCCTCAACCGAATCCTCCTCGATGACCCCTACCATCTGCTCCACCTTCTGTACTGCTGCCGGATACGCCATTTCTGGAACCGAGTACTCGACTCAGTGGTAAGTCTAGCGTTGATCTCGTCACGAAATCTGCTCGAAAAGCGAAGCTGACTCGTCTCTTTCCCTCCCTCCGATCCAAAAGCTTCTGTGGAAACGCCCTCTCCAACGGAGCTTCCCTCTCCCTCATCTCGACTGCTTCGGCTATGGCGTGTGGAGGAGCTGATTCGCAGATCTGTGGAGGAATGTCTGCTCTCTCGCTTGCTTGTGAGTATCGAAAAGAACGAGGGGATTCGACGCGACTCGCGAGCTGATTTGAATCTCCGAATTTTTCCTTCCTCAGACAACACCGCCCTCGCCTCCCTCTCGAACGGAGTTTTCACCATCCTCAAGGTCGCCACCGTCACCCTCCCTACCGGATACAAGTCGGCTTCGTCCTCGTTGGTCGCTGAGGGACCCAACGGACGAGCTCTTACCGGAGCTTCCACCTCTTCTTCGTTGATGACTCCCACGCTCTGCGCGACTTACTGCACCACTGCTGGGTTCGCTTTGAGTGGAACCGAGTACTCTACCGAATGGTCAGTACACTCGACCTTGATCTTCGTCGAAGAACTCGAGGCTGAACTTCTTTCTTTTGCTCTTTAGCTACTGTGGAAATGCCCTCTCGAACGGAGCTTCCCTCACCCTCCTCTCTTCCGCCTCGTCGATGGCTTGCGGTGGAGATTCGACTCAGACGTGTGGAGGGTCTTCTGCTCTCTCGGTCGTATGTGAGTTCAAACGGGACCTCAGCCCGAGCAAAAGACAACGCGACTCGACGAGACTGACGAGCTTCCCTCGTCCGATTACTTCGCCTCTCAGACAACACCGCTCTCGCTACACTTACCAACAACGTCTTCTCTCTCATCAAGGCTGCCACCGTCACTCTTCCTACCGGATACAAGGTCGCCACCTCCTCGCTCGTCCCCGAGGCGAGCTCTGGACGAGTTTTGACCGGCGCGTCGACTTCTTCCTCGACCATGACCCCTTCGGTTTGCGCCGTTTACTGCACCAAGGCTGGATTCGCTATCAGTGGAACCGAGTACGGAACTGAGTGGTGAGTTTCTGCTCTTCAAACAGCTCCCGTCCGACGAGAAAGAAGCTGACCTCTTGCCCGCTCGCCTTTCTTCCCCTTTCTCTCCCTTCGCACCACCCTTGCCTCCGCCTTCGCCTTCACCTTCTTTCAGCTACTGTGGAAACGCTCTCTCGAACGGAGTTACTCTCGCTTCGACCACCACCGCCGCTGCTATGGCCTGCGCTGGCGATTCGACTCAAACCTGCGGAGGATTTTCTGCCATCTCCCTCGTCTGTGAGTCCTTCTCGCACCCTTTAAGTCGGGATAGAAGAAGCCTAAAAACGTCGCAAAGATGATCTGACTCTCTTCCTTCTTCATCTCCTCCTACAACAGACAACACCGCTCTTGCTTCCCTTGCCAACGGCGTTTTGACTGTTACCACCCAGGTTGCTCTTCCTACCGGATGGTGAGCATCTACTTTTCCTTCTTCTACTTCCCTACATTCGGTTCCGTCGCTGACGAGTCCTCTTCCGTTCAAACAGGGCCGTCAACACCCTCGGATCTGGTTCTTGCGTCGCTGAGCCTGCCACGGTTCGAGCTCTCGCCTCTGCCTCGTACGAGGACGCTGCCATGACCATCGAGAGCTGCTTGGCTTTCTGCGACAAGGGAAAGTACCCCTTCGCCGGACTTGAGGTGAGTTTGAGCTCCCATCGTCGCGTTTCAGGAGGGGAAGAGTCGCGTTCGAAGCTGACTCCCGTCTTCTCCTATCCCATTATTCTCTTTCAGTACTCGACTCAGTGCTACTGTGGCCTCGTCAACGCCGCTACTGCTTCGTCGACTGGATGCAACATGCCATGTGGAGGAGCCTCGAGCGAGACCTGTGGAGGATCGAACGCCGTTTCCGTTTACTACTCGGCGTCGAACCTTACTCCCGCCACTACGACCGCCGTCACTCTCACCAACGGCTTCTCTTCTACTCTTACCTGCTGGTCTGAGGTCGACGGACGACTCATGAAGGGAGCCGGATTCACCAGCGACGTCGTTCGTGACCACTTTCGTCTTTCCCCTCTCGCTCGACTTCGACTGACCTCCCTTCCCTCTTCTCGATCCAGATGACCTACGACCTTTGCACGAACTACTGCTCCGGAGCTGGATTCACCCAGGCTGGTGTCGAGTGGGGACGAGAGTGCTGTGAGTTCGACATCCGAGTTCGACGCGTCGAGTCCTTCGACCTTCGCTGACCTCTCTTCTTCTTCTTTTCTCTAGACTGCTCTTCCTCCGTTGATCTCACCAAGCTCGTCAAGAACGGTAACTGCGACGTCCCTTGCTCGGGAGCTTCTTCCAAGATCTGTGGAGGTGCTCAGGTTTGTTCAATCTCCTTTCCTTTCGACGAATCGAGTCTACGCGAGACTGAACTCGACGCGTTTCGTCTTTGGTTCCAAAGGCTCTTCAAATCTTCACCACCACTGCCGCCGTCAACACCACTATCACCCTCGCCAACGGATGGACTTCGGATCAGTCCTGTCTCGCTGAGGTCGACGGTCGTCTCTTCACCGGCGCGTCGATGTGTGGGTTTGCATCTCGACTCGCTCGCCAGTCTCTTCTCGCGCTGACCTCATATTCGTCCCATCCGTTACATAGCCGACGACGCCATGACCCCTACTATGTGCACCGCTTTCTGTGCCACCAATGGAGCTACCCAGGCTGGAGTCGAGTACGGAACTCAGGTCAGTCTCGAAGAAGCAAAGACGGCGAAGTTCGAAGCTCGACGATCGAAAACTGACGCAACCTGTCTTTCATCTAGTGCTACTGCGCCACCGGAGTCAGCCTCACCAAGGCCGTCAAGGCTACCAACTGCGATATGGCTTGCGCTGGAGACCAGACCACTGGTGAGTTTCGAGCGAAACCTCGACGAGCTTCGACGCGCCCGAATCGCGACTGACTTCCAACCTCCCCTCCCTCCTTCTATTTTCCCTCTACAGTCTGTGGTGGATCCAACGCTCTCAACGTCTACACCAAGGCCTCCACCACCACCAAGAGGAGCTACTTCCGACGATCCTAAACAAAACCGACCCTTCTCCTCGCCTCTTTTCCTCCTCGCTTTACTTTGCCCCTCGTTTGCTTAGAATTAGCCTCGTTCCCGCTCGCTCAGCACTACCCTTTGAGTTATACCTGTTTGTTTATCATATCTCGAAGACTGTACCTTTCTGTTCTTCCTTGACGACGAGGCCGAAGCGAAACGCACTAGCGAAATCGAGCACTCGGCGAGGAAGGGGATCGAGCTCGGCTGCATCCTTGTCTGCCAACGCTCACCCCCCTCGCTCCTCCTCAGAACTTCGTGCTCATCCTCATGGCACCAGCAAGCGTGCTTGACCCCTTCCACTCCGTTTCCCCTTCCTTTCCATCGCTCCAGAAGCCTGTAGACGTGCGCTTCTCTCGGTCGAGATCGAGCTCGTTCGGTCCGTCAAGTCCTTCCTTCTTTTGCATCCGACTTCTTCCCTTGCTTCTTTCTCAAGCTCGTTCTCACCCACTGACTCGGCTCCTTCTGCGTTCGAACCTCGCAGAACAGATATCGACGATCCCAGGTTCAGCGATCTGAAGGCTCACTCGCTGGCTCGCTCTGTCAGGATCGAAGAAGGAGAGGTCAGCCCTCCTTCTCCTTCCTTCCTTCCCTTCGTCCTCGTCTCAAGACGTGAAAGCGTCTTCGAGCGATGCATAGATGGATGGATCCTCACCTTGAGATCTCGGGGCTGACCTGTCATTGCTCCCTCCAACTATCTCAGATCGATAACAGGGATAGAACTCTAAGCTGGCTCGCCGTCAGCTCTCCTCCTCCTCGGTCCTTTTCCGCTTTCGCTCGACCGTTCTCTCAACCTTCCCTCGCTCAACGGCTCGTCCCTTCTCCCATCGCCACTCTCCCCGAGCCTGGACGGACCCAAATTGAGCGTCTCGAGGTCGTTGCTCTTTTCGTGAGCTTTCGCTCTCTTCTCACGCATCGAACATCTCTCGACGCGTACACCTCGACGGTTCGTTCCTCTGCTCGCTCTTTTCATTCCGGCGCTTGACTTCTCTCTGAGAAAAAAACGGGGACTGAACTTCTTTCTTTTCTCGACAAAAGCAGATTTTCATTACCCCGATGCGGCCCTTCGCGAGCTCCGGACTCGACGATCCCAACACGTTTGGGTCATCGCGTTCGTTGATTCCTTTTCTGGAGTCCTCTATACTGGAACCTGGAACCCTAAGTGGATGGCTTTCGTACGCCGCCAAGATGTGAAACAGGCCTTCGCTCGAAGAATTCTCTCCGAGAAGGGCCTTCGCGCTTCTTCCTCCTCGCCTTCTGTTTTTCTCTCCTTCAACTGCCACACCCAACCCAAACAAACCAAGCACATCAGCTCCTTCTTTATCTGCGACTAGTCTCGGCAACTCCCTCTCCCTCCCTATAGGACCCTCCGCTTTCCATCACCACTCGTCTTCCTCCTCCCTCCCTCTTTCGTCCTCGAGTCGCTGCCAAAAACATGCACTCCATCGCCTTCCTCCTTCCCGCCCTCTCCCTCCTCGCCTCAGCTCAGGCTTGGTCTTTCTTTTCTTCCTCCGACGAGGTCGCTGCTCCTCTCAACAAGAGGGTCAACCCTGATCTTGGAATTCAGGTGAGCTCGAGGCTCGAAGAGGGAAATAAAACGAGCTCGCGCTGACCTTCGTCCTTCCCTTCTGATCGCGTTTTATGTCTCACCAAGTCGTTCTACGGTCAGCTGATCTCTCGATCTCTTCTTCCGAAGGTCTTCCTGATGTTTGACTTTCAATTTTCGTGTCTCAGGAAACGTTGGGTTTGTTTTTCTTCGAAGCAAAAACGTCGAGCTGGAGCCGACGTTCGAACTCGAATTCGAACTGACCTTTGCTCCCTCGCTCTTCGTTGATCCTCAAATCAGATCTGGCTACGCTACCTACGTCGGATGCGATGGACTCGGTAACTACGTCTCTGGATCATACTCTTCGCCCATCTCTTGGGGCTTGTACCCTAGTCTCCAAGCTGTGAGCTTCTTCTTCCCGCTCTCCCTCCCCTCCTCCCCTCACCCGTTCGCGACGTCCTCAGCTGACCTCGCGCCTTTTTTCGTCTTCTTATCTCTCAGTCCTGCGATGACCAAACTGCTGCTTGCAACGCTGGGGCTCTCAAGACGATCGCTTATACCTTGGTCGATTGTCTCGCTCGTACGTTCGAGGTCGAGCTCTCCGTCCGCCACTGTTCTCTCTCTTCCCTCGCTCACTCAACTCCTGACTCTCCCTTCTTATCCTCTCACGTACCCTCTTACAGAGTCCACTGCCTGCCGAAACAACCAATGTACGTCTCCCATCGTCGTTCAAAGACGAAAGGAACGAAGGTCTCGCTTCGAGAATCGCTGACCTTCGAAACGCGTCTCCCCTCCCTCTTCCAGACCTCGCCGTCACCTCCTACGGCACTACTACTGTCTGTCCTATGTTACCTGTCTTCGCCGCTGCCCTGCCTGCGATGTGAGCACTTCTCCTTGATCCTTTGAACGCGAAGACGAGAAGAATTCACGACTCACCGCGTCCTTTCCCCTTTTTACAGCTCCATCGCCTCGGTGGCCCTTCAAGCTGCCCAAAGTGTGGCGTCAGTCGCATCAGTAGCGGCCCAGTAAGTCCACAATCTATATCTCTCATTTTGGGAAGAAATTTGAGGAAGAACGGTGATTCTGGCGGTTTGAAGCTGGGTTCGAACGCGTTCCGGGGGTAGATTGTCGTTTTGGCGCTCGTTTCGAGGTCAATTCGAGGCCCAGACGTGTGATATCGAGGAGGAAGAGTTCCTGGGAGGGAAACATCTTCCCTCCCGGCTTGTGAGTCGAAGGGGGGACGGGTGAGAGGTTCGACCCAAACTCTTTCCAACCGACTTGCGAAACGACTCCTCAGCCGTTTCACGAGCGTCGAGAGTTTCGCCGACTTGAATTTTTCGAGAGCTCGAAGACTGAATTCGATATCTCGAAAGAGTCAACCGTTTCGGGAGTGGTTTTGGCTCTTTTCGAAGTTCAAACCTCGACTGACGACGCGTCTTTCTTTTCCCTTCAGTAACGTCGAGTTTGTCGCATCTCGAGCTGCAGTTTGCGTCCAGCTCACGGCTCAGATTGCCGCCGCGAGTGTCCAGTCGGTAGCTGCGGTAGCTGCGGAATCGGTGGCTTCTGAAGTGCGAGTAGGACCCCTCCGAGTGCAATCCCTCGCGTCCGTCCTGTCGGTCGGTACCGTCAGTCAAGCTTCCCGGATCAGCGTGCTTGCCACTAGGACCGCCAACGATCCTGCCTACTCGGTCGAGAGCGTATACAGTGTCTCTACGGCTATGTGAGTCCAAATCGCACTGTGAAAAGACGAAGAAACGAACTTCGACTCGACGCGACCCGCTCACCTTGTTTTCTTCTTCCTCGTTCCTCCAGGGCCGCTTCCGCCTCCGCCGCCGCTGCAGCTGTCTACTCGGCCGCTAGTGTATCATCCGTCTAGTAAGTCAAATCTGCGTTCGATCTTCCCTCTCGGACAGCAAGAACGAACAAGAGGGCTGAACTGATCCCTCAATTCCCCTCCTTCCCTTCCTTATTCAGCCAGGCTGCACTCAATGCGCTAGACTGTAACGCCGACGAGGCTCATATGTCAGCTTACTCTGTAGCTTCGACAAGGTCAGTACAGGCCTCGCTTCTCTTTCATCTCGTTCGGCTCCATCCTCGGGCTTGTTTCGACGTCGAACTCAACTGTTTCCCTCCCTTTCCCTCTTTCTGCCCCGCAGCTCCGTTCAAGCCGCCGCCGCCGCCCAATCTCAAGTCAGTCTCGCCTCGATCAGCTCGATTGGAGTTCAGGTAGCCTTGAGCATTGCCTCAACCGCGTGAGTCTTCTTTCGCGAAGACGACTCTCTTTTGAAGCTCGGCCTGACGCGTTTCTCCCCCTCTCCCACCTCCAGATCTGTTCAAACTGCCGCTGCTGCTCAATCTCAGTCTGCTATCGTCTCTCAAGTCGCTCAAAGCTCTGTCGCTGCCGTCTCTCGAGCCAGTCTGAGTGCTCTTTCGGTCTCCTCGACGAGGTGAGTCAGCTTTCTTCTTATTCCCCTTTAAGAGCCTGAAGCTGATCTTCTCGCCCTCTCTTCTCTTCCAATCTAAGCTCGGCTGCCGCTGCCGCCGCTGCTTCAACTCAGGCTTCGTTGTCCTCCGTCAGCGCCGTCGCAGCTCAGAGTCTTTTGAGCGTCGCTTCGACCGCGTTCGTTCTTCCTTCACACCTTCCCCACGAGGAGACCTTCGACTAACGTCTCTCTCCTCTTTCCCTTTCTCTCAACCTAGCTCCGCTCAGGTTGCTGCCGCCTCCCAATCGCAAGCTGCTCTCGCGTCGCAGAGTTCTTTCGCCATCCAGTCCTTGTCGTCGCTGTTCGTCCTCAACGCGAAAAGCCCAGCTCTCCTCTTCTTTGTTCTCGAAGCTGACCAAAACTATTTCTTCCTCCTCTCCTTAGTCAATCCCAAGCCGCCGCTGCTTCTCAGAGCCTGCTCGCCATCGCATCTCAGTCAAACCTCGCCGTCAACTCGGCTTTGAGCGTCGCATCGGTCGCGTACGTTCTTCGCTCACCTTCCAGGCCCTTCACACTCAACCTGACCTCTTCATCGTCGTTCACAGCTCCGCTCAAGCCGCCTCAGTATCCCAGAGTGCTCAGTCTACCCTCAGCATCGCCAGCATTGCCAGCGTCTCGCGAATTTCCGTTTCTGCCGCCGCCGCGTTTGTCTAGTTCTTCCTCTCTTCCACCATCGTTTCTCCGAGCTGACCTTTCCTCCTCCCCTTTCCCTCGGTAGCTCCGCCTCTGCCGCCGCTGCTGCTCTCGTCCTTCCCGCTGGATACAAGGCCGCTTCGACTCAGCTCATCATCGAGGGAGCCAACGGAGCTCGAGCTCTTGCCGGAGCTTCGACCTCCTCGGATTCGATGACTCCCTCCGTCTGCGCTCTCTACTGCACCAAGGCTGGGTTCGCCATCTCCGGAACCGAGTACGGAAGCGAGTGGTACGTTCAATCTCGCCCAAACCTTCAAGCTAATCTCAAACTGACTCGCTCCCTCCAACCCATCAGCTACTGCTCGAACTCGCTCGACAACGGCGCTTCCCTCACCTCGATTGCCACTTCCTCGGCTTACCCTTGCTCTGGAGCCGCTACTCAAGTCTGTGGAGGATTCTCGGCTCTCTCGGTTGCCTGTTCGTACTTCGAAAAGGGAACGAGACACGTCGAGATCTCGAGACGGAACTCGGAGCTGACCTTCCCTCTTACTCCTTTCCCTTCTCTCCTTCCTCCAGACAACACCGCCCTCGCCACACTCACCAACAACGTCTTCACCCTCATCACCGTTCCCGTTGCTCTCCCTACTGGAGTCTCTTCGGCTTCCTCGTCGTTGATCGCGGAAGGTCCGAACGGTCGAGCTCTCACCGGTCCCTCCACCGACTTGCCCTCGATGACTCCTACCGTCTGCGCCAACTTCTGCACAGCTGCTGGATATGCCATCTCCGGAACCGAGTACTCGACTCAATGGTATGTCCAGCGTTTTGATCTCAAACGAAATCTGCTCGAAGAACGAAGCTGACTCGAACTTGACATTCTCGTTCAAAGCTTCTGCGGAAACGCCCTCTCCAACGGGGCTTCCCTCTCCCTCGTCTCGAGCGCTTCAACTATGACCTGTGGGGGAGCTGCTGCTCAGACTTGTGGAGGAATGTCAGCCATGTCGGTCGCTTGTGAGTATCGAAAGGAACGGGAGGATTCGACGCGACGAGCGAGCTGACTTCGTTCTCTCCCTCTTCCCTCAGACAACACGGCTCTCGCTTCTCTCTCGAATGGAGTCTTCACTCTCCTTAAGGTCGCCACCGTTACCCTCCCATCTGGGTACAAGTCGGCTTCCGCGTCCTTGATCGGCGAGGGACCCAACGGTCGAGCCCTCACCGGCGCCGCTACCAGCTCTTCGAAGATGACTCCTACCGTCTGTGCTCAGTACTGTACCGCCGCATCCTTTGCCATCTCTGGAACCGAGTACTCGTCCGAATGGTTCGTCCCTCGCTCTCCTCAACTCGATTCGAGCTGCTCAATCCAAAGCTGACTTCTTCTTCTCTCCCCTTCTCCTCCCTCTCTTTCTCCCCGACCAGCTACTGTGGAAACTCGTTCTCTAATGGAGCTTCCCTCTCCCTCACCTCCGGGAACACTCCCATGCCCTGCTCGGGAGACGCGACTCAGTTGTGTGGAGCTGGATCTGCTATGAGCGTCGTTTGTGAGTTCCGAATCTGGTCGAAGCAAAGTGCAGATCGATTCGACGCGAAGATTGACTCGCCTTTTCTCGTTCGCCTTTCCCCTCGCAGACAACACTGCCCTCGCTACTCTCACCAACGGGGTCCTCACTCTCACTACCTCACCTACCATCCCCACGATCATCCTCCCCTCTGGATACAAGTCGGCGTCGTCCTCGTTGATCGCGGAGGGACCTTCTGGTCGAGCCTTCGCTGGAGCCGCTACCAGTTCCTCGACGATGACCCCCATCGTCTGTGCTCAGTACTGCACCGCCGCTGGTTTCGCTATCTCCGCTACCGAGTACTCATCGGAATGGTACGTTCTTCGCTCTCCTCTCGTCTCGAGATCAACTCGAAGCTGACTTCGTCCTGTCTTCCGCTTTCAGCTACTGTGGAAACTCTTTCTCGAACGGAGGGGCCCTATCGTTAACCTCCTCGAACTCGCCGATGGCCTGCTCTGGAGATGCTTCTCAGACTTGTGGAGCTCCATCCGCTATGAGTGTCGTCTGTGAGTTCGAGTTCATGGCAAGGTTGACGGAAAGCTCGAACCGAGGCGAGCAGTGACTCACCTTCGCTCTTCCTTCTCCTCTTTTTGCTAGACAACACCGCTCTCGCTACCCTTACCAACGGAGTCTTCACCCTCATTGCCTCCACCACCACTCCGACCACCGCCACCATCATCCTCCCCGGTGGATACAAGTCTGCGACCTCGAGTTTGGTCGCCGAAGGAACGAGTGGTCGATCTCTCTCGGGAGCCTCTAGAAGCTCTTCGGATATGACTCCCTCGGTCTGTGCTGTCTACTGCACCAAAGCCGGATACGCGATCAGTGGAACTGAGTGGTACACCGAATGGTTCGTTCGACTGCGATCTCCTTCGCTCGGAACTCGACGCTGACTCTCCTTTCTCTCCTCCTTCCCTCTTCTCGCCTTACTCTTCGGACATGTCCTCTGTTTCTCTTCTCTTCTCGCCATGATCAGCTACTGCGGAAACTCTCTCTCCAACGGGGCTTCTCTCTCGCTCATCTCAACCTCCTCCAAAACCGCTTGCGGAGGAGACGTGACTCAGACTTGTGGAGGTGCTTCTGCTCTTTCAATCGTTTGTAAGTAGTTTTGTTTACGTTGATGAAGTTAAGATACTTCTGGAGACGCGATGACGAAGTCCTGACTGCTCTCCCTCTTCTTTCCTCTCCTCCAACAGACAACACCGGTCTCGCTTCCCTCTCGAACGGCGTCTTGACTCTCACCACTCAAGCCGCTCTTCCTACTGGATGGTGAGCTCATCTCATCTTATCTCTCTACTGCTCGATTCCGTCTCTGACAAGTCTTCCTTCGTTCAAACAGGGCCGTCAACACCCTCGGATCTGGTTCTTGCGTCGCTGAGCCTGCCACGGTTCGAGCTCTCGCCTCTGCCTCGTACGAGGACGCTGCCATGACCATCGAGAGCTGCTTGGCTTTCTGTGAAAAGGGAAAGTACCCCTTCGCTGGACTCGAGGTGAGTTTGAGCTTCCATCGTCGTCGTTCGAAGAGGGAAAGAGTCGCGTTCGAACTGACCTCCTCTTCCCCCTTCCCTTCCTTTCTTCTCTCAGTACTCGACTCAGTGTTTCTGCGGTACCTCCAACCCCGCCACTGCCTCTTCGACTGGATGCAACATGCCTTGTGGAGGAGCCTCGAGCGAGACCTGTGGAGGACCGAACGCCGTCTCGGTTTACTACTCCTCTTCGAACCTCGCCGCCGTCCCCGCTCCCGTCGCGACCACCGCTGTCACCCTCACCAACGGCTTTACCTCTACTCTTAACTGCTGGTCCGAGGCCGACGGACGACTCATGAAGGGAGCTGGGTTCACCAGCGACGTCGTTCGTCCCGCTCCTTCTCGATCTTCCTCCTTTCTTCGACTTCGACTGACCTTTCGTACTTTTTGCTCCTCCAGATGACCTACGACCTCTGCACTAACTACTGCTCCGGAGCCGGCTTCACTCAGGCTGGTGTCGAGTGGGGCCGAGAGTGCTGTGAGTTCGACATCCCTTCGT